>JAJJWX010003279.1:619176-1238352 GCA_023529315.1 Papaver bracteatum | reverse complement strand
TTGTTCATCCTCTTGTCTTGTAGAGTTCAACCTGAGTGATGGTTGTGTAGGAGGCATGGTTACATTTTTATTCCTGAGATGAGGTGGCTTGTAAATGGTTCTGCTTCTTGCGACATTTTGAACTTCATCACCACCCTCAGTTATAAACGGATTCCACCTTGTAGATGAAGATTGATTTGTTGCATGTACTGGTTCAGTAGGTAATATATCTAAGATGTAGACTGGACTCACAAGTGGTTGAACGGGATGAGACAAGAGATCTGAAATATGCACATGCCTAACAGGTGCGGTCTGCTTTGGTAGAAAGTCATATATATGCACAAGCCCTGCTGTAAATCGGTTGGAATTTAGCACGTTCCTCGGTTGCAACTCCATAATAATCTGCCATTAATTCAGACAAAATAACAGGAAGATTAATTGTTGAATTAAATGAATTCACAGTTTTTACCTGATCTGTGAAGAGTTCACTGATGTGGACGGGCCGATTCATCGCAGTTTCTTGCTTGTAGATTGAGTCGGCTAAATTGGTTTCATTTTCCGCCAAGATAAAACTGACCATGGGATCCCTTTGATGATATTGCAATGGGTTTGTATTCAGCTGCTTTCTCTCCCCATAGTTCCTTTATGGACATCCATATATGCCCTGATTCCAGTTCTGGATCTGCCCCTGGTATGGTCCTGTAGGTGATGCAACTGACACAATATTCACTTGATTTTCATCTGTAAATGTGGCCCTTCCGTAATTATTCCCATTAAAGTCCTCCGGGTTGGTCAACCTTGTCATTCTGCCCGTTTCCAATGCATTTTCAATCTGTGAGCCCGCTTTCCATAAAGAGTGCAATGTTGGATGGTAAGATGATATCAGCCGGTTCCAATATTCATGGTTCAAACAATTCATTATAATATCTACCATCTCTTCTTCGGTTAACTTCTCATCGAGCTCTAATGACTTAGTCCTCCAACGTTGAAAGAATTTTGTAAATGCCTCATTGGGTTCTTGTTTGACCGCCTCTAAGTGTTTCCGAGTAAATTGGAATATAAACCGTCTCACAAACATATTGACCATATCTTTCCATGTCGAAACTAGACTTGGGTATGTCTTCATCAGCCACTTTAAGGCCATCCCGGTCAAACTTCTTTGGAAAAATTGGACTAACAACGCATCATTAATACCCAATGGTTTCAAATACCCAACATACATACGAATATGGGTTTTCGGGCACCCAGTTCCATCATATCTATCCATAACCGGAAATTTGAATCTAAGAGGTAAACAAATATCGGGATAAGGATATAGCCCATGTGTATCTATTGTACCTTCACCCATTTTCTGCAAGGTTATTTCAATCTTTTTGAGCCTCAGGGACAGCTGTTTTTCTCTTGCCATGGTTTTTCCCATTTCATCATAAATGTCATCTTTAACCTCTTCAAAATTATTCCTTTTAACCTCTTCATAATTATGATTTTTTTTGTCATTTCCCATATCATCCCCGACATGTTTTCCTGTGGACTCAGCAATAGCCTCAAGAGTAAGCTTTTTGGTCTCGGCTTCGAGTTCAGTGAACTTAGTATCCAACATCTTTTGGAATTGTTCGCGCAACCATGACAAAGTCCCAATGTCCATATTCGTTTTAGATTCTACTACCATGTTCCTGTTTTCAAGGAAACAAAAAGAATATATGGTAACACAATGGTGCTTATGCCTCGGATTTTTTGCAACAATGAATGCAATTTACAATTAATGCACGTGCATGCAGGTTTTACTAACTCTTGGGTAAGCTTGGGCTACCTTAGAAAAATATACCTCAGACGTAGTTAGACTAGTCTGCTTTGGCACTGGGCTAAGGCTTGTGGTGGTTCGGCTGATAACGCCCAGTGGGTTCAGCTTACTAGCCACGGATTTTCCTAAAATCGGACTCGGACGATGCAAAATGAAAATGCAAGGTGCAGATGGGTGCGTGCACGTGTGTGTGTGCAAATACCAAGTAGTGTCAAATCAAAACCCTAAATTCCCAATTACGTTTCAAGTTAGATTCTCAAATCCCCAGCAGAGTCGCCACTGTGGATACCGTCGAAATCGGTTAGGATCTCTAGATATCTGAAATGGGAATCACGTGGAAATTATTATTAAAAAGAAGTCGCCACCCAACTTAGGGAGTTGGGACCCAAAAAGAAACACTGGTCCAAATATTCAAAGATAGGTCCGGGAACCAAGATACGAGCTAGGAAGGTGTGAGGCACCTAGCCCGTCCAAGCAGAAGCTTGGCCTCTACTTTATAATTGGGATTTTAGGAGTTTTGACCTTTAGAAAAAATATGAAATAATAAATTCATAAAAAATATAATACGAAAAATATTATTTGCAAAAATTCACGCTTAATCCAAATAAAACCTGCTCTAAATCAAAAGACAAATATTAGTATTTTATTATTAAATAATTACCAATTATTATTTAAAAAATAATCCACACAATTCAGATATTGCAAACCAATATTATTATTAACCAATTAAAAACAAGACATGCTCAATATTATTAGTCAGCAGAAACAGTCCACCTCTTAATAGCTATAACCCAATGAATATGTTCAATTTTCACTTATTGGTCTCAATATTTCGGTATAAGATGCACCACTTAATTATCATGAGTTCAGACTATATATATGTATCACTGTTCACCTTGAATCTTAACTTAAATAATCATGCACTTGCTAATGACAATGGCATGCATACGTTTGTACCAGGAACCTTGATGAGTGATATTCTGGAACAAAAGACAAAGTAATGCAAAGAACTTGACACGTGATGGAGCAATAATGACCGATTTTCAATTCAAATTGAAAACAAATTACACATCAAGCAAACGATTCATCAATGAATTATAACGAGTATGACGCTAACCTATTTTCGCCAAGGGAGTTATAATAGTGTTACTTAGATAATGTGAATCCAACAATATGCCTTTGCAAGATCGTATCCAAACACCTTCAATATTTTAGCATTTCCAACTATTTCACCGAACCTAGACCTCCCCTTTTTTTTTGACACCAAAACTAGCTTTCTATTTATATTGTTTCTCCATTAACCATAATCATATGATTAGTTTATTTTGATCGGACCGCTCACACTAAAAACCTAAATATTCTTTCCCATTTTAAAAATATTATACTCATATTATTAATATTATTACCAAAGCCAAAAAAAATTTCATTTAATCCTAAGAGCATCTCCAACAGAAGGTGCAAAAAATCCTACGTGGCTTTTTAATTTAGTCCTTTTATTTATGAGGTCTAAACATAGAGTAGATATAGGACCTTATATTTAAAAAACCATCTCCAACAGTAGAGATTTTTTAAAGAAAAATAGTGTAAAATATGATGTGGAGGTGGAGCCGGAGGTGTAGATAACACTTTCTTGAACACCTTCATATTTAGCAATTGGTCCCTCCTAGTTTATAGGACCCTACTGTTGGAGATGGATTTATGCCAAACGAGGGTGTAAAATCCTATGTGTCAATAAAAAAAAAAAATTCACCCTCTCTTGCAGATACTCCGAGAGTTTTGTTAAATGGAAAGACTTGGGAGTAAAGGAAACATTTGGGATGGAGGTGTTGCTAAAGGAAATGGGCTAGCGGATACTTTTGGGAATGAACAGGACTTGGTGGAGCTTTAATATTGGGCGTACTATAGACGTCCAACTAGTGACCATTAGTGGATTCTCATAATTGCTTGGACTAAGTGGATTCATTTGATGGCCAAGAAGCGGGCTTGGTATAAACGTTTAGCATGTTTAGCATAGGTTGGTTGATTTATTAATAGACTCCAAATGTAATTATTTTGGGTTCGCAACACACTTAATGCCTAGGGCCACTTCGGATATGATACTGCGACAATATTCGTGACCGTGCAAAATTAGGTGTTTACAGCGGCCCAGGAATTGGTATAACCAAATAAGATTGGGGACTTATCTGGTGCCTCTCCCCAAGGTCTTTTATTCTTCTTCCTTGGCCACAACAAGTCTTTTCCTTTAGGAATATGCAACCCTTTTGGTGCAGGTTCCTTTCTCGGCTTCTTTTCTTTCCTTGGTTTAGCTGGAGCTGGAGTTGTAGCTATAACAATTTCTTTCCCCTTGTTTTGTACTCCTTCTTCATCATTTGCTTCCTCTTCCTCATCTTCATCATTTGGTTCCTCTTCCTCATCTTCATCTTCATTATCTCCTTTATCTTCCTCATCTTTACCATTTCCTTCTTCATCCTCCTCTTCAAGTTTCTTTTCAACTCCTACCTCCTCAATTTCTTGAACATTAGGTTCAGGTCCTTCTAATTCAACATCAGAGTTACCGACAAATGGTTCTCTAAGCCTACTCTCAAATTGATTCTTCTTCTTCTTCGCATTCTTGGGGACACCTCTATGATCTACCCCTAAATGTTTGTCACTGCGAGGGGTGGGTGTATGATCAATCGGAGTTAAGTTATTCCCTCTCTTTTTCTTCACCCTATCAGGATTCCTACACAAGTAATAATTTGAATGAATTCCTAAAGGTTGAACAAACAATGTGTTACAAACAAACCAACAAAAATGTGACCAAAACAATATACGGTTTGTAACTTTACAAGCGTGTTAAACCGTATCATGGATTCGGTTTGTAACCTAACACTTAAACACGCCGTATATAAAATCGGTTGGTAACTTTATTATCGTTATCAACCGTAACTAAACTTCACCAAAAGTTTTCAAACACAGGATAATATACGGTTTGTAACTAACATACAATAGGCACCGTACCTAATACACGGTTGGTAACTAACATACACATAAGCACCGTAAGAAAAAAATTTAACATGCAGAGAAACAATCGGTTCGTAACTCCGTGACATTAGCAACCGTAACTGGTAAAAAAAACTGAAACCCAAGAACATACGGTTGGTATTTCATAAAATTTTAATTGTTACAAACCGTACGAGCATCAAAAGCTTCATATACGGTTCAAAATTTCAAGTCATTGCAACCGTAACTAACCAAAACCCAGGATATGGAAACTTGATTTTTCACCTAAAACCCTAATTTTTTATAGAAATTGAAATTAAAACGAAAAAATTAAACTAAACCCTAAATGGGTTCCGCAAAACATACCTCATGTACGTCATGACACCTAATTTATCCGGTGGAGGGGTTTGGAGTTGAGATTTTTGTTCTTCACCTTATAGAACATTTGCTTGATTGGAATCGCTACAATCTTCGTCAACTTTCTTCTTATTCGTCATCTATAATGTAGACTTCAATCAACGATTATCAATTTTGTGAATCGCCGATTAATCGAAGACGATGAATTTTCGAACTTTAATGGAGGTGGTGCTTACGGTTACAATGGAAGTGGAGAAGATGAAACAAAAATAAAAACTGATTTTGATTCTTCTCATAATTAGGTTTACAGGATGGAGGACAATTCAGTCTTTTCAATCAAAAAAACAAGGGTAAATTAGACCATTTGAGGTGAAAAGGGTAATTTAGTCAAACTACATCCCCTATAGGACACCCCCTAACCAGTAAGAGGGACATTGCTATCACACTTTCCGCCCCTCTACCATTTCTTGCCGCCCCTTTACCAAGACACCTATTATAGTCGGGAGCATATTTAATTAGTCGGTCCTAATAGTAACCGTAGGGGGCCGGGACCGTAGGAGAAATTTTAAAGGAAGATATACTGCCTACATTCACAGGCCACAGTGTGACTAATTAAGTGCTCTAAAATTTTAAATTTTTTGTTTTATGAACAACAAAATTAACAATTTCTTCATATAATCACTGCAAGATTATTCTCTTACCCAAACCACCATGTCATCCATTCCGGTACACTTTCTGCACTACACCCTAAGTCCTATTTTTCATCAACATGCCACACTGTGACTAACACCAGAAGTCCTATTTTTCATCAACAGGCCACACTGTAAAGAACTCAATTGTAATTTTAAATCATTCTCCTTTACTTATTTTCTTGATGATTCTATCTACTGGTTCATCATTGCCCCAATATTTCCCTCTGTGGGAATCAAACCCACACCCTCGTGGCAGAATTCCACGCACTCTACCAACTGATCTGAGACGGCAATCAATGGTATGGGGAGTTATGAAATATAGGAGGGTTTTCTATTCTAAGTCATCATAATTCATGTTTTCATGTATAACCAAACTGACGACCCACTACTGTAATCAGGAAAAAATAGTGCTCACATTGTCACCGTTAAACATAAGCATATGAATATGAATATGTTGACATACCTCTAACAAATATTTCCGTCGAAGTTAGGTAGGAATTCACGTTCTCGTGTTTGTTCCCTTCACTCTTTGGTCATAGACAGTTAGTTTGCACAAACCATTAACTTCATAAGTTTCGAACCACCCTCCCATTAATATAGACTTTCAGATCTTGTACCAAACTACAGAAATATAAAGTGAGCCAAACGTAAGCAACTTTTTGTCAATCAAATAATTGGAAATGGTTTGATGCCTGCAGACGCTGCTTACCAAGTCCACGTACTTGAAGATCATTAAAAAAAATAGTTTTTCTATATGTGTGGCAGACAGAATTGATGTCCTTTGATGAGCATCCACAAACAAACAAAACATTAACATCTCAAAGAACGATGACATTAGCATGGTTAGATATCTAGTGAATCAACCACCAAATATTCTGTCATCATTACTCAGATATAAAAGCTAATGATATTTTATGCATGATATACAGTACCTATCTCCATGGTCCTAATCTGATGAGGCGTTACATCCTGCAGCATAATGACAAAGGCAAAGCTAAATTAGTAATTCACTTCAAATCCATATCCTAAAGCAAAAATAATTTACCTTTACCTGCCAATAGCAAACAAACTTAACAATTAAATGACACTACTTGAGCACATATGTTAAACGACGTATAAAATATTTGGATTCCCCTTGCGGATTTCCATGCATAGAGAAAGTAAAAATAGAGAAGATTAGGTTATTTAGAACAAAATATATATAACAGTAAAAAAGAAGACAATAATATTGCAATTAATGATTCTGAACTGTCTTATTGACTTTTTATATCTTTGCATGATAAAGGGGTATCAACTGTACTACCCTCCATAAAAAATATTTGATCAATTCCTCCAGTAGAACGAATTACAGGTGAAACATATCTTGTAAATCATCAATTTTTGGTTAAGAGAAGCTTCTTCTTCATATTTTTGGTTTGTTGTGAGAGAACTATTTGACCCTTAACAGTACGACTAACATCCACTTCTGTTATTGGTTCATTATTACCCAAAGATGGAGTAGATTTCTTAATAAATCAATAAGTATATAACTACGTAAGTATCGAACAACCAAACTGACAATGAAGTGTTAGTTGTGTCTCAGTATGTACCTACTGGTATATTCAGTCTCATGCTAGCTAAAATAGTAAACTAAGGAAATAGAATGAGACAACGTCCGATTACAAAACAGAAATAATGATTCCAAAAAAAAAGGCTCAATATATCAAGAAAACACACCTGAAAGAGTTATGTTTGCAGTGCTATCATAGCTTCCCTTTCAGCATTACGCAAAATGTCACCGGAACAATAATTTGTAAATGCATGCAGTTCGCCGTCCTTATTCCCAACCTGGAAAAAAAAGACCCATGTAAAGCTAGCTCCAGATTACCATCATCACTTGCAATAGCATCATGACCAGTTATTAACTTTGATCCCGCCCTAAATTTCCCAGCAACCAAAACATATAAGAAACAAATCACCCAATATGAAGATATAAGGTTCCAACAATCAAATGGTCGTTAATATGTTCCTTTATTAATTATGGTATTACGTACGCTATCATATATATTGAGTGCGAAATATTTAAAGTGATAATAAACAACTCTCACTGCTGATGAACAACAGGTCAACAGTGGTACTATTATTTCAGCTCCCATGGCATGAATTGAATCTTTCCAAGGCATTAAAAGACAATCCAATACTTAGATTTTCAATATATCGTGCTTAATAGACAATATGTGCCTATTAGGAAGTTATAAATAAAATACCAAAACGCCAATTTCTAAGGAATCAAGTAGGTTTGACATACTCAGAAATTTTGATTGTTTCCCAACTGATTTGATTTCCTTTGAATATCCATCATCACCAGTCTCACCTCTTCTAGTTGCACACTCTCAAAACTATGGCAGCAACAGTATCTTCTTATCCAATTTCTTGAGAAAACCCATCTCAGATTCGTATCATGAACACTTAAAAGGAATCAAGATTGTCAATGATGAATGCAGTGTGAAACCGGTGAATTCACTAATCATCAAAAATCCAAAGCTAAATCATGAGAATATTTACCTGATTAAATCAGCAATCCAACCATCACCATATCTGAGTAACGCCCTAAGGTTTGATATGATTGGGAAACAGTTATATCTGCAAAATAAAAACCAAAGAGACCGTGTGATTCTGTCTGATGCATATCTGCAATTTCAATATAGTTAATTAATGTATACAAATGCAATTATATCATGTTGAATCGATAATCTAATTACAATAGGCAGTGTGAAACCGGTGAATTCACTAATCATCAAAAATCCAAAGCAAAATCATGAGAATATTTACCTGATTAAATCAGCAATCCAACCATCACCATCTCTGAGTAACGCCATAAGGTTTGATATGATTGGGAAACAGTTATATCTGCAAAAACCAAAGAGACCTTGTGATTCAGTCCGATGCATATCTGCAATTTCCGACCAATTGAAAATTTTCGCTTAAACAAATTGTGGCAATTGCTACAAACGAATGAAAGCAAATAGAAAAACCTAATTATCAAAACATAAGATTCATAACAGTAAGAATATACAAACCCAAACAATTCAAGCCACCAATAATTCAAACGAACCCTAAATATCGAGAATATAAAAAATCCCTAATAAGGTTTAGGATTTAATGTAGGCATCACAAAAGAAGAAGAAGAAGAAGAAGAAGACGCTATTACAGAAGACATAGGATCTGAATACAACCGGTAAGGAGTAGGGTTCGTATAGGTTGCATAAAGAATTCAGAAGCGATAGGTAATAACGAACAAGAACCGATCCTCTCAATTTTCTATGATATATGTGTAAAAAGATACGGTGTAGGGTTATAAGTATCACTCCATGCACCATTCTCGAAATCAAGCACCCACAGACGGAACATCAAAAGCAGAGAGGATAGAGACAAACCCAATTTATACCTGGTTGAGAACTCCATCATTGATAGCTTAGATCATAGAAAAGGATTCCCAATTATAAACTTGTCCCTTGAATCTCGCTTGCCTGTTGTGCTGGATGTTCGTCTTCCTCCATGAACTGATGTGCTTCCTTGTTGTGGGGTGCTCATTGGTTCCTAACAGTTTCATAAATTATCGCATCTCAAGTAAATATTCATTCCATGCATATTAATAGATGGTCATGCAGCTAGCGTTTTGTTTGTTCCAGGAGTGATCAAAGTTTCTGAAGCTGAACATCTAGCATATTAATATACGTTTCCGAAGTATGGATACAACCACAACACCTAAGAGCTGAACCGGAGATAACATACTAACATATACCCACAAAGAGCTGAATACAGATATGTTAGTCACCTGATAATCACATCACATTCAACTATAATAGAAACCCTGGAATTTGAAATCGCAAGAATTTTGATTACCTGATGATGTAAACATCAACAGAACCTTATTTCGGACCGTTTCATGTAATGATTCAGAGCACACTCATCAGTGTGCCTAAATTAAATTCATCGCAACCCTTGCATAGTGGGCGTGGTCCCATTAATCAGTAGTCATGCTATGGTTTTACTGTTATCACCATCGCAATACTACTATGGGCAGAAGGCACATCAAGGGACATACTATTTGGAGGTACAAGAACTTGAATGTAATAATAGATAATGTATTGAAGGAGAATAAAACAAATATACCATCAAAGAACCTACTTTATTTCTAAGACGACTTTTTCATTGTTGAGAAAGCTTTCAAGAGCCTGCAAAATTATAACCAAATCAAGCTATTCTTAATATATCACACCATAACAAACTAAACCTATCATCTTCGGTTCTCTTTAAGAATGAAGGTTGACCGCCTAACACCCTTTTTAGAAAAACAAATAAACTATACATATTATACACCTCCTAATTAAAGTTGAAAAGAATCTCTAGAACTTGTTTCTTTTCTTTGCTTAGAATGTTGTTGCATAGCTTCAGGCGAGAGTATAAACTTCTTGCAGTTTAAAATTTATATATTTTGAAGTAAGCAAATTCGTTAGGCCGATACAGTCGTTAACATAATAACCTCAAAAGTTGTTGGAGCTTCCAGTTATTCCTAGAAGAAAATATCAGATTATAACAGGACTTGGCCGACGATTTACCTGAATAAAGGATATCGGTGAATTAATTCCGCATCAAATTGGGCTTCTTCTAGACCTTCTACATTCAGCATGAAAGGAGATTCTATTATGTAATGATTGCTAACATATATCGTTGCCTTCTTGTCAAGCGCTAGTGCTCAAATGTCCTGATGCACAAATCATGACCTTTAGGTACCTAAAATAAGCATAATGCACAGATACAATCAAATTGTTTGGATTTGTTATACTTACTGTTCTTGGGGTCTTAATGAGTCGACTGCCATTTTATGCCCGAAACCCTTAATACCTGAAGACTTACCAACCATCTCACCCATTTTGCAGATGATGTTTGCAAGCAAGAGGTCGCACAATCACCATCTCCTTTACTGCCAATACCATCCATCCTTGCAGCTACAATTTTTCCATTACAAAATACACATCACAAAACACCTTCTCAACAAATTTCTTTCGGAAGCAAAACAAACTAAAAACTATCATTAATTCATGCCATCTTCCATTTTCTTATCAATTGTCTCAGACCCATGCGCAACCACAGTAAAACCCATATCATTGATCATTACTGATTTCTCAACATTCACAGTTGCAGCTTCAAGAATATGGCATCAGATTCAAACCCCTCCATTGATTATTTTTTTGTCAATAACAACCATCAGCAGAACCCATCTTCTATTACTTCTTCTTTACTTGAATTCCTCTCTTTGCCATGAAAGAAGGAAAATTAAAAATCTATTAAACACAAATTAGAGTGACAAAACTCGATTTGAAATAAAACCCAAATCATATCGGAGTATCAATTATTATATTTCAACACAATTTCTAAAATCACCAAATTTATGAAACCCTAAGTTTTCAATTTAACTAAAATTCATGAAAAAACTGAAACATAAGTAGGAAATATAAGAATGATCCATACCTAATTCAGTAATAATCACAAAAATTGAGAAAACCCCTAATTATAAAATCATGAGAGTAAGAGAGTTTACCCTGATTAGAAAAGAGAGAATCAGGTCATGGGATCCTTAGTTTTTTTAAGTTTTGAGCTGTTAGTAGACTCTCAAATTCGAATTCCAAATTTTCGATTCGTATAGGTTGCAGAAAGAATTCAGAAGTTATAGTTAATAATTGAAAATTAGGGTTTGAGAAGGGTTAATGAAAAAAATTCCTCTGAATCTTGATGTACTTTGTTGATACTTCTTCAATCGATGGAATTCTTCCGTCTAAAAACTCGGTTATTATAGTGGAGCCGTAATGAAGGTGTCTCTTATTAGAGATGTGGTGTCAAAACTCGATTTGAAGTCTTCAATTTCGGTGAAACTGGAAAAAAAAAAAGGAAGGAAGAAGAAGAAGAGGAGAAGAAGAAGAAAAGATCAATTATTTAACAGCATACTCAATAAAACTGATTCTCACAAAACCCAAATTGATGAATAATTTTGTCGTAGTTTTAACGGAAGTGTTATAAGATTAAAAAAAAGAAAAACTCTAATTGATAAATAAATAATGTCAGTAACTAAGATGAATTCAACAATTTGAATCCAAAGTTTAAAGCATAGGATGAATAAATTTAATCGATGTTGCTGGTGATACAGAGAAAGAGATGAACGAACCCAATATGTTCCAATCGATCATCCTACACCAAACTAAAACCCAATCAGTTATAAAAATTATAAAATAAAAAATCTAGGGTTTCACTTTGTTCTTGCCTCCTAAATTTCCTGCAAGCATCAATCACAGAAACCGCAAATATAAAAACAGATACGCAAAAATCTAAAGTTCATGTTAGAGAGGGGAGAAGAACCGACGGAGCAATCGATCTTTTTAATTTTCTGAAACTGTATGTGCAAAAAGTATCAGAACATACTACCCAGAAGATACGAAGGAGAAAAAAGAAAAAAAGATACAGTACAAACGAGCTATATTAGCCTAAATAGAACCTACCAATCCTGGCCGCAAGATCCCATCTGTGCGGTCACGAATTAAAGATACGGTGTATATGGGATTAAATTAACCAAAACAGAACCGACCGATCCTGCCACAGGATCCCATCTGGACGGACGCGAATTACTCCCTCCTCCATTTTATTCCAGGCCACAGGATCTCGAATCCCACGGTGATCTTTATCCACGACATAACCACCATATTTCCTTAAGGGGGAGACTAGGTATCACACCGGCCTGCGGACGGCGCTCAACCTCTCGTCGAATTTTTGAAAAAATCGAATGAGTAGATTTACTTTATGAAACAATATCTATCTAAAATTTACATTAATTAAAGATTTAATACCCAAACAATAATAGACTTGTACATTAATTGAAAATTCTCTTAAATTTTTTTTTTAAATTGCTATATAAGAATAGTTATTAAAGTTATTTAATAATTGTCATGTCCAAGGATTTATTTGGATCATATAAGAATTGTTGTGCATAACAACTGTTATTATGCGGCAGCTTTCCATGTATTAAAAAGCATTGAGGACCATCTCCCTTGTTATAAAATGCCTACGGTATGCTACTATGATCCGAGACTTGTTAGTCGGGTCATAGCAGAACGGTCCAAATATTTAGTTGGTCGTGTCATGTTATATTGTGTTAGTTAGTCGGGTCACTGTATTGTGTTTAATTAGTTGAATCATAGTATCTTTACGGTGCCGGGTCCAGCGGTGGAGAAAATTTAAAGGCAAATGTAGTGCCTACATTAAAATTGGTGTGTTAGTTGGTCATGTCTATAATAGTGGGGAGCATATTTTTTTAGTCGGGTCATAGCAGAACGGTCCAAATATTTAGTTGGTCGTGTCATGTTATAGTGTGTTAGTTAGTCGGGTCACTGTATCGATTTTAATTAGTTGGATCATATTAGACTTAGGGGGCGGGTCTTACGGCCCCGGCGGTGGAGAAAATTTAAAGGCATATGTAATGCCCACATTAAAATTAGTGTGTTAGTTGGTCATGTCTATAATAGTAGGGAGCATATTTTGTTAGTCGGGTCATAGCAGAACGGTCCAAATAATTATTTGGTCGTGTCATGTTATATTGTGTTAGTTAGTCGGGTCATTGTATCGCGTTTAATTAGTTGGATCATAGTAGTCTTGGTGGGGCCGGGTTCTACGGCCCCGGCGGTGGAGAAATAATTTAAAGGCAGATGTAGTGCCCACATTAAAATTAGTGTGTTAGTTAGTCATGTATGTAATAGTGGGGAGCATATTTTGTTAGTCGGGTCATAACAGAACAGTCCAAATATTTAGTTGGTCGTGTCATGTTATATTGTGTTAGTCAGTCGGGTCACTTTATCGCGTTTAATTAGTTGGATCATAGTAGTATTAGAGGGGTCGGGTCCTACGGCCCCGGCGGTGGAGAAAAAATTTAAAGGAAGATGTAGTGCCCACATTAAAATTAGTGTCTTAGTTAGTCATGTTTATAATAGTGGGGAGCATATTTTGTTAGTCGGGTCATATCCGAACGGTCCAAATATTTAGTTGGTCGTGAAATATTATATTGTGTTAGTTAGTCGATTCATTGTATCGCGTTTAATTAGTTGGACCATAGTAGCCTTAGAGGGCCGGGTCCTACGTCCCCGTCGGTGGAGAATTTTTTTAAAGGCACATGTAGTTCCCACATTAAAATTAGTGTGTTAGTTGGTCATGTTTATAATAGTGGGGAGCATATTTTGTTAGTCCGGTCATAGCAGAACGGTCCAAATATTTAGTTTTTTTTTTTTTTTGAAGCATGTCCAAATATTTAGTTGATCGTGTCATGTTATATTGTGTTAGTTATTCGGGTCAATGTTTCGCGTTTAATTAGTTGGATCATAGTAGCCTTAGAGGGTCGGGTCCTACGGCCCCGGCGGTGGAGAAAATTTAAAGGCAGATGTAGTGCCCATATTAAAATTAGAGTGTTAGTTGGTCATGTCTGTAATAGTGGGGAGCAAATTTTGTTAGTCGGTCATAGCACAACGGGCCAAATATTTAGTTGGTCGTGTAATTCAATATTGTGTTAGTTAGTCGGGTCATTGTATCACGTTTAATTAGTTGGATCATAGTAGCCTTAGGGGGCCGGGTCTTACGTCCCCTGCGGTGGAGAAAATTTAAAGGCAGATGTAGTGCCCACATTAAAATTAGTGTGTTAGTTAGTCATGTCTGTAATAGTGGGGAGCATATTTTGTTAGTCCGGTCATAGCAGAACGGTCCAAATATTTAGTTGGTCGTGTCATGTTATATTGTGTTAGTTAGTCGGGTCACTGTATCCCGTTTAATTAGTTGGATCATAGTAGCCTTAGGGGGCCTGGTCCTACGTCCCCGGCGGTGGAGAAAATTTAAAGGCAGATGTAGTGCCCACATTAAAATTAGTGTGTTAGTTGGTTATTTCTATAATAGTGGGAGCATATTTTGTTAGACGAGTCATGGAAAAACGGTCCAAATATTTAGTTGGTCGTGTCATGTTATATTGTGTTAATTAGTCAGGTCACTATATCGTGTTTAATTAGTTGGATCATAATAGCCTTAGGGGGCCGGGTCCGACGGCCCCGGCGGTGGAGAAAATTTAAAGGCAGATGTAGTGCCCACATTAAAATTAGTATGTTAGTTGGTCATGTCTATAATAGTCGGGGTATATTTTGATAATCGGGTCATAGAAGAACGGTCCAAATATTTAGTTGGTCGTGTCATGTTATATTGTGTTAGTTAGTCGGGTCACTGTAGCGTGTTTAATTCGTTGGATCATAATTAGGGCTGGCAACGGATAGATATCCGGCGGATATTGGAAATTCCGATAAGGTTAAGGATTATCGGATATCCGGTATCCGATAATATCCGGCGGATACCAAAATTTCCAATTCGATAAGGTTAAGGTTAATCTATCGGATATCGGATTTTTATCCGTTAAAATCCGTTAAGGAGGAAAAAAACTAAAAGCTTGAAAAAAACAGTCTTTGTGATTAATAATTGTAATTGCAATTCATTTTTCATTTTAAGCTCTACAATGATTTTTCTAGTGAATTCATCCCAGGACGGTGACCTTGTTGTGCAAACTGTTAGCAAACTGAAAAATCAAAATTAGCAAAAGTCGTAGAAAACAAAAAAAGGGGTTACAGGAATTAACATCTAGAACCAGGTAAACTGAAAATTAAACATAGATCCGATTGTTCCAAAAAAAAAAAAAGATCCGAGTAAACCCAGATCGAAAGGAAAACTAATTGCCGCACAAATAATGTCTAATCAAGGTGGTAGAGGAGGTAGTACTGGTGGTATGAGAGGCGGTGGTAATGGAGGTCGTCGTGGTGGTGGTAATGGAGGTCGTCGTGGCGGTGGTGGTAGAGGAAGAGTAGCACCAGCAGCTCCAATATCTTCAACTTCTTCTTATTCTTCACTTCCAGAAGTAGGTTCAACTTCTAGATCATCTACTAGTGTAGATTTACTTACTCAAGATGTTCAGAAAACTCTTAGTATTCAAGAACCAGTTTCTGATGTGAATGTTAATCCACCACCGGCTTCATTAAAAGCAATGAAGTATCCTGCTCGTCCTGGTTTTGGAACAATCGGTGTGAAATGTGTTGTCAAAGCGAATCATTTCCTTGTCAAACTTGCTGATAAGGATCTTCACCATTATGATGTATGTATTTCTTTTTTTTGATCTATTTTTCTTGTTTCAGAGAGAGAGAAACTGGTTTCAAGAAAAAGAAAAAAAAGAAAATTCATTCAGTACTACTACTCGCTACTCGGTACTCAATAGAGAGTATTATTAGCCGACTATAATAATACCTAGGGGTAGGAAATTACAAGTACACCCCTAGGCTATCGGATATCGGATATTAACGTAACGGAGAAGCCAATTCCGATTCCGATTCCGATAAGAGATATTATCCGATATCCGATATGTCGGATTAAATCCTATAGGATGTCGGATTTTCGGAAACGGATCTCGGATTTCGGCTATCCATTGCCAGCCCTAATCATAATAACCGAATAGGGCCGTGGTGGAAAAAATTTAAAGGCAGATGTAGTGGCCACATATTTAGTTGGTCCATATCATATTATAGTGTGTTAGTTAGTCGGGTTACAGTAGCGTGCTTAATTAGTTGGATCATAGTATCCAGCTAGGAAATCATTATGGAAGGTACCACAATGTGTTAGAATTTTTAGTTTCATTAGTCAACATGGCTTGGAATTAGTCAGTATAGACTCTTCATCGTTCTAAATCTATATTGACAAACACATATCTAAACAGATGAAAGAATACTGAGAAAGATAATTAACCTTGTGTGGGTCTGCGTTTGTGATTCCAGGCGCCTGACCATAAATAGGAACCACCGATTTACAAATCTCATTAACCACAGGATTACTCACCTTAAGGGAGGTGACATCCCTAACGATTACTTCTGGCCCCATCAGTGGGAGTGCAAACCGCAGTAGTAAGTATCATGTGGTACATTAACTATTTTTATAAAAATTGTAATGTGCAGATATAACTGTATGGCTACAGATGACAATTTAAAGAAAATGGTGATGGTGATACTAAGTAGGAGCTTGATATAGTTTTCAACTGCACAACCAAACCAAGGAGCCATTCATGGGATCACATAGTCTTGGCTGGGAACACCGTGGGTACTTTGTGAAGATTATTTGGGATTGCCACCACCTTAGATGATGCTTTATAACTACCAATCCAATTTGTAGAATTCATAAGTACTTGAATGCAAATATCCAGCTTAGAATGGCTTTGCTGAAATAATCTTCTCAAGAGAACCTGCAAATATTGATTTCCGACTCGAGCAGGTAGTTAAAACACCCAAGAAAAGTTCCATGCATTGATATTTTTAAAATACTCGACTACAATTGACAATGGGACAATATGAAATCTCTAAATAGCTCAATGGCAGTTGCATTTGGGTTATTGAACTTATATTCCATTTGTGGGAGTCGAACCCACACCTACATGGCTGAAGGCCATGTTCTCTTCCAGTTGAGCTAAGATAGTAAGAAGAAAAAAAATATCTATGATAAGCATAAACTTCTGTATATACAGTAGGACGTGAACATTTCAAAATCCAATTTAGACTTCGCATGTTTAGTTGATTAAAATGGACTTCCCTATCTCAAATAAAACACATTTCATAGCTGATTAGTTGTTTTTCTATTTACTGATTAATCCTACAATGAGATGGTTCGTTAACAATGCATACAACAATAAAACACATTTCATACTTTGTTTGACTATTGAGAAGAACTTCACATGAACCTTGTCAGTAAATCTGTTGGGTACTTGAATTTAAAATACAATCACCGTATCAGTGAAGAAGGTCCTATGTCGTGCTGTGGAGTAAGACCATCACGCTTTCCAAATGTTTGCATTCGATATATTGGACTTCCAACCGCTAATTGTAAACAGTAATCCCTAAACCCCAAGTATTCAAATGCAGCTTCTATGAACCATTCTGAAAATATATAACTAAAACGTTTTACATGAGAGACCAAAACTATACATGCACTCTTACGGATGAGAATAACAATTGAGTAGTGGTGTGAGATTACCTTTAGTATATGTGGCTAGAGCTACAGCTGAGTTTAGGTCCTGATCCCAACAAAGTAAACCACTTTTCACCTTTAGGTGGGGGTGTAGTTTGATTTTTTCCGTGTTTTGCAATGTACAAATATAAAGTTAGTTAAACCATGCAACTGAAACATATAGGATTTTTTTTAAAATAAGGAATCAATAAGAAAACTCGTGAAAAATTAATGAAAAGAGATACTGATTAAATCATAAATAAAGATAACCACCGGAAGAAAGAGACAAATAAATACGGTTAGGCATACAGATAAGAGGTCGTGACTGGTGAGATTAGATTCACCACAATATGTATATTACGCTGACCGATGTATTTGCCGATAATTGGAAATATTGGACAAACGATGGGCTACTAACAACAACTTCCATGCCTGTGGTCTAAACCTATGTTGTGAAAGGCGCTCTGGGCACTCGCCTAGGCGCCAAAGGCGCAATAAGCGTAGGTCCAGCGCCCGACTAATCTAATCATACGCTACTTTCCACTCCCGCGCCTTAGGCGAGCGAGTTTGGCGCCTTGCAGAAGTTGTAGGCGCTAGCTTAAGCGCCAAATTCAGTTATATTTTGCGTATCTTCATAAATTAGCTTTCCTTAACTTTTCTTTCCATATTTGATTGTTGGGAAAGTTGATTGATGAATAATAATCTCCGGTTGTCAGTGTAATATCAATTTCAGCAACAATCAATGATAAAAATACGGAAACAAATCAACAATCAATTATAAAAATATGGAAACATCATTAATAGGAAGATAATAATTATGCTACATATCGATTTCTTCCTCAATTAGTAATTGAAATACAGAAACTTCATTAATGGTGAGATGATATTATTGCTACATATAACCTTCATCTCCAATCAGTGGTTAAAATACGGAGACTTCATTAAGAGTGAGATATTATCACGGCAATATCAACGCATGGAATGGACAATATGCATGATCAAAATATGGAAACTTTATATATATATATATATATATATATATATATATACTGAAATATCAATATTGTGAGATATGGAAACTTCATTAATTGTGAGATATATTATCACGGCAATATCAAACCAAGGAGGCATGGACAATGAATGATCAAAGTATGGTAACTTTATATATATAGTGAAATATCAATATTAATGAAAAATCAATCACCATCAACAATCAACGATCAAAATACGGAAACAAATGATAGTTTTTAGGGATAATATATACTAAAATATGGAAACTTTATGATTTACTTTTCATGCCATAAAGTACGGATTCATCATACTTTGGTTATACAGCAACACACGCTCATTCAATGAATTCACCACATAAGTTGAGGATCGGTTAACTTCAATGTAACGTGATTTATTTAGTTTTAACGGAATATAGTCCAAGAGGCATTAATTGTATTAGTGATCGCCTAGGGCGCCTAGGCGCTAGGCGACGGTCTTGGCGCCTCGCCTCGCCTAGCGCCTAACACAACATAGGTCTAAACATGGAAACACAGAGAGGGGGAGATAGGTTTATGGAGGGTTTTAGGGCAGAGTGGCGAATTACCTCATTGTGAGCTATGGTGTCTGATTACCATTTGAGCCTAAAAACAGCCCCACGGAGAGGATTTGTAATCATAATTTTGAGTATCCTGCACCGAAAACCAATCACCTACATAAGAACCCAATTATAAGCCCCACTAAGAGTGTTGAGGATTTGTAATCATAATCTCCAAACCATTAGGTTCACAAATAGCAAATTAACAAAAAAACTGAAGATAACGAATACTTATTTAGATAATCTGACCTTTTAGATAGAATTTCCTGCATCATTCCAGAAACTCAGCAAGTTTCACAGCAAGAACAGGAGAGTAAAATACCCGTAATTTGCTAGGCTGTATCATCTCAGTGAAGGAATTCAATTCGGGTTGCTGCCACTCGCTCTCAAGATGATGAAGTTCCGTAGCACCATGGTCATTTACACTTGCAGTTTCATCCTTGCATTTAGTAGTATATATCTCCTGGGAGAGTTGAGACATAACTGGGAGTGTATGATGCCAGAACAAACTGAAACTGACAGGCATATCATCTTGAGAGCCAAGTGGTTACAATTGTGAACACAGTAAAATTCAGAAAAGAGGAACAAAGAAGTGCACAATACCAGTCAAGCATTTTTTGAAAGCATACTGTAGATCGTAAAGAAAATATGCAATACAAATCAATAAAGCCACCTGAACTACTGGCAAGTCCATGAGTTTCAGAAGCACTTTGCAGTCGTCATAACGCAGAAAATGGCAGACTACCAATACATATAACAGACAGAAAAACATGTATTTTCCCAGGAAAAGATATCATGCACAACGCATAGAATTAGTCCTGTGCTTATCTTAACATCTCAAACAATCAGAACTTTAAGATATCCTCCTTATATCCACTCTACAATACAGATCAAGTCAGACAAATATACAATACTGAAGGATAAAAGGAATTGTATACGTACGTACAACAACTCTTTAATTACCTAATAATTAGTTAAAAACATACGAACTACTATTGACATGGAAACTACAATGAAACCATGATTCCCAACCACAAGCATGCCATTTCCAACTTTAAAAACTAACACCTTTGTTGAGTATAATACTGCCATATTCCTGAAAAAATTGAAGGATATAAAATTTGGTAGAGGTTGTGTACCTCTTCCATTATAGCCAGGTTGGATGCAGGTAGCTTCACAATTTTGTGGTATTCACTGTCTAATGCCACACAAACGATCGATCTAGCATGGTATTTCACTTCAAAACAGACCAAGAATCTACATTAATACTCTCATGTTTGTTTAAACAACTATTCATATAATGATAATAATTAGACGTAAAGAATTACATCACCTTTGTATTGACTACTCAATATTGGATTCGTGCTCAGTGGAACAACTCTTCTGAGTGGCATTCGCTACACGCTTCGTAGTACCATCCACTGTTGGTCAGGGGGTTACCTTGTACATACCTCTGTTAAGTTCCTGCAAACATGTACAACCTGAATTGCAAATAACCCATAATTCTGGTAACAATCTGTGCATCCCTATTGTGCCAAACCTAATTTCAGTCCAGTCAAATATATATCCACCAGCAAACCCATCTACATATCCCACCAGTTCACTTCAGCTGTAATTCTTCATTTCCTGTTCTCAACTGCATACAGCTCAACTTAAACAACAGATGCAATATCATTCCCTTAATTCTTGGCTCAACACAACAGCCACTTCTATCCCAGGTACTCAAATGCGGCTGCAATACATTGAGCATCACTGCAATTTCTCAATTCCAGCACAATAAACCCATTTCTAACTCTGCATTACATTCCATATTTCTTTTCTGCCAACACAAACCAAATCAGACTCCACAGACCCTTGGAAATCACCCTCAACAGCACATACCACCTGAATTGGGTTGTTTCTCTGCATCAGCACCAAGGCCTCTTGCTTCAGTTCAGTTGCACAGACCACCATAACTTGCTCTGCACTACCATAAGCAGCAGCACAGTACCACAACAGTGATTCATCTCAGTTTCTATCTTCATCTAAACTTCTACAATGTTTCCTTGGCCGGGGAAAACAAACCAAATCCATGAGCCCCTAAACCAAAGTAAGACTTACATTGGGAAATAAAAAATCAGTTCAAGTGTCTTACTTCTCCCTGTGGTTATTGCTGAATACCATTTGCTTGTAAAGAGGTTCATATCAAAATTAAACTAAAGAGTTCATAATAACCAGCCCCAGTGCATTCAGGTTGATGAATTTAGACAATTCACTAAATCCTGTAACTGAAAGCATCATGCAGAAGACAAAGATTAGATCACATAGACAACACCAATACGGCTAATCTCAAGGTAAATAATACAAAACCAATAAGCAGCCAACTAAACCCACCAGAACACAAATCTTAAGCAATATATTACCTTTAGGCAGGGAAACATATGGAAATCATTTTCTTCTCAGAGCCCATATCCGTAACCTATCGATTAATAAACCCAAATTAGAAAATTTACAGATCCTACAAACCCTAAAAGTAAAAACAATGTGAAAATATACAAAATCAGAAAACCCAATCTTGGAATTAACCTATTGTCAACCACAATAAGAAAAAAATTGTAAATCAATAACAAAAGATAAGCTAGAGATTAAGAAACAAACCCTAGAATTTGTCTTTACTAACAAAGTCATCTTTCTTTTCATCTCTTCCATTCACGGAGACGATGATACATCTTGTTTTCTTTTCTGCCAGTAAAAATTGCCGTTGGTTATTCAGCAAAGGAGATGAAACGGTATCTTTTGGGGATTCTTGAGATGATAACTTCTTAGCACGACCTACTAAATATCAATTCTTATGGACAGAGCTCGTCACCAACATCTCAAAACCTAATTCAGATTAAAACCCAATTCCAGTATTATCATAATCATCTTCATATCTCAATCCAAACCCTAATTTAGCAAATTTCCATCAATTCCTTCTTCTCGATCTCAACATACCACCATCAATTTCTTCCCCATCTACTCTGTCAACGGAATCAGACAACAATCTTCTTTATCATTAAATTATCGATCTCTTCTAGATTTCGAACCCTTAGTGTTACAACTGACAAAGATATGGACAGGTTGAAGAGAAAACGCAAAGCTTGAAGAGAAAAGAAGAGAGAAAGAGAATTGGAGATTCAGTAAAGGAGATAAAGAATATTTTCGTAATTAAAAATTTTGTGTAAAATCGATTGTTAAGTGAAACAATCAAAACAAAATTAAACAAAAGAAACAGAGATTGATATGAACCCCTGCTGTGAATTTGACGGATTTCTATTACAGTCAGAACCCTAGAATCGACGGCCTAATTCGTTATCTCAATTAAAACCCTTTCAATCAGAAACCCTAAAATTCAATTTACATTCAAAACCCTAGAATTCGACATCAATTTACAGCTAAAATAAACAATAGAAGCAATTTGAAAAGTTATCGAAGTTTACCTTAACCGATACTATGTTCTTCGATCTCCTAGATAACTTTGATGCTCTTACAGGTCTTGGATCTCCTGGAAGATTAGTTGGCTTTTTATCCGTGAAAAAACAGATGGAGACCGAAGAGATTTGAGAGCTTCTTTTCGGCCTCGAATTTGAAGTGACAATCCGGGTAAGAGATTCTCCTGGAAGATTAGTTTAGTTTCATGGAGTTTCAGATTGAAGGCAAAGGTTGAAGAGAAAGAAAAGATAAGAAATCGATCTCGACTTATCCGCAGCGTTAGAAACAATGAGAATTAGAAAAGACAATCTGACGGTACCGATTTACTCCCTAGGATCTGGACGGACACGATATATCCCTTGCTGAAGATATATCCTAGCCCCAGGATCTCCCATCCTACGGTCACGTTTGTCCCCGAATTACTTTTTTTTCCTCCCCGAATTACTCATTCCGGACCCTAGGATCGCCGAATCCGACGAACAAGAATGACCCGGACACAACCACCACATTTCCTTAAGGGGAGACTAGGTATCATGCCGGCCTACGGCCGGCGCTCAACCTCTTGTCGACTTTTGAAAAGTTGTTATACGCTTGTATAGATTAAGAGATTAATAGTAACAAAAAATATGAACATATTAACATTGGTCGTGTCATATTATAGCGTGTTAGTCGGGTCATAGTAAGGGCCGTAGAAAAAATTTAGAGGCAGATGTAATGTCTACATTTAAATTAGTGTTTAGTTTGTCCTATCTATTACAGTCGGGAGCATATTTAATTAGTCGGTCCTAATAGTAACCATAGGGGGCCGGGGCCTACGGCCCCGGCGGTGGAGAAAATTTAGAGGCAGATGTAGTGCGCACATTTAAATTAGTGTGTTAGTTTTAAAGGCCACAGTGTGACTAATTATGTGCTACAACAACATTCAACTTTATGTCTTTACTATAAAGAACCCAATTGTTAAAAAAAAAAAATATGAACAGCAAAATTAACAATTTCTTCCTATAATCACTGCAAGATTATTTCTGTACCCAAACCACCATGTCATCCATTCCGGTACACTTTCTCCACTATACCCTGAGTCCTATTTTTCATCAACAGGCCACACTATAAAGAACCCAATTGTAATTCTAAATCATTCTCCTTTACTTATTTTCTTGATGATTATATCTATTGGTTCATCATTGCCCCGATATTTCCCTCTGTGGGAATCGAACCCACACCCTCGTGGCGGAATACCACGCGCTCTACCAACTGAGCTGAGACGACAATAAATGGTATGGGGAGTTCTGAAATATGGGAGGGTTTTCTATTCTAAGTCATCATAATTCATGTTTTTATGTATAAACAAACTGACGACCCACTACTATAATCAGGAAAAAATAGTTCTCACATTGTCGTCGCTAAACATAAGCATATGAATATGAATATGTTGACATACCTCTAACAAATATTTCCGTCAAAGTTAGGTAGGAATTCACGTTCTCGTGTTTGTTCCCTTCACTCTTTGGTCATAGACAGTTAGTTTGCACAAACCATTAACTTCATAAGTTTCCAACCACCCTCCCATTAATATAGGCTTTCAGATCTTGTACCAAACAACAGAAATATAAAATGAGCCAAACGTAAGCAACTTTTTGTCAATCAAATAATTGGAAATGGTTTGATGCCTGCGGACGCTGCTTACCAAGTCCACGTACTTTAAGATCATTAAAAAAAAGTTTTCCTATACGTGTGGCAGATAGAGTTGATGTCCTTTGATGAGCATCCACATACAAACAAAAGATTAACATGTCAAAGAACGATGACATTAGCATGGTAGATATCTAGTGAATCAACCACCAAATATTCTATCATCATTACTCATACATAAAAGCTAATGATATTTTATGCATGATATCCATTACCTATCTCCATGGTCCTGATATGATGAGGCGTGACATCCTGCGGCATAATGACAAAGGCAAAGCTAAATTAATAATTCATTGCAAATCCACATCCTAAAGCAACAATAATTTACCTTTCCCTGCCAATAGCAAACAAACTTAACAATTAAATATCACTACTTGAAGGTGGAACCAAATTCCTCTTATCTTGAGCACATACGTTAAACGACTCCCTAATTGTATGAAATATTTGTATTCCCCTTGCGGATTTCCATCAATACCAAAAGTAAAATAGAGCAGATCATATTATTTAGAACAAAATATATATAAAAGTAAAAAAGAAGCCAATAATATTGCAATTAATGATTTTGAACTGTCTTATTGACTCTCTATATCTTTGCATGAGAAAGGGGTATCAATTGTACTACCCTCCACGGAGAAGATTTGATCAATTCCCCCAGTAGAACGAATTACAGGTGAAAGATATTTTGTAAATCATCAATTTTTGGTTGAGAGAAGCTTCTTCGTATTTTTGGTTTGTTGCGAGAGAACTATTTGACCATTAACAGTACGACCACCATCCACTTATGTTATTGGTTCATTACCCAAAGATGGAGTAGATTTCTTAATAAATCAATAAGTATGTAACTACGTAAGTATCGAGAAACCAAACTGACAATGAAGTGTTAGTTGTGTCTCAGTATGTACCTGCTGGTACATTCAGTCTCATGCTAAAATAGTAAACTAATTAAATATAATGAGACAACGTACGATTACAACACAAAAATAATGATTCCAAAAAAAAGACTCAATATATTAAGAAAACACACCTGAAAGAGTTATGTTTGCAGTGCTATCATAGCTGGCCTTTCAGCATTACGCAAAATATCACCGGAACAATAATTTGCAAATGCCAGCAGTTCGCCGTCCTTGTTCCCAACCTGGAAAAAAAAGACCCATGTAAAGCTAGCTCCAGATTACCATCATCACTTGCAATAGCATCATGACCAATTATTAACTTTGATCCCACCCTAAATCTCCCAGCAACCAAAAAATTTAAGAAACAAATTAATGACCATTTGATCGTTGGAACCTTATATCTTCATATTGGGTGATTTGTTTCTCCCAGCAACCAAAACCATCCCCATCAATTGATTTCTCGCCTAAACCCTAATCAAAATCGATGGTAGACAATCATTCCCATCCACAACAACGGAACTACACAATCTTTAGTTCCATCTCCACTTCAAATTCTTCTAAACAGCCAATGAATCCATGGCAGCGACCCTGTGGAAACAAACAGGTAATGATTCAGGATTTCTGCCTATCACTTCATTTGTCTTTCAATTTATAGTCATGTTTTTCTCTTTATGGCTCAAAAAAGAGGGAGGATCAGAATTGGTAGAAAAAAAGAGAGGAAGGAAACCGATATATCAATAGAAACATATAATGAACCGACCCGGGCAGTGAACTTACCTTTTGTATGCAGCTAGATTATCAGTGTATATATAATCTCAGATTATCAGTGTATAAGTTACGGTTTGGGATTGAATGGAATTTAATTATAGCTCTTACCTCTGTACAGTGCTTCTTTTAAATTGAGCTTAATCACAACTAATAATGTTGATAGAGGTGCATAGTTTGGAAACTGGGGTAGGTGTTGACATTGGTACACTTGAAGGTGTTCTTCAAGCACCAACATTCTTTTCCATCTGCAAGAAGACAATTAGGACAAACAATAGCATCGATGAGAATAAAAATTAAAAAAAAATATTTGTCAAGATTAGTATCTGCTTGTTATCAACCTAGCATTGATAATAAAAAATTTAACCCACAACAATCCATTAGTTACCTTGGTACTTCTTTACGAAGTTGGAGCACACTGTGACTACGTATAATTGCTGAATGTCTCACAATGTTACTACCGACCCGCATTGAGTTTGGGCTGTGGTGGTAGTGCCTCTCACCGAGTATAGAAGAGAAGAGAGAATGGATCGAAGTTGGTTATCATCTGAGTGTTAATGTACTAAAAACATCAACCTACAACAATCAAAAGAAGGAAAAAAAAAGTATATAACGCGCGTTTACTTTGTTAGTGTCGCAATGAGTTTCTGCTTGTTTACCTTGTTTTTCTCTTCCTCCCAGTCCAACTTTACCTTCTTTCTCCCTTTGGCTATCCCTGTTAGCACCTCGGTAATGATCTCGTGCTCTTCTAGTCGTGTTATGAGTAATCTAGAAGAGTATAAAAAGTATATCAGGCGTAAAAACCTAGAATTTCATGATTAGCTTTTGCTGCAAATACCTTGATCTTCACTCTCAAACAATCAAGAATGGCTACATAAGTAACATCATGATCTTCTTTCCATTATCAGCATCGGTAGCTATTAGTAAGTATATATTAGAGTAAAGCATACAGAATACAGAATCGTGAAAACCACGAAAACTAACTTAAAGCATCTATATATTAGAGTTGATCGGGAAACCCAAGGATGGGACGGTCGGATGTATACGGCTATGTAAATCTCAAAAAATCATTACTTACTAATGGGAATTGTTTTGAGAACGTTGAACTATGAATTTATAAAAATTAGAACTTCACTCTCTGCTCGAAGGAGATAAAATAATATCAACGACTAAAATTGTGAGGTTACGCAAAATAATCAAACGTGCATCCAATGCGACTTCATGAACCCACTGATTGATAAGAAATAATTGTTCATTCGAGTAAAAATAATATTACCACAACAGGGAGAAGAAAGCCCATAATTCCGCAATAGAGAGAGGGAAAGTCGCAAAGATACCACCAGATGCAATGATTAGAATACGAAAAACAAATATATATCCACCAGCTGCAACAATGTGCTCGCCCGAGTCCTCAACTGTACAAACCACCATAAGACCAGAGTTTGACAGACGCTTAAGCCCTTCCACCAGCCTGAGCAGGCCAGAGGCAACCTTATACTGCATAACAACATGGACGAAGGGAGAGACGGAAACTTCATCGCTCTGATAGGATGAGCATTACCTTCCTTTTCGTTTGTGAGGGTTGCATTCTTGGTGATAAATTAACAAAACTAAAATACACAAAACACTACGATTCATACCAACCAAAAACCTGTAAACACCAACTAACAAACCAATAATTAAAATAAAACCAACCCAAAAAATAAATAACAACTTAAAGCAAAGAACCAAAGAATATAATATTTGGGTTTATATATGTATACCTTCTTCAGTTCTTCTTTTATTCCTCTTCATCATCATCTTACTGATTCTACTTAGCCTCCTACAAAGTAAATTCCCTGATAAAATATCAATAAACTGTAGTCAGGGATCAATGAAGCAAAGATTATATTGCAGTAGGATTGTTTTAGCAATTACCTGCCTTTCATCTTATTCATTGGCCGCTCTTGGAGTTTCTGGTACCACATCAGCTGATGGATACAGTCAATGATAAATACAGTCAATGATAAATACCTGGCAACCTATGAATTTAGCTCCAGATTAAGATAAATCACTTAAGAATGGAACTGTAGCAAAACTTGGCAGCAGTTATGAGACTTCATATACACCAGCACGGTTATGTTACTTAACTGCAAATATAAGTCATACCCAAGAAAGTAGTTTAGAGAAAGCTTACTTTCAGAAGAATGAACCCTAGACAGTAATGAAGTGAGTAAAAGCTAAATGACCTACCTAGACTTAGCAGAAGAAATAAGGGAATGCCCCTGCATCAAGAAGCATCGCATGAGAAAACAGAAAGCTTACGTTCTCTTGGATCATGAAACTCCAAATTGAATTCTTTAAGCCCATCTTTAATTGTCTTCATAACATAGTCACTCACCATCCTAATAATAAACAAAATAGATTATACACCAGTACGGTAATGTTACTTAACTGCCAACATGGAAAAGTGAATCAAAAGAAAAGAAAACATTACTAAACAATCCCTACACTGGACCTTGAAGCTTTTCACATACATGGTCGGCTTTATTCCCATGTGCATCTGCAGAAAATAAAACATTACATAGAGCTAATGATCATTAATGTGCACTAAACCAAAACACATTGATGTTCGAACCAAGCGGTTTGAGGTAATCATGTAAAATCATCTAATTTTTGCATCCTAATAGAAAACTAATGTGGTTATCATAATCAACCATAACTGAAATCCAACTTAGTCCTACAAAACAAAATCCAAATTATTCATTGACTATTGCTGTTGTTTTGTGCCCATAACTCTTTTTTTTTTTTATCAATCCTACAAAAAATTTACTGCAATAAGAAAAACACTAATTCTTGATAAAACCCTAATAATAATGAGTGAAACAACAACAGAATAAGATGGGATAACTTACATTTGTTTGGAATTTCTCTTCAGCTCCAAAAATTTGCAGAATAAGATGGGATAACCCTAATAATAATAGATCGCCAACGTATTCGAACGGACCGTGATAAAATCGATTTCCCTGGAAAGAACTCGAATAGAAAACCCATATATCTTTACCAACCCTAACCAAACAGAGAAGAAAAGAACAAAATAATAATTAGCTGCTGTGAATAGGAGCTGAGATTAGACTCGTTATTATTGGGAATCAGAAATAACAACAACAGAAATTGCAGATAGAAAACCTAAGCAATAACAACAAAAAAAAAAAAAAAAATTGTATACAGAAATTTTACATTCTCTAGTGAGGCAAATCATAATTCATCATCAACTAACATCTAACTCTGAAAACATCTTCAATAGAATCATCAAGATTGTCAATAATGTAAGCATTAAGCCCAGTATTCACAAAATCATCAAATATGGAGCTATAGTCGCAATATTACAAAAAAAATATATATATATATATAAAATGTCGAAAGCAAAGACCACAGAGAGAAATCAAATTCATAGCTGGGATTCTCGTTTATTTACCTGTTAAACAAATCTCGACAAACCCATATCAATTTCCGCTATGATTCCCTCTTCAGTTTCATCTTCAATTTCTTCTAAAACCCTAAGTCACTAAACAACGATCGAATTACTCTTATTTCTTACCCCTGTTATTTCTTCTGCGTCGCCTTTCTGATTCGCCCCCTATATCACAAAATCAAACTGCAGCTAAAACCTGAAGAACACAGAAGCAGAGACAATCGTAAATAAGAGAAAGAGAAAAAAAATAACAACTTCATGATTCGAACAATCCCCATTAGCCGAGCTCTAGATAAATGTTCAAGACGATATGATTTGTTAGTTTGAGATTCACGCAAGATTAAAGAAAAAAAGAAAGAGTAGTAGAATAGAAGAGATTAGGGATAGGTTTTCTCTTTCTACGAAAGGAGAAAAAAGGATCGACGGTCCCGAATTACTCCCTAGGATCTGGACGCACACGATATATCCTTCACCCACGATATATCACGGCCACAGGATCGCCCGATCCAACGGCGGCTATGTCTCCCCTATTACTTTTTCCCCCTCCCCGAATTACTCATTACGGGCCCTAGGATCGCCGAATCCTACGAACACGAATGTCCCCATCATAACCACCATATTTCCTTAAGGGGGAGACTAGGTATCACGCCGGCCTGCGGCCGGCGCTCAACCTCTCGTCGATTTTCGTAAAGTTGCTCTAAATTTATATAGCTAAAACTATAATATAATCCAACAAAAAATAAAAAGATAATATAATCCGACGAAAAATATATAATATGGAGATTTACTTTATAATTTAAGCATATAAATTTTATATTAATTAATTTTTTTTAAAAAAAATTTTAATAACTAAATAAATAATATAATAGAATTGGATATTAACTGAAAATACTAAGACAAATCCCTCAACCTTTTTAGAGTTTTGTTTATTGTTCATTTGTTTAATAAATCACAACAAAACATCCTGGAAGACGACATTAGTTGCCTTTAAATCATTTGATTTATCTTCGGGTAGCACAGTTATTCGTCTTGCAGCTGTGCACCTAGACAAACCAACGTAGAGTAGGCCGTGACAAAACACAGGTGTCTTCAAGTCTATGCCAACGTGTTGCACCGACTTTCCTTGAGATTTGTTGATCGTCATTGCATACGCCAACCGAATCGGAAACTGGCGTCTCAGCATATTTATGTTCAACTCTGAAATACTGTGCTGGAATGATATCCTAGGCAACATCACTTTTTCTCCGATCTTGCTCTTCTTTCCCGTCAAATTTTTTGCTTGTATAAGATACTTCCCGCAGTGCGTTACCAACAACCTTGTTCCATTGCAAAGTCCCTCCGAGGGAGCGAGATTTCTCATCAGAATTATCGGACATCCAACTTTGAGTTGTAGTTTGAATAAAGGCATTCCTGGAGGGTTTAGATTTTGTAGAAATTCATTGCTTATTGGTGGTATCCTACCACTTTCGTCGGGAGTCAACCTATCAGCTGCTAGATATGTGTGTGTATCTCCGTCCAAAAAATTAAGTGCCTCAACATTAATCTCATTAACATCATCATTGCATGTCGTGAGAATCATTCCGTTAGTTAATTCCTCCTCCAAAACTTGTTCGTAACACTCCTCATCCCCTCTCTAGATTTGTGTTTTTGTGAGGCATGGATAGATCTTTGTTATTAGCTCTCTTCTAGTTTTACATACGTTCACAGCCGATGGAAGATCAACTTTGTCAGCTGGTTCGGAACCGACCTGCAAAACATAAAATAAGATAATAAGAAGTTTAATCAGTTGTGTTAATATAAGCTAATTTCCAACTATAATCTATCATGGTTACGTGAGGTATTATCATCAAATAACTGAATCTAAGATGTATGGAGAGACAACAAAGATAATTACCTTGAGCAGGAAATCCGCATATGCTCGATTTTCCGGTTCTTGCATATCCAGCCGCATATTCTTGGTGAGTGTCAAAACCTTTATGTTATCCCATAAAAAAGATCTTCGGATGCACGCCCCCACTATTTCTGCCCTACCTCCATTCGGTATCACTGGCAAAGTCTGCCTGAATTCTCCTCCCATAACGACAGTCACACCTCCGAAGTCGTCTTCCTTATTTTCATGAATATCCTGGAGCAACCTGTTTACCGCCTCGACACAATGCCTATGCTGCATCGGCAACTCATCCCATATAATCAAAGTCGCCTGTTTTATAAATTCAGCTTCTTCCTTTTGTTTAGCTATTGAACAAACGCTGGTGCTTGTTATATCTATAGGAATTCTGAATGTTGAATGTGCAGTACGTCCTCCCTCCAAAAGCAAGGAAGCTATTCCTGATATATGTAAAAAAAAATGCAATTTAGTAATCAAAATTAAATCAATAGAAAAAAAATTTATCAGACAGAATGATGGAAACCATAAAACGATTTTTTTTAAAAATAGAATATCAAGCAATGGGATATATTTACCGGACGATGCAACAGTCAAAACAGTGCCCCCCTTCAAACGGCATCTCGCAGCAATGGTGTTGTAGACAAATGTCTTACTTGTCCCTGCACTACCATTCAGAAAGAATTTAGACCCATCTCTTCGCTCCACGGAATCTGTCACTGCTTTGAAAGCCGCAAGCTGCTCCTCATTTAATTTAGCAATATTATGATTAAGCTGATCCTCATCTATTTCTGCCGTAATTTGCATATGCTCGCGTATGTAACGGTTTCCATAAAGATTATCCCAATCAATCCTAGACTTAGGCATCGAGCACAAATGCGCCATCTCCTTCCCTCCCTCATGCATCAATTTATCAATCAGGTAAAGTCCATAGTCTTCAATCTGCTCATCTGTTGGTTCTAGGATGCCATACTTTGTTTTAATAACGTGATGTAAATCATCGCAGATATGCATCTTGAATTCTTTCTATAACAATTCTGGTTCAGCTGGATTGCCATCTGACAGAATTATCTTAAATAGTTTTCTCATCTGGCTTCCTACTTGAACAGTTGATGCTTCCCTCAAACAATTTACAAATTCAGCGTCGCTCTCTAATATCCCAAGCTCTACGCAGGCTTTTTTGTAGGTGGGTTGTAGCACGCCATTCACAGTCCTCAGATGTTCGAACGACCTTGCGCCCGCCACAATAGTCAATAGCATTCTTAAATAGAACAATTCACCAGCGTTTGGAGAGACAAAGTACATCCTAGCTATTGCAAATTGTTGTTTTCTTACTTCCCATCTACATTTATCTTTTTTCCACACCATATGCTGCGGAAATTCTTGATACGTGTATGCAGGGGCATCGGGATTCTCATCATAGTACTCGAAGTATGCCATCAGTTTAGATTTATAATTCTCAGCTGTCTGTGTCACTCCTTCAGTTGATGCTTCAGATTCATATACAATTCTCTGCATACCTTTAAGGTGTATTGCCAACCTTTCTACGTGGGGCCTTTCTTTGTGCATATGGTATCCAAACATATGCCAAACATCTTCTGGGGGACCTATGTACCTAGCGTCTATGTATATTTGTAACTCATCAGCCGATCCAACTACAAATGTTGTTTTGTCATACCCCTTGTATATGTACTTGTTGATGTACTTGACCGCCCTTATCCCAGCACATACCTCGACGTTAAAATGGCAATTAAACATCCGAAGAAAATGCGGGTTGTATGGTACAACGTCAATGTTGGTTGCCTTACGCCCACCACGAACAACCACCTCCACGCCGTTATTCCTGCGACGATAAACCGGATACCCACCTCCGTCCAAGCAAGTCGTATCGTTATAGCTCTTTGGATAATGTTTGGTGCATTTTCCTTTTTTCATGCAAGGCGAATCTTTATTCCTGTCACCACAGGGTCCATGGACCATGCATTTTCTAACCGTATCAAACAGGACTGGATCATTCTGCTCGTCGGGAAATTCAACTGACACGTATCTATCCACCTGGTCAACTGTACGTATTTTCTGCGACTTCTCAAGATATATAAGTGCATGCATATGAGGCAATCCACGCTTTTGAAACTCAATGGTATACACGTACCCGACCACATCCCCAAACACCTTCTTTTCAACTATCTCATCCATCAACGCCTTTCTTTTCATCTCAAATACTCTCGTAACTAAATCTGGACGGTCATATGCAGTCTGGTGAGGATAAAGTGCTTATTGTATCTCTGTCCAGTTTGGATTCGCCATCATGGTAAGAAAGATATCTGGATGATGATTATAGCGCGTTATTGCCATGGAGTCCTAATAAATCTCATGAATTTTCCTTGGTCCTACGACATGCGTAGACGGCAAAACACACGGTGTACCCGCCTGATCCGGTGATATCCCATCTTCCTTCATCTTGATTATCGAACTGTAATTATTCGCACACAGCTTATCCTGATTAAACTTTACCCTACCTAAACGGTTTTGTTCGGTCGAAACCCAAGCATCCACCACGAATTCCTGGAAAAGTTTACACCCCCTAAGAATAGTCGAGTATTCTAGCACGCGAGGAAATAAATAATAACTATAAAAATCCATCAGGGATAGACTGTTATTGCCAAAATCTTTAATGCTTTCCTCCTAGAGAGTTAATTCGCAGCTCCAACCCATCTCACCATAAGGAAAGAACAACACATAATGCAGGGGCAGATAAAGAGGATGGCATTCAGTTATCCTGGTCCAACTTTTCCCCTCTTTCAGGTGTAAAATAATATCGCGAGTCCTTTGTATGTCATTCTCTTTTTCAGGTATGATAACTGACACTTCCTCCACAACCGGGGTGTTGTACCTTCGTTGGTCGGACTCTGAATTAAAATGCAAAGATACCTCTACCTTTTTACCAGGTTCATCTGGTATGCTCTCCAGTATCTCTTTCGCCTGAACGTACTTGGGATAGAGTGTATTGCTAGCTCTCAACGTATCTTGTATAATACGTAGCACTTCACGTTTTAATTTGGGATTGTTTTGGTGTCGTATATCCAACGCTTTCTCCGGATCATAAAAGAATAACTGTGAATAGCTTGCCTTATTCTCCTCCGCAGGTACCAAACTACTGCTATAATGCCGCAGCTCTCCATGTATTGAAAAAATTTCAGGACCACCTCCCTTCTTAGCTCTATTGTCACACTCGCACCCGAGACTCGTAAAGGCGTTGGCGGAATTATATCTCCTTAAATTTTTCCTGAACATCTTTGAACTACTGTCATCCCCTTCGAACAATTCCCTTATTAGCTGAGGAGGCTCACGAATATCCGGCAACCTAACTTGTCCCTTGCGGCAGCATCTAGTAAAAATAGGATTTATCAAAGAGGAATCGCTCGTTCGCTCGCCGATCCAGTGCAAAGCGCCGCACCAATTACACTTATTTTCCATCTTCCCCAGATAATGCCGACCGAACTCATCAAACCCTTTTCGTCTTTTTGTAGCTTTTTTAGCAGAGGCTGAAAGCACCGGAGTTTCTTTCAGAAGTTTTTCATCATCTGATGCGTAGTAGTCACTATAATCTTCAGACGACATATCCGTAGGCGGAATAGACCTGTTCAAAAGAATAGTCACATCAAAAAGAGTCACATTTCTGTTTAAAGTTATAAAGTTAATTTGAACCATAAAATTAATGCAAGGATTAGTATCATTACATATCATGGTGGTTTTCTTGGGAGTCATTCTTTTTTGAATCCACGTGCATATTCATAGCCTCATCTTCCATACCCCACTGCGATAAGAGATTAATTGTGAAAATCAATAACTACGATTAAAATTGTACATATAAAAATATAAACTAAGCTAAATCAGAACATGAAAATAACAAATCTTCGGCTATATCATTTATTTACCTGGTCACCACACGCAGCATCACTACCCATATATCGTGCATGACACGTCGCTTCATCACCCTCATATTGACCACCGAATGGATCCTCCGCAACTTTTCTCACCCTAGTACGCTTACAAAGCTGTTACAACAATAATCCACATTAATGAAAGCTCTATATATTGTAATAAAACGACGTATTTTGAATGAAATAAAGGACTGTTCTTAAGTGTAACAAACAATCATCGAAAACATGGGATAAACACGTAACAGAATGCATACAGACTTAAGATTCGTATAGAAATCTTATGCATACAGACTTAAGATTCGTATAGAAATCTTACTATTTTATTTTGCTTCGGTGTATTTTCACCAATAGAAACACCATGTTGTTGTCCCATCACAACTTGTTCCTTGATTTGTCCACGTCTCAAAAGTATATTATACTTTTCTTCCTCAATCAGAGAAGCATACTGCATTTTTTTAAAAGACTGATCAAACGGAACTACCAATTTTAAAAAATAAATATAACTATTAAAAACTTACCAATGTTTCTGGCTGCACACGCACGCGTGGCTTGGGAACCAAATCCAATTTTTGAACTGTGACAGCATCACTGCTAGTAGCCATTCTTTCCATTTCTGCTTTCTTTTCTAACTCAGTTGCCCGCCGTGCTTTCTGGGCTGCAGACCGTGTCTGAAAGTTCAAAAGAAAAAAAACACAATGAATTAGATAACGTGAATCAAATATAAGATTCTGCAGATCGTGCCTGAAAATACACAATGAATTAGATAAAGTGAAGCACAATAGTTTTTTACATTTGAATCAACACATTCTTACCGAGGATACTTGTCTAGTGCTTATAACTTTCGGGACTGGTTCCTTTTTGGATGCTCTCTCTGCTTTTCTCCGTTCATTATACTTCTTATATTTCCTAGCCTGAATATCAGAAAAAGAAATAAAGTAAAAGCCGAATTTTAAAAACTAAGCCCACACAAACAAAAATATCAATCCATACCTTACTATCACCGAGAATGTATTGTGTGGAAGGTTGTTGACTAAAAAGCTGGAAAACGAAGAAATGTATTTACTTAAGCATATGTGTATATACATAAAATTCTGACACAACAACTAACCAAATAAACTGGAACTACATTGACAAATTCACTGTTTACTTGAGTTTGTCTTTGCTTCTCGTCTAATATAATACCATTGCTTTGAGTTTGCTGGCATTGTTCTCTATTCTGAGGTTCTCCGCCCAAATTAAATTGCCCACCACACACAACCGATGTCTGAAATATACAAAAATATAATATAACACAACCATTGCTTATAATTTAACCATTCAACGTTGCTTTTGTCAGTAAATTAATAACTTACAAACCTGAGCATTTAATGGATTATTGATATGCTCACCCTCATGTTGTTTTATTGCTTGTCCAGACCCTGCACTGCGAATATTTAATAATTCTTGACGTTTTTGTTCACGTTTTTTTTCCTCCTCGCTCAAACGACGACGGCATTGACCCTCCAATCTCCGCATCTGAGAACCGTAGACAAAATATAATCATACTTTTAAACACAAACCATACATCCATCTATACACACATTAATTAAAAGAATGAAACTTCACCTTTATCATTTCTGTTATGAATTGATTGTGTTCTTCTCTTTTGCCTGTCTGTATTTCTGAATTTTTAGGTTGAACATCTGTAAGAGATGAATTTGAAGATTGTCCAAACTCAACTTGTTCTCGCTGAATTAGAGCTGGGTATGATTTTGAAGATGATCCAAATACAACTTGTTGTTCTTTGAACTGGAGCACCAGAACTATCTGTCGCGTTTGTCCATGTTGTAATGTTTGTTTTGCTATTTCCAAAGCTATTTTGTCCGCTTTTTTCTTTTTCTCTCCGCTTCCGCTGTGCAGCGATCACAGCCTGTTATGTTAATTTCAAAAAAATTAGTGCCAACACAGAAAATCACAACCACGACCACAGAGAAGTGTATAGCAATTATCACCTTAAACATTCCTAACTAACTCATAATACAGCTAAGTGAAGGTTAGGAAAAAAATGTGTTATTATTATGACTGGCTATATGGTGTCGATCTAATTTCTAGCGCAAACTTATACCTTTCCTAATTCATAAGAGGATTGATAATCCTATCTACAGACAATACCAGAGTAGAAAGGATTGATATATAGAATGGCAGTAAGCATATTTTCATCCTCGGTGATCTTTTTGTAATTATAAGCAGGCAGGCATACATGGAGAATGGACGTGTTAATGTTACATGCAATATATTGGAACATTGTTGCTCATTGGATAACTTTGCTTATTTTTCCACCTTACATTTTTTTTTTCTCTTACGTCATACTAATTCTTTAAACTTCTTAATTCTTAATTAAGCTATCAAGAAGCTCGGGAGATAAAGAGTATGGCTAGACTGTAGAATACAACTGAGGTTAGAGCTAAGGGAAAAAAATATACGATAGGTAATGTTTTGTTTATAATTATTACCTCTGATGCCACTTTTTTTTGTGGTTCTCTTTTGCTTGTCTGTATTTTTGAATTTTTAGGTTGAATGTCTGCAAAGGATGAATTTGAAGATTGTGCCGATTCAATTTGATGTCGCTGAATTAGAGCCGGGAATGATTTTGAAGATGGTCCAAATACAACTTGTTGTTGCTGAAACTGCGCTTGTCTATGTTGTAATGTTTGTTTTGCTATTTCCAAAGCTATTTTGTCTATTTTTTCCTTTTCTCTTCGCTTCCTCTGTGCAATGATCACGGCCTCTTATTTAATTTGAAAAACATTAGTGCCAACACAGAAAATAACGAACACAACCAAAGAGAAGGGGAGTTATTTTGCTTATTATTACCTCTGATGCTACCCTTTTTTGTGGTTCTCTTTTGCTTGTCTGTGTTTCTAAAACGTCCGCAAGGGGGGAATTTGTAGAGCGTCCAAATTCAACTTGCTGTCGCAGAATTATATCAGAGTATGATGTTGAAGTTGTTCCAAACACAACTTGTTGTTGCTGAGTTCGAGAATCTAAAACTATCTGTTGTGCTTGGGTTGTTTGTTGTCCATCCTCGCCAGCCTGAGTTGATGTTTTCTTCTGCCTCTTTGAAGAACTGATACATAAATCTATTCATTAAGCATACTGATCAATAAAAACGTTAGAATTTAATGCTACATAATCAAAGACTAACCTCATGGTGTTTCAAATCAATTCAACAACGTCTGTAACGTTTACTATCCCAAATACTCTGAATTTCCTTCACACAGATAGTTTTGGGTAATTAAGCTATTCTTCCGTTGTGATGATGTACGAATTTCACTTATATTATGACTGCTAAGCACTCTTATATAGACAAAAATTAGCTTATATTAAGAAACCTGGTTATGGCTAAATTTTGGAATTTTCCAGGTTTAGGAAACTGAATTCTATTAGAGTTCTTTTTCTATTAGGAAACGGTATAGTGGTATTTGCACCCCAGCAAAAAACTCCACTTTTTTTTTTTTGTTTCCTACAATGCCTTACAACAAACGGAGAATCTAACAACCAATAACTATGCATTAGAAAGCTACCATGTAAATTTTAACATAGACAACAGAAACCAATAGAATAAGCAAACTTTGAAAGAAAAAGTACTGCAGCGAACCTAATGGAGAATCTAACAACCAATAACTATGCATTAGAAAGCTACCATGTAAATTTTAACATAGACAACAGAAACCAATAGAATAAGCAAACTTTGAAAGAAAAAGTACTGCAGCGAACCTAATGCCAAGTTTCTTTTTTTTTCTTTTTTTTTAGAACAAATAAAGTGTTAGTACCACTTCACAGTTAGGTGTATCCCATGAAATTATCTATAAGTTGCATCAAAGAAGTAGAAATCAATATATTCTAATTCTAAAGTACCAAAAAACAGCATGTTACTGCAATTTATTCATATGCAGAATAATGAAAAATTGTTTTCTGAAATATTTTCAAGTCATATTCGCTTCTAACTGATTTGCTCCCAATGCACACCAACATTCCTTCCATTTACTACAGATTCTTCTATAAACATTGAATCTGTAATGTTTCAATGAACAATAAAAACAAACCATATAAACCCATTCAATCACATCACCAAAGCATGCAAGGTTTCACTCAAATAATGGTGCCATCTGTGGGATTTGAACCCACAACGACATGGTTGACAACCATGTGCTCTGCCATTTGAGCTAAAACAGCAAGTATATTTTGCTAATATAAGTGTACTTCTAGGTTTAATAGCCAATAGACTGCTAGGTTTCATAGCACGTGCACATTAATCAGATACCTTACAGATATTGATCTACTTTTGTATCACCATTGTTGTCAGGAATTTACCTGCAGTTGTTTCTGAGAATCTGAAGTCAGTGCCAAACTCCACTAATGAGCCATCGAGGAATACTATGATTGCAGCTTACTTAGCCTGGAGAAGGGACAAATTCATCAATTGGTTCATCCGGTTCATAACATATTAAGGAAAGGGAGAAAAGTCGTTTCGTGCCCAAAGAAAAAAATTTAATCAATTGGAAGTCTGCAAGGAGTGCCAAAAAAAATGGTTTCACCCTACACAAATTAACAACAATGCCATCTACGGGAGTCGAACCCACAACAACATGCTAGAGATCCACGTGCTCGTGTAATTCTAATAAAACTCAAGCAATAAAACACAACAAATGGACAAAGAGGTTGGTTATACTTATAATACCCTTTTAAAAGGCAATTTCTGTAAATTGATGAATTCGTATCAATTTCATCACTATCAGTGGCAAGTTTCTTCCCTTATACTTCTTCAACTTGTTTTATCATTCCCAGAAACGAACATGTTAAATTGGGCATCTTACAAATCTGAAGCAACAATTTTATAGTTTCTTTAGAAAATTTATAGAAATATAACTAACCTTTGTTGTAAATCTTAAGATTAACATACCATTTCGGTTTTTCCTGATCGTTTTAGTCTTGAGTAATGATTGCATGGTACTGTTTGAAACGACATGAGATGCTTCTAGCAGAAACACAGTACGCATATGGAGACCATATAGTTCATTTCCCTAGGGGCATACAGGGCGCCATAGCTTTTACTCCCAGGATCTCAGAACTATAGCTCTATCTGCGACGTAGAACACTTTGGAGTTCAAAAGAGTATCAAAATTAAAAATCCAATATTAACATAAACAATCACTTTCTTACACCGTGTTATCACTTATATTCACTCCACTCAACAGGAGATCGCAGATGGTCTCAAGTAACACTTTCTACAGTTTAAAAAATATGATTTTCTGATTTTCCTTTCTCTGCTGGGAACATTATCCTAACTTCGTAGTAAAGGTTAACGTAAACATATGGGCCTTCGTACCATTAATGGAAGACAGGGCGTACTTCCTTGCACGCACTTTACGTGGAGGAGATATACCGCCTATTCAAACACAGAGAGGATCCGCATGCACATTTTGGAAGAGATAGCTATACCGAACACTTCTAAGTGACTTCTTTTGGATAAATTATGGATCCCATATCCCCGGAATTACAACTCCAAGTATTTAACAACTTCATTGATAGATTTATATGAGAAACATGATGGTTAAAACAATCAGGCAAGTAAGTTAAGGATGTCAGTGAGTACCTTCCGCTATGATAGATGTATAATCTTTGACAAATCAGAAGTCCATACAACACTTGTGCCTTACTGGTGCGCAATAAGCTCCTTCCACGAACACTTCATGCCCCTTCATATAATGACTTACAGAGCAACCTTTGTTTGTTGGCAAACCCAACTTTAAAATTCACAGTTTTATGTATATGCTTTGTTTATCGTCTTCCCAATTGAGTCGGATGAATGCAGTCGCTTATGCCCTGTAGCTACTTCTTATTTTCAATTTATAGTGGTAAAAAACATTAAAGAGCGACAGCATCACAATCTGGCTGCACTTTCAATTCACAGCAAATATTAAGCACAATTCCCTAATCTTACCAATATGAATAGTACAGCCCTAACAATTGTAGGCAACCCATAAGTGTTCGGGGACTGCAACATAAACAAATGAAACAGCAGGGTCAGACTTCACAATTTGCGCACCTCCCATGAAATCGTCCTCATGCAAGTTCTGCAAACAGATTTCAAGATGGAGTTCTCCAGCACCTGCAACTGTACAAACCACCATAAGCAGAACGAATATTTAGAGTTGAACAACAAAAAATAACAATCATGTAAGAAGATGTGCAATTGAAACTTAATATTTCGGGTTCAAAGAAAAAGATTCTAAAGTTGAGTAGGAAACGCGTACATCAAAATGCAGAAATATTCAAATATTCAAGCAAATTAAAGTTGTTAGAACACCAAAATTAAAGTAAATACCTACCCAACCTTCAGTTTCATATCCACTTCAAATTCTACCTCTAACTAAACAGACAACATACCATGAGAACGACGCAATGGAACTAAGCTAGTAATGGTTCAGGCTTTCTTTCAAACACTTTGTGTTTTTCAACTGGTGGTATTGTTTTTATCATTATGTCTCGATTAGTTCCTTCAAATTGATTTCCCTGCAAAGAATTCGCATCCAAAGCATTCAAATTGGGGATTTTTAATTCAACTTCGCCCCCTAAATTTAAAAAATCAACACACAGCTAAAACCTATGAAAAAAGAGGGGAAAATTCTCTAATATAAGACAAAGATGTAGACAATGATGACAATCCAATAACCTCAGATAATAAATCCAACTTCAGATAATAACCTCAGCAAACATTATACAATGTCCAAGCACACATCTCAATCACAATCACATCTAGCATAAGTGTAATTCTTTACAAACATAATTCAATCTCCAAATTCCCCAAAAGTAATTCTGCAAATGTCAGACTCTTAAAACACAATTAAAGATACCTAAATTGTAAAATACACAAATCTCGACCTAACATGGATCATTGAAACGTATTGGTCCCTGCATTGGAACTGACAGGTTTATCTTTACCCATCATTTATTGAAATTGTGAGGTTTGGATATCATGAATAGTAATGAAAAGATATGGCAACAACAGAGAAAATTGAAGCGAACTAAGAACTACCATTTGGATTTCAGGTACACCTAAGTTGAAAGAAAGTACTTCTGAGAACGTATTGCATATAGTCATACAACCTCTAGTGTGAAATTCGAAAAGTAAGCATTAGACTTGCTTGCGTAGTAACTTTTCCGTGCACTTAATTGAACAAAGCCTCCACTTTATCATTATTCAAATCAAAAGTAGCGCTGGAGTTCAAATTCATTACCTAAAAGACGAACATAATTACCGTAAGTGGAGCTTAATTGGATACCTCAATTGATCATTTTGACAGAATTATGTCGCAGAATTACCTCTCTGACAGCTTTCATTGTATCTAAAGATGCAAAATCGATTACAATAAGCACTACCGTATGAATGGTGGTCATTATCAAACCTTAGAGCACACTCTATTTGTATTTGCCAACTTAAATTCATGTGAAAACCAAAACCCGTCACTGCTCATACAATATACACATCTAACAAAATCAATAACCAAACGCAAAATATTTTAAGTGTGTATGATGCCCAAAAAGCAAGGAAAGCAAATGGCTCCTACCTGCATCCAGGATTCCAAACTGTTTCTTCAAAGAGATTCAGAGAGATACATTGACTAATAAGATAGAAGCAATCCCTGTAATCCCTGTATCACAACACAAAAAGAAGAGAATAAAAATTAGAACATGCAGTTTATAAAAAACTCAGAGATTCAAATCTCAGTTTATCCAATTTTCATCCGGTTCATAGAATTTTTTTCTCCCACATGTTCTCCCTTTCAGGAATCAGTTGACACTCAGAATTTCAAAAAAATCACCCAAATATCCAATTTTCATCGGATTCAAAATCAAGTAAAATAATGAATCGTCGATGAAGATAAACAACTAATCTGAAAAGAACTAAACCCAAAATTAAACAACAAATCGTCGATGAAGATAAACAATTACCTGAGACAATTATTAATCTGAAAAGAATTTAGCTTACTGACATCAATTCCACTTCAGCAATCTGAAACACAGATTGGTTGTCTTACGAAGATGGAAAGCAAGAAAAAATAAAATCGATGCAGTAATAGCAAAGTATAAAAATAAGGATTATGAACTATATTTATTTAGATGATGCTCATGAGACGAAATCTGAGGTTAGCAAAGGCGCAAGCCACTCGGCAAATATATTCACACCCAAAAGTCACCCACTTGCCCAGTAATATTCCATTTTAGAGTTGAGCAGTCTTTTAGAGGATAAGTCAACAATCAATTAAGCATGATAGGTTTAGGAGATTGAATCCTTATTTCAACAATATCCCACCTCCTTCTCTGTATTTGAGTGCTTATTTCTTAGCCTTTTGTCATAGGAGATTGAATAAACCATGAAATTTCCTAATACATATGTCTAAATCATCCAATTCACACATCTACGAACTATCTAGATAAGGTTGTGGTTGTGCAGCTAAGTGAAGTTATAGATGAGTGCGGATACCAACAAAATATTTAACAATAGAACTACCTGTGGAAAAACAAAAAGCATACACTTTGAGCATATTACCTTAAACTTCAGGAGCATACAAAAGTCTATTCAGTATATAAATAACACAAACGCTACGTGTTGGACACATTTTCGTGCATAGAGAAATTGAATTATGCTTTCGGGTCTAAGAAGGTTAAGCTACTGACTGTGTAAACCATAAACATGCAAAAGACAGGAACAACAGCTCCACAATATCGGGCAGGAAATAAGGATTTCTAAGAAGAATTTATAGGAAGCCAATAAAAAGTAGTCACCTACCTTATTCTTTTTTATCTATCCAGTGAAGAACTATATATGTTGGGTGTGCAAGATCCAACATATTCCAATTGGAAAAAATATACTTATTATTTGATGCCATCTTCAATCCTTATTCAAGTCGTGATAATATCAATTTCAAACTGCCACTTTATCTCTTAAAGTGCTTACAACTTTAAATATGTATGGAACTATTCGAGATTAAAGTACTTACATGAGCTATCATCGTGATGAATTGCACCTATTTCATAAACAGACGCTCATCCCACAACAGTTGTACTGCCCAGCCTTTTAGCGAGCAACAACACGCATGTGTCATGGACTAATTTGAAGATACACAATGGTGCCAGTTGATGCTAATTTTGCATCTTATGAATAACCATATCCTTCATCCCACCAAGGTGTGATACAGCTTGTGCAACAATTCCAGGCTCATCAAAATTGTGCATCCTTCTCCATTCTAGATCTGCAGCCAACAATCAATACAGAAGCAATGAACAACTTCCAAAAAACAAAACAATCCAAAAATTGATAGAGTCCACTAAATCAATTCCCGTCCAAGCAAAGCACAATTATATGTAAGAACATTTGTTATCAGATACAGACTCGGTTATATATGCGTTTTGGTATCAGCAGTTGGATACGTAAACTAAAACTGATATATACTTTTTTTTAATCAGAAGCTTAATAAACTAAAACACATGTCTTTACTATCATTCAATTCATAATGAAAGGAGTGAAGATACGTAGATTTGTATACAAAAACATTCAAAATACCTGTGAGCTGTTATTCCTTGAACTTCAAATAGACTTTCCATTGGTGAGGTGTCTGAAATTCACTTCGTTTGTTCTTACGGTTTTGAGCTCTCCAACATCTGCAGCAGAATCAGATTCAAGTACGTAATTTCTCTAATATGAACGCAGAAGGCTTTTAAGCCTTTAAACATCATTGGGTATACTAAAACTGAATGAAAAACTCAATTTCAGAAGAGATTCAGGTATATTAAAGGCACCAGCATGACATGAGATTCTGTATGAGATACAGAACATTGGAGTGGAACGATAAAATCCATGGAGTCATCGAGAAAGACAATTTGAAAGAAGAGTGGAAAATTCTCAAATATAAGACAAAGATGTAGCCTATAAGGCAGTAAGATCTGCGAAATTAAGACAATGATATCCATTAAGATGGGAATTGAACTCAACAGTGTGCTATAATATCAATGCTGTCGGCTTGATTATCTAATCTAACTATAAGTTACGATAAATTCATTATTCAATTGGGAGGGGTGTGGGTGAAAGAATGATCTCCCAACTTACCTGTTTAGCAACCCTGAAGCATATGACCATACAAATTGAGCAAGCATGCCAAGAGCTAAACCAAGGAAGAGCATTCAAGCCATTGAAAGAGCACCCAAATGAATGTAGCCCAGATATGAAACTTGCCGATATCTTGTTCCTCCATAACAACACATCAGTAACTACATAGCCAAATTAAAATCAATCAATAAAGCATGAATGAAACAACATAACCAAGATACAGAAACAGAGTATCACAAAGTAATAACTCAGATTACATTTGCCACCACTGAGAAGGTGATATACTGGCTTCTCACGTCCAAAGAGTCTATTCAATTGACATGATACTGAATTTGTTTTGTCTTCCTCAAAGAATGATACTGTTTTATGCTTTGGTATACTACCTCTATCTGCAAAAAGATTCAATAGAATCTCCGCTGTTATCCCCTCCTTCATTTTTCCGTTTTATCTAACAAAACCAAATAAATCCCATCTCAGACAATGAATCCAACTTCAGATAATAATCTCATAAAACATTATACAATGTCTAGGCACACATCTCAATCACAATCACATCTAGTTAAGAATATCCTAATCCAAAGAGAGTGTGATACAATCCAATGCTTTTTATTAGCTTTACCATAGACATCTGCAATTACCGATCAATTGAACAAAGCTTGGATTAAACAAATTGTGGCAATTGCTGCAAATGAATGAAAGCAAATAGAAAAACTTAATAATCAAAACATAAGATTCATAACAGTAAGAATATACAAACCCAAACAATTTAATGTAGGCATCACAAAAGAAGTTCGTATAGGTTTCAGAAAGAATTCAGAAGTGATAGTTAATAAGGAAGAAGAATCTGATCTTTTTAATCCTATATACCAAAACCTTGAACCCATGATCTCATGGTTCGAAAATAACTTCTTTACCGATAAATGCACAAAGGTGTCTATATAATTTCATAAGAAATACTGAAAATGTATGTTTAACAATCTCATGACTAAAAAAATTTATGTTTTTTACCTCCTATACTGAATAGTGGCATAACTTGTTTATAAGACTCTTCTTCGTGGCAACATCAGCACCACAATGGCAACATCAACATCATAGAATGCAGGAATATCAAAATCCACACCATTACAACCCTTTTTCTCCATAGTGTATAACCCCTTCATCTCCATAGTGTAATTCATGATCACCACCCTTGCTGTAAATTAAGAGAATAGCTAATAAGACTATGAGATTATCACATATTACGAAACACAAACAGGGCTAACTCATCAAGTTTAAGATGTAGTTAAGGCCTCAAGCATGAAAACAATAACATGTAATGATCCTATATCCACCCTTTGGTACATCTGGCGCCTAGTTCTATGTAGCGATATAGATTTTTAACAATATATAGAAAAGGATAATGTAGGGCTTTCGTGAACTTATCTACATACTAAAATAAAATATGCACTTTAGGTATCTCATGAAAACCAAATGACCTTAATTTTTCTGTTTGAGATCCTAAGCCATCAAAAAAATCTAAAATTCCAGTTCCAGAGTTTGAAAATCAAACAATTCTGCACAGGCACCAAAAGGAAACACCACGCTTGCCACTGAAATCATCTACTTATGGGTCCAAAGATCTTTCTGCCAAAATAAAAGTGACAATAAGTATAAAATAAAACACCATAATTGTAAGCCTACTGCCAAAAAGATAATTGTTTGGATTAGTTATACTTAATGTTCACCCTTTGCAAAAACTTTTAGCATCTCTGGTGTGTCTCTTCTTCTCTATTCATATTTAATAAAATTTATTTAGTAAAATCTAATCAAAGAACCGTTGTCTAATAATAATTAATGATTACCTGCAACGTATTATTATTTGTACATTCTAGCACGATCCTTGATCTGAGTACAATTCGTACGCTGCTTTCGACTAAACAGCTAGCACCTACCAAAAGACATGATTCAAGTCATGTTAATTAGGTTGGAGTTCATGAAAGAAAAATAATAAATTCTTCACCAGTTCATGGAGTTTCTAGGAACCAAAAGAAGTTGGGTCAAGCTCTTACTGAAGTTAAGTGACTAAGGCGATGTTTTCAACATATAAAAAACTACAGATATGTAGCAAGGCTCAGTCTTTGTCACTTTTTAACTCGACTATATCGATTAACTTTGGTTATAGGTAAAACATAAAATTTAAGAATCGAGTGCAACATGGAGGATTTTAAGTGTATACTAACCAAAATTGAATCAAATGCATGGAGAAAATCAACTTGGTGTGTGATAAGTAAGACCGTCTTCCCTAATAAAGCTCCCATTATATACTCCTACAAAGACCAAGTTAGATTTCAGTACGACACAAATAAAAACATGCCAACTGCAAGCAGAAGAGAAATGTGAAATCACATACATTAAATATGCTTATAGCAGTACGGGCGTCAACTGCACTAAATGGATCATCTAGAAGATATATATCAGCATCCTGATTTCATTGTATGGGTCATCTCTTCTCCTAGCCAAATAATCAGAAGTAGTAAACAAACGGAATAGTGAAGAGAACAATCCTTGCAAACAATTAAGTTTTTCTATTTTGTCTAAAATCGATTGATAAGTGGAACAAAACAAAAGAAACCAAGATTGATATGAACCCTTGCTGTGAAACAATCAACACCAAAACCCTAGAATCGACTGCCTAATTCTTTATGTCAATTAAAACCCTTTCAATCAAAACCCCTAAAATCCAATTTACAGTCAAAACCCCTAATTCGTTACCTGGCGTTAATTTCAATCTGTGGCAACGATTCAAAAAAACAGTAGTTCAACCAATTCCTGCGATGAAGATAAAAAGGTGAGGGAGAATTAAACCAAACAAATCAATTAGGGTTAGAGTTATCAGACAACAGATAGATGATAAACAAACCAAATTAAGAGTTTCTCATATTATATCACCATAATGAAATCAGGGATTTAAATTTCTACAAAAAAATTTAGGGTTTTTTTTGAAACTAACCTCAAAAAGGAAAATCCGAGAAATCATCAGGGATTCTTCATCGACCATCCACCTGTTGAAAACAAAACCAGGGTTTCCATTCAATCAATCAATTTATCATATTTGTTGAGAAATCATATTTGTTGTTTTTCATTGAGCTGATTCGATTGAAACAGGAAAACATCTGAAATTAGGGTCGAAGGTTAAAGAGAAAAGAGGAGAAAAATATTAGGGCTAGGATTAAAGAACAAAGCCTGGAATTAATCTACCTTCTCATACCTATTCTTCAGAGAAACGAACACCTTCGGCAGGATTTGATGTTTTTGCTTTTTGTTTTTTCCGAGGGAGGTGAAAGAGTTGTTTTCAGCTGAGCTCGAATAAGAAAACGTTTTGTAACGGAAGCGCACAAAAATCAGTACGGACGGACAGATCTGCCTCAAAAATTATATGTCCCGAACGGACGCTCACGATATATCCCCGACCGACGATATATCCTGGCCCCAGGATCGCCGAATCCGACGGCACGCATGTCCCGGACACAACCACCACATTCCTTAAGGGGGAGACTAGGTATCACGCCGGCCTGCGGCCGGCGCTCAACCTCTTGTCGATTTTTTTTCAAATCGAATATGGATATTTACTTAAGTTTTTTTTATTATTCATTTATTTGGTCGGTCGATCAGTATCTTCTCATGCAATTTTATTCTGTGGTCATAATAGAACGGTTCCAATATTTAATTGGTCAGTTTCATATTATAGTGTGTTAGTTAGTCGGCTCACAGTAGAGTGTTTAATTAGTTGGATCATTGTAGTCGGAAACCGGGACCTACGTCCCCAGCGGTGGAGAAAAATTTAAAAGCAGATATAGTGCCCAAATATTTAGTTGGTCGTGTCATGTTATATTGTGTTAGTTAATCGGGTCACAATAGATTATTTAATTAGTTGGATCATAGTAGCCGGAAAGTCGGGACCTACGGCCCCACTTGTTGAGTAAATTTAAAAACAGATATAGTGCCCAAATAATTAGGTGGTTGTATCATATGATAGTGTCTTAGTTAGTCGAGTCACTATAGAGTGTTTAATTAGTTAAATCATATCATCCAGAAAGCCGGTGACTACGACCCTAGCGGTGAAGTAAATTTAAAAGCAGATATAGTGCCCAAATATTTAGCGGGTCGTGTCTATTATATTGTGTTCATTAGTCGGCTCACAGCAGCGTGTTTAATTAGTTGGATCATAGCAGCCGGAAAGCCGGGACCTACTTCCCCGGCGGTGGAGAACATTTAAAAGCGGATATACCCAAATATTTAGCTGGTCGTATCATATTATAGTGCGTTAGTTAGTCGGCTCACAGTAGGGTGTTTAATTAGTTGGATCATAGTAGCCTGAATGTCGGGACCTACGGCCCCGGCGGTGGACAAAATCTAAAAGCGGATATAGTTCCCAAATACAGTAGAACTTCGATAAATTAATCCTCGATAAATTAATAACTTCGCTAAAATAATAAATTTCTCTGGTCCAAACTAGGCTTAAATAAGCTAAATTTTAACTCGATAAATTAATAACTTCGCTAAAATGATAATTTTCTTTGGTCCCAATGCTATTAATTTATCGAAGTTTTACTGTATGTAGTTTGTCGTGTCATATTATAGTGTGTTAGTTAGTCGGCTCACAGTAGAGTGTTTAATTAGTTGGATCATAGTAGCCGGAATGCCTGGACATATGGCCCCGGCGGTGGGAAAATTCTAAAAGCAGATACGGTGCCCAAATATTTAGTTTGTCGTATCATATTATAGTGTGTTAGTTAGTCGGGTCACAGAATAGTGTTTAGTTAGTTGGATCATAGTAGCCGGAAAGCCGGGACCTAAGGCCCCGGCGGTTGAGAAAATTTAAAAGCAGATATAGTGCCCAAATATTTAGTTGGTCGTGTAATATTATATTGTGTTAGTTAGTCGGCTCACAATAGAGTGTTTAATTAGTTGGATCATAGAAACCGGAAAGCCGGGACCTATAGTCCCGGTGGTGGAGAAAATTTAAAAGAAGATATAGTGCCCAAATATTTAGTTGGTCGTGTCATATTATATATTGTGTTCATTAGTCGGCTCACAATAGAGTGTTTAATTAGTTGGATCATAGTAGTCGGAAAACCGGGAGCTACGGTCCCGACGGTGGAGAAAATTTAAAAACAGATATAGTGCCCAAATATTTAGTTGGTCGTATCATATTATAGTGTGTTATTAGTTAGTCGGCTCATAGTAAAGTGTTTAATTAGTTGGATCATAGTAGTCGGAATGCCTGGACATACGGCCATGTCATATTTTTGTGTTAGTTTGGGAAAATTCTAAAAGCAGATACGGTGCCCAAAATTATTATAGTGGCCACATTAAAATTATTGTGTTAGTTGGTCCTGTCTATAATAGTTGGGAGCATATTTTGTTAGTCGGGTCATAGCAGAACGGTCCCAATATTTATTTGGTTGTGTCATATTAGTGTGTTTAATTTGTTGTATTATAGTAGCCGGATAAGGCCGTGGATTAGAATTTCTAGAGTCAAATATAGTCCCCACTTTAAAATTCGCCGTGATTAGATTGAAATTTAGAGGGTGGAACCTATAAGGAAGATCTCGATGTCTTGCTGGCTTTATCTAATTTTTTCATCTGGTCAGTATAATCGCACAAAATCTTAGTCGTCGGGTAATAATTGGGATGGTGTTTGGCCATGGATTAAAATTTCTATAGTCAAATATAGTCCCCACTTTAAAATTAGCCTTGATTAGGTTGAAATTTAGAGGGTCGAACATATAAGGAAGATCACAATGTCTTGCTAGCATGATCAAATTTAAAATTTTAATCCCCGATAATGATACAGACGGTGCTTAGGTAAAGTTTGAAATCAAGTACAGTAGGCTACAAATTGCAGACAAATCAACAATTACATACCATTTATTAGTGTGCTAGAGGAACAATATACTTGTTTAAGGAAATACAATGGTTGGCGTGTAATATTGATGGAGCAAACAGAGTGCGCCCGAAGTCAGAGACTTGCACGGAGGTCAGCTGCCTTGGAAGGAAAATTTTCAATGCAACACCAGTTTCTAGGGTTGATAATATTTACGCTCTTGAATCTTGATCAATCTATCACAAAATACTTAATATACTAAGAAATGTGAAAGAAATGAATATTATTACAACTCAGAAGGTAGATTCCAGTGCCTTGACATAACAGTGTGATAAAAACATCTCTCTAGCTAGCATTTATCTCGTCATACAACTGAATTTGAAAGAAAAATATCAAAACAATGAAACATAATAAACCCAGAGGAAGGTATACACTGCTGCAACAATTAAAGGAGTTGCATCTTGAACTCTTTTTGCAACCCTGAAGTGCGAAATGTTTTATATAGCTTTGAACTCTTTAAATAATGGAAGTTGTATGCCCGTATGGAAGTTGGGAGAATTTCGTAGGTGATGTAGACAGTCATGGTCAAATGATCTAGAACCTATCCATCCAGGGAGACAATCATTCGGTCAAGGAGGCATGTCAAGAAAAATCCTTCAGCCAACAAAGCCTCAAGTCTCTCACCCAGTCACCCTCCCTGTTTTCGATCCATTTTTATTTTTTTTGCACTTTTTCTTTTCTCCGTTTTATCCCTGGGTTTGGCATCCTCCCAAAGTATCTTTTCTGTTCAAGATTTAGGTAACACTTGTGACGCAGGCAAAGCTTTGCATCAACCCGCTTCGTTGGAGCGGACTTTCCTGTTTTGCAGGTAAGAGCTATATGCGACATCTGAAGCCTAAAAATTGTCTGCAAGATACGATAAAAGTTAAATGAAAAAAAAAATACAGAGAAGTCACTTTAAGGATTCTCTTACTAACACTGACCATCTCAGGTTGCCACCGCACCTAGCAATTCTGGTCATAATGAAAGAAATCATATTGAAGAATATCGCATGACAACCCGAGTACATTGAAATAGTTAAAGTATATCCACACCCGTACCTAAGCTAATATATGTCTCACTACACCATATAGCCTAATTTGAGACATATTGTTTTTTTGGTTTGAGACACATATATATGTCTCCACCTATTCCACACATAGAAGTGTCTCGGATCGATAATATGTGTTGTTTTAAATTGGATTTTCCTGAACTAATTAAGGGACACACTAGCTACACCTACATATGTCTCATAATACGGATTATTATAATGTTTTTATATTTAATAAGAACTTTTAGTATTTTGTTTATTATTATTTAATTTTTCTCAAATCTGTATGAGAATCTCAAAAACATCTCCGCGGTCAATTTTTTATCCTAATCAACCGCCCAAAAATTCTACACGAGACCCTAGAGTTTTTTCACTATCACTTTCTCATTCTCTCTTTCGGTTCATCTCTTCCTCCGCCTTGTGTCGAACACTGAACTGCAACCACCTTCTCTTATCTTTTCTACTCTTCTAAGATTTCCTAAACAATAATAAGAACTAATCATCTTTTCGTCCTCCTAACCCATCACCTCCGCCACCACCATCCCTTTCTATGTCTCTCACTATCACTTCCACTGCAACCACCATCATAACCACCTTCTCATTTTCTTTGTAAGATAACTTTTATAGAAATAAAAACCATAGAAACCTCCCTCACTTACTCTAAATGTATCCCTTTACATCAATCGAAACCCTGGAACATTGATTTCAAACTGATTTTGTAAACCCTAAAATTAAATTTTATCTCGATTTTGAATTTGCAGTTCAGGTGAAAAACCTAGAAGATTCTGATGTATGAAGATTCTAAGACTTCGATCTGGTTGTGTGATGGTATAATCCCTAATTTTATTTATTGATTTTGGTTTTAAATCTTTAATTTTTAAGGTTTCGAGTATTTACTTTCGATTTTAGCTTTTCTTTCAACCGAATCTTGTTGTGTGATAGATTGAAGGTTTGATCTGTTGATATATATGAATTGCTTCACAGATCTGTTGATATATATGAATTGTTGGAGATATTAACATTTTTTGTTTCAAGTTGAATATGACAGAGACTTTTCTCTTCTTTGAAACAAGAAGATTTTGATCTACACATATTAGGTTAATTTGGTTTTACATTATTTGGTGCCATAAGCAGTTAAGATCTTGGTTTTTCTTGTTGCAGCCTGATGGCCAAATTCCTAGTGACAAGACTGTTGGCGGAGGAGATGAGGCATTCAACACTTTCTTCAGTGAAAGTGGTGCTGTAAGGTAGGTGGTGCACACCAAGTCTGGCTTGCTCAAGTACAACTCAACCTGTTCATGATCAAATACCAAGCCTTAATGATACGCCTCCTCCTGAAATTAGTGATGATGCTGCTTTGTTTAAGTGTATCCAACAAGGAGGAGGAAGATCAGGGATTCTTCTGCAACCAATAGCACCACCACCCTTGACAATTGATCTTGAAGCTATTGATGATGAAGTTTTCATTTTATCCCCAAGGAGCTTTTCTAAGTGTGCAGGTATTAGTTTTTTTTTTTTAACATACCTATTACACATAACTTGTTAAGTTTAATATTGGTTGACTTGTTGTACTTTGGTTGGTATTGCTCAATAGTATACTATATACCATAGTTAACTAATTACATATCGAGCATCAGGCACTTGTGTTTGATTTGTGTTATTGGTTTAACAGGTGTAATTTGCTGAATTGGGGCACTTGTATTGATGGTTCACACATATCTATACTCATCAAATAATTTGTTGTTTAATTTATGTGTTTTTACAATTTATGGTTCACACCTACATCTTATGTCTTATGGTATATGGTAATCTCATAGGTAAGAAATTTCACATTTCATTTGAATTTTTGTTTCTTTAATTCACGTCATATGCGCTCAAGAAAGTCACTGATTGAAAAATCAACAATCTCTTTCTTTTCGTGGATGTCGATCTTCAAATTCTTGAATCGAGCGTACAATTTGCATTCTATTTCATATACATAAACCTACAAATTTCTTTTGGTTTTCTATTGGCGACAACATTTTCAAATGTTAAGACAAATTCAGTCTGTACCCTCCCACCCCCTTACATTCTCTTGTTCTCATTTTCAAATGTAGCTTATCATCAACCCATCCATGAATCAATATTTATTAGCGTGCAGATGGCTCAAAATGTTCTATGTGTTAACTCTGGAATGTTAAACAATCAGAGAGTGGGTCTTTTTCGACAAGCCACGGAGAGCATTTGAAAGTGGTAATAGGAAGCAAAGGTCATTGCCAGATTACAGTGGTGCTTGAGAGCACTTATTGTTGGTGCTGGTTTGGTCAGGTACCATTATTAACTCATGTTATGTAGTTTTAAATGCTTGATTGTTCAATAATATTCAAGTATGACTCTCACATGGCAGATCATAGGGAAACCAATCGTGTGAATGGATCTGCCACATGTTGGTTGAATAAGTTTAGATACCCTTAAAAATGAGCTGAACGAGACCATGTCATAATTCTTCTATTTTAACTTGTAGGTTCTCAAGCCCTTATACAATTTCAAACACGCCAGAGTGTTGTTGCTGCAAGGACATCTCTCCAAGTATGTGCATTTCCCATTTCAATTGTTCATTAAGTTAAACAGTTGTTTCATAGTGGCATTTCAAGGTTTTAGATAAAATTTGAAGACATCATAGAAGGTGCCTCTAAATTTGGTACTTGTCTCCAATCAGAATGTAATTACATGAATACCTCTATCAAATATTCATGAGCTGTTTCTAGTTATTATTTCTCAATCACATGCTTCAAATGTAATACACAAATACCGCTGTTAAAGTTTCATGAGCCTTTATTTGTACATAAGCAAGTGTTTTTTATAATGAAACCCATTTTTCTTGAATCAGGTCTTTAGATCTTGGAGTATTTATGTTCAGGCATTCATAGAAGCCTTGGAGTCTAAGGTATGGAATCTAAACTCAATATCAACTCAATTTGTACTCTTCCTTACAAATTTATCAAGTCATTGCATCAAATGGCATGGAATCAGGCATGTATTTCTTTTCAGTTGATTCTTGGCAGGTGCCATTTGTCCATGAATCATAATTGTCAATGTTTCTTACAAATTTCCATTATTTTTTTCAGGTATGGAAGATCATTGCTTGTGCTACTTGTTAGACAACAAGGAACTCAATTTATCATTTTAGAATTCCCATTCTGCCAAGGTTCTAAACTAGATGACTTTCAAGTCTTTGTCATTTAAATTTTCTGTTAGTGATTATGTTCAACATCTTTTATTTCTTGATAAGTAACTTGAGTCATTTTCAACATCTTCTCTTGTATTCCAGAATTCATTTTTTTATTTTTTCCTTGAAGATATTAAATGTTAAGACTTCATTTTTGATGGTAGTGTTAATATTTGATTGGGAATGGAATTGTGACTTGTATGGGTGTACAGAAAATTAAAACATGCAGGTGCTGGAAATAATTTTGATTTTGGTAATTCCCAACAGGAAAATTATGATTTTTTTTAAAAGCTAATTTTATTTGAGACATATATAAGTGTCTCTTAAATTAATTATAGGTGTCTCTTAAAAATTATTTAACAGACACTTATAAGTGTCGCTTATATTAATTAAGAGACGCTTATAAGCGTCCTTAAATCCGTCTCAAAACGTTCCCTACGCCAAAATTGAGACACTTATATGTGTCTCAAAAAATCAAGGAGACACCCATATATGTCTCAAAACCGTCGATTTGGTGTAGTGTCTCCGAAAAATGGAAGTGTCTACGTGGTGCCTTATTCAAATTCAATGCATATAACAGACTTGCAAATAGTAAACCACAAAACGATTGTTAACAAATATCTGTTGGGATTTATCTTAACTGTGTTAGCGAACTTATCTTACCTGATAAGCATAGGCATATCGCATATCCGAATGGGTAGTGCCCATCTTACTTCCATAAAGAGTATCCTTCTTTAATTCACAACCATTCTTGCCAGCTTCTCCCTCCTCCCTCTTTCTTCTCACCTCCAACACCACTACCTTTCCCCTTTTCACCACCACCATCTTTTCCTTTGTCATCGTCTTTCTTGGTGAAGCAGATTTATGAATTTTTCATGCTCCCTTTCACTCACTTTCTTAACTTCGATCAGAAATTCATAATCCAGTGATATATTGGAACTCAGACTCACAACACAAACATAAGAAGGCTCTGAACTTTAAAGAGGGTCTGAACTCTAAGAGTATCCTCTTCAATTATGCACAAACAAAACTCAAAAGAACAATGTAAAAAGAGAGGATGAGAAACCCATTTACATATTCCACCAGTTCACTTCAAACAATTCTGCATTTCCTATTTTCAACTGCATACAACTCAACTTAAACAACAGTTACAACATCAGTCCCTTCATTCTTTGCTCAACACAGCAGCCACTTCTATCCCAGGTACTCAAATGCGGCTGCAATACATTGAGCATCACTGCCTATTCCATATAAAACTCATTGCTGCATCACCTGAAATTTCTCAATTCCATCACCTACAATCTGTTAAAGCTCATAATCACCGTCAATCTTCTCCTTCAGCAACACACTCAATGGCACAAAATCTTCATCATTCCACGTTATCTTGTGATTAAATACGACCTAAATCTCCAAAAAGCACCATTTTACTGTCAACTTCAGATTCGACTCAAACCCAAGGTTCCCACTTCTTTAATCTGCTAACCTTAACGGAATTCGTCTACACCCCTCAAATCAGACACAATGGATGGCATCATCATCTTTTTCCTAAAAACCATCTTCTAACTATTGGTAAATAGCTAACGTACCATGGTTAACTGCCAGTAACAGCTCAGTTCATTGAAAAACAATAATTGCAGCTAATCTGGTCTTTAGTTCTTCCGGCACCCACCAATTTCTCCACCAGTGGCACTCATCGTTCATCACCAGCAATAGAGTTTACTATTCAAAATATTAGGATGCCCTAAAAGCATACTTTGTTATGTTGATTAGTTAGGATACTGTAAGTCACTATAGAGTTTACCATTGTCACAAAATCAATCACTTAGAAGTCAATTACTGAAAAAAGAATTACTTCGAGCCAAAACAGAATCGACAGCCCTGAATGCCTTGAAATCTATTCTTATCTATGTTGGGAAACAATTAACCAAACAGAATTATGCTTACCAAAATCATCGCTCCATTAAGAAAATAGAACATCCCAATGACCAGATAAGAAAATATATGAATGTTTAAGATGCTTACGTTACCCAATTATGTGAATATGTTCTCAATGCAAATGAACATGATTCTCAAACAACCTATTAATCCAATTATGCAAAGCCCTGATAAGCTATTGATTGCCAGCTAAACAACCTCAATTCATCTATTATCTCGATCAAAGCAATTTTCTCTACCATCCTCCCAAAATGACCCCTGTAACTGTACCAAAGCAGCATTTCAGATTAACAGATTACACCTGTTATGCATGAAACCGAACTGAGGCAAAACTTATGTGTATAACTTGGGAGTGAGGATGTGTATACTTTTGACATGGTACTGATCTAGACTTGCTTACTAATATTACAATAACGAAACTACATACCTGCACGCAAGTGAGTGGCAGTTCCAACTAAAAAAAACGATGAGATTGCCTCATCAAACCAAAAAAACCTCCTCAACTTCAGTGATAACTTCAGTGGTCATTGCTTTGGTGCAATCTGTTTATGACCAAATCAAGCATAAGAAAAAGAGTCATAAAGATGGATAAAAACGATGGTTGGAAATTAAAAGAAAAAGAAATAAATCGAAGCTATGGTTTAAGAAATAAATTGAAGCTATGGTTTAAGAAATAAATTGAAGCTATGGTTTAAGATTACCAAACTCTGCACCAAATCTCTGCCACTTGAACATACCCCATGGGATATGTTGCAAAACTTCAGCTTTTGGATTAAGCTCACATATAAACTTCAATGGAAAAAGCCAGACCTGAGGCTCTGATGACGAAGGGGTTTCATGATGCCGCACATGCTCCATATTAGGCAAATGGATTATAAAACCCACAATCAAAATCATCGAATTCACAGAACCCACAATTCAGATTTTATCAAAATATTGTTCCTAATTGAAAATTCAACTAAATTTGCTACAACACTATTATGTACCTGTAATTGATTATACCTGCACATTATATTTTCTTCTTCCCCTGCAAATCGAACAAACAAATAATACACTAATCAACACCAATTCATTTAATATAAAATGATATTCGTAAACGAACTCAGACAAATTGTGCTCAATCACATCTGATTTACATCATAGTTAAAATACCAAAACACAAATTTCTGAGGAATCAAGTAGGTTTTCTGATTTGACATACTCATAATTTTTGATTGATTCCCAAGAGATTTGATTTCCTTTGAACCGTGAATCTTAATGAGAACGAACAGATGAATTGACAGATTTAACCTCAACTGAGGTGGTGTGAAAACTCGATTTGAAGTCTTCGGTGGAACTGAAAAAAAAAAGAAAAGGAAGAGGAGGAGGAGGAGAATAAAAGAATAAGTTAGGGTATCCTGCTAGGTTTCTTAGCAGTGTGTTGTTGATTGTGGCGATTTAGGATCACCGGAGCTAAAGAAATAAAAAAATTGATTTAACAATCTCTTCAGACCGAACCTAAAGAAAAGAAGAAAAGAAATAGATCTCAAAATATCCCTATCCGCGGTATAAACAAACTGATCTCTTTTCGGTTACTGTCTTTGCATCTTCCCTAAAACAATGGCAACATATGTTACAAAGCAAACTGAACTGCCCATACAAAAATCAACTGTAAACACGTTTCATCATGGGAACAAAGATCACAATAAAGAATTTTGAAAATTATAGTACCAAATAATCAAGAAAATTTGAACCACGTAAAAACCTGTGCCATTAGAGCTCGATCGATATCATTCTGGATAAAGACAATTTTCTTTTTCTAGTTTGTTTGAATTAGTTCCGAGCATCCTATGCCTTCTTCCGGATGTTGATTGGATGGAGTCAGTAAAACTACATTTTTTCTGATTGTCTTTCACAAATCCACCTTTGAAGTATATACTACTATCTCAGTAACAACAATTCTTATAAACATAAGGTAACTCCATCAATAAGATAAGTTAAATGCTCTAACGATAAGTTGAATACATATAACTGACCTTTGTTGGCTAACATTCACTAAAACGAAATTGTGCTCCCCCCACTACTCCAAGATGATGCATCAGAAAGATGGACAAAGTTCACCATGCATTGACCCATTAGCTGGTTAAAGGAAAATGGAATCACCCCTTGCTTAAATGACTTTCAATTCCATGTTCACTGAACCTGTAAGTTCAACCAGGGGAACAAAGATGTTTTCACTTCTCTAGTTCTCCGATCCGAAATAAAGTTTAGTAATGGGAATCTTTTTTTATTTTATTTTTGTAGTCAAGAATACCAAAACTAAACCGAGTCTGGACAAAACACACCAATCATACCTTATCATAGTCGCATCCATCATAAATCTATACCAAACTGCGACTCTTTCCAGTCTCAGGACCAAATGAGATACGCAATAAGAAATGAATAGTGATGGGCTACCTTACTAATTTTTATTTACATTGCATACTCTGACTACAACATCATTATGAAACAGGGATGCACCAATGAGGTATCAATATCCATGTCTTCATGATAACGAAGCTGTACATATCCTATAGGAGAATGTCAAATTGATGTGTCATCCAGTACCACCCAAGCCAAGAAAACAGCAGGAGTACAATCAATCCCTGCTATTTCCTACTTAAAGTGGGTTAATATTGATATACCTAATCACATACGCTTCTCAAGTAGCAAAATATTAGGCGTATAAACACAAATCTACTTTAAAAAACTTACCCAATCTCGGTTATCTGCTAACATGTACAAATCCATGAACCATATATTCCCGAGTTTTCCCAGAACCAACCTCAGCAATATCAATGAAACCCCTACCAGATTTCCATGGGCCATCCTTGAGACTGCATAAGTGTTGGCTGAGAAAAACCCCACGTCCAGAAAGAAACCTGTTGAAAGCAATTTAACCAACAATTATCCAATATCCAATATAAATGTCCAATCATCAGAACTCAAACTTTACTAAGCAAACCAATTACTTAATTGGAATAATTGCTTTACGAAAGACCGCATAGGTTGAGGAACGTCATGTACTTCCACATCAAAGTTGCGCTTTGAAAAATAACTCGCAACTCCATTATTATATAACGTTACTTAATTTCTTGAATATCTGCACTAAGACGCAAATATGCGTAATTTTTATGTTGATTATGTTGTTGCTACTTCGAATTTTTTTTACTGTACCTTTTAAAAAATATATAAAAATAAAGAACTGACTACTCTTTTTTTACATATAATGCAAATTTATTTCCTTCACAAGCATATCTAAGTCTCCCCCCACCTCACAAATTTACATTCCAACTCTTTCCATAAAACCATCAGATAGCATGAGGAAGAATACACCAAGTCTCCTTACGTCTGTTATCTCATTCAACTTAATGAGTATTCAGGACATAAAGGTTTGGTGCAGAGTCATAGAAAAGCACCATTACATCTCAAATACTTCCGAGAGCTAAAACTGCAGCTTCAGTGAAAGAGTTTCACCTCCCTGCTACAGAATTTACTAAGGTGGGAATGCCTTGAGCCTGTAGCATCGTACTGAGTTATGCATTGCATCCGACATCATAATGTTTACCTTAAGAGAAGCCAACGAAAAACAAAAATCTAGGTTTTGTGTGAAAGAGGGACACTGTGGGGAGAACGGAAATTTAGTTATACAACGAACCATATTTAATAAAATCTCAACGTTTTTAATTAAGAAACTGAATAGACGTTCGGATTTCTCTCTGAAATTGTGGAACATGTTGAAGGGAAGAATTCCTTGTTGGCCATGGTAGCGATATTCGACAAAATTTATCACCTGAAATTACAGAAAAAGAGATAACCATGTAAGGAGATGTGATTTTATTTTATTTTATTTTATGATGAATACTCTTTGGATTATGGTGTCGATAGCTGCAAAATATAAACAAACAGGGTTATGAGATTATAGCAGGGTCATGAATCAGATCAGAAAAAGAGAAGCAAAGAAATAAGGATAAAATTATACATGGTAATGGTACATTTCTATTATGTAAAGCACCTTTGCAATGGCAAGGTTGCTAAGCTACAGGACAAAGAATACTTTCCTGATCAAACCTACATGACATGAATAACGTAAGTTGCTAATATAAGGTGATAAAATTTTAGTACAACGAAATAGTAGGTGGGATGATTAAACTTAATATTTTCTGACATTGAATTTCCAGATTAAGTTGTTTGATACCACCACCCTGAGAAAGACATGAATATAATTCACTCAAGTTAGTGCACAGACCGGATAATAATATACTTATGTACGTTAACCAAATTAACAAACCCCAATTTATTCTAATGAAAATTTGTGAACATGTCCAATCAATGGTTAGTGCCAATAAGATTTTGGCTTAGGCGTTAGTATCAAGATAGTTGTTCGAAACAGTTCTACAGGGTGGCATTGCAGCAAAACAATACTCAATAGTTCGTTCACTTAATTTTATCAGTGGAATCAGTTAACACCAACTATCGATTGACTCGACCTACATTTTGATAACCAAAGAAACAAAAACTAAGACCACAAAAATAAACGAACTACAGTATTGTTGTGTACAGGATAGCTAAGATCATCCAATGCCCCAGCATTATTAGCCAAATAGTACATATTTATGTTTAAAATTAAAAACACAACAACAACAGACTTTTTTAAAAGCATAGTCATCACTAATATTCTTCCATTGAATTAATTTAGGATTGTCCTTACCAACATAAAAAGAAGAAATTTGAACTATTATACCTTAAAATCAATGACCATATCAAGTAAACCTCTTTCAGCTGAAAACAACTCTTATTGAAATCAATGCCCACATCAAGTGAGTCCTTCTGGCTACTTCTTCTTTGGTTGTAACCTATGCTAAAAGAATAACAAAAGAAACGACAAAGTGTTAAGGAAAATCACTAAAAGTCTAACACCATAAACTACCTGCAACTTGGTTGTTTGTAGTAAAAGCATCCGTCCTATGATAGTCCATTGAACTAAAGAGTTTGGGGTTTGGTTGTTTCCTTGATCAAATAAAAATACCCCCACTATCAAAAACCATGAGACCTAATATTACTCAACCTAGCTGCTGTTGGAGCCTACCTGAAGTAAACCATAAATCTACAAAACCCATAAAACACCTTTAAATTCATTCAGTAACACGGTTTGAATAGAAAGAACTGACCGATCTGCGGAATCGGTACAACTTCTACTGCAGAGAATAAAGGATCAAATTCCCATTCACAAATAGAAGCATTCATATTGTAAAACACCAATTCTCCATCTTCCTAATTAAAAAACCCTCACTCCAAGTATGAAGAAGAATGGATTAGTGATCAACTGCACACTGAGAATAAATGATTGTTCGCAGAATTAATAAGACCCAGGGCATCGCAATACCTGAGAAGGAGAATAAGTGAGAGGCAAAGTTCGGTTTCTACATAGACCATTGAAACCTAGCTGCAAAGATTTGACAAAATCGATTACACAAAATCTTTCTGTGATGAAACCTATAAATACATCCATATATAGAACCAACTTACCTAGATTCAAACTCAACAAATGCAAAGTTCCTTTGAATTATAACATGTGATACCTTACCATAGGGCTCAAAATGCTTTTCAATGTAACATGCTCAATTGAAACAAACGAAAGAGTCCCACAATTCAATCCTCATAAGCATACCCAAGAAATTCAGCTGAGATAAACATACACATTACAGCTGAAACTCCAGTGATAAAATAGAGTAATTACATTGAACAAAATAAACAATCAAGTATCCAGTATTAGAGTTCACACCTGTAAGATCAACCTCAAATGCTAGAGCTTCGAGAGAGTCCAATATCAACCCAAAAATCAATCATACAAAGAAATCATAATAGACTATCGAGAGAGTCCAACATCAACCTAAAAAATTTCCCTCGTATCATATTCAAATTTGTAAGCAAACAATATATATCCAGGGCATAAGGGTACCTTGGTTAACTACGACAACTTTGCCTGAGTGAGCTTGACATGGGAAAGAATCTCAGCGATTCCTGCTAGCCTACGAACATGATCTAATTTCCTACCCCTAGATTATGGTATCACTGTCACAACTGCTAAATGCTAACGTGGATTAGCTGATTTCATTGGGTGTAGCCATTCGCCTGTAATGGAACAAAAAATTAACTCAATAGGTTATCCAAGCTATAAAAACTACAGAAAATAAATGTCACCTATGATAATAACTTTAATTCATATGGTCCATAATGTGTTCATAAGTAACTATCATCTTTATACAATTCCAAAGCATTGCCAATGGAGTTTATTTCATATTTACTAATAGTGAGTAAAATTTTGCTCATGTATATTCAAAAATCAAAACCATACCAAATGCTAAAACGAACCTGCTGGTTGTACACATTCCCTTTATTTGCTTTGGAGATTCTCAAACATCTTAATCTCTCTTTCGTCCACTTTAATGTCGTCTTCGCTTGGATGCTAAGATGAAGGGATCAGGACACAGTTCCAAATTCGTTATTCCTTCACTTGGAACATTTATCTTGTTCCCAAACTTACACCATGGAATTTCTTATCCACTTTCATGACTTTCGTAACTTGTAGCTGCTGGACCTTTTGAAAGTAATGGCAACCCAAAACAACAACAAAATCATCAAAATCTACTGGAACCCGAGGATAAACTTACGCAACTACAATCATCATATCTATAAACTACTCTGTTAAGCCTGTCACATGATACAAATCTTAGCTGATTCGCAAGCAGATTGGTAGCTATATCTTGCTCATATAACTATTGATTCTTAATATGGTTTAAGAATCTTGTTTTCCCATATTGAGCAGCAGCATGAACTGCCTGGTTCACAAATAATCAATCAACTCATCTAGCATATCTATATCCCCAACTGGGTAAATACCAAAACTAAGTAAAAACTCAATTTCAGAAGTATAAAGAGCTTAATTACCTGGTGTTATTTTCAATTTGTAGCAACAGTTCATCCAAAAAGGTTAGAGATTGTGTGACAACACTTAATAGAAAACCTAGGTCATTCTCCACTCCACCTGTTTAGGAAAAATTTGAAAAAGGTTCAAACCTTCTTGTCAAGCGCAGTGTTCAAATGCCCTGATGCACAAATCATGACCTTTAGGTACCTAAAATAAGCATAATGCACATATACAATCAAATTGCTTGGATTTGTTATACTCACTGTTTTTGGGGTCTTAATGAGTTGACTTCCATTTTATGCCTGAAACCCTTAATACCTGAAGAATTACCAACCATCTCACCCATTTTGCAGATGATGTTTGCAAGCAAGAGGTCGCACAATCACCATCTCCTTTACTGCCAATACTATCCATCCCTGCAGCTACAATTTCTCCATTACAAAATACACATCACAAAACAAACTAAAAACAATCATTAATTCATGCCATCTTCCATTTTCTTATCAATTGTCTCATACCCATGCGCAACCACAGTAAAACCCATATCATTGATCATTACTAATTTCTCAACATTCACAGCTGCAGCTTCAAGAACATCGCATCAGATCCAAACCCCTCCATTGATTTTTATTTTTTTGTCAATAACAACCATCAACAGAACCCATCTTATGTTACTTCTTCTTTACCTGAATTCCTCTATTTTCCATGACAGAAGAAAATCGATTAAACACAAATTAGAGTGAAAAAACTCGAATTGAAAGAAAACCCAATTCATATCAGAGTATCAATTATTATATTTCAACACAATTTCTAAAATCACCAAATTTATGAAACCCTAATTTTTAAATTTAACTAAAATTCATGAAAAAACTGAAACATAAATAGGAAATATAAGAATGATCCATACCTAATTCAGTAATAATCACTAATTTCTCCAAGTACTGATTAATTTTGATCGAAACTTATAAAAAAAATTGATCTAAGTATTTGGTATTTATCATTCTTAGATGTAACATGGGATGAAGAAGAAGGAGATGGTGGTGATGGTCGTTGTACTGGTAGTGGAGATGAGTGAAACTTTTAGCATCTCTGTTGTGTCCCTTCTTCTCCTAAAACACACATGATAGGATTTGAGAGGAGATAGTAATAAGATATGGCCGAAACTCGGGGTAGAGAGGTTAGGGTTTAGATGAAATCACTAAATCAATAATACCATCGATCGAGTATCCATAGAATAAAGTTGGAAGCAGGATGGTAAATCAAATCCGGACTTGAGGATGTGATATCTCTGTCTGGAATTTCTGAAACACGGAGGATGATAAAGTAGGTTTCAAAGATTTGTGTTTGGTGACGTGGAAGTTCATAAAAATTAAATAGTGGTCACGTTAGGGTAGTGAAATCTTGGTCGGGCCAAGGCAACATCAACGCCGTCCAAAATATTATAAGTCAAGATCGTGCGAACGTAAGTATCTCTCGCCGACGATATATCAGGGCCGCTGGATCGCCGAATCTGACGGACACCTTTGTCCACGACACAAGGACCACATTTCCTTAAGGGGGAGACTAGATATCACCGGGGCCTTACGGCCCCGGCTCAACCTCTGATTAGTGTCATGCCTCACATAATATTTGGTATTCAACATGGTTTCTAACTTGGTACATATGTTCTGTGAAAATACTTTAAAATACCATTAATATACATATTCAGGGATCTCACTGATTTGGTCCGATTTATGTTATCTAGGCATCACTATTACTGATTTCCAGATTGTTTACTTTGGTGTGTTTTTTATTCGTTGCTTCCAGGATAATTAAATGATGACCATTAATTAAATGTAAAATCATCTTTCAAATTTAATTACAGTAAAAGTATAATGTGACTTGCATGGATAATGATGGGCCTTTGTATCTAAAAAATTAGAACATGCAAGCATGGTTTGAAACGAATAAATTAAGAATTCTAGTATTTGATTATTCTGAAGAGAACAAAATCTAAGAATCTGATAGCAATAAGTTTAAATTTTAAAAATCAATCCAAAACATTTAATTGAAGATAAAAACAGTTTGATTTGAGTTTCCCTGGTCAGAGACCTCTAATAAGTATAACCTTGCATTTCCAAATTAATATTTAGCGATCTGTAATTCAAAACGATGTTGGGTTCCTAAACAAAAACTACGTCCCATTTCTATTTATGAACAATACAATTACTTGTTAAATGATACGATTCTCGACATTTGGTATATCTTGTTCCTGATAATTGGTATTTATGAACAATACAATTACTTGACTCTTTACATATCACAAATATTAGTTTCCACTTATCCATTTTTTCTAAAACATCGTAAATCTATTGGTTTACTGCTTAACACATCATAAGTATGATTGGATGCACAAAACTTATCAACATGAGACAATAAGAGGAACAACATCCACAATGATATGACAATTAAGCATTCAAAACAGATTGGGTTTAAGGAACAACATCTGACAATAAATGGAATATTCACCTTCATCTGAAAATATACGATGAACCTGTATCTTCAGTTAATTTTTAATATATTTTTATTTTCTCATACAAGAGATTCATTTCATACAACCATATAAACCATGTACTGTACGTTTTCTTTGTGTTTGAAAAATAACTAGGTCAGTTTTTTCATCTAAAGAATAACACAACTAAAATTTTCAATTCGTTCCAAAATTCAGATTTCTCAAAAAAAATCATGAATAGAAAAGGAAAAAATCATACAGGGTACTAAATATTTTTGAAATTCAATCTTGTTGACATATGAAATACAACTACTTTACCCAAGGAATTTCTTCTTCGATTATTTCATCAAATCTCTTTTCAACTTGAAAACAGGGGGTATTCAATTTGTACAATCTGATGCATCTTGATTTAGTAAATGTCTTAAATATTTGGCTGATTCGAGTTACCAATCAGCATCGCAAATATATATGGGTGATGATTAAAACATGTAATGGTCATCAAACCTTGATAGATCTCGAATATATGTCTACGAAAACTTCTTGAAAAAGTTTTCTAATTCCCGGTATAGAAAAATACTCATTTAGGCGTCCATAAAAAAGGAAACCCATAAAGAATAAAATAAAATAAAATAATTTAATTAAGCTTAAGTAATTCTCTTGCATACGAATTTTGATGCTTCGTTTCAGGTTTCCAATCATATTTACCATATTGTAAAAAGAAACAAAAAAGAAAGCATAATGTAAAGGCGAGTACCCGTGAAGGGACTTAAAGATTCAAGTTAATTTCGTACAGTCAATTGTAAGTATCATTCGGAGTTAACTAATGGTTGATCTTTTCTCCTTGCTAATTCATGAGGCTTGACTTCGATTTCGTCTTGGTGCATCGTCTTTTTTTTCATGCTTGTTTAACGTAAAGCTTGCTAATTCAACAATTAATAGTGCATACGTTTACTTTTATAATTTTATTCAAAAATAGTGTAGCCTATCTATAGTCTATTTAGTTTAAAAGAGTATATATAAGAAGTACGCTAAAAGAATTAAATCAATCTTAATCAAATATTGGAAACTTTCAGAAATAATCACAATAGAGGCACATTTACCCACACATATTTTTAGTTTAAAGAGCTTAACTATAACATGGACATAAACTAAGTTGGAGGTTCATGTTTTGAGACCAACCGAAGGGTAATTAGAGCATGGGAAACTTTAGAAAATCAAATGGTGCAAAAAGAAGAACAAAGAGAAATAAGTGACGGAAATATCATGTCTAACAAAAAAACAAAACAAATGAATGAATGAATGAAGCGAAAGTACTCACCACCTGAATGGCTTGACGAATTTATTGTTGAATCGTTGAAGAGATCACATATTGGGTACGCATTAAATTTGAATGTACACTTGTTGCACCAAAGGTTACATTACTCTTGCACTTACCCACATTAGACTTTCCACAACATTTCAATGCTATAATGTTCGGATTTCGTAAATCAACAAAATAAATGCATTTTTTTATCTCATATTTGTCTTGTTACTCAAACGCCTATCGAAGGCAGTTCAAAGCACGGAAGAAAAAGGAAAAGGAAGGACTAAAAAAATATACCTAAATCCCCATAGGAGCCTTGGACAGGTTGAGCCAGCGGCTGGGCTCCACCTTTCTTTGGTTTGCTCAATTTTACAATTAGCATAGTTATTAGAGAATTGATTAAAAACGTAAAATTGTTTTTTTTTCCTCATCAAAATACCATAGTTAATATTATTCCTGCCTGCTAGGAGACACTAAAACTATATTCAAAGGAAGTTATGAGTAACCAAAGTAAAATGCCATATATTGTAGTAGCAAGAAGACGGTTACCTAATTCCTTGCTTCATGCACACATACTACCCAAATAGCATAATCTTGTTCAACATGGGATAGTGTGTTGATAACAATAGTAAACCTTCCCAAATATTTACCAAATAACTGCATCTATAATGTATCATGATAAGCTTTTTTCCTTATCTAGAAAAGTTAACACAGAATGGATGATATTTCTTTGCATCCCATTTGATCACTTTTGTATCTTAGCATCTAATGCCCGCGGTATACATACAAATAACATATTGTAAATAAAATAAAAATGCCACAAATAAATCATTCAACAACAACTGAAAGCAACATCAACGTAATCTAGTTAAATTGTTGATCTGGTCTGATAAAAGCTGTAAAAATGTTAAACGAAGTTATTTTTCAGAAAGAAAAAAGAAATAAAAAATCACAAAGTTATTTAAAAAAACCTAGTTAATGTTTTTGCTTATGTCATGGGAAAGGCAATGCATTCTACCATTGTATTGTATGATCCTATTTTTTATTAAATTTAATTTTACCTTTTGCTCTTTGAATTCAATGTGTAAAAAATATTCCAGGGCATAAATAATAAAAGTATACGTAAATATCGATGTTGTGGAGATTCTGACTACCTTCGATATTTTTCTTCATCATTGCGAAGAAGATTATCGAGGGAAAGTTTATACACCAATTATCTCTACTTTCACAGTGTCATACATAGTCATTGTCACTCTATGTATGTCCATAAGTTTTTGGGTCTAATGCATGTTAGTATCTTCTCCTCTCCTCCTCAATTTATAAAATCCAACTTTTTTTAGTCCTTTTTCTCTTTTTATGTTGAGTAGTATTATGATAGCCACTCTGATTTTCAGTTTTAGCTTATGGCTTAAAGAATTCTAATTTTCAGTTTTAGTCAAGTAATGGTATGTTTTCCTATGCGTGGATCATGTTGATTTATGTGAGGATGCCAACTCAACTTTCCATATGGAAAAAGAAAAATGTAATGCAGAGGAAAGTAAGAAGGGTGGCACTTGGAGATCATGGAAAACCTTTTGTCTCCTTCAGGTGAAGCAAAACATTGGGGACACTTAGTATGTCAGAACCATCTCCGGCAAGTAAGATGGGTGGCACTTGGAGATCCGGGAAAACCTTTTGTCTCTTTCAGGTGAAGCAAAATATTTGGGACACTTAGTATGTCAGAACCATCTCCTGACAGTATAATCGCTTCGGCGGTTGTTAGTAAATTGTACCTCCTTTCATCCGTAGTTTCTTTGTAATGCATTATCTTAGTGTTCTAGATAGGACTGCATTTCATGTGTCAAATAATAGTTACTGTGAATCATATTTCGTTGTGAGGGAGTATCTTGAATTTCCTTACGTACATCTTTTTCGAACACTCGGTGCATGATTAGGATCGTACATATAAAGATGAGAATAAAATGTTCCTTTTTTTGTACTAACGCTCCACTATTTTGTCTAAGCTCCCCACGTATTGAAAAATACTTTGAACCCATGATTTTTATGGCCCAAGACCGGGAAATGCATTCGGAACATTGTACCCTTGGATGTAATCACCAGAAAATTTTGGCGCATCACCAGCATCATGTAAATCCCTCCAAGCTTTGGGAGGTTTAAACAATGAAGGGAGTTTCACTTTTCCTTAGAGACAACATTTTTCAAAGGTTAGATTCTTTTTGAATGATTTAGTTAATCTCTCGTCAGCCAATGCATCAGCCCACATACAGAGCATTCACCATACATTTTTTCAAGATAATGACGGATAAGTCTGGTTCACAGTTCTAATTAACAACGTTTGGTGTACACATGTCATCCTCCTTGTCTTACTACAAAATTCATGCAAATCATCTAATTTAGAATTTTTGCAACGGTTGTTCTGTACACAAACGTGGATGCATACAATCAAATTAATGCCAAATATAAATACATACACATCCAATTATAGAAATTCAGTATATGAGTTAGTTTGTATATACCTTGAACCCAAAGAGCCATAGACTTCACATGCTCCATGCTTATGTCAGCACACTGGATGGGTTGTTTGAATTCCCCGGTGCAGTTATGATTCTGAAGTGAAACGGACCAAACTGCTATTCTTAGTTCCATAAGTCTGTGAACCCGATAAAATCCACAAATATAATTCACTCGGATTCTGACCAATTTTTCGGAGCAGCACATTTACTTTTGACAAACAAATTATCTGAGTAATGCCTACATGTCCACTTGTGTCGAAAATTCTGTAAGTGTAGATAAATTATTTTGAGACCATTGAAGATAATATTTCAATGTAGACCGTGACAGTAGTAACATTTATATATGACACTGTCAATTAGTTCAAAGTGTACAATACACTTTGTCTCTTTTTTTGCTGAGCTTCTTTTGCATTTTTGCTGAGCTTCTTATATACGACGTTAATGTGCTTACTGGGTAACTCATCGATTCCAGCACAATGAAAAATAAAGTACTTTAAGAATTTGGTGCAAACACTATGATACAAAGATATGAAACTAATCCCATGGCTCTTTCATAGGTGTAAAGACGCTTGCTCTTTCTAATCCCACGGTTCTTATTTCTGTTATCCTAGAAATAAAAGTATATCATATATTCTTCATGGTGTAAAGAGCAACCCTTGGGTATCTTTGACGGGAAAAGCCTCACTGATACAATAATAAGCAAAAATGAGTTATATTTAAATAATAAAAAGAATCCAAATAGGCAGGACCCTAATATCAAGAGAGGTTATAGTTCGCTTCAACTACGTGATACAATACAAAATCAACAAAACCAAAATCAGTAGATATCAGCAAAGTTGACGCCAACACTTGAAATGAACAGAGTAATAACTAATAATTAAAAACAGTAAATGCCAGGCTCATATAATTTGATATTGAATTTACTGACATGCAAATTTGGTGACAATTTTCCTTGCCTATTAGTGGTGGTTTATTAGATCAGTTCTCCCCATCAAACTCAATGACACTATCATTTTTTTGTAGGTATGCTACTTAATAGACTAAATGATAAATGATGTAGACAGTACAATAGAAGCTGCGAAAACATATATGATGTATAAGGTGGTTATTTTGTTAGTATGTTGTGTAGATAAATCACCCGGTTCTCATCCTGGTTCTGTTTGGTTACCCTACTCTAGTATAGTGTGCTTTCTGAGCAGTTGAGCGAGATCCCTGACAATTCGGACACCAATCAAACATATTAGAAATCACTAAGACACATTTATAATTAAGCCACATAATCATACTTTAGCCTTTATAGTTGAGTCATGTCCCATTTCTTTCTCCCGGCGAATGGCGTACCTTATCCTCGTGTGCTTTTTGTGCTTCCGATCTGGATCGCTGGCAAATCAATAAGTAGGCAAGGTACTTATCAAAAGGGTTCCAATTTGACCAATACTAACAGAATGAGGCAAAATATTAAAGAGGATAACAATGATTCCAGTCCCGCGATTGAATCAAAGTTTCTTGGGAATTATTAAGGATGGCCATGTTCTGCATGTAATGCTTTCATAATGGTTATGTGTGTTCGGTAGCTTAGTTTTTCTATGTGATTTTTGACCGACTGAATAATGTTGGTGTGCATATTTTTTAGAATTTTTTTCAGACACTGGGTAATGGTATACACTGGTTGCAGTCAGTGTAGTCTTTATTATTTATGTTGGCTCACTGGTATAAGAAGTTCTTTATTTATCCATGTCCATAAGTTTGCTAATGAAACCTTTATCATGAAATATTAAGTGTAACTTATGGTTATCACCAAAGCAAATTTTAATGTTAGCCAGGGACACGCACAGCTGGGTTAAGGTTTTCATTGAAATGACTATGTTGCCAGGGACATGCACATCTGGGTTAAAGTTAATTGGTAAGGTTTTCATTGAAATAACTATGAACAGAGATATAACTAAAGAGGCAAGCCGGCATGATCCTCTTATTGATATTTCTGCTTACATGAGGTGTCTCATATTCAGTTGTAATATCACATCAGGTGGGCGAATCCCTTGGAATAAGGGCCTAGAGGTACTGTAGTGATATGGCACATGAATCCCTGGGAGCTAAACTTATTAATCAAGAGGGAAACTCTGGACTATGGTTCAGTGTTTTAACAAATCAAAAATCTATTCTGAGAAATCATAGTCACATATGTTTTGTAACAGAATAAAACAAAAGGAATTTGGTGGAAACTTAAGCATTTAATACATGAAGTAAAGGAGCATACCTTGGTAATATGTGAACGGGACTGCTGTTGGGAATATTTTCCATTATTCTCACCTGTTTTTTCACATCTCTGCCCATTACTCTCACCAGTTTTTCACATCTCTGCCCATTTTGTTTGAGATAATCATGAAAAAATAATTAACTTCCGTGAAGCTCTCTGATTGAATGCCACTGTCCCCAGGTTGTTAATTAACCAACCTCCAAAAACATAATTCAACAGGTTCAGTAAACCCGCGCAATTGCGCGGGCTAGATTTATTAATATGATTCATCTTCTCCTGCACGGGCTAGCTCATTAAACTGACATAAAAGAAGAAGTAATCAATGAAATGCATCCTTAATGGCCACGAACTTTGTTAACTTCATGCATAAATAAATCATAATTGTGCCTGGTTAGTTGTGCCTATGTACAAAATGCATATGCAACATTACCTCAGTTGCAAATGATTTGCTGTAAATTTTATTATAAAGTAAGACTTAAACTGCATTGCATGCGGAAAGGAACAGCAAGAGAGAAAATCGAGCATTGCTGGTATTTGTGATTCTCATGGCACCTTACATTACATTAAAAAAAATATGGTGTGCTGGTTATGATTAAACTGTCAGTGCCAATCCAGTAAACATGCAACAAACACCACATTCTCACATTTTAAGTGTGCAATTATACCCATCTCTCTAGAATTTAAAATATGCCGCAAAAAGATTCAAGCTCGCAACTTTAGACCACCATTTCTCATTGTAGTAAAATTATAAGTCCATGATCTTCTGGTAGTTAGGCTTCACATGAACATTAACGAAATGTCAACCCAACAGTGTAAATTCATTCCATTAGCAAATAGTGAGAAACAAAACTGAAATAAACAACACAAAAATGCACTTAGTAGTAGTTTCATCTTAACTTTCACATGTGCCTTAATGTATGTTCGGGTAATATACTTGCACTAACCTTAATGTTTGTGTCAACGATCAACAAGTACTATGTTTGTACTGATCAATCATTCCCAATGAACAGCTTGGAAAACTTGTGCCATATAAAAGATTACCGAAACTTAGATTAGAAATTGTCTTTGTGATATTTCACGAAATAATTAGCCTCAGTTTTGTCCTCACAGTGTTATGCCCACGTCCAAATAAAATGGACAAATGCTGATATCTAAGTAAAGCACACTATAAAATGCGTAGGGATGTGGAGTTACTACTGCATATTCTTGTATTTCATATCATCCTAACTAATAGAGTACATAAAAGTTGGAAAAGATGCCTATAGATGTATCTCTTCAGAAAAAAAATACAAAGTAATCTACCTGTAGGTTGGCAAAGTATAAAAGCTTGCGTAATTGATAAGTAACTTAAATCAGTTTTAGTGATTCTTTAAAAAATCGCCTTCCTTTTGTGGCCTTTTCTCTCATCTCAAAATGATGTTTTGGTAGAAATTGAATCTAGAAGCTAAATTTATGTAATTCAATATCAACATCGAATTTGTCATATTTGCACAATAAATCCTTCCTTCACGGGAGAAAATCGATAAGTGTTATCACCCTACATAGGAACGTACTTACTTTATAGTGTTTGAGCCGTTACCTTCCCTTTTCTTGAGAATGGAATACTATGGCATAAAATCATTCCTTGGCAACAAAAATCAGTAAGTCCTGTATCGGAAATGTACGTAGCCAAGTAACTAATCCAAAGGAAGATATGACGTTACGTAAATTACTTTCTAATGTTTTAACCGTCTTCTTAGGACTCCAATACTATGCCATAGACCAACAAAATGATTTACATTATGTTCGCAATATGAGTCCAATTTGATGTTGCAATGAAAACTAAAAAAAGGCGCAAATAGAGAAGCTATATCCTTTGCCTTTTTCAAGAAAAAAAAAAGAAGCTATCACAGTGTGTCCGCATTATTTTCCTGGTTTTTTTTCCTTCCTAAATTTGCCATTTTCCCCATTATTGTTCTCATTTTGAGTAAGATAACCCCAATCAATTAATTCATGGTAAAGAGCATAGGAACGCTGCATGAACAGATAATATCAACATCATATAAGAAATCAATAGGACCATAAAGTAACCCAGTATGCTAACCAAACCTAATGGCCTAACGATTTTCCCTTATACTCTCAACAAATAAACAACAATTCTCCCTTCTACCAACCAAAGCATAAGTTTCTAGACATAGTGAATCTTTTGGCACCCCCCTTGGATAAACCCTACACGGAAAGAAAGAAGAAGAGAATCGAAAATAAGATTCTTACCTGTGCAATAATATGCAGAAACATGGATATATTAAGATTCTCGGAGGATTGGAGAATTTCCCATATACTCAAACCTTTATCACGAAGTTGAAACAACTTTAGTCGTAACGTTGACCCACAATACAACTCACATAAGTAATATTTTGCAAATAAATATTTTGCTTTAGCTTTTTTCGGTGACAAAAATATGCCAACACCATTAAACATGTATAATTCTGACTCCGATTCGGGTACCAATTTAAGCACTCATAAACATGCGACAATAAAAGGGACAAAATCTACATTGATGTGGTAATTAAGCATTCATGACAGAATGAGTTGTAGTGTACAACATCTGACCCTAAACTGGATATCCACTTATATGCGAAAATATACGATGAACTTGCATCTTCAAATACTTTTTAATATATCTTTCTTTTTTCATACAGGGATATTTTGTTCATGCTATATAGACCACATGTACCATATATTTTCTTTGTGTTTGGAAAAGAACTGGGTCTTTTTTTCATCTAAGGAAGCACAAATAAATTTATAAATGTGTCCCACATATCAGATTTTTATAAAATTATTCAAAAATAAAAAGGGGAAAAATAATAGTTTTTTTCCCCTTGGATACAAATTATAAAAACCTCAGCATGGTTATAAGATTATTCCGTGCTTTTAAAATTATCCATTTCTGAAAATATATTAGTGTAGTAACAACTCTCTCTGTAATAGTATCTAAAATGTCAAATGAAAAGAAGATAAGTAGCAACTAACTGAACTAATGTTGTCCGTTAACGCATAAAGATATATAATCGTAAAAAGATAAAGGTATAAGTTGTGTGTGCATAATAAGACAAATGACCAATTCCACCACTAACTTGCACAACTGAAGTTTTGCAACTGTTTTTGTAGACAATTTAGTGAAGCGTGGTCTTTGCTTCTACCAATGCTACCTGAGCATATACGTTTTTTTACGTGTGTGCACTGTTTCTCATAGTTCCTATAAATTTGTTCATGGTACATATATTGTACTTTTATTGAAATTACTAACAATAATCAGGTAAATTTCTGATAAGTTTCACTTTATAAAAGCATTTACTTAATTGATCTTCCTGAAAATGGGATCTAAAGCGGGTAGGACCAACCTTGTAATCGGAAAATCAAAACAACATCCGACTATCTAGCCAAAGTCCATTAATGTCATAGTCGCTAAGTTCACACTGTTTCCAAGGATCCATAAATACAATTTTATTTTAGTTTATGGAGATTCAGCCATGGTCATTATCCAAAAAAAAATGGTAAAAAAACAATAATACCTTTGCTTACTACAACCACATCCATGTTGCATTCCACCATTGTGTTTTAATTTGCTCTGCGACTTTGGACCAACTGAACTTCTGCATTCGGACCTCAGTTTTCCAAGTACAGCATCGAAGCATCAATGGTTACCTTTCCATTCCTTCCAAGGAAAAAAATATCTGAAACAGAGTTGGATGACAATTATTGGTTTTGATGAATGACATAATAAAAAGAAATGACAATTATTTACCTTATAGTTGGATGCCTTGCATATAATTCTTCGGAGTCCTATATAATGTACACAAAATGACAGATTCAATGTTCCCGGTAAAAGAGGTTAATAGCATGTCAAATGGTTCGTTTCAAAGTGAAAAAATTGATGATTTATACAATATGAGGAAATGTTAGTTGCAGAAATAGTAAAACTAAATTAAGAAAAGAACATAATAACATCATATAAGTTGTTTTTCACAACAAAATTCTAGTAAGTCGGAATTACATAAATTTGAGCCCTCAAATTCACACAGGTAATGACCGAATCATATAAGTTGAATTAGATCTATGCAACAACATAGTCAATCCATGATAACTGCATATTACAAAAGCAGAGAAAAATATCAGCTCACAAATTCGTAATTATATTTAACAAAAGAATAACTGGTGAATATAATACAGAACTTGCGAGGCCAATTTAAATAAGAAATGCAGAACTTGTGGGTAGAAATGCAGGAAAACATATTAAAATTAAGTTAGATACGACTATCCGAGGAAAAATGATACTTGTGATGCACCAAGGAACGAATACTGGAAGCCTAAGAATATGTATCCTCAGAAAAACAGTATAAAAACGGATGAAAAAAAAAAAGTTAGGCAAATAAAATAGATTCGCAACCTTGATGGTAACATAAATATCTCTAGGTCAGTGGCCATTGAGATTGGTTACACCACTTCTGAAGATCTTTAATGCTTTAGAATCATCAGTTCCTACATACAAATAAACAACATAACTAACTGTTAGATGGGTGCGATAAAAAGACCAACTAAAATAGATATAATTATGTGCAATGCGAGGATTTGAGCTTGAAGTTTAATGCGTTCTAGGCCAAGAAGAGATTATAATTAAGCTTAAGGCTTCTGAACTCGTACCTTATATTTGCCTCTAGAGATGTTGGATTCTCGAGTTTTAGCAAATACGTGGTGCTGTAAACCTTCCAGATTGGTACCTTAATAATTTACAAAAGACGAATCTTATTTTCTCAATTAATTTATTAATCTTACAATGAATCACATTGACCGATAAATATACCTAGCTTCTGTGCAATGTTTAATGGAAAGGTAGTTCTGTCTGCTTCATAGTGTGTGCATCAGGAAAAGCAAAAATAAATACTTTTAATGCTACTACGATACTAACCCACATAAATTATTAAGTCTTTCGATATGCACATTCACACATTTGTGAGCAATTTGAGAGGTGATCTTAACCTTTTCCTATAAATATTTTCGAGTAAATCTAAACCATTCTCGGAATCATTTTTCAACCCATTTGGCGATCGATAACTTTTTATGTCGTTCCGAGTATTAATAATTGTAATCCAACTATGTGACTAACCACAGAAAAGTTAGTGCCACCATGGTGTGAACTTACGACAACAACCAACAGCTTCTGAAGAATCCATATTATAATGCCATCAAGCCATGAAGTTGTTGGATTGTCTATAAAACATTATTTTGGTACTATTGACCCTCTAAATATCTGTAAAAGAAACAAAATACAATTAGCTAAAGATACAACTCATGAACAACATGTGGAAAAATAAAAATAAAATGAACCTTTTCATCCGAGATGAAATATGCACTGGCATAATTCACCACTTACCTCATTAAGCATGGAGTTTGAATCACATAGACTGATTGAGCACAATTTGTTGGTCTGGCCAGTTTCTCTGACCCGAGAAAGCGAAAATTGAGCAATTAATGAGTAAGAGATTTGTTTTTAAAAGTTGCCTAATGAAATGGACAAATGCTGATATCTAAGTAAAGCACACAATAAAATGCGTAGGGATGTGGAGTTACTACTGCATATTCTTGTCTTTCATATCATCCTAACTAATAGAGTACATCAAAGTTGGAAAAGACGCCTATAGATGTAGCTCTTCAGAAAAAAATACAAAGTAATCTACCTGTAGGTTGGCAAAAAAATAAAAGCTTGCGTAATTGATAAGTAACTTAAATCAGATTTAGTGATTCTTTAAAAAATCGCCTTCCTTTTGTGACCTTTTCTCTCATCTCAAAATGATGTTTGGTAGAAATTGAATCTAGAAGCAGCAAATCTCAGTCGATTATTGCAAAAAGCTTTGAATTTTACCATTGCAAAGTTCCAAATTCTTGCAGAGATCTTAACTGAAAATACTCATCACCAGAACCCAGGAACAGGGTCACGGATGATGGTAATGAGGAAGAACCAAAATTAAGTATTGTGCTTCAATTTTATAAGAACCAACCCTACGTACATTAGACGATTAAATTTTTAAATGAATGTATCAATACACTGACTTATAAAGTTCAACTTCCTGCTTAGGAGCAACAAAAAGAAAAAGATAATCAATAAATCAACTACTAAACCAAAATACCAAACACCGCATAATTATGAAACAAATCCAATATTGAAAAAGACATAGAGAAATTAGGGGAGGGTACATGAAATAACTTGACTGTGTGTTGCAAACACGCAGAAGGCCTAATCACCAAAAAAAATATTAAATAATATCTTTTGAAAACACATCAAAATCAAAAATAAGAGTTTCAAGGAGAACAACTAAAATAATAAGAACCCTAATTTAATATACCTGGGACTATAATGGATTTGACAGATTTTTCACGCGTTTGGGTTGATAATGGAGCGTTGTACAGATTCTTCGTGGGTATGTTTTAATCTCATTGACTGCAAAGAATAAAAACGGAAAAACATTAACAGATTTAATGGATTCAGTAAAGTTACAAAATCTCAAGCTATGGCACTTATTCAAACACCTTGTCAGTTCATAACAAAACTAACAAAATAAAAATAGACTTGCCAAGTCGCCTTCACCAATCTGCTCCAATATCTCAAAACAATCCACCCTTTGAGAACCCGAAGAAGGATACCGAGCAAAATTAACCCCGAAGAAACATTATTCCACTTCTAATTACTTATTAAACAACTATTGAAATCAAGTAAATTTACTATTAAAATAGACTATGTACACAGAATCTTACCAAGGCAGAAACCCACCTAAGAATCGAACTAACTCTCAGCATCTGAATCGCTATTTCTTCCATCTGCATTCCACTCGTCGCAAAAATTACTCAGACCCAGTAAGCAACTATTCAGATCAAGCAAATGTACTATTAAAAGACCATACAAAATCTTACCAAGGCCGAAACCAATGTAAGAATTGCACAACTTTCAGCTTCCGAGTTGCAATTGTTTCAATCTTCATTTCACTCGTCGCAATTAAAAAAATGATAAAAATTTGAACCCTGAACACAATAAACAAAAAATCAATAATTTTAGGAATTCAGGTAAAATTGAGGATCAAGAGAAAAATCACCAAAAAAGAATCATACTGAGTAGAACATATACAGTATCAGGCTATCAGCAACCAACTCCAGCAACATTCGATGACTGAGACGGAAAGTAAAAAAACCTAGAATTTGGTGAACCAAGAAAACGTTGATTCTGCCTAAACCTAATACCCTAAATTGGATCGACATTACAAATCTTTTTAGAATCCCTACAAGATAAATACATGATATACATAAAATGATTCCAAAAATCCGGGGTTCTAAGAAGTTAACCAAAATTCATGTTATTTTCCGCTCAAATTACCATCAACATAGAACATGTCATCAGAACAGCTAATCACATCTAGAAAACTTAATTAGTAAATTCTTAGTAAATTCATATAAGAAAAAACACAACAGGTTACCTTAAATTCAAATCTAGGGTTTTCATTAAAATTTCATGTTAATTTGAAATTCAGTAATCAGATCCATACAAAAAAGAAGGAACAAACGAACCTTCTTAGCAAGACACTCAGGATAATCTTCCCTAAGAAGAGCACAATATTCAGGTTCTCTACAATACATTCACTGAAATCTGTCATGTTTGTTCCCTGTGATTCCCCATCCTGATGCCATATCGACAAAAAATCTCTCTCTCTGGAGATTGATCGATTTAATTTCAGCTCCGAATGAATCTTCTGGGTGATGTCAATGGCTAGGTTTATGGAGAAAGAGATCCAGATGAACATATAATCCGGTTGTTTCCTTCGTGACTATCAATCTTTGATAACAAAGTCTTCTATTTTTCACCCACACCGACACACTTAAAATTATCGCAAGTTTCCCGACCGTCCAACGGAAAAACAAATCCGGAGCTTCCCGACCGCCGGATACGGGTCCCCGTTGAATGACGTCCGTCTGATAGCTTTTGCTATCATGACACAAAGACCACCTTTTTTTATAACAATGATGCCGTGGAAATTCCTGATACGTGTACGCAGGGGCATCGGGATTCTCATCATAGAACTCAAAGTATGCCATCAATTTAGATTTATAATTCTCAGCTGTCTGCGTCACTCCTTCAGTTGATGCTTCAGATTCTTATACAATTCTCTGCATACCTTTAAGGTGTATTGCCAATCTTTCTACGTGCGGAGTTTCTTTGTGCATACTATACCCAAACAGATGCCAAAAATCTTCTGGGGGACCTATGTACCTTGCGTCAATGTATATTTGTATCTCATCAGGAGATCCAACTACAAATGTTGTTTTGTCATACCCCTTGTATATATACTTGTTGATGTACTTGACCGCCCTTATCCCAGCACATACCTCGACAATTATATGGCAATTAAACATCCGCAACAAATGCAGATTGTAAGGTACCACGACAATGTTGGTTGCCTTACGCCCACCGCGAACAATCACCTCTACGCCTTTATTTCTGCGACGATAAACCGGATACCCACCTCCGTCCAAGAAAGTAGTATTGTTATAGCTCTTTGGATAATGTTTGGTGCATTTTCCTTTTTTAATGCAAGGTGATTCTTTATTCCTGTCACCACATGGTCCGTGGACCATGCATTTTCTAACCGTATCATACAGAACCGGGTCATTCTGCTCGTCGGGAAATTCAGCTGACACGTATTTATCTACCTGGTCAACTGTATGTATTTTCTACGACTTCTCAAGATATATATAAGTAGGTGCATGTGAGGCAATCCACGCTTTTGAAACTCAATGGTATACACGTACCCGACCACATCCCCAAACACCTTATTTTCAACTATCTCATCCATCAACGCCTTTATTTTCATCTCAAATACTCTCGCAACTAAATCTGGACGGTTAGATGCAGTCTGGTGAGGATAAAGTGCTTCCTGTATCTCTGTCCATTTTGGATTCGCTGTCATGGTAAGAAAGATATCCGGATTGTGATTATAGCGTGTTATTTCCATGGAGTCCTGATAGATATCGTGCATTTTCCTTGGTCCTCCAACATGCGTTGACGGAAAAATACACGGTGTACCCCCCTTATCCGGTGATATCCCATCCTCCTTCATATTTATTATCGAACTGTGATTATCCGCACGCAGCTTATCCTGATTGAACCTTATCCAGCTTAAACGGTTTTGTTCAGTCGAAGCCTAAGCATCCACCACAAATTCCTGGAAAAGTTTACATCCTCTAAGAATAGTTGAGTATTCCAGCACTCTAGGAAATAGATAATAACTATAAAAATCCATCAATGATAGACTTTTATTGCTAAAATCTTTAATGCTTTCCTCCCAGAGAGTTAATTCGCAGCTCCAACCTATCTCGCCATAAGGAAAGAACAACACATAATGCAGCGGCAGATAAAGAGGATGGCATTCGGTTATCCTGGTCCATCTGTGTCCATCTTTCAAGTGTAATATAATATCATGAGTAATTTTTATGTCATCTTATTTTTCAGGTACGATAACCGACACTTCCTCCACAACCGGGGCGTTGTACCTTCGTTGGTCGGATTCTGAATTAAAATGTAAAGATACCTATACCTTTTTACCGGGTTCATCTGGTATGCTCTCCAATATCTCTCTCGCCTGAATGTACTTGGGATAGAGTCTATTGTTAGCTTTCAACGTATCTTGTATAATACGTAGCACTTCATGTTCTAATTTGGGATTATTCTGTTTTTGTATATCTAGTGCTTTTTCCGGTTCATAAAAGAATAGATGTGAATAACTTGCCTTATTCTCCTCCGCAGGTACCAAACTACTGCTATAATGTCGCAGTTCTCCTTGTATTGAAAAAAATTCAGGACCACCTCCCTTCTTAGCTCTATTGTCATACGTTCACCCTAGACTTGTAAAGGCGTTGGCGGAATTATATATTCTTAAATTTTTTCTGAACATTTTTGAACTACTGTCATCCCCTTCGAACAGTTTCCTTATTTCCGGAGGTGGCTCACGAAGATCCGGCAACCTAACTTGTCCGATGTTGTAACATCTAGTAAAAACAGGAATTTTCAAAGAGGAATCGCTCATTCTCTCTTCAATCCAGTGCAAAGCGCTGCACCAATTACATTTATGTTCCATCTTTCCTAGATAATGCCTACCGAACTCGTCAAGCCCTTTGCATCTTTTTGTAGTTTTTTCGTAGAGGATGAAAGCACCTGAGTTACTTTCAAAAGTTTGTCATCGTCTGATGGGTAGTAGTCACTGTAATCGTCAGATGATATATCTTGAGGCGGAATAGACCTGTTCGAAAATAGCCACATCAAAATTAGATACATCTCTGTGTAAAGTTTATAATTTTATTTTGAGCCATAAAATTAATGAAAGAATAAGTATAATTACATATCGTCGTCATTTTCTTGGGAGTCTTTATTTTTTAAACCCACATGCATATTCACAGCTTCAGCTCCCATACCCAAATGCATAAGAAATTAATCGATGGAACCAATAAGTACGATTAAAATTTCACAAAAAAAACTATAAGCTAAATCAGAACATCAAAGTATTGTATTAGATAATAAAAGTTCAGCTATATCATATTTATTTACCTGGTTACCACACGCAGCATCACTACCCATATATCGTGCACGATATGTCGCTTTATCACCCTTGTATTGACCATCGAATGGATCCTCCACAACTTTTCTCATCCTGGTTTGCTTACGAAGCTATTACAAAAATAATCCACATTAATGAAAGCTCTGTATACTTTAATTAAACGACGTATTTCGAATGACTTACGATTTTGAAATAAAGGATTGTTCTTAAGTGTAACAAACAATCTTTAGGTTGCTATTATACTTTGAGTTTTAAACGTACTCTTTAGGATTTTATATACTGTCGACTTATAATCTATTGTTGTCATAGTAATCGATTAGGAGAATATGATACGTCTTTTATTTTGTAAACATGTAAACATGTAACAGAATGGATGTGGACTCAAAATTTGTAAAGAAGTCTCACCATTTTATTTTGTTTTGTTGAATTTCCACCAATAGAAACGCCACCTTGTTGTTCCACCACAAATTTTTCTTTTATTTGTCCACGTTTCAAAAGTATACTATACTTTTCTTCCTCGGTCAAAGAAGCATACTGCAATTTCGAAGATAAATCATAAGTTAATGTCAACATAATCTAAGCTAATGTCAACATAACTTGGGCTTATAAGATAGAAAGTGATCAAACAGAACAACCAATGAAGGAAAAAACACTATTAAAAACTCACCAATGTTTCTGGTTGCACACGCACATGGGCCTTGGGAACCAAATCCAATTTTTGAATAGTGACAGCATCACTGCTAGCAGCCATTCTTTCCATTTCTGCCTTCTTTTCTTTCTCAGTTGCCCGCCGTGCTTTCTGTGCTGCATACCGTGTCTGAAGTTCAAAAGGAAAAAGTAAACAATGAATATGATATCGTCTGTGCATAACATATTTTACATTTGAATCAACACATATAAGATTCTCACCGAGGAAACTTGTTTAGTGATTTTAACTTTCTGTATTGGTTCCTTTTCGGATGCTTTCTCGGCCTTTTTTCGTTCATTATACTTCTTTTTTTTCCTAGTCTGAATATCAGGAAAAATAAATACATTAAAAACCGAATTTAGAAAACTAAACCCACACAAACAAAAATATCAATCCATACCTTACTTTCCCCAAGTATGTATTGTGTGCAAGATTGTTCGCTAAAAATCTGGAAAACGAATAAATATATGTAGTTAAGCATATATGCATATACATAAAACTCTGACACAATGACTAACAACATAAAATGGAACTAAATTTACAAATTCACTGTTCACCTGAGTTTGTCTTTGCTTCTCCTCCCATACGCGCTGTCTATATTCTTTATCGTCTAATATAAGACCGTTGCTTTCCGTTTGCTGACACATCAATTGTTCTCTACTATGATGTTTTCCTCCCGAATTCATTTCTCCACCATAGACAGCCGATCCCTAAATTATATAAAAATATAATATTACACAAATATTCAACGTTGCTTTCAACAGTGTAAATATTCTCATAGTCTCTACAGTAAATAATTAACGCACAAACCTGAACATCTATCTGATTACTTATATGCTCACCATCCTCCATTGTTTGCCTAGTTTCACTGCGAATATTTAATAATGTTTGACGTTTTTATTTCACATTTTTGTTCCTTCTCGTTCAAACGACGCCGGACTTGGCCCTCTACTCTTCGATCCTGAAAATCACACACAAAATATAATCACATTTTTAAAAGTACAAATTATACAATTCACACACGTTAATTAGAAGAACAAAACCTCACCTTGGTTCTTTCTGTTATGAACTGATTCTCACATTGTTCTCTTTCCTTCCTAATATCCTCCTCCGCTCTAGCCTGCAATCAGTAAGTTTACAAAACAATAAACATAAAACAATTAACAGGAAAAAAAAATCGACAGTAAAAATATTGCTCCTTACCTGCTCCTTCGCTAACTGTTTTTTTAAAACACACTCGGTGTATTCCTGTTGTTTTTCTCCTTGTGCAGGTGTTTGGTATATTGACGATACAGCCTATGCAGTGTAGACCAATTTTAGACAACTAAAAATATCAGTGTACAAATATTTACCTTGAGATTCAAATACAACTTACCTGTTGAGGTCCAAATACAATCCGTTGTTGCTGTATCATAAAATTTTGTTGTTGTTTGGCCAATTTTTCTTTTAACTCTTTTGCTCGTCGTCTTTGTTGTGCAACTATCATAGCATGTTGTATAAATTTATAAAAAATTAAAGCTAACACAGTTTATTACCATCAGTCACGCATATACAATAAATTTTTCTAGCATACATATGTCTTACCTCCGATGCCACTCTCTTGTTTCTTTCTCTTTTTCCTGTCTGAATTTCTGCCTTTTTGGTTGGAATTTGTACCTCTGACGCCACCCTTACCTGTTTCTGCGCTAACCGTTCTTTTAAAACATGGTTATTGTATTCCTGTTGTTTTTGTCCTTGTGCATGAGTTTGGTATGCTGACAATGGAGCCTATGTACGTAGTATAGATCAGTTTTAGACAACTAAAATATCACTATCCAAAGCTTCATATTGAGATTCAAATACAACTTACCTGTTGAGTTCCAAATACAACTTGATGTTGTTGTATCAGAAAATTTGGCACAATATGTTGCACAGACATATTCTCGAATGCTTGTTTGGCCAACCCTCCTTCTCGCTCTTTTTATCATCGTTTTCGTTGTGCAGTCATCATAGCCTGTTTTATAAATTTTTATACTCGTTATCATTCGTACCAATACAATAAATAATTCTCGCATATATAAATCTTACCTTTAATGCCACACTTTCTGATCGTTCTCTTTTGCCTTCCTGAATTTCTGCCTTTTTAGAGTGAACATCTTCGTGGGTTGAATCTGTAGACGTTCTCATTCTGATCTGATTCCAATAATATCATTAATGATAAATCAATGATGTTTTCAAAGCCAATTATTTCTTAGCGTTAAGAAAAGTATAGTGTGATAATAAAATTTGTAAGGTTGCAGTTTGTGATTTCACTCTTGAATTAGGAAACCGAATTCAATGGTGGTTTTGATCGTTGGCGGTTAGGAAACCGAGTCATATAAAGGAAACACTTTTTGGCAATATGAAGAAGGAGCTCGTGATTTCCTTTTTAGGGATATCAAATCATGGCTATGCCTTATTCCCTGATATCTATAATAACGATGAATTCAATGTCTAATTTTCGTAGGCTGTGGATATTATGTATCTCTGTTAGTATTGATATACATATCTTGGAGTGCCTTAAGTTACATAGCAGTATTAGCTAGGTGAAGCGACAATGATAATTTCATGGCCATACTGTACATCTTATGGAAAGTATAAATCTTCAACAGTTAAGAGTTGTTTATATATGTATTAAAAGAACGAACGGATATTTATTTCGGTATAAACAAAAATCCAAGCCATATGATGGACAAAATTTCACATCTTTTATTTCTTCAACTTGAACTAAATTTATCTCAAAGAAACAGATTTCAATTTCGACAAAACTCATCTTCGTGCTTAACAACAGGCTAACACTCGATCATTTTTTCTAAAAAATAACCCTGCAATGTATAGGTTATGGGCAGCGTAAACTGCAAATCCATTCTTGAAAATGCTTTGATACATAACTATCCATTCCCCATTCCATGCATTTCTCATGTGGCGAAATCAAACCATTCCAGCAAAGTCTTACATCACCTGCAAGTGTGCAGCATCACAACGTAAGGAACACTTATAAATTAATGCCAGTTTGGTTAATGCAATGGTTTGATTTCGCCAGGTTTGAATTCCAGTTTCAGAACACAACATCACCACATAATAAAATACCCAACTACCAAAACTAACAAACAAATTAAGAACTGCAATGCACAATATTGAAAAGGACACGAACAAATATCATCAGCATAGTATTGGATCAATGGCAAGAATGACAACCAAAAGAAGACTACCTTTAACGTGATATCTCATATCTTTTTTCTTCATCGAATCAATACCTGCAATAGACCCATCTGAACACCACTTACACCAACTGTTGCTTCCATCCTTCTTCAACTTCTTCATTTCTCAGCACGAACCCATTGCAGATTCAACTCAGCAATCTCATCTGACTCGATTAAACAGCCACATAGAAAATCAACCTAGACTACCAAACACGTGAACTTGTTAGCCATTGACTTACTCAGTAAATATGATGCTTCACCTAACATACGCCTTGTCCTCCCCTGCAAAAATCAGTAAATCCAATTCGTTTTAAATTTTGATTTAAACAAAATTTGTATAGAAAAATCAACTCCACCTTTAACATACATGTCTCGTCCTCCCTTCCAGCCATCATAATCACCTTGAATTGACTTATGGTTGAACTTCTTCAATCAGAACAGTTCTGATCCCAAGATTTGATGTGTCACATTACTTCTGTATATTTGAATGCAATTGTAAATCCATGAAAGCTACTATATACCTCATAACCTAGATTGCTTGGAGCAAGCCTGGTACAATAAGACAACTTATATACTCAGAAGTTACAATAAGCAATCTGTCTACCTATAACTGTTAAATACCTCATAACCCAGAACTGAATTCAAAGTTTCTAACATTAAAGGGAATTTAAAAAATACCTGGCTGATTTACTTTCAAAAGTATGTAATTCAGAAATCGAAATTCAATTGAAATTGATAGGAATAAAATTGGAAATTTTTTGAACCTGGAATATTTTTTTGTAGATTGATTTCTTCATCTGGTTTCACCAACCCTTATCATCATCCGAGAATTCTCAAATTCCCATCTTCAATTGTTACCGATTAAGACACATGTAAATCGGTCCCAGTTTTCAATTTTTTTGACTTAATCATCGATCTCAGTTTTCAATAAGCCTTATCTCGACGGACCCATATCAATCTCCTCAGTTTAACCTGTAATTTCTTCTAAAACCCTAAGTCACCAAACAATGTTCGATAGTAGTGTTGTAAGTGAATTTCTGATTCACTCTTAATCTCTCTCTCTCTCTCTCTCATCTCTCAATCCCTGTTAGCAAATCAACGATTTTGTTATTACAACTTATGAGAAAAAAAGAGAATAAGAAGAGGGAGTGACACGAATAAAGAAACCCAGTTATATTAGACACCACAACGAATCGCACGGATTAAACAAAACATTGGAAATTAGAGATTTTCTGGCCGGGCCAAGGCACCATCCACGCCGCCCAAAATAAACCCAAAACAGATCCGACGAACGTAAGTATTTCTCGCCGACGATATATCATGGCCGCAGGATCGTCGAATCCGACGGATACCTTTGTCCCCGACACAAGGATCACATTTCCTTAAAGGGGAGACTAGGTATCACGCCGGCCTGCGGCCGACGCTCAACCTTTTGTCTATTTTTTTCAAATCTAATATGGAGATTTATTTAAGTTTTTTTTATCGTTCATTTATTTGGTCGGTCGATCAGTATCTTCTCATGCAATTTTAGTCTGTGGTCATAACAGAATGGCTCCAATATTTAATTGGTCATTATCATATTATATTGTGTTAGTTAGTCGGCTCACAATAGAGTGTTTAATTAGATGGATCACAAGATGGCCGGAGCGAGACCTACAAAATTTCCGATTGAGAAAATTTAAAAGCAGATATAGTGCCCAAATATTTAGTTGGTCGTGTCATATTATATTATGTTAGTTAGTCGGCCCACAATAGAGTGTTTAATTAGTTAGATCATAGTAGCCGGAAAGCCGGGACCTACGGCCCCGACGGTCGAGGAAATCTAAAAGCAGATATAATGCCCAAATATTTAGTTGGTCGTGCCATATTATAGTGTGTTAGTTTGAAAACAAAAGTTACAGTAATAAACTTTAAAATCAGCATAATTTAATTCATTTAGTGAGTAAAATGGCTTTGAATAAGAAGTGAGTTTCAGGTGTTGAGTAATTTAGGTCCAAAATGAAAACAAAAAACTCAAAAACCTATATTGATTAACAAATTATTCGTCTGATTAAATTCTAATTTCAGGGAGTATGGATGTACCTGAACAGCTTTGAAGATTGCAAAGACAGGTATGGAGTTGTTTTTTACCATTAATAAATTTAAGGGTGATCATAGTAGCCGGAAAGCCGGGACCTATGGCCCCGGTGGTTAAGAAAATTCAAAAGAAAATATAGTGCCCAAATATTTAGTTGGTCGTGTCATATTATATTGTGTTCATTAGTCGGCTCACAATTGAGTGTTTAATTAGTTGGATCATAGGAGCCGGAAATCCGGGACCTACGGCCCCGGCGGTGAAGAAAATTTAAAAGAAAATATAGTGCCCAAATATTTAGATGGTCGTGTCATATTATATTGTGTTAGTTAGTCGGCTCACAATAGAGTGTTTAATTAGTTGGATCATAGATCCGAAAATCCGGGACCTACGGCCCCGACGGTGGAGAAAATTTAAAAGCAGATATAGCGCCCAAATATTTAGTTGGTCGTATCATATTATAATGTGTTAGTTAGTCGGCTCACAGTAGAGTTTTTAATTAGTTTGACCATAGTAGTCGGAAAGACGAGACCTACGGCCCCGACGGTCGAGAAAATTTAAAAGCAGATATAGTGCACAAATATTTAGTTGGTCGTGTCATATTATCGTGTGTTAGTTAGTCGGCTCACAATAGAGTGTTTAATTAGTTGGATCATAGTAGCGGGAAAGCCGAGGTCGTAGAGAAAATTTAAAGGCATCTATAGTGCCCACATATTTAGTTGGATCATAGTATCCGGATAGGCCGGGACCTAAGGCCCCAACCGTGGAGAAAATTTACAGGTAGATGTAGTGCCCACATTAAATTAGTGTGTTAGTTCGTCCTGTGTGTAATTGTCGGGAGCATATTTAGTTAGTCGAGTCATAGCCGAACGTTCCCAATATTTAGTTGGTCGTGTCATATTATAGTGTGTGTTAGTTAGTCGGGTCGTGTTTAAAATTAATGTGCTAGTTGGTCCTGTCTATAATAGTCATGAGCATATTTAGTTAATTGGATCATAGCAGAACGGTCCCAATATTCAGTTGGTCGTGTCATATTATAGTGTGTTAGTTAGCTGGGTCACAGTAGCGTGTTTTATTAGTTGGATCATAGTAGATGGATAGGGCCGGGGCCTACGACCCCGACGGTGGAGAAAATTTAAAGGCAGATATAGTGCTGACATTAAAATATGTGTGTTAGTTGATCCTGTCTATAAGAGCATCTCCAATGCTAGGGGTGGAGGTCTTAAAAATACATGACACATAAGATTTAATACTTTTTTGGGCTAAAATTTATCTCCAATGCTAAGGCAAGGCTAATAGAAAATCATGACATGGCTGCCACCTCATACCAAGGGGTAAAGGAGAAAGTAATATCTTCACCTCCTCTATGACCCAAGGTCTATTGACATATCATTAATTCTTTGTTCCCCAACTAAATTTTCTTAATTAAAAAATATTATTAGGGAAGTAAGACCTTGGCATTGGAGATGAAATTTAGGTAAAAAAAGTCCTACATTTATTTTTTTAGCCATATGGTATTGACCCACAACAAAAAAGTGTTAATATGACCTCCACATGAGATGACCTCCACCCCTAGCATTGGAGATGCTCTAATAGTCGTGAGCATATTTAGATAGTCGGGTAATAGCAGAACGGTCATACGGGCCTTTTCTTATTTGTTCCGGCCGGGATCCATACCACAAAATATTTTTCATCAAATATTAGTTAGGTTGTAGACTGAACATCACTCTTCTGAATGATGGCATCCACTTTTATAATTTTTTCATTATACAAAAAATATGTGAATAAATGCACATGTTGATACATCCATGGAAAATCATGCTATCCACAGGCTATGTCTGAGATTCCAGAGCCACCTGTGATACTTATATGATATCATGTTATGAATTTCAAACTCAACGACTTGTAGTAACATGGCCAGGGCGCGTATTTGCTAATATTAATGGAAAACAGGTAACAAAAATATGCAACATATACTACAACCAAATGACCCTAATGTATTTCAACATGTACCTAACAATATCGGAGTCACGCGAAAACTGAACAAACATCAAAATCCTGGAAGCTGCAATAATAGAGAAGAGAGGATCTCTCGAAGAAACAGTGGTCTATTATACACAAGTTGTAGTTATATTCCCAACGTACACATAGCCTGATGTTGCATCCAAAAGAAATCACCATCATAATTGAACATCAAGGATGTGGCCAAGGGGTTTAGAACATGAAAAATGAATTTGGATTTATAAAGTCAAGAATCACTAACTGATGATGTACATCACATAGCTACTAATCAATGTACACTAATTAAATTACATTACAATGAACCATGATTTTGGTTTCCAGCTCAAGCAAAAGTAGACTCATGCCTATGGACAGTAGATAGTTGAATGACATGCTGATTGATCCCTAATCATCGCCTGTCGACTTACTGTCCTTATGTCGACTTGCTGTCCTTATTCTAGCAGAGGTAAGCATGTGTTAAAATTTCTTTATTGTTTTTTCCAGTGAACATCTATAACAACATAGAAATAAGCACTCAAAAAGTAAGTTCAGATCAATGCGTACAGATTTACTTAAGCCAGCTAACACTTACAACAATATAGAAAATAATACCCAAAATATTAGTTTAAATGCCTACAGACTTTGCAATGTTGGGTCACTGTTGCTTACACAAAGACTTAACCTATATGCCATTTGTGGGAGTCAAACCCACAATTACATGGTTAAGGGACATGCGCTCTACCAGTTGAGCTAAGATAGCAAGCAATTAAGAAATAATTGATTGCTATAACTACAGTAGGCCTTGAACATTTCAAAATCCAAATTCTGACATGCCTACTTTGTTATATATCTCAAAAACAAATATGATATCAATGTTTATATGGAAAGGATATATGAATATGGACATGAATAACAATTTAAGAGTGGTATAAGATTCCCTTTTACCTCTAATGTAAGCGGCTAGATGCAGAGCTTTTACATCATTGCATAACATGACAGCGCCATTGTAGTTGCAGGAAATCCCACACTACACCCTTGTTAAGATCTTGTTATAATCAACTCACAATTGAAGATTACAAAATACACTTTATCATTTAATCCTCAAAATGTATACAGAATTGGAAGAAATCAAGAATAAAATTATTATCTTGAAGTTTCTCTCTCCTCAAGATTCTTTTAACTCTAAAAAATACATCATCCTTTTCTGGACATATTGATAAAGTGTCGTTTTTAATCTTCAATTGTGAGTTGATTATAGCAAGATCTTAACAAGGGTGTAGTGTGGGATTTCCTGCAACTACAACCATCAAGTCTATAGGAAATGATAACTGCTATTAGTTTAGAAGCATCAAAGGGAATCAAAAAGACAATTCGGGTTTACTTACATTCCATCATAACAGGTTTGGTAATGGTGGTGATGAAACCAACTATCGATTCTTCATTCTTCTAAGAAAAAATCAGTTTACCCAACCACAATTCTAAATCATGTAATCTCAGCAAGTTGGATTTATTCATATGCACTGGTGTGTTAATTGGTCGGAACCTAGACGTGAATACTGATGGTGTCCATGGAGCCATTGATAATCTGAGTGTTCAGGAAAATAATTATGTGAAGTTGTGAGACACCTGAAAACAAAGAGAATATACATTCACGAAACCTAAAATAATAAGCCTGCAGTATATTCATAACGAACTTGTATGGTTCAACCAAAAGTTATAATACCATAAAACTAAAGTAGTATGATAGTAAACACCTGGCGTGATTCGAACACGCAACCTTCTAACATGGAGTCAGACGCGCTACCATTGCGACACAGATTCAAACTTGTGCACATAAATCTTGGCTTAGTTTAAACACATATGGCCTCATGTTACATAGAATACACATCTACTATATATGGAACTGTGATAGTGAAACTCTGTGAACATGTAGATGATGCAACTTTGAAAATATAGAAATGATCAAATTAATCTACTGACTTTAAATGGTGGACATGTGCATCAGCCTCTTATACCTTTAAATGGTGAAATAAAAAATAAAATAGCCTTACCCTTCATTAGAAAGTTATAAAGAACATAAATGTTTCTAACAATAGTTTAAGAAGTACTTTGTTCTTTAAAGAGCTAAAGTCTGGTACTGAAATTAAGTATTTTAGTTGATTTAAGAAGTGTTACATAACATGTAGGACACACCTGGTTCACAACATATGGTTCACATCCTTGATCAATATTTCATGCACCTAATATCCTGGAGCAAAAACCTAACCAAGGTATCCATATCCTGGAGCAATAAACACGTGGAAGGAAAACAAATAATATGATGTTGAGCGAACTTCAGGCATGCATTCTCTCAAAAAAAGGGCATATCTTTCAACACACTCAGATCAATTGCAAGTATTTTACTTGGTTTCAACATCTCCCAAAAACTAAAATCTAAATTCCAAGAAAAAAGAGGCTCACCAAAGCAAGGAAAGGATGACATAAAAACGAAAAATACCTCTGAGAAAAGATAAGAATTGACGAAGTTTGTATTGCATGAAACATTCTGCTACATGATGGAGACGTCCAATTTTTGTTCGGGAGGCCCTGATTTCCAATATTTTTGAGAGATTTGTTCGTCATAAAGGTTATACTCAATCACGTCTGAATTTCTGACCATTTAGGATTATCTTTCTACACCTAGTTAATAGTAAATCAACGGTGCACCAATACCTGTACATGGAGACAAAGAAAGAGAATCAATTTTCAGTATACCAAGAATCGTAAGTTACCGAATTAAAAAGAAGCAAAGTCACGTATCAGGTTACTTTATGATAAATTCTTTCTTGATTTAATACATGGAATGATAACCAATTAAGTAAAGAATAATAACCCAGTTGAACATAGGTAAAACTCTATGGGTTAATATTAAGAAAATTTTAACAATAATCTTGTTGTTTCCATGGCAACAACTGAAATCTGAGAAACATAGAGAAGTTACATGCATACATTTGTTCCCCTACATACGTAAGTGAACTGTTTAAGCACCTACTAAGGCCACTATTATCTAAATACATATTCAAACCTAGAAGAAACTATTTTACTCTAATTGAAACTCCAAAGCATAACCCAAGTAATTAAGTTAAATAACCAATACCAAAGTCAGATAACACAAAAAAAAAAGCCAGAGTTTTATTATTTCTTCAATGTGGGGCAGAACCATTAACCATGAACGAATTCTAGATAAGATAGCAGTCAGAGAAGAGATATCAGTAGAAATATGTACCCCTTTCAAGAAATGGTGCTGATAGATAGTTTTGAAAGCAGCAAATCCAACTGCAAGATGTCTGAACAACTTTCTCTTCTTCAGCAAAGCTTCAAATGATTATACTATATTAATTAACATTGTCTGAATGTGTAATCAAACTGGGGAAAAAAAATCTATACTGCCAGAATTTTATTACATTTTCCACATGAGGCAGAACGATTAACCATGGACCAATTCTAGATAATCAACCAAAATAGTAGTCAGAGAAGAGATGGAGGCATCAAGAAGAATACTGAAACACCTAATGACTGACTGTGATAGTGAAATAATTATAGATGGAAAGGGAGAGAAGTAAGACCTCATGAAGGGGAATGTTTATTGCACGTTCTACTTGTATTAATTAAGGGGAACGTGTTGAAAATCAACCCCAACTGACCTTAATTAGCAGCTATGAGCTTCAAACTCATGTGGATGCATGTATTTCCTCGAGTAATTCCAAAATAAATTAGACAACAACTGAATTTAATCAGGGAGTTAAAGTAAAACGTTATGCTTATATTAAGGGGAACATGTAGAAAATCAACGCCATCAATTATCTTCCTTCTCTCTTTCAGGAATTTATCACTTTACTTGACAACACACAATCAAAATGACACCGCAAACACTAAAAAAAATCAAAAAAGAAGGATTGATTCCTGACATGCTCACTACGGTAGTCTTGTAAGGATTAATCAATCGGCGTAAAAGCAAGCAGCAACATTACTTATACAACCTAAACAACATAATTAAAGCATGGGTCACAGAACATCTCTTTCATATGAAAAAATTAAGCCACAATCCCCTTCAAATTAAACATGTTGAAGAATACTATGATATAGCTCTAGTTGAACATTATAGCTATTTAGAAATGCTTCAGATGTACAAAAGAACTTATACATGGATATTGGATAACCTAAGGTATAATTATCAGGTGCTGGATAAAAACATATAAAGGTATCAATTATAATTTCATAATCCCATGTCGACAACTACTCCCCGTTCATGTTCAAGTCACTCTTAAATTACTGATTTTTGAGTACAACAAATCAGAAAGATAACTTGCATGCAACGATCTTATTGCTGGTTCAATAGAGACATGCTGAGGCGATAACCTAGGCAGAAAATATTAAAGAAATCCCTATGTAATATGAATCTAATCAAAATGAATCTTATAGTTGGGCCGATTTGCATCACTGACCAATGGTGGTGCATCAAAAGCATTTGGAACAGAAAACAATCAAAACAACTGTATGAAAAGAGATAAGCAAATGACCAAAACAATGGAGCCTAAAGTTGCAGAGTTATGACTCTAGTCTAAAGACTGATCATTTGTACCTGAATAAGGTCTACAACTAAGGATTTTACTAACAAAATCTTAGATGTCTCTCCTAGAGCAATATGACATCTAAGAGTTCTTATACCTGAATTCGTTGACATCAACACCTTAATTCTCTTTCAAATCCTGAACGAACTCATGTTTTTTATGGACCTTTCATACAAAATCATGGAATCTTTCATACAAACACTGTTAAATTATGTATCAGCTAATGCATTGCTCTAAGATGATCAACTTCTCCTCCTACATTGCCTGCAAACATAAAGCGCATAAAGAATACAAATTTCAAAATTAAAGAATTCAAGGCTTCTGCCCAACAGGGGAGAAGATCCGTAGTAGTAGTAAAAGAAAAACATGTGTAGTTTGAAGTGGATAGTTTGTTATTGCTTAGATAGAGAAAGCATAGGAGACTTACTAAGTTATTTCCTGACCACCACCTTGAGACCCAGTACTGTAGAACATTCCAGCAGGTTTGCCAGCCAAAGATTGTGTTCTCCATGGAGCCCCTTAAAAAATTAATACATTGCATACTCTGACTACGACATCATTATGAAACAGGGTTGTACCAATGAGGTATCAATATCCATGTCTTCGTGATAAGGAAGCTATACATAATGACTATCCCGGCCAATAGATGAGTAACAATTGCAGTAAAACAAAAACTACATCCAGAGGTTTCCCCACCTTCAACCCATGTAATTTCGGATTCTAAATCAACAAAGACATTATTGAGATCCATAATCATGAATAACTCTACAAAATTAACCAAATTTAAAAAAGAATCAAGCTTTGATCGAAAGTAACTAATATGAAATTGAGATAAAGAGTTCGGATTTAATATTACTAAAAGAGACGGATTAATGTTAGCAAGGGTTCCAAAATTAGGAACCAATAGCAGCTCCTCTGATGTCTGTAAGAACTTCTTTCAACATCAACCGAATCACAAATTTACAATCTGAAAAGACATGAACCTGAAATCCAAAACCTTAAACTAACAAAGCACGGAAATTATATTCACCATATACATAGACCTCAAAGCCCATGATTGCCATTTCTCAATTCCGACACTCCTTCCAGTTAGGCCTCTTTGTAACTTCCACATTTGTCAAGCTTCTCTGAATCAACATAATTTCAAAGATCATTAGCAAACATAATTGGGTGAATTTGGACAGGAAGATATGAATAGTTTGGTCGAGCTTACCAGAGGTTCTGGATTATCTTTTCATGCATCATAAACTCCTTTCCATTAGGTTTCGTCATTGACTGGGCATTTACAGGGCAGGTCAATAAACCAATAACCTCTGTAGAGACCAATGATCAATCGTGTGTAAGTTTTTTCTTTTCCAATGATCATCTGTATATAAAAAACTATGTGAAACCTATAATGGTACATATTACCCCCAAATCAAACCACAAAGAAAGATCAAATTAAGAGATTACTTTACTTAACTGAAGTAAGAGATCATTATAAACAGACAGAAATAATACAAACTCTCACTATACCTACCACTACTAAATCTAATAAAAAACTATAGCAAGGACCGAAATTTCCATTCTAACCCAGAACCAAAACCTCTTAAATACCATAAGAATAATCCCATCGAAACTAATCATGCATATAAATATCTCAATTCTTGATACTCGATTAAGTTGAAATATGAGCAATAGTAAAAAAACTTTATGTCCAGCATTAGTCTCCTTATCATCTCTAGCTTTTGCAAAATTAATTGTTAAATCCTTCAACTTAGGTTGCACGATTTACATCCCAAAATTGGCAAATTTCGATTAGAACAATTGAAAATATAACAATCTGATATCAAGTAAGGAAGGAGTTTAAATGTCATACCGACGAATAGAGGGTGATCGCGGTGGCTTCAAATTCCAGATATCAAAATCCGGCAAGACTAACCAAAATTGTGAGGTTAGGCATAATAATCAAGAAGATAAGAGCCGTAGTTTGAAAGCTGTTAGACTCAAGAAATTCAAAGCACATAGAGCAATAATTCATTCTCAGGAAAATGTAGTTGCTTTAGTTTATCATATGCAACACAGAGTATAGGCCCCTCTTTCTCAAATTGTCAGTCATCTTTTCCGATGGAAAACTTAGCATCACTCCAAATCAGACTATCACAATCAAGGGGGAAGTAAATTTGCAACCCATAAACACTATACTGATAAACACACTGCTAATAAAAGGTCTTGTGACCTTTCTAAATACGATAAAATAAATAACCCATTAGGACCATAAAATTTATCATGACCTTTCCACTAATTCAGAAGTCTTTATCGTGAAGACCTCTTCGTCAAAGGAGTATGATCACAAATCTTAAGAAAATGACAAATCTTTACAAATCTTTATTTATGATCAAGTAAGATCAACAGCTCAGCAGAAAACGACAACAACACTAATTATACCTTCAAAGATTATCTTATGAATACTTTATATATGTACTAATATTCTAGGTTACATCTCATGAGGCCATCCAATAGTTACATCAAGTAGACATATTGGGTCCCTCAAAATCTGTTTTTCCTCAGAATTTGGATCGCATCGAGATTTAGTCACATATGTAACAATTTTTAAAGAGTTGGATACATAAATTAAAAAAAAAAATTTAAAAAGTTTGAAATTCTTACTGTAATGTTTGAATTTTACAACTTGAAAAACCTTTTCCGGAGATGAGCTTGGTAGTTGGTAGCTAGTCTGTAATAATAGGAAGTGAAACAAAAACTCAATCACATGAACTGTTCAGCCTTATGATACCAACCCGATCCGGAAAAAACGTATAAATTAGTTCATCACATGTATAAGATTAGGTAATTAAACAATAACCCTAAGAGATGATAACAAACAAAACCTAAGAATCCAGAGAGACTATAATCCGCTGCAATATATCAATAAGAAAAATAAATCAATAGAAAATTAATCATGGAAAGTATGAAAGTGACCCTGATTGGAGAAAAGCTTTTCAGCACAATGATCTTTCAACCAACATCCTAAATATGCCTACACCAACAGCCTTAACGAATCTTATTAATCGTAATTCAATATTCAATAAGACGAATCAAAACTAAATTGACATTACCACCAACAAAATAAATATTCAATCAATCGAAAACCCTGATCAAACACATAAAAATAAGCAGATCACAAACATAAAATTAAACAGAATCAAATTCAAAAATCCCCAGTTACAGAACAGCTCGAGAAATCCCCAATTACGGTTACTCGGTGTATTATATATGAAATATGTATTTTGAAGAAATCCCCAACAATTACAGCACAGCCCCAGAGTTGTTGTTATTCATTGAGCTGATTCGATTGAAATAGACAAACATCTGAAATTAGGGTCAGAGTTTAAAGAGAAAATAGTAGAAAAGATTAGTGGTAAATTTCCGAATAACAGTTAATCTATCTAATCATATCCATTCTTCAGAGGAATCGTTATTGTTGAGATGCAGTGAAGGCGACGGAGAATCAATTCGAAGTCAAAAGATAGATCTGAGGGAACGATAATTTTTTTTTTTTAATAAGTATGAGTTTTCTTTTTTTAGTTCTTCTCGTGATGGTCGCAATTCAGAAACAGAATCCACGGACCCGAATGTCTCTAATCTACGAGCCTGAACCAATCCCGATAAAAAAAAAGTAGACAAAATCCGACGGGTACGAATTACTCACCAAATGCCACGGTCGTCTTTGTCCCGGACATAACCACCACATTTTCTTAAGGGGGAGAAAAAGATTTGTCCACGACATAACCACCATATTTCCTTAAGGGTGAGACTAGGTATCACGCTGGCCTGCGGCCGACGCTCAAACTCTTGTCGATTTTCGAAAAGTTATTTTACCTCAACCTTTTTAGAGTTTTGTTTATTGTTCATTTGTTTGGTCGGTCGATCAGTATCTTCCCATGCAATTTTAGTTTGTGGTCATAGAAGAACAGTCTTAATATTTAGTTGGTCGTATCATATTATAGTGTGTTAGTTAGTCGGGTCACAATAGCGTGTTTAATAAGTTGGATCATAATAGCCGGAAGGGCCCGGGGCCTACGGTCCCATCGGTGGAGAAAATTTAAAGGCAGGTATAGTGGTAAGTATTAGTTAGTCGTCTCATAGCATAACGGTCTCAATATTTAGTTGGTCGTGTCATATTATATATAGTGTGTTAGTTGGCCGGGTCACATTAGCGTATTTAACTATTGTAGCCAGAAGGGGCCGGGGCCTACGGCCCTAGCGTTGGAGAAAATTTAAAGGAAGATGTAGCGGACACATTTAAATTAGTGTGTTAGTTGGTTCTATCTATAATAGTCAGGAGCATATTTAGTTAGTCGGGAGCATATTTAATTAGCCGGTCCCAATATTTAGTTGGTCGTGTCATATTTTAGTGTGTTAGTTATCCGGGTCACAATACCGTGTTTAATTAGTTTGATCATCGTAGCCGGAAGGGGCTGGGGACGACGGCCCCGGCGATGGAGAAAATTTAAAGGCAGATATAGTGCCCACACTAAAATTAGTGTGTTAGTTGGTCATCTATCTATAATAGTCGGGAGCATATTTTGTTAAACGGGTCATAGCAGAACGGTCCAAATATTTAGTTGGTCGTGTCATGTTATATTGTGTTAGTTAGTCGGGTCAAAATAGCGTGTTTAATTAGTTGGATCATAGTATCCGGATAGGTCCGGGGCCTATGGCCCCGTCGATGGAGAAAATTTAAAGGCAGATATAGTGGTCAATATTAGTTAGTAGGGTCATAGCAGAACAGTCCCAATGTTTAGTTGGTCATGCCATATTATAGTGTGTTAGTTGGTCGGGTCACAATAGCGTGTTTAATTAGTTGGATCATAGTATCCGGATAAGGCGTGGGCCTAGGTTCCCGGCGGTGGAGAAAATTAAAAGGCAGATATAATGCCCACGTTAAAATGAGTGTGTTAGTTGGTCCCATCTATAATAGTTTGGAGCATATTTAGTTAATCGGATCCTAGTAGAACAGTCCTAATATTTAGTTAACCGTGTGATATTATAGTGTGTTAGTTAGTCGGGTCACAGTAGCGTGTTTAATTTGTTCATCCATAATGATTATCCCTATTTACCACATGAAAGCCTGTAGATTTTCAAGATAAAAATCAAAGCTACATTATAGTCCATAGTTGTTTGGTTCCGTGCATAAACATTATCCAGTTTAAATCAAGTAGATGGTTTTGAATGAAAAATGTGTTCATTATTTTTGTGCTTTATAATTTAATCCATCACTAAATGGTAATGTAGAGGAAAATATATCAAGAATAAGACTTCGTAATTATGTCCCTAGATAGTCTCACCGCGTTTGTGAATGTCATTTACAGAATTATGTGTTATCTGAAACTGTATTTTGGGCATAGAAACCCATGTATACACCCTACATAAGCCCTTGTCAGTTGGCGATACTCTCGTGCGCCTTCGGTGTGGTAGTCAGTTGAAATTTTGCCACGTCATAATTCTTTTGGATTTGATCCTTCAACATTCTAAATAATATTGATCTCATATAGCTTCATGGCGATGTTTACTAACGTAGATGTCTGATGAACTTCTTGGTCGCTAGTAACAATTAAAGTCCATTCCTCCAATCCTTGAAGTTATCCGAACTTTTACTGCATCCATCCTTTCCGTTTTAACTGAGCAAAAAAAAAAATCCTTTCCATTTAAATGATGTGATTCAACCAAATTTTATTTGCTTTAGCGGAATGTAAATCAATGCTGGTTTGCATTGTTGTGTTTCCGGATAAATATTAGCAGATGATTAAACTACTTCAAGAAGACATCCGGATAAGAGTTACCACTATCAAATGCCTCAGGTTATATCTTAAAGAATACACTTTTATAGGATACGTCTTCTTAGTTGATCGATTGTCAGCCGACGCAGAAATAAATTCACTTTCTTGCTTCACTAAAATAAAGTAGTATGCGATAAGAAAGAGTTCGTATCCACAGAGAGGCCTTTGTTGTTATAAAAATTTCCAGTTTCTTAGTAACCAAGGGGGGATGTTGATATTTCAAAGTAAGTAAACAATGAAATGAAAGAAAAGTAAAGTATTAAAGTAATCAATAAGGTGAAAGTATTGGTCACGGGATAGTTTCATTAACAAATACATATTTTCATCAATGACTAGAATTGAAATTTAATCTCTCATCTACTAAAAGTCCTAGGATACCTTGATCGCAAGAATACCCCGCTAATTCCCTGATTTCATCACAACCACATTAAAAGATGCAAATGTGAATTCTTCCTAGAAAGCAACCTAAAGTGTAAAAGCAAATTAGATTTAACTCTCTAGAAGCAATAAGCTATATGGAATAAGACTAATCAAGGCAATCGAAATGTGTAAAAGCACTAAATCAATTTAACCCAAGTTATGATTCATATGTGACTAGTAGGATATATCTCTACAAGCACTACCCACATTTATGCTACTTAGAATCAGGGATTAACAACGTTTTCGTATTGAAAACCCTAATATAGCTCTAGATATGAATGCAAATCGGATGGATTCCGGACTCAACCAAATAAACAATCAAATCATAATATCAAAATCAACAATGAAAAATAAACAATAAACTTGAGACAAAACTAATGCATTGAATCAGATTTTATTTGTGAAATCCACTTATTATCCCATAACCAATATTAAGAATTTAGCTACTCATGGTTTTTGAACTCAACATAATTATTATTAAAAATAAAATGAAGAACATAAAAATAAATGAAAGCAAACCCTAGTAGAATCGCTGCTCTCCTCCAAAAACCCAGTAGAAAATACGTGATAACCCCCTCAAAAGAATAGAAACTCCTCCTTTTATAGCTTTCCAACTTTCCAAATTAGGTTTTCAAAGCCCACGGTCCAATAGCAAGAAGTCCACCAAAGCACATGTGCGAAATACCCATGAAAGAATATGACCCAAAAGAGCTCACCAGAAAACTGTGTTTCTGGCCGGAAGTTGGCCGGAATCCGGCGCCGGAAAATATCTCTGGTGACCGGCAAAGTCCACCCGGTCACCGGTCAACGAGTCAGCTCGGTCGGGTCAACTGAGTTAACTCGGTCAACACCGAGTCAGATGAGTCAAGATCGAATCCACCTAATTCGGTTAAGTGAACTAACTGGGCAAGGTTGAATGGGCTTGGCCTAGACCAGTTGCACTAGCCACAATTCTGTTGCAATATCATTCTGCATCGCAATTCCTTGGTCAACCATCTTGGCTGGCATAATCCATGCACTTCTTCTCCAGCCATAATGGCTCTCTTGAGTAACCTCCCTTCTCAGCAGCCAAGCCAACCATATCACTTCACCTGTGAGTTGCCACCACTAGCATACAACTTCAGCATACCCATTCCACCTAGCATTTGCAACCCAGTAAAAACTGCAACCATCATCAACACCATGTTCATTCTGCAGTCATATTTATCTCAGGTCCTAATTCACCACAGCTCAAATACACACCACTGCAATTGCTTTGAGTCTTTAGCTGTAGTCCTGTAAATTCAATTCCACCTATTCACTGTGCTTCAATAGCAATCACCTCAGTCGAAAAGTTCCAACTGCACCATCTGAGCTACAGCATTACTGAGTTTCATTCACTCTCTGTAGCTGTGGCAGTAGCTCCAAAAACATCAACATTATCAGCTCAACCATGCAGCTCATAACTAAATACCCATACTGCAGTTGCAACTGCAGTCCCAACTGCACACTGCATAACTGAAACAACGTATGAGCTGCACTTCTCATTTCTGTCATTTTCTCAGCCTCAAACACACAGCAAACAACACCTGTCCCTGCTGAATCCACACTTTCGCCAACACTCTCTCCTCAGCTTAAATTCTTTTCCTTTGTCTCTGCATTTTAGACCATTGCAGTATCACCAATAGCTCATCTTATCCTGAATCTTTCACAGCTACCAGAACCACCTCCAGCTGCGGCTGTAATGTAACCTGCATCTTTACTCCAACTCTGACCTTCAATTCACCACTGCAGCACCTTGGTTTACCAGCATCAGTTCTCTTCATACCCTTACTCAGTTACAGCTGCCACCACCTGAGATACAATACCACTGCCTTGTTAACCCCATCATCTTAGATCATCACAAGCACCTGCAATAAGCCATTTCAATTACTCCAGCACAGCCAAACACTGCATTTTCTCATTAGCATCACTGTACAGCCCTGCTATCAGTTATTGCTCCTGCCACTCAGTTGTTGCCATCACCAGCTCTCAAATGCAAAACCAATGCATTTCAACACTACAATACCTTTACCTCAAGCCTATTTGCCTCAGCTCCATGATCTCCATCACATTTGCTCCAGTCCCATAGCTCAGTATCAACTCCACCTCTCCACTCAGGTGAAATTCCCATTTCAGTCCCATGGCCAGCAAACACCATCACCTAGCAGCACTACTCCAGTTCCTTTGCCAGCAAACCACCAACCCTGCTCCAAACAAAGCCACTCCTTGCAAGCCATACATCTTCTAACACCAACAACAGTTTCTTCCAATTCTTCTCTGCATAACTTCAATACCAGCAGCACTCCTTCTGAGCTGCAACTTGAATCTCATGACCACCTACAATTATAATTCATAGCAGCACCAGAATAAGCCATAACAAGAACCAGCCATCACCAGTTGCACCTGCAACTTCAAACACTACTTCACTGCCTCCACTGCAACCCATGAACTCTTCATCTCCAGCTGAATTACAACAATTCACCATGAACTCTGAACTGATTCGAGCTCTAAATCTCATTCTTCTACTCAACAGCAGTGAATACTTCTTCCATTAGAGCAAACAATCATCATCAAATGCATAAACCCATTTCCTGAATTCCCTTTCAATTCTTCAGATCTCATCAAAACATCCAACCAAACCCTAACTCTGTAATTCTGCTAGAAACCAAATTTGACGACTCAATCTTCACGGCAGCAACCGATTCAAAACACCCAACTCCTTAATATTCACCAATCTCTTTTGGTTCTTCTCGATTTCCTCTCTCAATTGTATACAGCAACCTCCATTGATTCTTCTCCCTGAGTTCATCAATTTCACTTCATTGAACTTACAACAGCCGCCATCACTTCTTTTCTCTATTATTAATTTCAGGTAAAGTAGGAAAAAGAAAACCAATGATAAGGTTCTCTGATTTTTAGGTTTGTGTAAGGAGAAGGCATTCATATTGACACCCCACTTTAGTGGTTAAGGGGTAACCAACTCATGCATGATTTGTCGGTTCCAAAGAACCGAGAACCCAGTTTTCCATTCGACTGTCAGTTATGGGAAACTGTCATTTCATTGTCCACCTCTTATTTGCGCACCTCAGCACGTTCCAAGTATCTTTCACCCATGGACTGATCCTTTTTGCATTTTACGCTCCAAATGAATGGTTTCTCCTTCTTTTGTTCCAAATGGCTCGATTGCACCTAATCAACTCAAATTCACACATAAGATACATATTTTACAAAATAAATAGCAAAGAAAGCATAAATACTAGATATAAAGTTAGGTGTTTTACAACACCTATCAGATTCCCCCACACTTAGACTTTGCTAGTCTTGAGCAAATAAAACAAAACTTATTCTAATGAATACATACAATTCCCGTGAGCGTTTACTAGAGAAATACCCACACAACCTACAATTCCAACTTACAAGTTCTCCGAAAAGATAGTATCCAACGCGCTAAGAAGACATAGATATTCTGCACACTAGTAAGAATTTAGACACATAAATGAACACAATCTCATTCTTAAAAGTTAAGAGAGAAATAACCATCCCTTATCGAAAGAAATTCGGGTTCGGAGTGATCAAAAGTCTTGACTCTGCCTCACAAGAAAGGGTTTTATGAAATTGCACTCAATAATAAACATCTCTTTATGGTTCACACATGTGTCCAGGTAGGAATGAATAGAGAATCCTGCGACACGTTGAATAGTAGGAAGGCAACCCTCCGAAATGTTTTGAAAACCCACATCTTTTATTCATTTTGAAAACCCTTTTTCTGACGATCTCTTATAAAGGAAATCAACCACTTAACGAAGGTGGGAATATGATTACTTACCTCGTTATCCGTTCGGCGTGCAGCTAGCACCATTCTCACAGCATCCATAGAAACGTCTTCGGTCTTCAATCTATGTCTTCGTAGAATCTTGACAATGTGATTCTTTCCTCTTATTCCTTGTTGCTTGAAACTTTACTGTAGATATTTCTTCTTCCGTTAGCTTATTAAATGAATACAAAACCAAAATATGATCTAAACAAACCAAAATATGATGCAATGATTATTATTATTATTATTATTTTTTTTTTATAAATACAATTTTTTTTTTTTTACTAAAATCCATTAATAAATTTTATTTATGAGAGAAAATTACATACTTTTGGTTGGCAACCTAGCGACAAGCTGGGACCCAACACCTTTTTGAATAGCGATACCTAATCTATGGAAAATAAAGCTACCAACACCACTACTAGCGTCATTATTAACTAAGCAGTTCTTCAGACGCTTAAAAAAACATAAAGTATCCTCACCTAGTTCTCCTAAGGTAGAGAAAGCTAAAACACCCAGACCATAACCAAGTGAAACACACTTATCCAAATACTTAGTGTGTTTTCGAGCAACAACATTAGAAATGGCTTTGCCAGGAGCAAAAGAGCGAATGCCATCACCTGCGAATGGAGAAATCCCTATAACATCCATGCAAACATCCTTACCATTTTCCCAGTTAAGAACGAGGATATCAGCTGGTCTTAGATCTTTGCCGTCATCCGTCTGAAGCCCAAGAGAAACTTCCTTGAAAACAAACAAAAATAAAAACTAATGATGCTCCTAAATAACTCTTCTCTTGTCTCTTTTTTTTAAGGGAACTAGCATAATGATAACTATGTTCCAATTTTTTTTTTTTTTTTTTTAATGAGACAAGAGAATATAATACAAATAAAAATAAAAATGCAAGTACAAATGCCATGGTGTGAGTACTTTACCGCTTGATTCTTCACAACTTGTATGTCTAGATATCATAAACTTCTTAAATTCTCATCTTGAAAATCTTCACTCTTGTACAATAGTCTTCAACTTGTAAAAATTCTGCTCCTTGTCTTGTTGCTATACTTGAGTCTGAAATCTGCTCATTTTTTTTACCGTTGCTTGTAAACCTAGAACGTCTTCAACTTTCCTTCGAACTTGTGATGCTTCCCTTGTTGATGATGATGGTGTTTCTATGGACCTGTTGGTGTAGAGAGATAAAGTGGATGGTGCTAACTGCGAACAAGATTGCAAGTGGTATGTAAGTTAGCAATTCGATGTCACCATTCATGATTGATAAAATAGCACTCAAGAGATCAAAATAGCGCTTCTATTGGTGGGAGGTTGGGTAGCTCACAATTCTACCCGGAGTTTACGTACGGTGACACACACTCTAAAAGCAAAAATTTAGACAGGTACAAAGAAATGAAGGTCGGTGCCTCTCATGATGTAACATGGGTAGTCTCCACTATAGGGGACCACTACTCTACTACCGAATTTAGTCTGCACCATATTTTCCACTGGCATGGTTGATGCGTGTCGTATGCGTCAAAAATAATTTCACTTCCTCACTTAACTAATATGAATATAGTATTCGATAAGAAAGAGTTCGTAAAAAATAGTTCGATAAAAAATAATTTCACTTCCTCACTTAAAAGTTTTTGCTCCTGTAATTCACTAAGCTCATTAGAAACAATCACAGGTAACTCTTCATGGTCACCCAAGTACAAGTACTTTAAGTGACTAGGAAGAGGTTTCAATTCTAACTTTGGAGATTTAACAATAGAGGGTAAAAGTTTCTCATCACTGCATGGTAAAGAAATAAAAGAGATATTATGAGTTTCCGGACATCCTTGTAGTGAGTTGAGATCACCAAGGGCTTCTTTAACCTCAATACCACACTCTACACCATTATCAATGTATGTAGTTAAAACGGTTTCCAAAGCATCTTCACCATTCAATTCAAACATTTGTTGTGCCAACGTATCCATAACATCAACGGAGAAGCAAGAGTGGACATCACTAGGATATCTCATCGTCTCGAAAATGTTGAAACGTATTAATTCTCCATCAAACTCCATAGTTAGCGTTCCCTTATCCACATTAATAATGGTCTTCACCGTTTTCATGAAGGGACGCCCAAGTAGCAATGGAAGAGACGAGTCCGGTGAACCTTCATCCATATCTAACACACAAAAGTCTGCTGGAAATACTAGTTGATTAACCTGCACAAGAACATACTCAACAATACCCATTGGGTAGACATTAGAGCGATTGGATAATTGCAACACAATTTCAGCCTTTTTGAGAGGACCTAAATCAAGTGACTTATACATAGATGCAGGCATTACATTAACGGATGCACCTAAGTCTAACATTGCTTTGTTAAATGTAGTGGTACCAATTGTGACGGGGATGTCAAAGCTGCCCGGGTCTTTGCATTTCAGTGGGAGTTTGTGTTGTAAGATTGCCGAAGAATTCTCCCCCACACTAAGCACTTCATTACCTTTGAGCCTTTGCTTATTGGTGCACAAGTCCTTCAACACTTTGGCATACTTTGGAACTTGCTTAATAGCATCAATGAGTGGTATGTTCACATGAATCTTCTTAAGAACGTCTAAAATCTCCTTTTCTAGCGCCTCCTTCTTAGAATTTGCAAATCTGCGAGGAAAAGGTAAAGGAGGAACATAAGTAGGAATAGGAGTTTTAGAGTTAGGAATAGGTACCTCAGAATTTTGGGGAGAATCCTCATTATTCTCCTCCAAAACAGATTCCTTTGGTGGTTCCACCTTGCCCGAATCAGCAACTTCGGGTTGCACAAGTTATGTACCACTTCTCAATGTAATCGCATTGACACCCTCTTTTGGGTTAATAGGTTGAGAAGGGAGTTTCCCACTATTTTGTGCCTTCAATTGGTTCATCTCAAGAGCCATAGAACCAACTTGGGTTTGCAACTCTTTCATCGTGCTCTCCGTTCTTTGCATAAACGATTTCATCAACTCTTCCATACTTGACCCCTGATTTTGAGATTGTTGTTGTTGAAATTGAGATTGTTGAAATTGTTGTTGTTGAGGTTGAAATCCACCCGAATTGTTGAAAGTATGTTGTTGAACCGCTCCTTGCTTGTTCGCATAGCTAAAATTGGGGTGATCTCTCCATCCCGGATTGTAAGCATTGGAATAAGGATCATACCGTCTTGGCTGATTTGGAAAAACCGCATTAGCTTGCTCATTGACGTCTTCATACCCATGAGAATTTAGTATCACTGCGGCTGAAACTTGTTGTAGCATTGCTGTGATGTTTCCCATTTGTTGACGAAGTTCCTCCACCTCGCTCACTTCATTGACTTGCCGAAGAAGCACATCCGAACCACGACTCAAGAATTGTTGAGAGTTTGATGCCATGTTTTCAATCAACTCTCTAGCTTGTGCCACCGTCTTGCTCACTAGTGCACCACCACCCGCTGCGTCGATAAGATTCCTATCACTTGATTGGAGTCCTTCATAGAAGTATTGGATGATCATAGCGTCACTAAATTGGTGATGAGGACAGCTGGCCACCAACCTCTTGTATCGTTCCCAACAATCATATAACGATTCTCCGACATTTTGATTCATTCCGCAAATCTCCTTGCGAATTTGAGTAGCCTTAGATGCAGGAAAATATCTCTCTAAAAAGAGTTTCTTGAGCCCATTCCAAGTTGTAACACTCCCGGAAGGCAAGTAGTATAACCAATCCTTAGCATTACCTTCCAATGAGAATCGAAAAACCTTCAACATAGCACCATCCGCCTCTATATTTGCTGGGAGCATAGCCATGACAATGGTGTGGAAATCCATAAGATGCTTGTTTGGATCTTCATTCACCAAACCATGGAACTTTGGTAATTCTCTAAGAAGTCCCGGCTTGATTTCAAAAGTGGAGTCGGTTTGAATGCAACCTTGCTGTATATCCAGCTTGTGAGAAGCTAAGTCTTTAAGTGAACGATTTGCAGCGTCACCCATTGCTTCTTCTCCTTCTCCTTCTTCTTCAAAAGGAATATCGTATTCTACTTCCTCTCCTTCTTGCCGAAGAGCTTCGTGATCTACTTCAAAGTCGTGTTCTTCCGTTGTGCCTTGCCTTGGTTGGAGTATTGTTCCTTTTCGAGTAGCAATCCCGCACCTTGGATAATTCCAATCTTTAAAAGCCAGAGATTAGATACCTGAAAAACAATTCTCACAAACAAGTGAGAAACAAGACAAGAAACGAAACACAAGAATGCAAGCAGAAAAATAATAAAAAGAAACTAAAAACTAGATAACAAGCCGAATGCCTCCCCGGAAACGGCGCCAAAATTTGATGCGTGTCGTATGCGTCAAAAATAATTTCACTTCATCACTTAACTAATATGAATATAATATTCGATAAGAAAGAGTTCGTATCCACAGAGAGGCGATTGTTGTTATGCAATTTTCAGATTCTTATGTAGCCAAATAACCCAAGGTGTGTTTTTGTTTTTATCAAAGTATTTAAAGTAAATAAAGCAAAGTAAATAGTTGGAATAATCAATAAGGAGAAGATATTGGTTAAGGGATAGTATCATTCACAAACATGTATTTTTCATCTATGATTAGAATTGGTATTTAATCTCTCAATTATCAAAAGTCCTAGGATATCTTGATCGCAAGAGTATCCCGTTTATTTCCTGATTTAATCACAAACAATATTAAAAGATGCTATTGTGAAATCTTCTTAAAAAGCAACCTAAAGTGTAAAAGCACAATTAGATTTAACTCCCTAAGAGCAATAAGTTCTATGAAATAAGACTAATCAATGCAAACAAACGTGTAAAAGCACTAATTCGTTTTAACAAAGGTTATGATTCATATGCGATTAAAAAGATGTATCACTACAAGTATTAACCACAAGATGCTACTAGAAATCAGGGATAACAACTTTTACGTATTGAAAACCCTAATATAGCTTTAGATATGAAAACAAATCCAATTGATTCCGGACTCAACCAAACTAGCATTCAAATCATATGATAATAAGAATAATGAATCATAAACGATAAAATTGAGACAAAACTAATTCATAGAATCAAATAACATGCTTGAAGAAATCAACTTTATCCCATAACCAATAATTGTATTTAGTTACACATATTAATGGAGTTCATCATAATAATATTATTCAAAGGTAGAAGATGAAACATAAAAGAAAGCAAACCCTAGAATAGTTCTCTGCAAAATCTCCAAGAATAGAATAATACGTTCTGTCAAAAATTGTAGAAGTCTTCCTTTTGTAGTCTTTTTCTCCTTCCAAAACTAGGTTTTGTCTTCAAAGTCCATTAGTCAGAAATTCACCCCGCCCACCATGGAGAGAAACCCGTGCAGAAAATATGTCCCAAAAACGCTCACTGGAAAACTGGGTATTTGGCCGGAATCCGGCGCCGTAAAGTCGTCGCCGGTCAAATGAGTCGACTCGGTCAAGGTATAGTCTGCCGAGTTAACTCAGAGTCAGACCGAGTCAAGGTGTGAGTCAGGAACTGACTCAGTTAACTGAGCTGATTTGGCCTTGGCTCAGGCCATTGCACATGCCTGTGCTGTGTTGCACAAATCCTTGTGCTTCAAACTCGCCTATCCGACCATTATGGTCGCTCATCTTTACCACTCACAAAACCAACATTAAATCCATTCTTTCAATCCCAGCTATGGAATTACAATGAAACCCATTCTCAACCACAACTCCACTCACTTAGCTTGCGACGACACCAATTCCCATCATGGCCTCAAACCATTCTTACAAACTAAGCTCAACCTCGAAACCAACTACACTTCCACCGCTTCTCTTAACCGGCCTTCCCCGTAACTCATATGACATAGCAATCAACTCTCAAACCCCGTGCTTCCACCAACCACAACTCCCTACAAACACCAACTGCAGAACTATTAAACTCTTAAATCTCCTTTACAAACTCCAGCTTCTAACCATGTCCTCCAAGCAGCAAGACAACTCAATCCATTGTTCACCAGCACCTTCAACCATAGCCACTGTAGTTCAAGCTCCACCTGAAATTCCATGTCACTCATATCACACATGGACAACATTACTTCCAACCTTCGCAATCCCATTTCAGCTCAATTGCATCTCCACAGTCATCACCAGGTCCATCCCAGCTTCAATTCCACTTGATCTGCTTTACTCAATACCACCTGCAATGCTAAACATTCATTAATCCATCGTGCAACAACGACGAGCATTAACCCTTCATCTCAGTCATGAACCAACACCACCTGCAGCTTTACCAAGATAACCACACCATCTGCTAGTTCCCTTCCTATCTCATCAGGCAACAAACCACCAGTTGCACACAACACTATACTGCTCTTTACAACCACTGCAGCCACCATATTCATCCATCTTAGTTACTTCTCGCCACTGTACCAGAACAAGCATCTCCTCCCGCTTTCAATGACCACAGACTTCTTCTCATCTTTGTAACTCCAGGCCGCAACAACATCACTACTAACACTTCAGCTTTTCCTTCAACTTGCTTAGCTCCATAATTCCATCGACCTCCTCAACCTATATAATCCTTGAGCTCAAACTTGAACTCAATCCCACAGCTCAGTTCTTGGCTGTGACTGCACTAGCAAAATAACAACATCACTACCAGTTATATCTCAAGACCTATTGCAACTTTGCATCCATTCTCTGCCTGTATCACCAACACAATAGAACCTGCTTCCTCCATCTCTCTGTGTTGTTCTCTATAACATCAACACAGCCTTGTAACTTCCATGGCAGCAAAACCCATTATCACTTTCATCTCTTCTTCCTCAAATCCCTTTAATCACAGATCAATCACCCTCTTGCATCTTCTCGGGCGTTAGAAATTCATCATCCGCAGCTCTGAAATCCGTCAAAACCCTTGAATCATCAACTAATTTCTTCATCCCTCATGAACCCAGAGAACTAATACAAACCCTAACTCTGATTCTATCCATCTGAGACAATCTATCAAACCCATCTTGGTTTTCAATTGAAGCTCAGAAACCCTCATTTAGATCTCCATCTTCTCCCTGTTGTTCTCAGATTCGACCATCAACAGATTCATCTCTTTTCTCGTGGATTTCCTCCACCATCAACATCCGCCATCATCATTTACTAGAACAGCCGCCGCCATGTCTCACTCAGCTCTGAAATGTAGATATAGTAATCGAGAATGACATTCCCGATCTGGTCTCTCACTTGCTCTCGATCCACAACAATGACAACGTCTAATTTTCTTTATGTCTTGATTTTGATAAGATATAGATAGAGAGAATGCGAGAACCCTGTAATCTGGGGCTAGGTAAGAACCAAAATTGATATCGGCACCCCACTTACAATATGGGCCATCATGAAGTTGTTTGGCTTGTCAGTTTCAGAGCACCGACAACCTAATTATAAGTTCAATTGTCAGTTCTAGGAAACTGACAGTTCATTCTTCACCTCCTTTTCGCGTGCCTTAGTCTGGTTCCAAGTATTATTCGCCTTTGAATTGGTCTTTTTCGCCATTTTCGCTCCAAATGAATGATTTCCGCTTCTCTTCCTCCGTGCGACTCCAGAGTACCTAATAACTCAAATTCACACATAAGATACACAATTTACAAGAAAAGTAGCAAAGAAAGCATAAACAATAAATATAAATATAGGTGCTTTACAACACCTATCAGATTCCCCCACACTTAGACTTTGCTAGTCCTCGAGCAAATCAAACAAAACAAAACTAAAACGAATACATACAACTCCGTGACGTCGAGGCTACGGTTAATTTTAGCATAAATAACAAGCCTTTAAACCCCTAGGTGTCCCTAGTGGACGAGTTATAGTCTCGTGAAGGTTTACAAGAGGTCTGCATACAAAACCTATATTTCCAACTCCGTCTAATTGTGACAAATCAATGAACGAACCCACAATGACTACATGAGGAGGTACCTTGCAAATTCAATTCAAATATTAGTAAATAAACTCTGATTAGATAGTCGAACAAGCCACAATACTCGGAAACTAACAAACCACAATCACAATGAAAAGATTAAGAAGATGGATAAGAGTATAGATGTTGGAGAATATTCACAAGTGTTCGATGTTTCCCATATCTGTCTGAAGGTCACTGCTAAGACGAACCTAATCCTATTGGATTGAGCCACTTGGTGCTGAATGCTACATCAAATCAATTGGAATATACAAGGGAACCAAGAGTGACTTTATTCAACACAATAATAATTTTTTTTTTTTTTATATGATTGGATCAAACTGGATCCAATTTCTCTTTTTTTTTTTTAGACGGCATGATTAGATCTTTTGGATCCAAGCGCATGCTTCTTGTCAGCAAGTACATGATAGTTGCCTTGGATCCTGCATTCCATGCTTGTTTAGGTGACGGAGACAGGGACTACGTTTCACACATACTGCTATTCCCAAGTGTCTTTTTATTCCGTTTTGGTCTAATTGGTCGGTCTTTTTTTTTTTCTTCTTTTTTTTTTCTTTTTCTTTTTCTAGTAACTCAATCACTCTATTCCATCCTAGCAGTAATAACAAATCGATTTTTAGTGACCCACCAAAGCACTTAGAGAATAATAGATAAATATGGAAAAATAAAAATAGAATGCGATATGGTGATATTCCGAGATATGGTAACAACTATCATGTTAATTGTGATTTCTGAGCTATGTTCGTTCCTTTTAGTTAATAGGTTCCTCAACTCCTGCAATCAAAATGGTTCCATCCACTAATGGTGTCATCCTAAAGGCACAAGTTTCTAGATTTCGGAGTTCAAAAAGCACAAATTTTTTCTTGGTTTTTCTATTTTTCTGATTTTTTTTTAAATGCATAAAACACACTAAAACAAACTATACAAACATATAAATGCTCCCCCACACTTAAACTTTACATTGTCCTCAATGTAAAATTGAATCATCCAAAGAGAGTTCAAGGTGGGAAATTCCGCAAATGATATGCAAAAATAAGAAAAATAAAGATAAAATCAAATGCATAAAATAAAAAGATAAGGGTAAAGATACAAAACCGATGGGTTGCCTCCCACTTAGCGCTTGGTTTAAAGTCGTCAGCCCGACGTACTCCTTGTTTGCTAAGACTCCTCCATTGAAGATGCCTCCACAAAGTTTACACCTTCCACAACTTCGGAAGTAAAGTTCTCATAATATGGTTTCAACCGGTGTCCATTCACTTTAAACTCCTTTCCTGTAGCTATGCTACGAATTTCTACTGCACCATGAGAAAACATATTAGTAATAACAAAAGGTCCAATCCAACGTGACCTTAATTTACCCGGAAATAATTGCAAGCGAGAATTAAACAAAAGCACTTTCTTCCCAACACAAAATTGTTTTCTAGAAATCATAGAATCATGAAATGCCTTAGTTTTCTCCTTGTAAATGCGCGAGCTTTCAAATGCATCGTTGCGAAGTTCTTCTAGCTCTTGGAGTTGTAACTTCCTTTGTTTTCCAGCACCATCTAACTCCAAATTGCATTGCTTAATAGCCCAAAACGCCTTATGTTCAATTTCAACGGGTAAGTGACAAGGTTTACCGTACACAATCCTAAAGGGAGACATCCCAATAGGTGTTTTGTATGCGGTTCTATAAGCCCACAAAGCATCATTAAGTCGCATGCTCCAATCTTTCCTTATTGGATTCACCGTTTTCTCTAGTATGGATTTCACCTCTCGGTTAGACACCTCGGCTTGTCCATTGGTTTGGGGATGATAAGGTGTTGCAATCTTGTGCGACACATTGTACTTCTTCAACAATCCTTGTAAGAACTTGTTTTTGAAGTGAGATCCCCCATCGCTAATTATGGCTCTTGGAATTCCAAACCTTGCAAAAATATTGGCTTGCACAAAATCTGAAACCACTTTAGAATCATTAGTTGGGGTGGCCTTAGCTTCCACCCATTTCGAGACATAATCAACAACAAGTAAGATATAAAAATTCCCATAGGAGTTGACAAAAGGACCCATAAAATCAATACCCCATACATCAAAAACTTCAATAAATTGAATAAAAGTTTGTGGCATTTGATTTCGGGCACCTAGATTGCCTGTCCTTTGGCACCTATCACAAGTTGTGCAAAATATGTGTGCATCCTTAAATAGAGTTGGCCAATAAAAACCGCTTTCAAGTACCTTGTGAGCTGTTCTTTTACTCCCAAAATGTCCTCCGCAAGCATAGGAGTGACAAAAAGACAAGATAGAGTTAAATTCAGAGTCGGGAACGCACCTTCTTATTACTTGGTCGCTGCCATGTTTCCACAAGTATGGATCATCCCATATATATTGGTTACCTAACCTCTTAAGTTTGTCCCTCTCAGCACGAGACAAGTTCTTTGGGATTTGTTTAAACACTAAGTAGTTCACAATATCCGCATACCATGGTTCCGCAAACGCAATTGAGAATAGTTGCTCATCCGAGAAACTTTCACGCAACGGGATAGCTTCCTTGTCCACAGCAAGACGACTCAAATGATCCGCAACGGTGTTCTCAATTCCTTTCTTATCCTTGATTTCTATATCAAACTCTTGCAAGAGTAAAATCCATCGTATGAGCCTCGGTTTCGCCTCTTTCTTTGTAAGCAAGTACCTAAGTGCTGCATGATCTGAAAAGAAAACAACTTTTGTACCAATTAGATAAGAGCAAAACTTTTCTAAAGAAAAAACAATAGCTAATAACTCTTTTTCAGTGGTTGTGTAGTTTTTTTGGGCCTCATTTAGTGTTCTAGAAGCATAATAAATAGCATGAGGTATCTTCCCTTCACGCTGCCCAAGTACCGCACCAACCGCATAATCACTTGCATCACACATGAGCTCAAAAGGCTTGCTCCAATCCGGTGGTTTAATGATAGGGGCTGAAATCAAAAGTTCTTTCAAACGATTGAATGCCGCCATACACTTCTCATCAAAGTTAAAAACCACATCTTTTTGCAATAAGGTACAAAGTGGTGATGCTATCTTAGAAAAATCCTTGATGAATCTACGATAAAAACCTGCATGACCAAGGAAAGAACGTATCTCCATCACCTTAGTGGGAGGGGTTAGAGCACGAATAAGGTCTATCTTAGATTTATCAACTTCCAAGCCTTTAGAAGATACTATATGGCCTAAAACTATGCCATGAGTTACCATGAAATGGAACTTCTCCCAATTAAGCACAAGATTTGTTTCAACACATCGTTCAAGGATTAGTGACAAATTGTTCAAACAAAGGTCAAATGAGTCACCAAAGACACTAAAGTCGTCCATGAACACTTCGATTATGTTTTCAACATATTTTGAAAATATACTTACCATACACCTTTGAAAAGTGGCTGGAGCATTGCACAATCCAAAAGGCATCCTTCGATAAGCAAAAGTACCAAAAGGACAAGTGAAAGTGGTTTTCTCTTGATCCTCCGGTGCTATCACAATCTGATTATAACCTGAATAGCCATCAAGAAAGCAATAATAAGAATGTCCAGCTAAACGTTCAAGCATTTGATCAATAAAAGGTAATTGAAAGTGATCTTTTCTAGTAGTGGCATTCAATTTCCTAAAATCAATACAAACCCTCCAACCGGTTTGCACACGAGTTGGGACAAGTTCATTCTCATCATTCTCCACCACGGTCACCCCTGATTTCTTTGGTACAACTTGTACCGGGCTCACCCACTTACTATCGGATATAGGGTAGATAACACCCACTTCCAAAAGCTTGAGTATCTCCTTTTTCACAACTTCCATCATTGGGGGGTTCAAACGATGCTTCGCTTCCCTTGTAGGATTTGCATCGTCCTCCAAACGTATCTTATGCATACAAACGGCAGGGATTATACCCTTGATATCGGCAATTGTCCATCCTATGGCCGTCTTGTGATTCCTTAGCACCCTTAAAAGTTTTTGCTCCTGTAATTCACTAAGCTCATTAGAAACAATCACAGGTAACTCTTCATGGTCACCCAAGTACAAGTACTTTAAGTGACTAGGAAGAGGTTTCAATTCTAACTTTGGAGATTTAACAATAGAGGGTAAAAGTTTCTCATCACTGCATGGTAAAGAAATAAAAGAGATATTATGAGTTTCCGGACATCCTTGTAGTGAGTTGAGATCACCAAGGGCTTCTTTAACCTCAATACCACACTCTACACCATTATCAATGGATGTAGTTAAAACGGTTTCCAAAGCATCTTCACCATTCAATTCAAACATTTGTTGTGCCAACGTATCCATAACATCAACGGAGAAGCAAGAGTGGACATCACTAGGATATCTCATCGTCTCGAAAATGTTGAAACGTATTAATTCTCCATCAAACTCCATAGTTAGCGTTCCCTTATCCACATTAATAATGGTCTTCGCCGTTTTCATGAAGGGACGCCCAAGTAGCAATGGAAGAGACGAGTCCGGTGAACCTTCATCCATATCTAACACACAAAAGTCTGCTGGAAATACTAGTTGATTAACCTGCACAAGAACATACTCAACAATACCCATTGGGTAGACATTAGAGCGATTGGATAATTGCAACACAATTTCAGCCTTTTTGAGAGGACCTAAATCAAGTGACTTATACATAGATGCAGGCATTACATTAACGGATGCACCTAAGTCTAACATTGCTTTGTTAAATGTAGTGGTACCAATTGTGACGGGGATGTCAAAGCTGCCCGGGTCTTTGCATTTCAGTGGGAGTTTGTGTTGTAAGATTGCCGAAGAATTCTCCCCCCACACTAAGCACTTCATTACCTTTGAGCCTTTGCTTATTGGTGCACAAGTCCTTCAACACTTTGGCATACTTTGGAACTTGCTTAATAGCATCAATGAGTGGTATGTTCACATGAATCTTCTTAAGAACGTCTAAAATCTCCTTTTCTAGCGCCTCCTTCTTAGAATTTGCAAATCTGCGAGGAAAAGGTAAAGGAGGAACATAAGTAGGAATAGGAGTTTTAGAGTTAGGAATAGGTACCTCAGAATTTTGGGGAGAATCCTCATTATTCTCCTCCAAAACAGGTTCCTTTGGTGGTTCCACCTTGCCCGAATCAGCAACTTCGGGTTGCACAAGTTATGTACCACTTCTCAATGTAATCGCATTGACACCCTCTTTTGGGTTAATAGGTTGAGAAGGGAGTTTCCCACTATTTTGTGCCTTCAATTGGTTCATCTCAAGAGCCATAGAACCAACTTGGGTTTGCAACTCTTTCATCGTGCTCTCCGTTCTTTGCATAAAAGATTTCATCAACTCTTCCATACTTGACCCCTGATTTTGAGATTGTTGTTGTTGAAATTGAGATTGTTGAAATTGTTGTTGTTGAGGTTGAAATCCACCCGAATTGTTGAAAGTAGGTTGTTGAACCGCTCCTTGCTTGTTCGCATAGCTAAAATTGGGGTGATCTCTCCATCCCGGATTGTAAGCATTGGAATAAGGATCATACCGTCTTGGCTGATTTGGAAAAACCGCATTAGCTTGCTCATTGACGTCTTCATACCCATGAGAATTTGGTATCACTGCGGCTGAAACTTGTTGTAGCATTGCTGTGATGTTTCCCATTTGTTGACGAAGTTCCTCCACCTCGCTCACTTCATTGACTTGCCGAAGAAGCACATCCGAACCACGACTCAAGAATTGTTGAGAGTTTGATGCCATGTTTTCAATCAACTCTCTAGCTTGTGCCACCGTCTTGCTCACTAGTGCACCACCACCCGCTGCGTCGATAAGATTCCTATCACTTGATTGGAGTCCTTCATAGAAGTATTGGATGATCATAGCGTCACTAAATTGGTGATGAGGACAGCTGGCCACCAACCTCTTGTATCGTTCCCAACAATCATATAACGATTCTCCGACATTTTGATTCATTCCGCAAATCTCCTTGCGAATTTGAATAGCCTTAGATGCAGGAAAATATCTCTCTAAAAAGAGTTTCTTGAGCCCATTCCAAGTTGTAACACTCCCGGAAGGCAAGTAGTATAACCAACCCTTAGCATTACCTTCCAATGAGAATCGAAAAACCTTCAACATAGCACCATCCGCCTCTATATTTGCTGGGAGCATAGCCATGACAATGGTGTGGAAATCCATAAGATGCTTGTTTGGATCTTCATTCACCAAACCATGGAACTTTGGTAATTCTCTAAGAAGTCCCGGCTTGATTTCAAAAGTGGAGTCGGTTTGAATGCAACCTTGCTATATATCCAGCTTGTGAGAAGCTAAGTCTTTAAGTGAACGATTTGCAGCGTCACCCATTGCTTCTTCTCCTTCTCCTTCTTCTTCAAAAGGAATATCGTGTTCTACTTCCTCTCCTTCTTGCCGAAGAGCTTCGTGATCTACTTCAAAGTCGTGTTCTTCCGTTGTGCCTTGCCTTGGTTGGAGTATTGTTCCTTTTCGAGTAGCAATCCCGCACCTTGGATAATTCCAATCTTTAAAAGCCAGAGATTAGGTACCTGAAAAACAATTCTCACAAACAAGTGAGAAACAAGACAAGAAACGAAACACAAGAATGCAAGCAGAAAAATAATAAAAAGAAACTAAAAACTAGATAACAAGCCAAATGCCTCCCCGGAAACGGCGCCAAAATTTGATGCGTGTCGTATGCGTCAAAAATAATTTCACTTCATCACTTAACTAATATGAATATAATATTCGATAAGAAAGAGTTCGTATTCACAGAGAGGCGATTGTTGTTATGCAATTTTCAGATTCTTATGTAGCCAAATAACCCAAGGTGTGTTTTTGTTTTTATCAAAGTATTTAAAGTAAATAAAGCAAAGTAAATAGTTGGAATAATCAATAAGGAGAAGATATTGGTTAAGGGATAGTATCATTCACAAACATGTATTTTTCATCTATGATTAGAATTGGTATTTAATCTCTCAATTATCAAAAGTCCTAGGATATCTTGATCGCAAGAGTATCCCGTTTATTTCCTGATTTAATCACAAACAATATTAAAAGATGCTATTGTGAAATCTTCTTAAAAAGCAACCTAAAGTGTAAAAGCACAATTAGATTTAACTCCCTAAGAGCAATAAGTTCTATGAATTAAGACTAATCAATGCAAACAAACGTGTAAAAGCACTAATTCGTTTTAACAAAGGTTATAATTCATATGCGATTAAAAAGATGTATCACTACAAGTATTAACCACAAGATGCTACTAGAAATCAGGGATAACAACTTTTACGTATTGAAAACCCTAATATAGCTTTAGATATGAAAACAAATCCAATTGATTCCGGACTCAACCAAACTAGCATTCAAATCATATGATAATAAGAATAATGAATCATAAACGATAGAATTGAGACAAAACTAATTCATAGAATCAAATAACATGCTTGAAGAAATCAACTTTATCCCATAACCAATAATTGTATTTAGTTACACATATTAATGGAGTTCATCATAATAATATTATTCAAAGGTAGAAGATGAAACATAAAAGAAAGCAAACCCTAGAATAGTTCTCTGCAAAATCTCCAAGAATAGAATAATACGTTCTGTCAAAAATTGTAGAAGTCTTCCTTTTGTAGTCTTTTTCTCCTTCCAAAACTAGGTTTTGTCTTCAAAGTCCATTAGTCGGAAATTCACCCCGCCCACCATGGAGAGAAACCCGTGCAGAAAATATGTCCCAAAAACGCTCACTGGAAAACTGGATATTTGGCCGGAATCCGGCGCCGTAAAGTCGTCGCCGGTCAAATGAGTCGACTCGGTCAAGGTATAGTCTGCCGAGTTAACTCAGAGTCAGACCGAGTCAAGGTGTGAGTCAGGCACTGACTCAGCTAACTGAGCTGATTTGGCCTTGGCTCAGGCCTGTGCTGTGTTGCACAATCCTTGTGCTTCAAACTGCCTATCCATCCATTATGGCTGCTCATACTGCACCACTCACAAAACCAACATTAAATCCATTCTTTCAATCCCAGCTATGGCATTACAATGAAACCCATTCTGAACCACAACTCCAGCTCACTTAGCTTGCGACGACACCAATTCCCATCATGGCCTCAAACCATTCTTACATCTAAGCTCAACCTCAGAACCAACTCCACTTCTACTGCTTCTCTTAACTGGCCTTCCCTATAACTCATATGACATAGCAATCAACTCTTCAAACCCTGTGCTTCCACCAGAACCACAACTCCCTACAAACACCAACTGCAGAACTATTAAACTCTTGAATCTCCTTTACAAACTCCAGCTGCTAACCATGTCCTCCAAGCAGCAAGACAGCTCAATCCATTGTTCACCAGCACCTTCAACCATAGCCACTGTAGTTCAAGCTCCACCTGAAATTCCATGTCACTCATATCACACATGGACAACATTACTTCCAACCTTCGCAATCCCATTTCAGCTCAATTGCATCTCCACAGTCATCACCAGGTCCATCCCAGCTTCAATTCCACTTGATCTGCTTTACTCAATACCACCTGCAATGCTAAACATTCATTAATCCATCGTGCAACAGCGACGAGCATTAACCCTTCATCTCAGTCGTGAACCAACACCACCTGCAGCTTTACCAAGACAACCACACCATCTGCTAGTTCCCTTCCTATCTCATCAGGCAACAAACCACTAGTTGCACACAACACTATACTGCTCTTACAACCACTGCAGAGCCACCATATTCATCCATCTTAGTTACTTCTCGCCACTGTACCAGAACAAGCATCTCCTCCTGCTCAATGACCACAGCTTCTTCTCATCTTTGTAACTCCAGGCCGCAACAACATCACTACTAACACTTCAGCTCTTCCTTCAACTTGCTTAGCTCCATAATTCCATCGACCTCCTCAACCTATATAATCCTTGAGCTCAAACTTGAACTCAATCCCACATCTCAGTTCTTGGCTGTGACTGCACTAGCAAAATAAAAACATCACCACCAGTTCTGTCTCAAGACCCATTGCAACTTCGCATCCATTCTCTGCCTGTATCACCAACACAATAGAACCTACTTCCTCCATCTCTCTGTGTTGTTCTCTATAACATCAGCACAGCCTTGTAACTTCCATGGAAGCAAAACCCATTATCACTTTCATCTCTTCTTCCTCAAATCCCTTTAATCACAGATCAATCACCCTCTTGCATCTTCTCGGGCGTTAGAAATTCATCATCCGCAGCTCTGAAATCCGTCAAAACCCTTGAATCATCAACTAATTTCTTCATCCCTCATGAACCCAGAGAACTAATACAAACCCTAACTCTGATTATATCCATCTGAGACAATCTATCAAACCCATCTTGGTTTTCAATTGAAGCTCAGAAACCCTCATTTCGATCTCCATCTTCTCCCTGTTGTTCTCAGATTCGACCATCAACAGATTCATCTATTTTCTCGTGGATTTCCTCCACCAGCAACATCCGCCATCATCATTTACTAGAACAGCCGCCGCCATGTCTCACTCAGCTCTGAAATGTAGATATAGTAATCGAGAATGACATTCCCGATCTGGTCTCTCACAGCTGCTCTCAGTCACAACAGCAGCAACGTCTAATTTTCTCTCTGTCTTGATTTTGATAAGATATTTATAGAGAGAATGCGAGAACCCTGTAATCTGGGGCTAGGTAAGAACCAAAATTGATATCGGCACCCCACTTACAATATGGGCCATCATGAAGTTGTTTGGCTTGTCAGTTTCAGAGCACCGACAGCCTAATTCTAAGTTCAATTGTCAGTTCTAGGAAACTGACAGTTCATTCTTCACCTCCTTTTCGCGTGCCTTAGTCTGGTTCCAAGTATTATTCGCCTGTGAATTGGTCTTTTTCGCCATTTTCGCTCCAAATGAATGATTTCCACTTCTTTTCCTCCGTGCGACTCCAGAGTACCTAATAACTCAAATTCACACATAAGATACACAATTTACAAGAAAAGTAGCAAAGAAATCATAAACAATAAATATAAATATAGGTGCTTTACAACACCTATCAATGGTTAAATCCAACTTTAACTCTCATACAAGTAAGAAACCCGATCATGTTCTCTGTCATCTCTAAGTTCAGTCACTCTTATGAGAATCTCGATGTAATCTTAGCGACATGGATACTATGTGACTCTAAACTAACTACAAGTTGGAGTTTTTCATGCACTAATTTACACAAAAGTTGAAAATTTTGAAAAAAATTTACAATGCAAATGCTTAACCACTCCCCCACACTTAAACTTTACATTGTCCTCAATGTAAATTGAGTCATCCAAAGTAAGTCAAGGTGGGAAATTATGCATGAAAAATGACAAGAAATCAGAAAAATAAAATCAATATAATACAAGAAAAAGCTAAAAACAAAACAAGAAAATGAAAATAAGACAAGAGATACTCATCCTATGGGTTGCCTCCCATTTAGCGCTTGGTTTAAAGTCGTCAGCCCGACTATCTCCTTGCTTTATACGACTCCTCCAGAGGGAGTGCATCCAAAAAATTCGCTCCTTCCACCACTTCGGAAGTGAAATTCTCATAATATGGTTTCAACCGGTGCCCATTAACTTTAAGTTCCTTGCCTGTAGCTATGCTACTAATTTCTACTGCACCATGAGAAAACACATTAGTAACAATGAAAGGTCCGATCCAACGTGACCTTAATTTACCCGGAAATAAATGCAAGCGAGTATTAAACAAAAGCACTTTCTGCCCAACACAAAATTGTTTTCTAGAAATCATAGTATCATGAAAGGCCTTCGTTTTCTCCTTGTAAATGCGAGAGCTTTCAAATGCATCATTGCGAAGCTCCTCTAGCTCTTGGAGTTGTAACTTCTTTTGCTTTCCATCCCCATCCATCTCCATATTGCATTGCTTTATTGCCCAAAACGCTTTATGTTCAATCTCCACGGGTAAGTGACAAGGTTTACCGTACACAAGCCTAAAGGGAGACATCCCAATAGGTGTCTTGTATGCGGTTCTATACGCCCACAAAGCATCATTTAGTCGCAAGCTCCAATCTTTCCTTATTGGATTCACCGTCTTCTCAAGAATGGATTTCACCTCTCGGTTGGAAACCTCGGCTTGTCCATTTGTTTGAGGATGATAAGGTGTTGCAACCTTATGTGACACATTGTACTTCTTCAACAAGCTTTGCAAAGTCCTGTTGTTGAAGTGATAACCCCCATCGCTAATTATGGCCTTCGGAATTCCAAACCTTGCAAAAATGTTAGCTTGCACAAAATCTGAAACAACCTTGGAATCATTAGTAGAGGTGGCCTTAGCTTCCACCCATTTAGAGACATAATCAACAGAAAGTAAGATGTAATAATTCCCATGTGAGTTGACAAAAGGACCCATAAAATCAATACCCCATACATCAAAAACTTCAATAAATTGAATAAAGGTTTGTGGCATTTGATTTCGGGCACCTAGATTGCCTGTTCTTTGGCACCTATCACAAGTTGTGCAAAATATATGTGCATCCTTAAACAAGGTTGGCCAAAAGAAACCGCTTTCAAGTACCTTGTGAGCGGTTCTTTTACTTCCAAAATGTCCTCCGCAAGCATATGAGTGACAAAATCACAAGATAGAATTAAACTCGGATTCGGGAACGCACCTTCTCATTACTTGGTCGCTGCCGTGTTTCCATAAGTATGGATCATCCCATATGTATTGGTTTCCTAACCTCTTTAGTTTGTCCCTCTCAGCACGAGATAAGTTCCCTGGGATTTGTTTAGTTACCAAGTAATTCACGATATCCACATACCATGGTTCTCCACATGCAATTGAGAAGAGTTGCTCATCCGGGAAACTTTCACGCAATGGGATAGCTTCCTTGTCCACAGCAAGATGGTTCAAGTGATCCGCAACGGTGTTCTCAATTCTTTTCTTATCTTTGATTTCAATATCAAACTCTTGCAAGAGTAAAATCCAGCGTATGAGCCTTGGTTTCGCTTCTTTCTTCATTAGCAAGTACCTAAGAGCTGCATGGTCAGTAAAGACAACAACTTTCGTACCAATTAGATAATAGAGAAATTTTTCCAATGCAAATACAATAGCTAAAAACTCTTTTTCAGCGGTTGTGTAGTTTTGTTGGGCCTCATTTAACGTTCTAGAAGCATAATAAATGGCATGAGGTATCTTCCCCACACGCTGCCCAAGCACCGCACCAACCGCGTAGTCACTAGCATCACACATTAGCTCAAAAGGCTTTCTCCAATCCGGTGGTTTAATGATAGGGGCTGAAATCAAAAGTTCTTTCAAACGATTGAATGCCGCCATACACTTCTCATCAAAGTTAAAAACCACATCTTTTTGCAATAAGTTGCAAAGTGGTGATGCTATCTTGTAAAAATCCTTGATAAATCTACGATAGAAACCTGCATGACCAAGAAAAGAACGTATCTCCCTCACCATAGTGGGAGGGGTTAGAGCACGAATAAGGTCAATCTTAGATTTATCAACTTCCAAGCCCTTAGAAGATATAATATGGCCTAAAACTATGCCATGAGTTACCATGAAATGGCACTTCTCCCAATTTAGCACAAGGTTTGTTTCAACACATCGTTCAAGGATTAAAGACAAGTTGTGTAAACATAGGTCAAATGAATCACCAAAGACACTAAAGTCATCCATAAACACTTCAATGATGTTTTCAACATATTTGGAAAAGATACTTACCATACACCTTTGAAAGGTAGATGGAGCATTACACAAGCCGAAAGGCATCCTTCTATACGCAAAAGTACCGAAAGGACAAGTGAAAGTGGTCTTCTCTTGGTCCTCTGGTGCTATCACAATCTGATTGTAACCTGAATAACCATCAAGGAAACAATAATAAGCATGTCCAGCTAAACTTTCAAGCATTTGATCAATAAAGGGTAAAGGAAAATGATCCTTCCTACTAGTAGCATTCAACTTTCTATAATCAATACAAACCCTCCAACCGGTTTGCACACGAGTTGGGACAAGTTCGTTCTCATCATTCTCTACCACCGTTACCCATGATTTCTTTGGTACAACTTGTACCGGGCTCACCCACTTGCTATCGGATATGGGGTAGATAACACCCACTTCCAAAAGCTTGAGTATCTCCTTTTTCACAACTTCCATCATAGGAGGGTTCAAACGACGTTGCGCTTCCCTTTTAGGCTTTGCATCGTCCTCCAAACGAATCTTATGCATACAAAAGGCAGGGCTTATACCCTTGATATCAGCGATTGTCCATCCTATTGCTGTCTTATGCTTCCTTATCACCCTTAGAAGTTTTTGCTCCTGTAATTCACTAAGATCGTTAGAAACAATCACAGGTAACTCTTCATTGTCACCGAAGTACAAGTACTTTAAGTGACTTGGAAGATGTTTCAATTCCAACATTGGAGATTTAACAATAGAAGGTAAAATCTTTTCATCATTGCATGGTAAGGAAATAAAAGAGACATTATGAGTTTCCGAACATCCTTGTAGTGAGTTGAGATCACCAAGGGATTCTTTAACTTCATTGCCACACTCTACTCCATCATCCATGGATGTAGTTAAAACAGTTTCCAAAGCATCATCACCATTTAATTCAAACACTTTTTGTGCCAATGCATCCATAACATCAACGTAGAAACAAGAGTGGACATCACTAGGATATCTCATCGTCTCGAAAATGTTGAAACGTATTATTTCTCCATCAAACTCCATAGTCAACGTTCCCTTGTCTACATCAATGATCGTCTTAGCCGTTTTCATGAAGGGACGCCCAAGTAACAATAGAAGAGACGAGTCCGGTGCACCTTCATCCATCTCTAGCACACAAAAGTCAGCAGGGAATACAAGTTGATTAACCTACACAAGAACATCCTCAACAATACCCATTGGGTAAACATTAGAGTGATCGGCTAATTGCAACACAATTTCAGCATTTTTCAAAAGACCTAGATTAAGTGAATTATACATAGATGCAGGCATAACATTAACGGATACACCTAAGTCTAACATTGCTTTGTAAAAAGTTGTGTTACCAATTGTGACGGGAATGTCAAAGCTACCAGGATCCTTGCATTTCAGTGGGAGTTTGTGTTGTAAGATTGCCGAAGCATTCTCCCCCACACTTAGCACTTAATTTCCTTTAAGCCTTTTCTTGTTGGTACACAAGTCCTTCAACACTTTTGCATACTTGGGGACTTGCTTGATAGCATCAATGAGTGGTATATTCACATGAATCTTTTTAAGAACGTCTAAAATCTCCTTTTCTAGTTCCGCCTTCTTAGAACTTACAAATCTGCGAGGAAAAGGTATAGGAGGAACATAAGTAAGAATAGGAGTTTTAGAGTTAGGAATAGGTACCTCGGGTGTTTGGGGAATTTCATCCCTCTTTTCCTCCGAAACCGGCTCCATTGGAGCTTCTTCCTCACCCAAATCAACAACTTTGGGTTGCTCAAGTTGTGTACCACTTCTCAACGTAATAGCATTAACACCCTCCTTTGGGTTGATAGGTTGAGAAGGGAGTCTCCCACTATTTTGATCTTTCAACTTGTTGATATCAATTTCCATAGAGCCCACTTGAGTCTGCAAATCCTTAATCGCACTCTTGGTTTCTTGTTGGCTCTCTTTGAACATGGTAGAAATACCTTGCATCATTGTTTGTAACTTTGCATCGATATCGAAACCTTGGTTTTGAACCGATTGTTGTGGTTGCTGAAATTTTTGCTGTTGAGGTTGGAATTGTTGTTGATGTTGCTGGAATTGTTGATGTTGCGGTTGAAATTGTTGTTGTTGCGGTTGGAATCCACTTTGACGGTTGAAAGAAGGTTGTTGAGCCGCTCCTTGCTTGTTGGCATAGCTGAAATTTGGATGATCTCTCCATCCCGGATTGTAGGTGTTGGAATAGGGATCATGCCTTCTTGGTTGGTTTGGAAAAACCGCATTAGATTGCTCCAACTCTTCACCATATGAAGGTAATATAACCGCAGCCATCTTTTGCATCATGTGCTCCATATTTTCCATCCTTTGATCACGGTGTGATGATGATGAATCACTAACTTCATGCACTTGCCTCACCATTGGTTCACCTTTTGTGTATAATTGTTGCGAGTTTGCATCCATGCTTTCAATCAAATCGGTAGCTTGGGCCACCGTCTTGTTCACTAGTGCACCACCACCCGCAACGTCAAGAAGATATCTATCACTTGATTGGAGACCTTCGTAGAAGTACTGGATTATCATAGCATCGCTGAATTGATGGTGAGGACAGCTTGCCACCAATCTCTTGTATCGTTTCCAACATTCATACAAAGACTCTCCCGCATATTGCTTTATTCCGCAAATCTCTTTGCGAATTTGAGTGGCCTTCGACGTAGGAAAATACCTCTCTAGAAAGATTTTCTTCAATCCGTTCCATGTAGTGACACTTCCGGCCGGCAAACAATACAACCAATCCTTAGCGCTGTCCACCATAGAAAATGGAAACACTTTCATCATTGCACCATCGGCATCGGTCTCCGCTGGAAGCATAGCCTTGACAATGGTATAAAACTCCATAAGATGCTTATTTGGATCTTCATTCGCCATACCATGAAACTTTGGAAACTCTCTAAGCAACCCCGGCTTGATCTCGAATGTTGAGTTGGTTTGAATACACCATCGTTGTGCATCAATCCTATGAGACGCCAAATCCTTGAGTGTACGATTTGCGTCTTCCATTGCTTCTTCTTCTTCAACTAGTGGTTCTTCTACAAATGGAACCTCTAGTTATTCTTCTAGATGTAACTCTTCTTCCACCTCTTGATGAAGAGCTTCGTGTTCTACTTCCAAGACTTGTTCTTCCGTTGTTTCTTGACTTGGTTGGAGTATTGTGCCTCTTCGAGTAGCAATCCCGCACCTTGGATAGCTCCAATCCTTAGAAGCCAGGGATTAGTACCTGAAAAACAATTCTCTCAAACAAGTAAGAAACAAGACAAGAAACGGAAAGCAAATATGCAAGCAGAAAAATGATAAAAAGAAACTAAAACTTAATAACAAGCCGTTTGCCTCCCCGGCAACGGCGCCAAAACCTGATCGGTTGTCAGCCGACGCAGAAATAAATTCACTTTCTTGCTTCACTAAAATAAAGTAGTATGCGATAAGAAAGAGTTCGTATCCACAGAGAGGCCTTTGTTGTTATAAAAATTTCCAGTTTCTTAGTAACCAAGGGGGGATGTTGATATTTCAAAGTAAATAAACAATGAAATGAAAGCAAAGTAAAGTATTAATGTAATCAATAAGGTGAAAGTATTGGTCACGGGATAGTTTCATTCACAAATACATATTTTCATCAATGACTAGAATTGAAATTTAATCTCTCATCTACTAAAAGTCCTAGGATACCTTGATCGCAAGAATACCCCGCTAATTCCCTGATTTCATCACAACCACATTAAAAGATGCAAATGTGAATTCTTCCTAGAAAGCAACCTAAAGTGTAAAAGCAAATTAGATTTAACTCTCTAGAAGCAATAAGCTATATGGAATAAGACTAATCAAGGCAATCGAAATGTGTAAAAGCACTAAATCAATTTAACCCAAGTTATGATTCATATGTGACTAGTAGGATATATCTCTACAAGCACTACCCACATTTATGCTACTTAGAATCAGGGATTAACAACGTTTTCGTATTGAAAACCCTAATATAGCTCTAGATATGAATGCAAATCGGATGGATTCCGGACTCAACCAAATAAACAATCAAATCATAATATCAAAATCAACAATGAAAAATAAACAATAAACTTGAGACAAAACTAATGCATTGAATCAGATTTTATTTGTGAAATCCACTTATTATCCCATAACCAATATTAAGAATTTAGCTACTCATGGTTTTTGAACTCAACATAATTATTATTAAAAATAAAATGAAGAACATAAAAATAAATGAAAGAAAACCCTAGTAGAATCGCTGCTCTCCTCCAAAAACCCAGTAGAAAATACGTGATAACCCCCTCAAAAGAATAGAAACTCCTCCTTTTATAGCTTTCCAACTTTCCAAATTAGGTCTTCAAATCCCACGGTCCAATAGCAAGAAGTCCACCAAAGCACATGTGCGAAATACCCATGAAAGAATATGACCCAAAAGAGCTCACCGGAAAACTGTGTTTCTGGCCGGAAGTTGGACGGAATCCGGCGCTGGAAAATATCTCCGGTGACCGACAAAGTCCACCCGGTCACCGGTCAACGAGTCAGCTCGGTCGGGTCAACTGAGTTAACTCGGTCAACACCGAGTCAGCTGAGTCAAGATCGAATCCACCTAATTCGGTTAAGTGAACTAACTGGGCAAGGTTGAATGGGCTTGGCCTAGCCCAGTTGCACTAGACACAATTCTGTTGCAGTATCATTCTGCATCGCAACTCCTTGGTCAGCCATCTTGGCTGGAATAATCCCTGCACTTCTTCTCCAGCCATAATGGCTCTCTTGAGTAACCTCCCTTCTCAGCAGCCAAGCCAACCATATCACTGCACCTGTGAGTTGCCACCATTAGCATACAACTTCAGCATACCCATTCCACCTAGCATTTGCAACCCAGTAAAAACTGCAACCATCATCAACACCATGTGCAGTCATATTTATCTCATGTCCTAATTCACCACAGCTCAAATACACACCACTGCAATTGCTTTGAGTCTTTAGCTGTAGTCCTGTAAATTCAATTCCACCTATTCACTGTGCTTCAATAGTAATCACCTCAGTCTAAAAGTTCCAACTGCACCATCTGAGCTACAGCATTACTGAGTTTCATTCACTCTCTGTAGCTGTGGCAGCAGCTCCAAAAACATCAACATTATCAGCTCAACCATGCAGCTCATAACTAAAGACCCATACTGCAGTTGCAACTGCAGTCCCAACTGCACATTGCATAACTGAAACAATGTATGAGCTGCACTTCTCATTTCTGTCATTTTCTCAGCCTCAAACACACAGCAAACAACACTTGTCCCTGCTGAATCCACACTTTCGCCAGCACTCTCTCCTCAGCTTAAATTATTTTCCTTTCTCTCTGCATTTTAGACCATTGCAGTATCACCAATATCTCATCTTCTCCTGAATCTTTCACAACTACCAGAACCACCTCCAGCTGCGGCTGTAATGTAACCTGCATCTTTACTCCAACTCTGACCTTCAATTCACCACTGCAGCACCTTGGTTTACCAGCATCAGTTCTCTTTATACCCTTACTCAGTTACAGCTGCCACCACCTGAGACACAACACCACTGCCTTGTTAACCCCATCATCTTAGATCATCACAAGCACCTTCAATAAGCCATTTCAATTACTCCAGCACAGCCAAACACTGCATTTTCTCATTAGCATCACTGCACAGCCCTGCTATCAGTTATTGCTCCTGCCACTCAGTTGTTGCCATCACCAGCTCTCAAATGCAAAACCAATGCATTTCAACACTACAATACCTTTACCTCAAGCCCATTTGCCTCATCTCCATGATCTCCATCACATTTGCTCCAGTCCCATAGCTCAGTATCAACTCCACCTCTCCACTTAGGTGAAATTCCCATTTCAGTCCCATGGCCACCAAACACCATCACCTAGCAGCACTACTCCAGTTCCTTTGCCATCAAACCACCAACCCTGCTCCAAACAAAGCCACTCCTGGCAAGCCACACATCTTCTAACACCAACATCAGTTTCTTCCAATTCTTCTCTGCATAACTTCAATACCAGCAGCACTCCTTCTGAGCTACAACTTGAATCTCATGACCACCTGCAATTATAATTCACAGCAGCACCAGAATAAGCCATAACAAGAACCAGCCATCACCAGTTGCACCTGCAACTTCAAACACTACTTCACTGCCTCCACTGCAACCCATGAACTCTTCATCTCCAGCTGAATTACAGCAATTCACCATGAACTCTGAACTGATTCGAGCTCTAAATCTCATTCTTCTACTCAACAGCAGTGAATACTTCTTCCATTAGAGCAAACAATCATCATCAAATGCAGAAACCCATTTCCTGAATTCCCTTTCAATTATTCAGATCTCATCAAAACAGCCAACCAAACCCTAACTCTGCAATTCTGCTAGAAACCAAATTTGATGACTCAATCTTCACGGCAGCAACCGATTCAAAACACCCAACTCCTTAATCTTCACCAATCTCTTCTGGTTCTTCTCGATTTACTCTCTCAATTGTATACAACAACCTCCATTGATTCTTCTCCCTGAGTTCATCAATTTCACTTCATTGAACTTACAACAGCCGCCATCACTTCTTTTCTCTATTCTCAATTTCAGGTAAAGTAGGAAAAAGAAAACCAATGATAAGGTTCTCTGATTTTTAGGTTTGTATAAGGAGAAGGCATTCATATTGACACCCCACTTTAGTGGTTAAGGGGTAACCAACTCATGCATGATTTGTCGGTTCCAAAGAACCGAGAACCCAGTTTTCCATTCGACTGTCAGTTATGGGAAACTGTCATTTCATTGTCCACCTATTCTTTGCGCACCTCAGCACGTTCCAAGTATCTTTCGCCCATGGACTGATCCTTTTTGCATTTTACGCTCCAAATGAATGGTTTCTCCTTCTTTTGTTCCAAATGGCTCGATTGCACCTAATCAACTCAAATTCACACATAAGATACATATTTTACAAAATAAATAGCAAAGAAAGCATAAATACTAGATATAAAGTTAGGTGTTTTACAACACCTATCATTAGTGCAAGCGATTTGTTAGTTGGTAGTTTTCCACCACTAAAGGTGGATTGAGCGTAAATTGAATGTTGATTCAATTTCAAAGGGTTAAGCTCACCCTTTAAAATCTCTTAGGAAGACGAAATAACATCATGTTTCAACCTTGTCTCTTTAAAAAAAAATTGTTGAACAGTTAATTTTGTCACTGGACAAACAAAATCTAAAATTTATTAAGCAATCATCCATAGGATCATGATGACACATGAAAAAGTTTCAATTTAATTTGCAGAACCAACATTATAATCCATACTCTTTCTCAATGAAATGATGTATACAAATTGAAACTCGACATGGAATACTGGAAAACAATGTAAAAGTCAAGATGTTGCGATAGTTATGGTTGTGGTCGTTTGGCAGAGTATGTTCTACAGTTTTCACCAAATTCGAAGAAAATGCAGACGTAACAAATTATCAAAAAATTACAGCATTACTTGAACATTTTAGTTAGAATAATCTCTTACAGCATCTTATATTTTCATCCTGTTATCCACCATATCTACGTATTGAACAACAAAATGTCCGCACCCTTCCGATACTCATTAAACTTATTGATCGATTCCTTGCGAACAATTTGTTGGAAATAATATATAATTTGTAATTTGTAATCTAGAATTATCTAGGTTAGTCAAAATAGACATGTGAAGGATAAGTATTAGACTAGATAAGTATTAGTCAAATTAGACATGTGAAGGATAAACTTCTCCATACTTATCCTTTGGTATTATACTCTAGAATATTCTCTTTAGATAAGAGTGTAATGAGAGTGTAAAGAAAACTCTAGATAGAACTAGAGTAGTCTTGTAAGCCTATAAATAGGCATGTGTATCAACATTTGTAAGTGTAACAAGAAGCAAGAAGTGATTAATAAGATTAAGAGTTTGTGAGAGTTTAAGAGTTAGTCTTGCTTCCTAGGAGCTCTATACGAGCAACACAACTATGCTCGTATATCTCCCAAATTCCAACATGGTATCAGAGCGGAGGTTCGATCCATATGGGGCGTCAAAGTCATCTGCGCATACTGAAATCATTTATGGAGTCCTAAAGGATATGAGAGGATGAAAGGTACGACTCTCAACCATGTGCAGTTTGAGTTTTGGAGTTTTGGATGTTTGTTTTATACCCCATATTATCACCCATGCCTACGTAAAAGAGAATTAACAAGAGTTGAGATAAAATAAGATGTTGCTCGTGACAAGACCCAAGTTAGTCTACGAATAGTTTGAAGTTTTGAAGATATGAAACCGTCTCCATGAAATGAGAGTTAGAAAAAAAAATAGAAATTGTCGGGAGTGCATGTGGAAAAGAGTGCACTTTCAGAGATGGCATGAGAAAAGCCATGTTGTCACGAGATGCTAATCCTCTACTCGTGACGAGAGTAGCCGAGTGAAGGCTATAGGAAAGCCGAGTGAAGGCTTGGAATGCCGCGTAAAGGCCGGGCCGAGTAAAGGCCGAGACGGTGGGAACGCACCCACTGGGAGGCTAGCATGGTGATAAGCTAGCTGGAAGAAAAGAGGATGGAAAACAGGAGCTTTGGAGACTACGAGACGTCAAGACGATGTCGGCGCAAAGAATGTCACTGACATAAAAAAAAGAAATTACAGCACGAGCATGAGAAGTGAAAAATCGGGTGATGATCGAAACCAAGGAGATTACAAATTAGGAGGGGATGTTGGAAATAATATATAATTTGTAATTTGTAATCTAGAATTATCTAGGTTAGTCAAAATAGACATGTGAAGGATAAGTATTAGACTAGATAAGTATTAGTCAAATTAGACATGTGAAGGATAAACTTCTCCATACTTATCCTTTGGTATTATACTCTAGAATATTCTCTTTAGATAAGAGTGTAATGAGAGTGTAAAGAAAACTCTAGATAGAACTAGAGTAGTCTTGTAAGCCTATAAATAGGCATGTGTATCAACATTTGTAAGTGTAACAAGAAGCAAGAAGTGATTAATAAGATTAAGAGTTTGTGAGAGTTTAAGAGTTAGTCTTGCTTCCTAGGAGCTCTATACGAGCAACACAACTATGCTCGTATATCTCCCAAATTCCAACACAATTCTCTTTTTTTTTTTTTGAAGAGTGGAACGAATTTTCTTAACAACTGTATTAAAGAGTGAAGAGTATGTTCTACAGGTCTTCCTAATAAGGTGACAATCTGTGATTTTGCATCGTGTGCTTAAACTCAAATCCAAATTGTGGATTATAAGTTTAAAGTGAAACATCCAAAAATGAGAAAGACATATACGCAGAGAAAGTCAAAAACCCAAAGGACTATGTCCACAATGGTTCCTGTCATTTCCCAATTATATTGACGTTAGCATCTCCATGCGAGCAACCCATATTCTGCCGAGAACTGCATCTGTCAAGTCCGTGCCCGAAAAACACCAAAAAAATATACCACCAGAACATTATTAGACCCCCGAGCTCCCATATCAACTGTTACATGAAGAGAGATTCTGGAAATATCCATATTCACCCAACACCAGTAATCCACTTATCAATCCCAAGCCAGGATTTGTGTTAAATTAACTCTGAGAGTTGATTGGCATGCAAACATAATGTGAACCTAGAGAGTGATATAAATCAAAGATTATAAAGAAGATGTTAATCATTGCACCAAGAACTTCAGAGAAGAAACGTAAAATGAAAGAAAAAAAATACATAAGATCCCTAAAATTCGAAAACCAGAAGCAACTATGGGAAACCAAGAGATTGGCCGAAAAGAAAAGAAACAGATTAGTAAGGGTCAACACAAAAAATGGTTAAGAAACTTAATAAAAAACAACCGAAAAACAATAGAAGCCTAAAAACATTGAACTGCAAAATATGAAAATCCATTGAAACAACAACTACGAAAAGCAATATATTGAATTTTACTAATACCTAAAAGTTTAGACGATGAAACCTTGATCTTCGTACTGGTTGTATTCAATGCAGTTCTAAACCCGCATTTTGCATCTTTAAACTTCAACGTACAAATTCCATTGTAACGTCTGCAGAAAGCAAAAGAAATTAGAAATAAAAACTGTGGGAAAACATAAATAAATAAAGCTAATCTTAATGGGTTGGGTTAGGATTAGTTATAACCTTAATTAGAATAAGGGTAAATTAGTCTTTCCTAATCGTTTAGGACACCCTTATAATGTAGGGTGGACATTTGTATCACTGGGTAATCCCCCACATTTATTGGGTAGTCCCCAAAAGATGGTTCTTTCCTTTTAACACCATAATTTTAATTTATTTTCAGTAACCTTCTTTCTTTGAGCATCCACGCCTCCCCTTGTGTTTCACTACCATCTTCAACTGATGTTCATGTTCGTAATCCTCTCTTGAGTCTCTTCCTATGAATTCCAATTAGTGATGAGCTATTAAAGATTTTAAGACCAAGATGCCAAAGACGAATGGATAATCAATAGGTTAGATTTAGGTTAATGATATATAGTAAGGATATAAGGCCCTTTATAGTGTAAAAATACTATGGCCCATTAAAATATCTTTCAATCACAGGCCCAATATTAGTTACAACCCATATTGTCATCTTGACATCTTCCAGCTGTCGTGAAGATAGGTTTCGATGCATATTTAGTAGGGGTGAGCAAAAAATCCGGAACCGCGGATTTCACCCATATCCGTCTGCAAAAATGCGGGTGAAACCCAATCCGCAAGATTTATGGGCCAGACACGGGTGAGATTTTCAAATCCGCACTTTTAACGGTTTGGTTGCGGTTGGAGTTTGAAATCCGCGGATTTATCCGCACCGTACGGGAAAATAAAGTGATACATTTTACACAAGTGTAGGCTAGATGTGCGAGCAGTGTAGAATTCCAAACATTGGAGTAGTTTTCTCTTGCTTAGACTGTCTCCTTGCATCTGGAACCCCACGTGTGTATGGATATGGAGTGAGCAGGTCCAAATATTATTTAGTAACATTTAAAAATAAATAAAAATAGTAGCGTATCCAAAAAAATATATTAAGTAAGCAGGTCCACCAACAGTTCTCTCAAGTCTCAATATCTCCAATTTGCAACCGAGCTGCATAATTTGACATCGTTTTCGCCACAAAATTCACTTCTCTAAAAGTTTGCTTGACAAAAGTCTTACCATATAAACGCTAAACCCTTCTCCACCTTGCTTGAACCGCCCGTCATAGTTTGTCACTTAGTTTGAAGCAATCACCATTAGTATTTCTCGAAACATCACCTGCTCCTGCTAGCTCTGGATTGTCAATTGACGCACCATCACAGCTTATAATTAGTTGGTCTTCCACCTGCATTCAATATCCTGCACATGTTTAACTCCCACCTGCTTCATTATCATTATCAATGATAAGTTGTACGTGCAAACCCTTCATCAACATTCTTAGTTGGGTATAAAAGGACAACATTCAAGTTCTAGAGTACTGTTATTTTATCTAGATTGTTCCAGGGACAATGATGCAAGAATGTCATCAACTAATTATCATCTTTAATCTCAGCATTCAAGAATGCCCGAAGAACAGTGGCTTGAGCTGATTCTCATTGTAACCACTGGTACCAAAAAAATGCAGCTCTTGAATAAACATACAAATGGTTGGCAAGTAAAGGTAAATAATTCTCCCTGACTGCCATTTGAAGTGACATCACAGACATGGATATGAAGAAAACTTAACCAACAAAATACATTTTTATCAATCAATGCAAATACTAACATGAGAATATTAGTGACAGTTACCTCTGTTTGATACTATTGATCAATTTGTGTTTTTATGCAAGATAAACTGGAGGATGAAATACTGGCAACTGTTAAAGGGCACAATATGAGTAGCATTGAGATAGAATTATGGAAAACTTGGTACCTATTTCAACGCTTTTTAATCGCAATCGAAAAACTGGGACATTCATATTTATAAATGGTAGATATATGCACAACAGTAAGAGAGAAACACCGCTAATATTTTCTATTATATTCAAATTCCAATTCTTTTAACGTACATATGTATACAAAACTTCACATTCTCATCATAAGTTTTTCTTCACGCTGGATCATAAACTGATAAGCTTCTCTAGGTACTGTTGTCGAACTTACTCCTAGTCATTATTCAAGCAACAAAGTTTATCTACTTTCTAGACATTCCTGTAGATCAAATTCAAAAGAAAAAATCAGTCTACGGAAAACTAACCCCACAGAAAACATTCCTTGAGTATTATATATACATGATTTAGTAAAATCCAATAGGAAAAACCATTACAAATTACTTTACTGTACACATCTATGATATCAGTTCAATTTCTTATTTTCACCGTCTTCTGCCACAATTAATTTGATTGACGCAGACCAAAAGCATTAACCCTCAAGTTATAATTCATTGTTCTATATCCAAGTTATGATTCATGAAGAGAATAGTACCTGTTGTACCATGGTTTTCTTTACCACCCTTGAACCATTAACCTGATTATTTATCACCTCTTCATCTGCGTATATCTGTGTTGCTTCAGGTTAAGCTAGACATCGCATTCCTGGTCAATAACATGTGGCAGATTAACCTTCCTTTGCCTGATGTGAGTGTACGTCTTATAGTGATTCCTAAACAGAAGAAACAGAGTTTAGCCTATGAAACAACAGATTTTAGGGTTACAATACCTTTTGATTTAGATAATCGTTGATATAACCGATAACAATTGCAATCTAAAACACGGAATGGAGGACATGGCAGTTTTAGTGTCACAGGATCGCATATGGATGGCCCCGAATTACTCTCGCGACCTATTTTACTCAAGTGTAGAAATCACTACCTTTTATTGATTTAGTATCGTAAGGCCTACCAGCTTTATGTTACTGCATCGCTGCTACATGAAAGAATGACAGCAAGTTAGGGATAGTCGTGACAACTTAGAAAAAATGTAAAGCACAACTACAATTACAACACCGTGTCCTTCAGCCAATTCAAGTTCTTCATGCAAATAGGTCAAATACTAATTAAACCGTTAACTTAAACCGTCGCGGAATTTACATCCTTGCAGATATCAAGCCATCCTTGGAGATATCAAAGGATCCTTGATAATCAGTTTCTCGGAGGAATTTACACTCAACACTCAAAGACAAAACATATTATTTAGTCAAGCTACATTCTCCGTTAAAACTTGTATTTTAATTACATGGAGCCGAGTTTCTGTATGTCCCTGTAATCAATGTCGCTGCAGAGTCAATTTCTTTTGTTTATAATCTGGATTAAGCAAGATATTTTTTGACTTAATATCGATGTGTAATCTGATAACTGAAAAGTATGGGCAGCTAAAAATCGTAATGACCAATATGCTTACCAGAAAAGAAAGTTCAAATAAATATCTGAGAAAGGGATCAGTAGTTTATACATAGCAAAAGTATAATGCCGAAAAGGATTCAATCGAAGAAAAAATAAGAATTCCAATTTGAACCTTCTTCAAAAGGAGTACCGTATCCAAAGGTTGATCCGTTTTCCATGACCTGATTTTACCATCTTTATGTCCACTTCATAAAAATCGAACCTACCAAGACATAAATCCTTACCTTTGCCTGTAAGAAATTTTTTGGACCACTGCAAAAAAAACATTATAAAAGAGAGAACCGGATAGTATCCATAAGGCCAGTCATGCACAAAAATATCCATGGTGTTCACATCATATCAATATACCTTCTTATAAGTATATATTTCCATCTCTTAGCACAACATAACATGTATTAGCAATCATTGCTCCTATAATAAATCAATACTCATCAGCTCCCATTGCCGCGGCCATTATCACAACAACCCCACTTCTCTATCATTATTTGTGGTCCCATTTCCTGCATCCATTACTGCCAATTGACACTTTAAATGGTACCTTCAAAACAAAGAACAAAAGTAGATCAGCATATTACATATTTTGATGGATATTTATGGAGGTAATTTGATGGATATTATGGATTGGCTGCAAAGAGTGCAGTGATACAATAAGTACTTCTTTATCATATAACTGCCGCTGTTGAGGTTTCACGGATTATTGTGATCGCCTTGGGCTTGAACCTGCCAGGAGACCTAATTCAGTTACTACAATATTATATTTAATGTACCTAACTATGCAGGGGACATTGCAGCACAAAGAAGCACATGCCATTTATGAAGATCAAAAAATTAAGTGAACAAAATTGCAAGCGTTTCATATAACTCACCAGCTCAGGCACATAATTTATCCCTCAGTCACCTTAAAACTCATTGATCAATTAGTTTTTTATTCTTCTCTTGTTGCTCCATGAACCTGACAAAGAACCAAATAGAAAAGTAAACATAAGCTGACATGTCAAGGAAAGGAAACTTGCCTAAATTCTCTTCCCTGTCATTGATGACAATCTTTCAAACACTAAAATTTTACCTCTATATCGATGTTTATTTTAGATTGTAAAATTTTCCCCATTCCCCTTCTCTTTCCTCAATTATCATGAAAAAATACTCCATATGCAAAGTGATATTAGGAGTTGCAACATCTCAGGAATGGGAGTTCCACATTCTCATGAGATGTACCATACATAGACCTAAATTGGCATACCTGGTAGACAAACATTTTAACAGGAAGCTCGGGGACTTATTTTTCAGCTAATATGAGCAACCAAGAAGCGATGTAATACTGGAAACTCTAATACACCGGGCACTCACATCCAACACCGGAGTTTCCAGAATCACATAGTATCTTGATTCTCACCCTCCAAATCAGTCTCAAAGAAACATGAATTTTTTTGAAGTCACCTCGCGTCCTGATCCCGAATACGATGTGGCCATTGATTCAACTTGCCCTGAAAACTACTGCCAACTCTAATGCCCATGAAAAATTAAGAAGCCAGGATTAGCAGCAGTGTCCAAGGTAAATATAACACCAGCAAAAAAATGAGTCACAGACCTGAACTGCGAAACATAGAAACATACAAATGATAAGAACATGAACCAAATTATACAATTGTAAATATAGAAAAGTGTCCCGGTGAAACAGAAAGCTAGATAAGCTGATATAACTTGCATAGATGGATCTCACCAATACTTGCTCCTGCCCACCAAATAGCAAGTGATACAATTAATAAAATCCTTGATTTACATTCACATTTTCTAATATGTATATATAAAGGCGCGAAACATTACCAAAGGAGAATCTTTTGGGCCTTATTCAATAGTTCTCTCTCACCTAAAAGATGAAATCAGAGAATTAATTAATGATCTCTTAGATTTTAGAACCAGTCTACTATCGTTAACCTGTAAAAGCATTTATAATATAAGCTGTAGCTTTATTTAAATTACGTGTAAGAAAATTTGTTGGTCTCATAAGAGATGAAGCAAATTTAAGACCATTAAGTATTTTTATAGAAGCACATTGTATTAACCAAATTAGCAAAAAATCACCTAATGACATGGTCGTCGTCTTCGGTATCAGTAGCTGATGGGGATGAAACTGGCGGGTACCATAATGTTTTTTTCTCTTGCTCCTTGTTAGCATCCATAAGTTACCCCTCTAATAGGACTTTATCTTTTGGATTAAGCTTACAGATAAACTTCAATGGAAAAGGACTGACCTAAGGCTCTGCCAACGAAGGGGTTTCGTGGTGCTGTTTTTCTCCCGAATATTCTCAGTAAGGAAAGCCAGGTGTTGAGTTACAGCTCCTACACATTTCACCAATGAATCCTTATTAGGATAATGGATATTCATTAAATAATTAAGGCATATCAAAAAGTTAAAACGTAAAGAGACGTTTCAATAGCAATTAAAAATGTTACCAGATATTCACGATTCCACACGTAATTCTGGAACTGTGATGCTTCAGAATAAGAGTAGCACAACTTTGTTCATAGTTATTTTGCCTTACCTGTGCATCTCTTTTAATTCAATCTACTCCCTATGCAAGCGATTCCCGAACACAGAATTAGGACACAACTGTATTTACAAAAACAGAGTTAAGAGTTATACGAAGAAATCATTTCATACATAATTAATAACGGGACCGTAACTATATCCCAAGAAGCTTTGATTGTTATATATTGAGATGCAGTCCGGGTAGTATATGCCTTCCAATTGGATTTCTTTGCCAGATAATCCATTGAAATTCTGATGAAAATAAACTCTAATTAATTCTCGATTGAAACCCTAAATCAAATCATAACAGCAAACACCAATTGCATGAGACAAACATCTTCTTCTAAGAAGGAAAATAAAAAATCGATTAAACACAAATTAGAGTGACAAAACTCGATTTGAAAGAAAACCCAATTCATATCAGAGTATCAACTATTATATTTTCAACACAATTTCTAAAATCACCAAATTTATGAAACCCTAAGTTTTCAATTTATGATCCATACCTAATTCAGTAATAATCACTAATTTCTCCAGGTACTGATTAATTTTGATCGAAACTTATAAAAAAATTGATCAAAGTATTTGGAATTTATCATTCTTAGATGTAACAGGGGATGAAGAAGAAGGAGACGGTGGTGATGGTCGTTGTACTGGTAGTGGAGATGAGTGAAACTTTTAAGAACAGGAGATAAAACTAATAATTTTAGCAAACCCTAGAATTTTTGTTTACTGCATAGGAAAGAATTCTGGGAAATTTTAGCTGGTTGTGTCATACATTTCCTTAAGGGGGAGACTAGGTATCACGCCGGCCGCAACCTATTGTTGATTTTTTTCAAATAGAATATGATGATTTACTTAAGTTTAGTTTATTGTTCATTTATTTAGTCAGTCGGTCAGCATCTTCATAGCAGAACAGTTCCAATATTTAGATGGTTATGTCATATTATAGTGTGTTAGTTAGTCGGGTCACAGTAGTGTGTTTAATTAATTTTATCATGTAGCCGGAAAGCCGGGGCCTACGGCCCCGCCGATAGAGAAAATTTTAAAGCAGATATCGTGCCCACAAATTTAGTTGGTCGTATCATATTATAATGTGCTAGTTAATCAGATCACAGTAGCGTGCTTAATTAGTTGGATCATAATAGCCGGAGGGGGTCAGAGCCGCCAAAATTTAAAGGCATATGTAGTTCTCACAGTAAAAATCATATGCAATATTATGGAAGGTACCACACTTTGTGTTAGAATTTGTAGTTTCATTAGTCAATGTCGCTTGGAATTAGTCATTATAGACTCTTAATCGTTCTAATCTATATTGACAAACACAGATCTAAACAGATAAAAGAATAGTGAGAAAGAGAATTAACCTTGTGTGGGTCTGCTTTAATGATTCCGGGAGCCAACCATTGTATTAAATAACACTGAGAGTAGACCTAAAAATAAATACATAGTCAACCTCATTATCTTATTTAGAGATAACAAAAAAAAACCATTCACAATCATATGGGAGTATGTGTACATTCAAAGCTTAACTGAATGGTTTTTCGAATCACTAAATAAACATGATCCCTTGTAACCTATAAAATACACCAATTTAAGGTTAGTGCAGGTACACATAATACAATAGACTTTGAGTATTATATCAAAAAACGCAACTTATGCATTTTGGGTAGAGATATTCTGTTAAGTCACCTAAGTTGCATAATTTTATGGAAATAATTTGTAAATTCACGATAAATACTATCAAAAAAACCTTCGGAACCAGATGAAACCTCGTCTAGAATCAAATTAATCTTGAATCACTTAACCCTTCTCTTAATCCTTTAACCCTTCTCTTAATTACAGTACTAATTGTTGTGAACTCGAAATTAAGCTCTACTCAAACAGTAAACAAAAACCCTGATCAAAACTTACCAAAAACAAAAATACAAAATTAAATTGCATACCACATACCAGTTTTGGACATGAAATTTTGTTTCGAAACTTCTACACTGGTTGTCTTACAGGAGATAACACCATTATCCTCAGTATAACAGTCTGCGTTGCACATATTGCAGCTTCACTAAAGACATTGAAATTTGAGTGTTCATCATAATTCATTAGCTGGTAAGTTTGCACAATAAAAACAAAACTGATTAGAAAGGAATAATCATTATTATACTTCCTTAGAAGACCTCAGATCTCCTAATGTCATTTTCATACATTGCTTAAATAATATATATACTAAATGTGAAAAGGAAACATCATTATCAATGGTACATAGTTCAGCTCTTACCTGCAACAACCCATGAAAAATAGGAATTCAAATCACGAAGAACAGATAGAGTTATTATTGTGAACTTTGGTCTCAAATCGGGACAAAGCAAAAATAGAGAATTCAGAACTGAGGAATATATGTATCCAATCTGCTACTGATGTAACCAACAATCCCATGTAATCTTTCTCATTAAATATCCATCTCGGTAAAGGTCCAATATTAACTACACTTTACATGACGAAAGAAGAAGCCCACAAAATATTCCTACAATCATATACAAAAAACTAAGTACTATTGAGTTTACAACTACAACTGCGGGCTGCGACAAACTTGGAACAACCAACTCTTCAAATGCTTCTTATGAACCCAGCTCCAATTATTCTTACAATCTCAGCTCCAATTCAACCTCCGATTGTACCTAAATTCAACAAAACAACAATAATCAAAATGTTCTTTAGATAAGATGGTGAGGTATTAGATTGCGAATTTCGTATGTAATGACTATATTAGTACATGGGGACCTATTGATACTGTATTATGTGGAAAAAATATAATATCGGAAGCAAAGAGGATTGAAAGAAAAAAATCCTCACCTGGTTGAGAATTCTCGTTTAGTACCTGTTAACAAATCAAGAAAACAGTGAGTCAAGATGACAAAATATGATGAGAAAGAAAAAGATCAAAACAGAACAGGAAAAGGGAAAGCTGTAAGATAAAAGAGTGCAGTAGAGGGAAAGCCGTAAGTGTATATTAGTCATTACAAATTGTCTATTAGATTCTGAGTGAAAGCGCCAAGGATCATGAATAACATACTTCTAACATTTTTCTTGCTTGTAGATACAAAAACAACACCTAATTAATCAGCATATAAATCCTATAAAATCCATTCACAAAGGTGCGATACGGCTCAAACTAAGCTTAGGCTCTTAGTTGGAGGATAACACTTCAACTAATCTTAACCGGATACAGATCCAACTGATCTTAAATGTTTCCTTGGATAGAACTTTATACTGAGACTGCAACATTTTATAGTTAAAGAACAACATCATCTCAGGAACTTAACCTATAAAATTGAAACACCCTTGTCATATTGCACGTCTGGCTGTTAATTATAAAATTTGTGCTTAATAACTATACTTAGTGTTCAATCAAAATATACTACAAACGAAATATAAATAACCAAACTTACATTTGAGTAATTGTGGTGAAACCTGCCAAATCCCACATAATTAGTTTAGTGGGTAAGTGTTCTGGTCAAACTAAAAGCCATCATTCAAGCCAATAAGAAGACATCGCATCAGCTTAACTGTTGATTTCTTTTGCAAGTTTGTCGTTACTCCATCTTCTCACGTTCCTACCTTGGAAAATATCAGCAGCACCTTTCTTCACTATGTTCTGTCTTTTTGTTCTCTAGTCATCTATAGACTTAGGCCACTGCTAGAATATGAAGAAATAAAGAGAATAGAAGAACTGCAGAGGCCACAATGTAACATGAATAATAATCAAAATAAAAAATCAATTGCTAGTGGGAGAATTTCCGCGCTTCACCCTAATTCTCAGGAGTACTAAATATGAACTAAAAGAATGAGCAAAGGCACATAAGGTGAGATCATATGGTCTCGGGAAAGAAGAGGAAATTAGGCCAACAATCTGAACAAAGGGGGTTACATCTCTTGAGAAAAAGAACTTTGAGATATAGTTAACAAAAAAAGTGATTGTAACACACAACTACTACTGCCTTTCACTATTTTAGCTATTAACTTGTCCCTTTCATTACCTTAATTCGGAGCGTCAATCTTATTCTGCTACCCACTTTAGTTAAAGTTGAAATTTGCACTCATATTTCACTGAAAAGTACACAGCTGATTAGAACAACACATAATGTGAAATTGAAAGAAAACCCGAGTAATATTTCAGAGGGGATGTATTTTACTAACCGTTGCTGGTAAATACTGGCTAAAGTCTTCATGATCTCATACAATAAACTCAACATCTTCCCATTCATCTCCATAAGTTTCTAGCTGTATTATACAATTTATTAAATGTATACCGTATACTTTCTTTTCTGCCGAGAGATGAGTGTAACATGCTTTATCTGCCATTGGTTTGAGTTTCAAATATACCTGCTTTTCTTCCAAGAAGTGATCACTATAACATTTTGGGACTGCCACTGATTTGAGTTTCAAATAGAAGGCCATCCATTAACAGCAATGAATTAGACTTGTTGCGAACTTCCTTTTTTGCAATAACAATAGAGATTAATAATAACAAAAAATATGAATATATTAACATTGGTCGTGTCATATTATAGTATGTTCGGCGGTGGAAAAAATTTAGAGGCAGATGTCGTGCCCACATTTAAATTAGTGTTGTTAGTTTGCCATGTCTATTATAGTCCGGAGCATATTTAATTAGTCTGTCCTAATAGTAACCGTAGGGGCCCGGGACCGTAGGAGAAATTTTAAAGGCAGATATACTGCCCACATTAACATGCCACAGTGTGACTAATTAAGTGCTCTAAAATTGTAATTTTTTTGTTTTATGAACAGAAAAATTAACAATTTCTTCCTATAATCACTGCAAGATTATTCTCGTACCCAAACCACCATGTCATCCATTCCGGTACACTTTCTGCACTACACCCTAAGTCCTATTTTTCATCAACAGTCCACACTGTAAAGAACTCAATTGTAATTTTAAATCATTCTCCTTTACTTATTTTCTTGATGATTCTATCTACAGGTTCATCATTGCACCAATATTTACCTCTGTGGGAATCGAACCCACACCCTCGTGGCATAATGCCACGCGCTCTACCAACTGAGCTGAGACGGCAATCAATGGTATGGGGAGTTACAAAATATGGGAGGGTTTTCTATTCTAAGTCATCACAATTCATGTTTTCATGTATAACCAAACTGACGACCCACTACTGTAATCAGGAAAAAATAGTGCTCACATTGTCGTCATTAAACATAAGCATATGAATATGAATATGTTGACATACCTCTAACAAATATTTCCGTCAAAGTTAGGTAGGAATTCACGTTCTCGTGTTTGTTCCCTTCACTCTTTGGTCATAGACAGTTAGTTTGCACAAACCATGTAGGACTAGAATATCGCTACAATAATTCTCTGTGAGATTAACAACACTTCCCAGCGAGCATCACCACAAGATCATCAACTACACTTTTCGAGTGTCATAAAATCAGTCAAAAGAGCGACGCAATAAATGACGAGTGAATAAAACTTGAGAAAAGCATGTTTATCCTGCGATGGTTACAAAACTGGCGAGAGTGAACATTGTAACTATCGTGGTACAATCGCAGAATCAACCCGAAATAAGAGGAAAACTTAGTTGTCATCCACTATGTAACTACCCTAAAAATATAGACCCAATGTGTCCAGAAAAGGATGATGTATTTTTTGAGAGTTAAGAAAATCCTGAGGAGAGAGAAAATTCAAGAGAATAGTTGTAATCTTGAATTCTCTCATTTCTGTAAAAAATTCTGAAACCAAAATAATAAAGTGTCGTTTTTCATCTTCAATTACGAGTTGATTATAGCAAGATCTTAACAAGGGTGTAGTGTGGGAAATCCTGCAACTACATTTTGGCACCCGAAACAGGGATTGAATTAGCAAAATCATAGAAAAAGGTGAAGAAGAAGATAATAATTGTTCAAGAATAAGAAAATCATAAAACAAATCAGTGAGATATTTAAAGGAAGGATGATTAGAATCAAAAAGGATTGTAGAAAATTGGAGTGTGGTATGGTAACGAGAACAATGATTGATAGATTTCATGAAAATATTAAGGGGAAGATACACAAACGAGATTATGAAGGAAGGAAAATTATGACTGTGGAAAAAATATCACTATTGAAAGATTAGGAAAAGCAGGAAATCACATTTACAGCAGCAGAAATACCAGAAGAAAATCTAAATCACACATCTCCATTGGTAGTCACAGTATCCACTATACCAATGAGAAAGGAGGAATCAATAAAATCTGTAGAAGAATGGGCTATGAATAGAACTTTGGTGGATGCAGGAAGTTCTGTAGACATGATATTTTATCATACTTTCAAGAAAATGGGATATAAGGATGAAGAAATGTCTTATTAAACATATCATGTTCATGGCTTTGGAAAGTCTTTAACAAAACCTAAAGGCGAGATAGTGGTACGAATTCCACTAGGAGAGATTGAAACACAAGTAACGTTATGTTTGGTAGACGTGGAATCACCGTATAACATGATATTAGGAAGACCATGGATACACGCAATCAAGGATGTAGCATCAACGTTGCATCAACGCATCAAATTTCCTACACCCAGTGGAATTGGAAAAATTAGAGGAGACACAGATTTTGCGAAATTGTGTTGCCAAATTGAAGTAAGAAATTGTGAAGAGCGTCCAAAGCTGCAAAAGGCTCGCAGAAAATTGGCGAGAGAAACAAAAAAGGAGGAAGAATTTAAAGTTTACATGATAAGAGCAAAAGAAGGAAAAGGAATGCCCAGTGAAATCTCGCGAGAATTATGAAAACACCGACACCAATAGGAGAACCTGAAGCCAGTTATATTGCAGCAGAACCAACCAAGGAAGTAAATATTGGGAGTAAAGAAGAGCCTAAAATGCTGAAAATTGGGTCTAGAATGGAGGCAGATGAGGAAGAAAGAACTATAAATCTCTTGCGAGAATATAAAGATATCTTCGCGTGGAGCATGGATGAGATTCCAGGGATAGATCCATCAATAGCATGTCATAAATTAGAAATCAACAAAAATATAAGACCATTTAAGCAAAGAATATGGAAAATTGCAACAACATATCATTCTCAAATAGAAGAAGAATTACAGAAGATGCTCGACGCATGAATTATAAGGCAAGCAAAATATCCAGAGTGGATCGCAAATATGGTAGTGGTCCCAAATAAGAATAAGGGGATAAGAATTTGTATAGATTTCACTGATTTAAACAAGGCTTGTCCTAAAGATAGTTTTCCATTACCAGATATTCCACAGATGGTTGAATCAGCAGCAGGAAATGCTAGAATATCATCGTTGGATGGATATAAGGATATAATCAAATCCCTCTCGCTGAAGAAGATCAAGAACATACCGCATTTTTTGCTCCAAGAGGATTATATTGTTATACAAAGATGCCATTTGGCTTACGAAATGCTGGTGCAACGTACCAAAGAATGGTGGAGAAGGTGTTTGCAAAGTGGATCCACAAAACATTATAACTGTATGTGATGATATGCTGATCAAAAGCAAAGAAGCTGAGAATCATGTGCAAGATTTGAAAGAGATTTTCGATCAAATGCGGCAATTCAATATTAAAGTGAATCCTGATAAGTGTACATTTGGAGTAACTTCAGGGAAATTTTTGGGGTATATTGTATCAAAAGAAGGAATACAAGTTGATCAGGAAAAAGTACAAGCAATTCGCGATATGCCAATACCTGGGATGGTAGATGTACAAAAATTGAATGGACTCTTAGCCTCGCTAGGAAGATTCATTTCGCGATCTTCAGACAAGTGCAAACATTTTTTCGATATACTCAAGAAGGGAACAAAATTCAAATGGATAGATGAATGTGAAAAGGCTTTTTAAGGAATAAAAGAACATTTGATGAACATAACTATATTACAGAAAGCTGAACCAGGAGAAGAACTATTGATTTATCTCACAACAACCACATATGCGCTAAATGCTGTATTGCTGCGAGTAGATGCCGGGGTAGAAAAACCAATTTATTAGATCAGAAAAACGTTCTGCAGAAAGAAATTATTCAAAGATTGGGAAATTAATTCTAGCATTGGTGCATGCAACTTTTAAACTTCGCATCTACTTTCAAGCACATATGGTCAAATTGTTAACAAAAGTGCCAATCAAATCAGTAATGAAAAATTCAAAGATATCAGGCAGAGTTGAGAGATGGAATGCATAAGTAGGACACTTTGATATTCAATATGAAGTTTTATCCTCGCCAAAATCACAAGTTATCGCAGATTTCTTAGCTGAATTTCCCTTAGAAGATGATGAAACTGTGGAAGAAGTGATGGATGTAGAAGAGGAACATGGAGATCCAAAAGAGTTATTAACAGAACCCGATAGATGGGAGATACTGGTGGATGGATCATCAAATGGGGAAGTAAATGGGATTGGAGTTGTTTTTATTTCACCAGAAGGAGAAAAAACAGCTTTTTCATTTAGATTGGAGTTTGTATCCACTAATAATGAAACAGAATATGAGGCCGTGATTCATGCTTTAAAATTTGCAGTAGAAATGAAGTTGGAAAATGCTAGAATTACCAGCGATTCACAATTGGTTATTCGCCAAATAAAAGGAGAATACACAACTAATGAACCATCTTTAAGAAAGTATAAAAGGTTAGTTGAAGAATTATCTGCGAGAATTCCAAAAATAAAATGGAGACACATATCAAGGAAAGATAATAGGCTCGTAGATGCTTTTTCTTTCATATCCAGTATGATGACCAATCCAGCTGCGAGGTGCATAAAAATTAAAACACTTTTATTACCAGCGATAAACAAGGAAGAAGAAGAAGAAGATGTGATGATGGTAGAAATTGGAAAAGAAGAATTAAAAAACAACATTACAGATTGGCGAGCAGATATTCATGCATACTTGGCAAAAGGAGAAATCCCAAGAAATCGACTGGAGGCACATAAAATTAAAAAGTAGGGCAACCAATTATGAATTAAGATATGGAGTATTATATCGCAGATCTTTTAGTGGTCCATCGCTAAGATGTTTGACGAGGGAAGAAGGACAAAAAATATTGAAGATGTTACATAGGGGTGACGCTGGTAATCATAGTGGAGGAAGATCTTTGGCATATAGAACAAAAATGCAAGGCTATTACTGGCCATATATGCATGAAGCTGCAAAACAACTCTCAAGGCGTTGCGAAGATTGCCAGCGATATGGAAAGAAGATACATGTACCAGGAGCACCATTATCATCTTCAACAAGTGTATGGCCTTTTGGGAAATGGGGGTTAGATATTGTGGGACCATTGTACCTGGTTCTGGACAAAAAAGATATCTGATTGTTGCAACAGATTATTTCACAAAATGGGGAGAAGTAAAGGCAGTACAACATATTCGCGATAAAGATATTTTTACATTCATATTTGAGAATATAATGTGCAGATTTGGGATTCCAGCACAGTTGGTATCTGATAATGGAAAGCAATTTGAAGGGAAGAATATATAATTGCTACTCAATGCATTTAAGACAAAGTGTGGAAAATCTACTCCTTTATATCCACAAGCAAATGGTCACGCTGAAGCAACTAATAAGACAATCGCATATATCTTAAAAAAGAAACTAGAGGGATACCACATAGCATGGTGTGAACAGGTGCATAATGAAATATGGGCCTACAATACAACTAGACGAGAAGCTACTGAAATGTCACCTTTTTGTTTGACATATGGAGTTGAAGCTGTGTTACCAACAGAAGTAGCTATTCCTACAAAAAAAAAGGTAGGCTTGGGAAAGAAATCTAAGTGCTGGAATGATTTTATATAAATTGGATGAATTAGAAGGAAAAAGAGAAAAAACTTTGCAACATATGGAAAATTACCAGCGAAGATTAGCTCGTGAGTATAACAAACGTGAATTTAAACCTGGCGATTTAGTGCTGCGAGAAACACCAAGTTATCAGCGAGAGAATTGTGGAAAGTTGGCGAGAAAATAGGATGGACCATACATCATTAAAGAGATAGTTGGAGTCGGGGCATACAAACTAATGGACCCTGAAGGGAGAGATGTTGGTCAAAGACTTGACAGACCATGGAATAGACTATACCTAAAAAAGTATTATCAATAACAATTTCTGCAAGATAAGAGATACAGGTACCTTAAAAAAAAAAAAAAAAAAATTACGATTGCGAGTTTCTCCTAAAATCAAATCAAGAACTGCGAGCATAATCGCAAGATTGGCGGATAAAATTTCGCAGAGATTAATAGAATGGGACGAACCTATATGGCGTGCACCCTAGTTCGCGAATAAAATTTCGCAAGAGGCAAATATAAGACCTAATAGTACATCATATAAGGGGGTATCTGTTGGAATGACTCAGTGATAAGGTTATACCGCTGCTGGAACCTGAGTTATGCAGATGTTGGGGTTAAAGAAACCTATCCAGGAGAGGGATCTTGTATTTCCAATTATATAAGGTTATACCCTGATTGGACGACTAAGAACCTCTTCTAAGGAGTGCAGAGTATGACCAAGGCGCCGAGGTACACAGTTGAGTCAAGGGTGCCCGGGGTGTACAAAACTACCCTAGACATCCTTGGCAAGTCTTGGCTATGATGCACTCGGCCCTAAGAAAACCCCACTTAGGGTGCAGTCTTGTAACTATAAGCCATATAGGCATAAAGGACAAGAGGATGCGAAAAAAAATTGGTTGTTGGAAAATCTGGATGGGAGGAGCTAGTCTTGTATAGCCGATGTGCACTCCTTGAAGGGGCAACCAGGGGGAAGATAAGGGCGGCACCCTCCATTAGGGAGCTGATAAGTGTCTAAAGATGGCAATGTCATGGGGATTTATGATCGCAAGAACATTTAGGCATGTCATATTGTCGCGTGATGAAAGTTATACAAAGGCAAATAGCCAAAAGAGAAAAGTTAAGATGAGATCAATAGGTTTTTACATTTAACAAGTGTAAAGACGTCCTACGATTTCATCGCAAGACGGCAATGTCATAAGATTTAATTCTTGCAAGAGAATTTATACTTATCATATTGTCGTACAGATGTTGAAAAAATTGATAAGACAAGATCAATGGGTCGATACATGCAAATGTAAATACGTCCTGCGATTTTGTCGCAGAAAGAAAAGGTGGCAAAATAAGACCTTTGACTAGGAAGGCAAAATAATACCAACAGAATAATCTTAAAAAATTAATTAACTATTCTATTTTGAGATGCAGGAAAGATTTTTTCATCGCAGGAGAATATAAAAGAAAGCAGATTCGTAACATCGTACATTTTTGGAACATCGCAGCTGTACTAATTACATCGCAGAAATATTCATATTTTCACACAGTTCACAGAAAGGAGACACATGAAATAATTCACCATTTCAAGAAAGATAATGAAGGGCAAGTAGGGGAATGGAGAAATAAGATTTCATTACCTTCCTTGAGGATATTCAAAGTAAAAAAAATCAAAAGTTGAATCCTCAAAATTTCAAAAGTTACATTATTCGCAAGAAAGAAGAAGAAAAAGAAAGCAAAAAATAAATTCAAGATTTGACGATTGTCTCGCCAGATTCATTATTCTTGCTCGCCAGATTCGTTATTCTTGCCAGAATTGTCAGCCTCATCAGTATTCTTCTCACCACTTGTAGATACTTCTTTAGGAGGACTTCTCTCTTCTTCACCATCTTCTTGAGTGGTATTTTCTTCTTCAGTAAATTCTAATTCCTTATCCATGGGAAGAGGAATTTCATCATCATCAACTTTCAAAGGAGGAACAGACACAGGAGGGAGAGAATAGGAGAGTAAAATATCGTTCACGAGAACTTCAGCACTAAGGTGAACCTTGCGAAGGAAACCTCTGTCACGATTCCTAATCTCTATATTTTTGAAGTACTCAAGATAATCAAGTTTTCTTTCTGCTTTGTCGTGGGCTTCAGGATAATTGGAAAGAAGTTTCTTGTTCTCTTTGCGAACTTTATCCAATTTGTTGGTAAGATCAGTGATGGTAGAATGAAGACTTCTTTCAGATTCTGCGAGTGACAAAAGTGATAAAAGATCATTTAGTCAAACATTTTGCAAGAAATATAACACAAAATTTAACAGAAAGGTCAACAAGAGAGGCAGTCAATTGACTACCTTCTTTCTACGAGGTTAAGTTTTGAATTAATGTAAAGAAATAGTTTTATCATTGATTCATAGCGTCATCAAATTTATCGCCAACCACACCCTTCAGACGAGACTTAATGTTTTCTTCTCTGGTGCGTAGATACAAGTTTTCCTTTGCTAGTAAAGAATGAGATTCCTTCAATTGAGAGAACTGGTCTTGAAGCTTGCTGGCCTTCAAACTAAGAGTTAATCTACCTTTGATATGTTTATCCTTCTCAGCAGCAGATGATTCAGTTACCTCATTGAGTTCATCTTTAAGGGAACGAAGAGATTGCTCTTGATTATCACATATTCTTTGTAGATTACTCAATTGCTGCGAAGAAATGGCCATCAAGCTTGAAAATCTATGTTTCTCTTGGGATAAAGTTCTATTCTCATCTGATAAAGATTCTACCACCAAGTTAGACTTGGTTAACGAATATGAGAGACGAGTAATCTCGTTACTTAATAAATTTTGACTTTGCGATAGTTGGTTATTTTCATTAGTAAGATTATCTATTCGATCAATCGAATATGTGTAGAGATTATCTAGTCTATTATACTGGTCCATCCAAGGATCTCTTTCAACACAAGCTTCGTCGGCAATAGATTCATATTTAAGTCTCTCCATGAAACGAGTCCGATTTGAAACTAATATACGAATCAAGAATTTAAGAAGAAAACTTGAGTACAGAGGATATAAAAGAAAAATAGAAAAACAAAAGGAGAGAGGCAGGAAAATTGTACCTTTCAGCTCGTCATTCTTTATGCGAAGGTTCTCGCAGTTAAGAGAAGAGTTTTGAAGCATATGGTTCAGAGTATCACATTCATAAGTTTTGACTTGAAGGCTTTTTCTCAAAGTTTCAACCTCATTCTCTAAAGATGCTCGTGAAGCAATGTTATTAGATCCAAAATATTTGAGTAAGGTCTCGCAAGCTTCATATTGGAGAGATTCAGTGGAAGATTTCTAGCATCGTCTAAAATATTAGATAAAATTTTAAAAGCAATATCAACTCCAGCTAAGATTCCATTCGATGGAGGAAGAGATGAAGAGGGTGAAGTGGTGACAAGGGAAAGTTGATGATTGGAGTCATTTGCGATGGTTGTATTATCATAAGGAGGAGTGTTGGGAAATACAACAGTTGAAGGAAGTAAGGGGCTAGAAGGAACTTCAGTCACAGCAATTTCAGGAGCTTGATTTGTCAGTGAATCAAAAGAAGTAGAGGTGTTGGCAGCGATGTTCTCGCAGGCAAAAGGAAGAGGACCCAGTTGCGAGGGTGTGGGAGTAACTCTTGCAGATGTTAATGTGGGGATAGAGAAATCAGCCTCAAGATCTTTAAACTGACGAGGTCTTTTGGGAGGATTAGCGATGTTCTCGACATTCTGCGAATAATAACTTAGATAAGAAACAGAGGCAACAATATTGTTATTAAAAAATAGGATGTGTTTCTTATCACCTTATCATTCGCAGAACTTCTCTTCTTCTTGTCAGTTGGTCTTTTGCGAACATTAGGGTTTTGACCTGAGGATTGGGTGTTAGGGGTAATTCCACTGAAAAGAAGACATAATACAGGAGTTATGAAGGATCAAATAGAGAAGATCGAAGAATATGAGTAAGAATTGAATCAAATAAAGACTATAATAAAAAAACATACCTTGATGATTCCATTAGAACAGTAGAAGGAGAATACAAAGAAGAAAAAAAGTTGCAGACGGAAGATAAAATAAACAGATGAAGAAGATAGAAAAGTAGAAGAAGAATATTAGTTTTGAAGTTTAACTCTGCCTTTTATAGGCAAAAGAGAATAACCTATTGAGTAAAGACGTGTCCGTAAAAAGATGAATTTACAACACGTGTAGGCGGTTAAAGCTAAATTAACGGAGCAATGTCGAGAACAAAATATGGGAAGAAGAGAAGCTGCGAGCATTTTGAAGAATTGAAGATTCTCATATCCTCTTCACTTTGCGAAGAAGACATGAGAAGAGGCAAGATGTAGGACCAGAATATCGCTATAATACTTCTCTGCGAGATTAACAACACTTCCCAGCGAGCATCACCGCAAGATCATCAACTACACTTTGCGAGTGTCATAAAATCAGTCAAAAGAGCGACGCAATAAATGATGAGTGAAGAAAACTTGAGAAAAGCAAGTTTATCTTGCGATGGTTACAAAACTGGCGAGAGTGAACATTGTAACTATCGCGGTACAATTGCAGAATCAACCCAAAATAAGAGGAAAACTTAGCTGTCATCCACTATGTAACTACCCTATAAATATAGACCCAATGTGTCCAGAAAAGGATGATGTATTTTTTGAGAGTTAAGAAAATCATGAGGAGAGAGAAACTTCAAGAGAATAGTTGTAATCTTGAATTCTCTCATTTCTGTAAACATTTCTGAAACCAAAATAATAAAGTGTTGTTTTTCATCTTCAATTACGAGTTGATTATAGCAAGATCTTAACAAGGGTGTAGTGTGGGAAATCCTGCAACTACAAACCATTAACTTCATAAGTTTCGAGCCACCCTCCCATTAATATAGACTTTCAGATCTTGTACCAAACTACAGAAATATAAAATGAGCCAAACGTAATCAACTTTTTGTCAATCAAATAATTGGAAATGGTTTGATGCCTGCAGACGCTGCTTACCAAGTCCACATACTTGAAGATCATTAAAAAAATTAGTTTTTCTATACGTGTGGCAGACATAGTTGATGTCCTTTGATGAGCATCCACAGACAAACAAAACATTAACATGTCAAAGAACGATGACATTAGCATGGTTAGATATCTAGTGAATCAACCACCAAATATTCTATCATCATTACTCAGACATAAAAGCTAATATTTTATGCATGATATCCAGTACCTATATCCATGGTCCTGATCTGATGAGGCATGACATCCTGCAGCATAATAACAAAGGCAAAGCTAAATTAGTAATTCACTGCAAATCCACATCCTAAAGAAACAATAATTTACGTTTACCTGCCAATAGAAAACAAACTTAACAATTAAATGACACTACTTGAGCACATATGTTAAACGACGTATAAAATATTTGGATTCCCCTTGCGGATTTCCATGCATAGAGAAAGTAGAAATATAACATATTAGATTATTTAGAACAAAATATATATAACAGTAAAAAAGAAAACAATAATATTGAAATTAATGATTTTGAACTGTCTTATTGACTTTCTATATCTTTGCATGAGAAAGGGGTATCAACTGTACTACCCTCCATAGAAAATATTTGATCAATTCCCCCAGTAGAACGAATTACAGGTGAAACATATCTTGTAAATCATCAATTTTTGGTTAAGAGAAGCTTCTTCTTCATATTTTTGGTTTGTTGTGAGAGAACTATTTGACCCTTAACAGTACGACTACTATCCACTTCTGTTATTGGTTCATTATTACCCAAAGATGGAGTAGATTTCTTAATAAATCAATAAGTATGTAACTACGTAAGTATCGAACAACCAAACTGACAATGAAGTGTTAGTTGTGTCTCAGTATGTAACTGCTGGTACATTCAATCTCATGCTAGCTAAAATAGTAAACTAAGGAAATAGAATGAGACAACGTCCGATTACAAAACAGAAATAATGATTCCAAAAAAAAAGACTCAATATATCAAGAAAACACACCTGAAAGAGTTATGTTTGCAGTGCTATCATAGCCTCCCTTTCAGCATTACGCAAAATGTCACCGGAACAACAATTTGTAAATGCCCGCAGTTCGCCGTCCTTGTTCCCAACCTGGAAAAAAAAGACCCATGTAAAGCTAGCTCCAGATTACCATCATCACTTGCAATAGCATCATGACCAGTTATTAACTTTGATCCTGCCCTAAATTTCCCAACAACCAAAACATATAAGAAACAAATCACCCAGTATGAAGATATAAGGTTCCAACAATCAAATGGTCGTTAATATGTTCCTTTATTAATTATGGTATTACGTACGCTATCATATATATTGAGTGCGAAATATTTAAAGTGATAATAAACAACTCTCACTGCTGATGAACAACATGTCAACAATGGTACTATTATTTCAGCTCCCATGGCATGAACTGAATCTTTCCAAGGAATTAAAAGACAATCCAATACTTAGATTTTCAATATATCGTGCTTAATAGACAATATGTGCCTATTAGGAAGTTATAAATAAAATACCAAAATGCCAATTTCTAAGGAATCAAGTAGGTTGGACATACTCATAAATTTCGATTGTTTCCCAACTGATTTGATTTCCTTTGAATATCCATCATCACCAGTCTCACCTTTTCTAGCTGCACACTCTCAAAACTATGGCAGCAACAGTATCTTCTTATCCAATTTCTTGAGAAAACCCATCTCAGATTCGTATCCTGAACACTTAAAAGGCATCAAGATTGTCAATGATGAATGCAGTGTGAAACCGGTGAATTCACTAATCATCAAAAATCCAAAGCTAAATCATGAGAATATTTACCTGATTAAATCAGCAATCCAACCATCACCATCTCTGAGTAACGCCCTAAGGTTTGATATGATTGGGAAACAGTTATATCTGCAAAACAAAAACCAAAGAGACCGTGTGATTCTGTCTGATGCATATCTGCAATTTCAATATTGTTAATTACTGTATACAAATGCAATTATATCATGTTGAATCAGTAATGTAATTACAATAGGCAGTGTGAAACCGGTGAATTCACTAATCATCAAAAATCCAAAGCAAAATCATGAGAATATTTACCTGATTAAATCAGAAATCCAACCATCACCATCTCTGAGTAACGCCCTAAGGTTTGATATGATTGGGAAACAGTTATATCTGCAAAAACCAAAGAGAGCATGTGATTCAGTCTGATGCATATCTGCAATTTCCGACCAATTGAAATTTTTGGCTTAAACAAATTGTGGCAATTGCTGCAAACGAATGAAAGCAAATAGAAAAACCTAATTATCAAATCATAAGATTCATAACAGTAAGAATATACAAACCCAAACAGTTCAAGCCACCAATAATTCAAACGAACCCTAAATATCGAGAATATAAAATTACAAATCCCTAATAAGGTTTAGGATTTAATGTAGGCATCACAAAAGAAGAAGAAGAAGACGCTCAAAAGAAGAAGAAGAAGATGCCATTACAGAAGACATAGGATCTGAATACAACCGGGAAGGAGTAGGGTTCGTATAGGTTGCAGAAAGAATTCAGAAGCGATGGGTAATAACGAAGAAGAACCGATCCTTTCAATTTTCTCGGATATATGTGTAAAGATATACGGTGTAGGGTCATAAGTAACACTCCATGCACCATTCTCGAAATCAAGCACCCACAGACGGAATATCAAAAGCAGACAGGATAGAGACAAACCCAATTCATACCTGGTTGAGAACTCCATCATTGATAGCTTAGATCAGAGAAAAGGATTCCAAATTATAAACTTGTCCCTTGAATCTCGCTTGCCTGTTATGCTGGATGTTCGTCTTCCTCCATGAACTGATGTGCTTACTTGTTGTGGGGTGCTCATTGGTTCCTAACAGTTTCATAAATTATCGCATCTCAAGTAAATATTCATTCCATGCATATTAATAGATGGTCATGCAGCTAGCGTTTTGTGTGTTCCAGGAGTGATCAAAGTTTCTGAAGCTAAACAGCTAGCATATTAATATACGTTTCTGAAGTATGGAGACAACCACATCACCTAAGAGCTGAACCGGAGATAACAAACTAACATAAACCCATAAAGAGCTGAATACAGATATGTTAGTCACCTGATAATCACATCACATTCAACTATAATAGAAACCCGGGAATTTGAAATCGCAAGAATTTTGATTACCTGATGATGTAAACATCAACAGAACCTTATTTCGGATTGTTTCAGGTAATGATTCAGAGCACACTCATCAGTGTGCCTAAATAAAATTCATCCAACCCTTGCACAGCGGGCGTGATCCCATTAATCAGTAGTCATGCTATGGTTTTACTATTATCACCATCGCAATACTACTATGGGCAGAAGGCACATCAAGGGACAGACTATTTGGAGGTGCAAGAACTTGAATGTAATAATAGATAATGTATTGAAGGAGAATAAAACAAATATACAATCAAAGAACCTACTTTATTTTCTAAGAAGACTTTTTCATTGTTGAGAAAGCTTTCAAGAGCCTGCAAAATTATAACCAAATCAGGTTATTCTTAATCTATCACACCATAACAAACTAAACCTATCGTCTTCGGTTCTCTTTAAGAATGAAGGTTGACCGCCTAACACCCTTTTTATAAAAACAAATAAACTATACAGATTATACACCTCCTAATTAAAGTTGAAAAGAATATCTAGAACTTATTTCTTTTCTTTGCTTAGAATGTTGTTGCATAGCTTCAGGCGAGAGTATAAACTTCTTGGAGTTTAAAATTTATATATTTTCAAGTAAGCAAATTCGTTAGGCCGATACAGTCGTTAACATAATAACCTCAAAAGATGTTGCAGCTTCCAGTTATTCCTAGAAGAAAATATCAGATTATAACAGGACTTGGCCGATGATTTACCTGAATAAAGGATATCGGTGAATTAATTCCACATCAAATTGGGATTCTTCTAGACCTTCTACATTCGGCATGAAAGAAGATTATATTATGTAATGATTTCTAACATATATCGTTGCCTTCTTGTCAAGCGCCAATGTTCAAATGCCCTGATGCACAAATCATGACCTTTAGGTACCTAAAATAAGCATAATGCACAGATACAATCAAATTGTTTGGATTTGTTATACTTACTGTTCTTGGGGTCTTAATGAGTCGACTGCCATTTTATGCCCGAAACCCTTAATACCTGAAGACTTACCAACCATCTCACCCATTTTGCAGATGATGTTTGCAAGCAAGAGGTTGCACAATCACCATCTCCTTTACTGCCAATACCATCCATCCCTGCAGCTATAATTTTTTCATTACAAAATACACATCACAAAACACCTTCTCAACAAATTTATTTCGGAAGCAAAACAAACTAAAAACTATCCTTAATTCATGCCATCTTCCATTATCTTATCAATTGTCTCAGACCCATGCACAACCACAGTAAAACCCATATCATTGATCATTACTGATTTCTCAACATTCACGGCTGCAGCTTCAAGAATATGGCATCAGATTCAAACCCCTCCATTGAATATTTTTTTGTCAATAACAACCATCAGCAGAACCCATCTTCTATTACTTCTTCTTTACTTGAATTCCTCTCTTTTCCATGAAAGAAGGAAAATTAAAAATCGATTAAAAACAAATTAGAGTGACAAAACTCGATTTGAAATAAAACCCAAATCATATCAGAGTATCAATTATTATATTTCAACACAATTTCTAAAATCACCAAATTTATGAAACCCTAAGTTTTCAATTTAACTAAAATTCATGAAAAAACTGAAACATAAGTAGGAAATATAAGAATGATTCATACCTAATTCAGTAATAATCACAAATGTAGTTGCAAGAAATCCTACACTACACCCTTGATAAGAATCAATAAAAATTAAGTCATATTTGAAGATGAACAACAACACTTTTATTATTTTTCAGCCCTTCTAAACAGACCGGGTAAAAAACTAAACATAAACCGCCCAGACACACAAAAAAGCGGTGGGTCCCGCCAAAGGTGAAAAGTAGGGGGTCCCACAAAAAAATTATGTGAGTACCCGGTTTCTAATTTTTTTTTTCTCGGTCCGGCAGTCTTTTTTGATTATTTTTTTACTTTTAGAAATCTTTACAAGAAATGTAAGAACTCAGAAATACAATTTTCTTTTTAGAGTTTCTCTCTCCTCAAGACTTTCTCAACTCTAAAAAGTACATCATACCTTTCTGGACATATTGGGTCTCTATTTATAGGGTAGTTACATAATGGATGACAGCTAAGTTTTCCTCTTATTTCGTATTTAATCTGCGATTGTACCGCGATAGTTACGATGATCATTCTCACAAGCTTTGTAACCATCGCGGGAAAAACATGTTTTTCCCATGTTTTATTCTATCGTCAGCTTTTACGTCCTTCTTTAAAATACTTTGTGACGCTCGCGAAATGTTATTAAAGAGTTTGCGGTGACGCTCGAAGAAGTGTCGTTAATGTCGCAAGAATATCATTGTAGCGATATTCTGGTCCTACATCTTGCCTCTTCTCATGTCTTTTCTACGAAGAAGAGAAGATCGTGAGAATCCCAAACTCTTCATAGCTCTCGCAACTTCTTTTCTTTCCATTAGCTGTCATCCCAAACTATTCTCTTGAAGTTTCTCTCTCCTCAAGACTTTCTTAACTCTCAAAAATACATCATCCTTTTCTGGACATAATGGGTCTCTATTTATAGGGTAGTTACATAATGGATGACATCTAAGTTTTCCTCTTATCTCGGATTTGTTCTGCGATTGTATCGCGATAGTTATAATATTCATTCTCACAAGTTTTGTATCCATCGTGGGATAAATATACTCTTCTTGTGCTTCTTCCATCGTCAGCTTTTATGTCCTTCTTTGAAATATTCTGTGACGCTCGCGAAATGTTGTTAAAGAGTTTGCGGTGACGTTCGCAGAAGTGTCGTTAATATCGCAAGAATATCGTTGTAGTGATATTCTGGTCATACATCTTGCCTCTTCTCATGTCTTTTCTGCGAAGAAGAGAAGATCGTGAGAATCCCCAAACTCTTCATAATGCTCGTAACTTCTTATCTTTCCATATATTCTTTTCGATAAAGCTCCGTTAATTTAGCTTAACCGCCTACACGTGTTGTAAATTCTTCTTTTTACTGACACGCGTCTGTTCAACAGGTCACCCCATTTTTGCCTACAAAAAGTTGAGTTAAATTTCAGAATTAATTTTCTTCTTTTATTTCTCTATCTCTTCCATATGTTTACTTTGTCTTCCGTCTGCAACTTTTCTTCTTCCTCATATTCTCCTGCTACTGTTCTAATGGAGTCATCAACGTATGCTTTTTTACTATGATATTTATTTGAGCCAATTTTTTACTTATATTCTCCAATCTTCTCTATTTGATTCTTCATAACTCCAATATTATGTTTTCTCTTCAGCGAAACTATCTTTAACACCCAGTCCACAGTTCAAAACCCTAATATTCGCAAAAGGCCAACTGAAAAGAAGAAGAGGAGTTCTGTGAATGATAAGGTAGTAAGAAACACATTTTATTTCTTAATAACAATATTGTTGCCTCTGTTTCTTATCTAAGTTATTTTTCGCAGAATGACGAGAACATCGTTAATCCTCCCAAAAAATCTCGCAAATTTAAAACTCCTGAGGCTGATATCATCATTCCTACATTAACACATGCGAGGATTACTCCCCCACTCTCGCAATTTGATCCTTCTTCCTTTTTCTGCGAGAATATCACTGCCAATACCTCTACTTCTTCTGAGTTTTTGATGAATCAAGCTCCTAAAGTCGCTGTGACTGAAACTCCTTCCAGTCCTTTATTGCCTTCAACTGTTGTTTTTCCAAATACTCCTCATTCTGATAATAAAACCACCGCAAGCGATTCAAACCGTCAACTTGCCCCCATTACTACTTCACCTTCTACACCTCTTCCTTCATCAAATGAAACCTTAGCAGGAGTTAATGTTGCTTTTAAAATTTTATGAAACATTTTAGACGATGCTAGAAAGTCTTCTACTGACCCTCTCCAATATGAAGTTTGCGAGAATTTTCTTAAGTATTTTGGATCTGATTGCTCTGCTTCGAGGGCATCTTTGGAAAATGAGATTGAATCTCTAAGGAGAAACCTTCAAGCTAAAATTTCTGAATGTAATACTTTGAACCATAAGATTCGCAACTCCTCTCTTGATTGCGAGAACCTTCGCAGGAAAAATAATGAACTTAAAGGTACAATTTTCTAGCCTTCACCCTCTTGATTTTCTGTTTTATTTTTATATTCTCTGTACTCAAGCCTCCTTCTTAAATTTTAGGTCCATATATTAGTTTTAAATCAGACTCGTTTCATGGAAAGATTGAAATATGAATCTATCGCTGAAGAAGTTCGCGTTGAAAGAGATTCTTGGATGGATCAACATAATAGATTAGATAATCTTTATACTTACTCAATTTATCACATAAATAATCTTGCTAACGAGAATAATCAATTATTACAAAGCCAGAGTTTATTAAGTGGCGAGGTCGATCGCCTCTCATATTTGTTTTTCAAGGCTAATTTGGCGATGGAATCTTTATCAGATGAGAATAAAACTTTATCCTAAGAAAAACATAGATTTTCAAGCTTGATGGCGATTTCCTCGCAGTAATTGAGTAACCTTCAAAGAACATGTGATAATCAAGAGCAATCTCTTCGTTCTCTTAAGAATGAGCTCAAAGAAATAACTGAATCATCTGCCGCTGAGAAGGATAAGCTTATCAAGGGTAGGTTAACTCTTAGTTTAAAGGCAAACAAGCTTCAAGACCAATACTCTCAATTGAAGAAGTCTCATTCTTTACTAGCAAAGGAAAACTCGTATCTACACACCAAAGAAGAAAACATGAAATCTCGTCTGAAGGGTGTGGTTGGCGATAAATTTGATGACGCTATGAATCAATGAGAGAACTGTTTCTTTACATTAATTCAAAACTTAACCTCGCAGAAATAAGGTAGTCAATTGACTGCCTCTCTTGTTGACCTTTCTATCAAATTTTGTGTTATATTTCTTGCAAAATCTTTGATTGAATGATCTTTTATCACTTTGTTACTCGGAGAATCTGAAAGAAGTATTCATTCTACCATCGCTGATCTTACTGATAAATTGGATAAAGTTTGCAAAGAAAACGAGACTCTTACTTCCAATTATATTGAAGCTCGCGACAAAGCAGAAAGAAGACTTGATTATCTCGAGTACTTCAAAAATATAGAGATTAGGAATCGTGACAGAGGTTTCCTTCGCAAGGTTCACCTCAGTGCTGAAGTTCTTGTGAACGATATTCTTCTCTCCCATTATCTCCTTCATGTATCTGTTCCTCCTTTAGAAGTTGATGATGATGAAATTCCTCTTCCCATGGATAAGGAATTAGAATTCACTAATGATGAAGAAAATACCACTCAAGAAGATGATGAAGAAGAAAGAAGTCCTCCTAAAGAAGTAACTACAAGCGGTGAGAAGAATACTGATGAAGCTGACAATTCTGGCAAGAATAACGAATCTGGCGAGACCATCGCTAAAACTTGAATTTCATTTTTGCTTTCTTTTTCTTCTTCTTTCTTGCGAATAATGTAACTTTTGAAACTTTTAGAATTCAACTTTTGATTTTGTTTACTTTGAATATCCTCAAGGAAGATAATGAAATCTTATTTCTCCACTCCCCTACTTGCCCTTCATTATCTTTCTTGAAATGGTGAATCATTTCCCGTGTCTCCTTTCTGTGAACTGTGTGTCTATATTATTCGTGAAAGTATGAATATATCTGCGATGTAATGAGTACAGCTGCGATATTCCGAAAAATTCTTAAAGAGTTTACGATGTTATGAATCTACCTTCTTATATATTCTCCTGCGATGAACAAATCTTTCCTGCCTCTTAAAATAGAATAGTTAATTTTTAAGATTATTCTGTTGGTCTTATTTTGCCTTCCTAGTTAAAGGTCTTATTTTGCCAAAAAAGTTTTTCTTTCTGCGACAAAATCGCAGGACGTCTTTACATTTGCATGTATTGACCCATTGATTTTGTCTTATCAATATTTTTTCAGCATCTCTGTGACAATATGATAAGTTTAAATTCTCTTGCAAGAATTATACCTTATGACATTGCCGTCTTGCGATGAAATTGCAGGACGCCTTTACACTTTCATGTAAAAACCCATTGATCTCATCTTAACTTTTCTGTTTTGGATCGTTGCCTCTATATAATTTTCGTCACGCGATAATATGATAGGCCTAAATGTACTTGCGATCATAAAGCCCATGACATTGCCGTCTTTAGACACTTATCAGCTCCCTAATGGAGGGTGCCACCCTTATCTTCCCCCTGGTTTCCCCTTCAAGGAGGGCACATCGTCCATACAAGACTAGCTCCTCCCATCCAGATTTTCCAACAACCAGTTGTTTTTCGTATCCTCTTGTCCTTTATGACTATATGGCTTATAGTTACAAGACTGCACCCTAAGTGGGGTTTTCTTCGGGCCGAGTGCATCATAGACAAGACTTGCCAAGGATGGCCAGGGTAGTTTCGTACTCCCCGGGCACCCTTGACTCAACCGTGTACCTCAACGCCTTGGTCATACTTTGCACTCCTTAGAAGAGGTCCTTAGTCGTCCAACCAGGGTATAACCTTATATAATTGGAAACCCAAGATCCCTCTCCTGGATAGGTTTTCTTTAACCCCAACATCTGCATAACTCAGGTTCCAGCAGCGGTATAACTGTAGTTGCATGAATTCCTACACTACACCCTTGATAAGAATCTATAGAAATTGAATTATATTTGAAGATGAATAACAACACTTTTTATTATTCTAATTTTAGAATTCTTTACAAAATATATAAGACTCAGAAGTAAAAATTTCTTTCTAGAGTTTCTCTCTCCTCAAAACCTTATCAACTCTCCAAAATACATCATCATTTTTTGAACCTAACGAACCCTTTATATAGGGATTTACATAGTGGATGACAGCTAGGTTTTCCTCTTTCGAATTTACTCTGCGATCTCATCGCGATTGCTATAATATTCTCTCTCGCAAAATTGATAACCATCGCGGGGTAAACATACTCTCTTTGTATTTCTTCCATCGTCAACTTCTTTTGGATTCTTCTGTGACGCTCGCGAAATGTTGTTAAAGAGTCTTCTGTGACGCTCGAGAAATGTTAAAGAGTCTTTTGTGACGCTCGCAAAAGTGTTGTTAATATCGCAGGAATAGCGTTGTAGCGATATTTTGGTCCTACATCTTGCCTCTTCTCATGTCTTTTCTGCGAATAAAAGAAGATCATGATAACCAATACTCTTTATTTTATTCACAATTTCCTTCCCTCTTATATTTTCTTTTCGACAAGATTCTGTTAATCTAGCCTCACCGCCTACACGTGTTGTGAATTTCTCTTTTTACTGACACGTCTTTGCTTAATAGGTCAACTCCTTTTTGCCTATAAAAGGTAGAGTTAAATTTCAGAACTAATTTTCCTCTTCCGTTTCTTTATCTTCTTCATCTATTTACTTCGTCTTCCGTCTGCAACTTTTTTTCTTCTTCATATTCTCATGCTACTGTTTTAATGGAGTCACCAAGGTATATTTCTTGACTTATGATATTTATCTAAACCAATTTTTACTTATATTCTCCAACCTTTCTTATTTGATTCTTCATAACTTCCATGTTATATCTTCTTTTCAGCGGAACTATCTCTAACACACAATCCACAACTCAAAACCCTAATATTCGCAAAAGGCCAGCTAAGAAGAAGAAGAGGAGTTCCGCGAATGATAAGGTAGTAAGAAACACCGTCTATTTTTTAATAACAATATTGTTGCCTCTGTTTCTTATCTGAATTATTATTCGCAGAATGACGAGAACCCTGTTAAACCTCCCAAGAGATCTCGCCACTTTAAGACTCTTGGGGATAATCTCACTATTACCACGCTAACATCCGCGAGGACTACTACCACATTGACGCAACCCAATCTTTCTTCTTTTGTCTGCGAGGATATCACTGCCCATACTTCTACTTATTCTGACCCTTTGACGAATTAAGCTTCTAAAATTTCTGTGACTGAGACTCCTTATAGTCCTCTATTGCCTTGAACTGTTGTTTTTCCAAATACCCCTCCTCCTGACAACTCAACCATCGCAAATGATTCAAATCGTCAACTTGTTCTCGTTACTACTTCACCTTCTACACCCCTTCCTTCATTAAATGAAACTTTTGTAGGTGTTGATGTTGCTTTTAAAATCTTGTCCAACATTTTAGACAATGCTAGAAAGTCTTCTACTGATCCCCTCCAATATGAAGCTTGCGAGACTCTACTCAAGTATTTTGGATCGGATAGTAATGCTTCACGAGTGTCTATGGAAAATGAGGTTGAAGCTCTGAGGAGAAGCCTTCAAGTCAAATCTGCTGAATGCGATACTTTGAATCATATGCTCCGCAACTCTTCTCTAGACTGCGAGAATCTTCGCAGAAAAAATGACGAGCTGAAAGGTACATTTTTCCTGCCTCTGCTCTTTTTTTTTTTTTTTTTTTTTCTGTTTTGCTTTTATATCTTCTGTACTCAAGTCTTTTTCTTAAATTCTTGATTCATATATTAGTTTCAAATCGGACTCGTTTCATGGAGAGACTTAAATTTGAATCTATTGCTGCCGAAGCTCGTTTCGAAAGAGATTCTTGGATGGACCAGTATAATAGATTAGATAATCTTCATACATATTCTATTAATCAAATAGATAATCTTACTAATGAGAATAACCAATTATCATGAAGTCAAAGTTTATTGAGTAACGAGATTTCTCGTCTCTCATATTCGTTAACCAAGTCTAACTTGGCGGTAGAATCTTTATCAGATGAAAATAGAACTTTATCCCAAGAGAAACATAGATTTTCAAGCTTGATGGCGATTTCTTCACAGCAATTGAGTAATCTACAAAGGATGTGCGATAATCAAGATCAATCTCTTCGTTCCCTTAAAAATGAGCTCAAGGAGGTAACTTAATCATCCGATGCTGAGAAGGATAAACTTATCAAAGGTAGGTTAACTCTTAGTTTGAAGGCCAACGAGCTTCAAAACCAGTGCTCTCAATTGTAGGAATCTCATTCTTTACTAGCAAAGGAAAACTTGTATCTATGCACTAGAGAAGAAAACATGAAATCTTGTCTGAAGGGTGTGGTTGGCGATAAATTTGATTACGCTATGAATCAATGGGAAAACTGTTTCTTTACATTAATTCAAAACTTGACTTCGCAGAAAGAAGGTAGTCAATTGACTGCCTCTCTTGTTGACCTTTCTGTTAAATTTTGTGTTATATTTCTTGCAAAATCTTTGACTAAATGATCTTTTATCACTTTTGTCACTCGCAGAATCTGAAAGAAATCTTCATTCTACCATTGCCGACCTTACCAACAAATTGGATAAAGTTCTCAAAGAGAACAAATCTCTTCTTTCCAATTATCTTGAATCCCGCGACAAAGCAGAAAGAAGACTTGATTATCTCGAGTACTTTAAAAATATAGAAATTAGGAATCGTGATAGAGGTTTCCTTCGCAAGGTCCACCTCAGTGCTAAAGTTCTTGTGAACAAGATTCCGCTTTCCCATTCTCTCCCACCTGTATCTGTTCCTCCTCTAAAGGTTGATGATGATGAAATTCCTCTTCCCATGGATGAAGATTTAGAGTTTACTAATGATGAAGAAAATACCACCCAAGAAGATGGTGAAAAAGAAGAAAGAAGTCCTCCCAAAGAAGCAACTGCAAGTGGCGAAGTAATCGCTGATGAAGAATCAAAAGAAGAGGGTTCTCGTGGTGAAAAGGATGCTGATGAAGTTGATAACTCTGGCAAAAATAATAAATCTGACGAGCAAGAATAATGAATCTGGCGAGGCCATCGCTGAAACTTGAATTTTATTTTTGCTTTCTTTTCCTTCTTCTTTCTTGCAAGCAATGTAATTTTTGAAACTTTTAGATTTTAACTTTTAATTTAGTTTACTTTAAATATCTTCAAGGAAGATAATGAAATCCTACTTCTCCATTCCCCTATTTGCTCTTCATTATCTTTCTTGACATGGTGAATTATTTTTTGTATCTTCTTTAGGGAATTGTGCTGTTGCATTATTCGCGAAAGTATGAATATATCTGCGATGCAATGAATACTGCTGCGATGTTCTGAAAAATTCTGAAGGAATCTACGATGTTAAGAATTTGCCTTCTTATATATTTTTCTGCGATGAATGAATATATCATGCAATCTTAAAATATAATAGTTAATTGGTAAGATTATTCTTTTGGTCTTATTTTTCCTTCCTAATTAAAGGTCTTATTTTGCCAAACTTTTTCTGTCTGCGACAAAATTGCAGGATTTCTTAACATTTGCATGTAAAGACCCTTTGATCTCGTCTTATCCATGTTCTTTCAAAATCTATGCGACAATATGATAAGTATAAACTCTCTTGCAAGAATTTACCCTTATGACATTGCCGTCTTGCGATGAAATCGCAGGACGTCTTTACACTTTCATGTAAAAACCCATTGATCTCATCTTAACATTTATCTTGTGGCTTGTTGCCTCTGTATAATTTACGTCACACGACAATATGATAGGCCTAAATGTTCTTGCGATCATAAATCCCCATTGCATTGCCGTCTTAAGACACTTATCAGCTCACTAATGGAGGGTGCCGCCCTTATCTTCCCCCAGGTTGCCCCTTCAAGGAGGGAACATCGGCCATACAAGACTAGCTCCTCCCATACAGATTTACCAAAAACCAGCTATTTTCGCAGCCTCTTATCCTTTATGCATATATGGCTTATAGTTACAAGACTGCACCCTAAGTGGGGTTTTCTTCAGGCCAAGTGCATCATAGGCAAGACTTACCAAGAATGGCAAGGGAGTTTCGTACGCCCCGGGCACTCTTGGCTCAACCGTGTACCTCGGCGCCTTGGTCATACTTTGCACTTCTTGGAAGAGATTCTCGGTCTTCCAACCAGGGTATAACCTTATATAGTTGGAAATCCAAGATCTCTCTCCCGGATAGGTTTTCTTTAACCCCAACCTCTGCATGACTCAGGATCCAGCAGCGGTATAACCTTACCCCTGAATCATGTCAAGAGATACCCCCTCCTATGACATACTATTAGGTCTTACATTTGCCTCTTGCGAAATTTTATTCGCGAACTAGGGTGCACGCCATAAAAGTTCGTCCCATTCTATTAATCTCTGCGAAATTTATATTCGCTTTTCTTGCGATGATGCTCGCTGCTCTTGTTGTACTTTGTTATCATAAGAATTTTTCAGTTGTAAATAGAGATAGAAGAATTTATTACCTGTTTCATCATATAACATACCAGTATTTTTTTATCTCGCAGAAGGTGTCATTGATAATACATGTTCAGAAATAATCTATTCCATGGTCTATCGAGTCTTTGACCAACATCTCTTCCTTCAGGATCCATTAGTTTGTATGCCCCAGTTCCAACTATCTCTTTAATGATGTATGGTCCATCCATTTTCTCGCCAATTTTCCACCATTCTCTCGCTGATAACTTGGTGTTCTCGCAGCACTAAATCGCCAGGTTGAAATTCACGTTTCTTAACACGTTTGTTGTACTCACGAGCTAATCTTCGATGGTAATTTTCCATATGTTGCAAAGTTTTTTCTCTTTTTTCTTCTAATTCATCCAATTTATTTAAAATCATTCCAGCACATAGATTTCTTTCCCAAGCCTCCCTTTTTGTTGTAGGAATAGATACTTCTGTTGGTAACACAGCTTCAACTCCATATGTCAAACAAAAAGGTGACATTCCAGTAGCTTATCGTCTAGTTGTATTGTAGTCCCATATTGCATCATGCACCTGTTCACACCATGCTATGTGGTATCCTTCTAGCTTCTTTTTTAAGATGTAGATTGTCTTATTGGTTGCTTCAGCTTGACCATTTGCTTGTGGATATAGAGGAGTAGATTTTCCACACTTTATCTTAAATGCATTGAGTAGCAATTCTATATTCTGCCCTTCAAATTGCTTTCCATTATCAGATACCAACTGTGCTTGAATCCCGAATCTGTAAATTATATTCTCAAATATGAATGTAAAAATATCTTTATCGCGAATATGTTGTACTGCCTTTACTTCTCCCCATTTTGTGAAATAATCTGTTGCGACAATCAAATATCTTTTTTGTCCAGAACCAGGTACAAATGGTCCCACAATATGTAACCCCCATTTCCCAAAAGGCCATACACTTGTTGAAGATGATAATGGTTCTCCTGGTGCATGTATCTTCTTTCCATATCGCTGGCAATCTTCTAAACGCCTTGAGAGTTGTTTAGCATCTTCATGCATATATGGCCAGTAGTAGCCTTGCATTTTTTTTCTATATTCCAAAGATCTTCCTCCACTATGATTACCAGCGTCACCACTGTGCAACATCTTAAATATCTTTTGTCCTTCTTCCCTCGTCAAACATCTTAGCGATGGTCCATTAAAATATCTGCGATATAATACTCCATCTCTTAATTCATAGTTGGTTCCCTACTTTTTAATTTATGTGCTTCCAATCGATTTCTTGGGATTTCTCCTCTTGCCAAGTATGCATGAAGATCTTCTCGCCAATCTGTGATATTGCTCGCTGGATTTCCCTCGCCAGCTTCTACCATCATTACATCTGTCTCTTCTTCTTCTTTGTTTACCGATGGAAATGAAAGTTTTTGAATTTTATGCACCTTGCCAATGGATTTGTCATCATACTAGATATGAAAGCAAAAGCATCTACAAGTCTATTATCTTTCCTTGATATATGTCTCCATTTTATTTTTGGAATTCTCGCAGATAATTCTTCAACAAGTCTTTTGTATTTTCTCAAGGATGGTTCATTTGTTGTGTATTCTACTTTTATCTGGCGAATAACCAATTGTGAATCGCTGGTGATTCTCGCATTTTCCAAATTCATTTCTATCGCAAATTTTAAAGCATGGATCACGGCCTCATACTCTGTTTCATTATTAGTGGATGCAAATTGTAATCTAAATGAAAAAGCTATTTTTTCTCCTTCTGGTGAAATAAAGACAACTCCAATCCCATTTCCTTCCCCATTTGAGGATCCATGCACCAAAATTTCCCATCTGTCGGGTTCTGTTAATAACTCTTTTGGATCTCCATGTTCCTCTTCTATATCCATCATTTCTTCCACATCTTCATCATCTCCTAAGGGAATTTCAGCTAAGAAATCTGCGATAACTTGTGATTTTGGCGAGGATAAAACTTCATATTGAATATCGAAGTGTCCTACTTGTTCATTCCATCTCTCAACTCTGCCTGATCTTTTTGAACTTTTCATTACTGACTCAATTGGCACTTTCGTTAATACTTTGACCTTATGTGCTTGAAAATAGATGCGAAGTTTGAAAGTTGCATGTACTAATGCTAGAATTAGTTTCTCAATCTTTGAATAATTTCTCTCTGCAGAATTGAATGTTTTACTGATGTAATAAATTGGTTTTTCTACCCCTGCATCTACTCGCAGCAACACAACACTTAGCGCATATGTGGTTGTTGCAAGATAAATCAATAATTCTTCTCCCGGTTCAGCTTTCTGTAAAATAGTTATGTTCGTTAAATGTTCTTTTATTCCTTGAAAAGCTTTTTCACATTCATCTGTCCACTTGAATTTTATTCTCTTCTTGAGTACATCGAAATAATGTTTGCACTTGTCTGAAGATCGTGAAATGAATCTTCCTAGCGAGGCTAAGAGTCCATTTAATTTTTGCACATCTTTTACCGTCGCAGGTGTTGCCATATCGCGAATTGCTTGTACCTTTTTTGGATCAACTTGTATTCCTTCTTTCGATACAATATACCCCTGAAATTTCCCTGAAGTTACTCCAAAAGTACACTTATTAGGATTCACTTTAATATTGAATTGCCGCATTTGATCGAAAATCTCTTTCAAATATTGCACATGATTCTCTGCTTTTGATCAGCATATCATCTACATACACTTCTAATGTTTTGTGGATCCACTTTGCAAACACCTTCTCCACCATTCTTTGGTACGTTGCACCAGCATTTCGTAAGCCAAATGGCATCTTTGTATAACAATATAATCCTCTTGGAGCAAAAAATGCGGTATGATCTTGATCTTCTTCAGCGAGAGGGATTTGATTATATCCTTATATCCATCCAACGATGATATTCTAGCATTTCCTGCTGCTGATTCAACCATCTGTGGAATATCTGGTAATGGAAAACTATCTTTAGGACAAGCCTTATGTAAATCAGTGAAATCTATACAAATTCTTATCCCCTTATTCTTCTTTGGGACCACTACCATATTTGCGATCCACTCTGGATATTTTGCTTGCCTTATAATTCATGCGTCGAGCATCTTCTGTAATTCTTCTTCTATTTGAGAATGATATGTTGTTGCGATCTTTCTTATGCTTTGCTTAAATGGTCTTATGTTTTTGTTGATTTCTAATTTATGACATGCTATTGACGGATCTATCCCTGGCATCTCATCCATGCTCCACAAGAAGATATATGTATACTCTCGCAAGAGATTTATAGTTCTTTCTTCCTCATCCACCTCCATTCTAGTCCTAATTTTCAGCATTTTAGGATCTTTATAAAATAGATATGTTTATTAAATGTTTTTTAATTCATTGAAAAGCTCTTTCACATTCATCTGTCCATTTGAATTTTGTTCCCTTCTTTAGTATGTCGAAAAAATATTTGCATTTGCCTGAATATCACGAGATGAATCTCCCTAGCGAAGCTAAGAGTCCATTCAATTTTTGCACATCTTTTACCGTCGCGGGTGTTGGCATATCGCGAATTGCTTGCACCTTTTCTGGATCGACTTGTATACCTTCTTTTGATACAATATACCCCAAAAATTTCCCTGAGGTTACTCCGAAAGTACACTTGTCTGGATTCACTTTGATATTGAATTGTCGCATTTGATCAAAAATTTCCTTCAAATCTTGCACATGATTCTCAGCTTCTTTACTTTTGATTAGCATATCATCTACATACACCTCTAGTGTTTTATGGATCCATTTTGCAAATACCTTCTCCACCATTCTTTGATATGTTGCTCCAGCATTTCGCAAACCAAATGGAATTTTTATATAACAGTACAATCCTCTTGGAGCAAAAAATGCGGTATGCTCTTGATCTTCTTCAGCGAGAGGGATTTGATTATATCCTTTATATCCATCCAGTGAAGATATTCTTGCATTTCCTGCTGCTGATTCAACCATTTGTGGGATATCTGGTAATAAAAAACTGTCTTTTGGACAAGCCTTGTTTAAATCAGTAAAATCTATGCAAATTCTTATCCCTTTGTTCTTCTTTGGGACCACCACCATATTCGCAATCCATTCTGGATATTTTGCTTGCCTTATAATTCATTCGTCGATCATTTTCTGTAATTCTTCTTCTATTTGAGAATGATATGTTGTTGCGATTTTTCTTATTCTTTGCTTAAATGGTCTTACATTTTTGTTGATTTCTAATTTATGACATGCTACTGATGGATATATACCTGGCATCTCATCCATGTTCCACGTGAAGATATCTTTATATTCTCGCAAGAGATTTATAGTTCTTTCTTCCTCACCTGCCTCCATCCTAGTCCCAATTTTCAGCATTTTTGTCTCTTTTTTACTCCCAATATTTATTTCCTTTGTTGGTTCTGCTGCAATGTAACTGGCTTCAGGTTCTCCCATTGGTGTTGGTGTTTTTATAATTCTCGCGAGTTCATCTCCTTCTTGTGGGATTTCACTGGGTATTCCTTTTCCTTCTTTTGCTCTTATCATGTGAACTTTAAATTCTTCTTCCTTCTTTGTTTCTCTCGCAAATTTTCTGCGAGCCTTTCGTAGCTTTGGACGTCCTTCATAATTTCTTACTTCAATTTGGCAACAAAATTTTGCAAAATCTGTGTCTCCTCTGATTTCTCCAATTCCACTGGGTGTAGGAAACTTGATGCATTGATGCAACGTTGATGCTACGGCCTTGATTGCGTGTATCCATGGTCTTCCTAATATCATGTTATACGGTGATTCCACGTCTACCACACATAACGTTACTTGTGTTTCAATATCCCCTAGTGGAATTCGTACCATTATATCGCCTTTAGGTTTTGTTAAAGACTTTACAAAGCCATGAACATGATATGTTAAATAAGACATTTATTCATCCTTATATCCCATTTTCTTGAAAGTATGATAAAATATCATGTCTACAGAACTTCCTGCATCCAACAAAGTTCTATTCATAGCCCATTCTTCTACATATTTTATTGATTTCTCCTTTCTCATTGGTATAGTGGATACTGTGACTACCAATGGAGATGTATGACTTAGATTTTCTTCTGGTATTTCTGTTGCTGTAAATGTGATTTCTTTTTTTTCCCAATCTTTCAATGGTGATATTTTTTCCACCGTCATAATTTTCCTTCCTTCAAAATCCTGTTTGTGTATCTTCCCCTTAATATTTTCCTGAAATCTATCAATCACTGTTCTTGTTACCATATCACACTCCAATTTTCTACAATCCTCTTTGATTCTGATCATTCTCCCTTCAATTATCTCACCGATTTACTTAATGATTTCCTTAATCTTGAACAATTCTTACCTTTTTCTTCACTTTCTCTTCAATTTTTTGCTAATTCAATCCCTGTTTCGGGCGCCAAAATGTAGTTGCAGGAATTCCTACACTACACCCTTGATAAGAATCTATAGAAATTGAATTATATTTGAAGATGAATAACAACACTTTTTATTATTCTAATTTTAGAATTCTTTACAAAAGATATAAGAACTCAGAAGTACAAATTTCTTTCTAGAGTTTCTCTCTCCTCAAAACCTTATCAACTCTCCAAAAGACATCATCATTTTCTGAACCTAACGAACCCTTTATATAGGGATTTACATAGTGGATGACAGTTAAGTTTTCCTCCTTTTTCGAATTTACTCTGCGATCTCATCGCGATTACTATAATATTCTCTTTCGCAAAATTGATAACCATCGCGGGATAAACATACTCTCTTTGTATTTCTTCCATCGTCATATTCTTTTGGATTCTTCTGTGACGCTCGCGAAATGTTGTTAAAGAGTCTTCTGTGACGCTCGCGAAACGTTGTTAAAGAGTCTTTTGTGACACTCACAAAAGTGTTATTAATATCGCATGAATAGCGTTGTAGCGATATTCTGGTCCTACAATAACCTTATCAATGAGTCATGTCAAGAGATACCCCCTTATATGACGCACTATTAGGTTTTACATTTTCCTCTTGCGAAACTTTATTCGCGAACTAGGGTGCACGCCATAAAGTTTTGTCCCATTCTATTAATCTCTGCGAAATTTTTTTCGCCTTTTTTTGCGATTATGCTCGCTATTCTTGTTTCGCTTTGTTTTCAGAAGAACCTCTCAGGTGTAATAGAGAAAGAAGAATTCATTACCTGTTTCATCATACAATATATTAGTATTTTTTACCTTGTAGAAGTTGTCATTGATAATACTTCTTAAGAAATAATTTATTCCATGGTTTATTGAGTCTTTGGCCAATATCTCTTCCTTCAGGATCCATTAGTTTATATGCCCCAGTTCCAACTATATCTTTAATGATGTATGGTCCATCCCATTTTCTCACCAATTTTCCGCCGTTTTCTCGCTGATAACTCGGTGTTTCTCGCAGCACTAAATCGCCAGGTTGGAATTCGCGTTTCTTAACACGTTTATTGTACTCGCGAGCTAATCTGCGCTGGTAATTGTCCACATATTGTATAGTTTGTTCTCTTTTTTATTCTAATTCATCTAACTTATTCAGGATCATACCAGCACTTAAATTTCTTTCCCATGCTTCTCTTTTTCTTATAGGAATAATAACTTCTGTTGGTAATACAGCTTCAACCCCATATGTCAAACAAAATGGTGACATTCCAGTAGCTTCTCGTCTAGTTGTGTTGTAAGCCCATATTGCATTATGCACTTGCTCGCACTAGGCTCTGTGGTATCCTTCTAACTTATTTTTTAAGATGTCTACAATCGTTTTATTAGTTGCCTCAGCCTGACCATTTTCTTGTGGGTATAAAGGAGTAGATTTTCCACATTTTATTTTAAATGCATTGAGTATCAATTCTATATTCTGCCCTTCAAATTGCTTTCCATTATCAGATACCAATTGTGCTGGAATCCCAAATCTGCAAATTATATTTTCAAATATGAATGTAAAAATATCTTTATCGCGGATATGTTGCACTGCTTTAACCTCTCCCCATTTTGTGAAATAATCTGTTGCGACAATTAGGTATCTTCTTTGCCCAGATCCAGGCACAAATGGTCCCACAATATCTAATCCCCATTTCCCAAAAGGCCATACACTTGTTGAATATGATAATGGTGCTCCTGGTGCAAGTATCTTTTTTCCATATCGCTGGCAATCCTCGCAACGCCTTGAAAGTTGCTTTGCATCCTCATGCATGTACGGCCAATAATAACCTTGCATTTTTGTTCTATATGCCAAAGATCTCCCTCCACTGTGATTACCAGCATCACCACTATGTAACATCTTTAATACCTTTTGTCCTTCTTACCTCGTCAAACATCTTAGTGATGGTCCACTAAAAGATCTGCGATATAACAATCCATCTCTTAGTTCATAATTGGTTGCCTTACTTTTTAACTTATGTGCTTCTAATCGATTTCTTGGAATTTCTCCTCTCGCCAAATATGCATAAAGATCTGCTCACCAATCTGTAATATTGCTCCTTGGTTCTCCTTCGCCAGTTTCCACCATCATTACATCTGTCTCTTCTTCTTCTTCTTTGTTTATCGATGGAAATGAAAGTGTTTGAATTTGTATGCATCTCGCCAATGGATTTGTCATCATACTAGATATGAAAGCAAACACATCTGCGAGCCTATTATCTTTCTTTGATATGTGTCTCCATTTTATTTTTGGAATTCTCGAAGACAATTCCTCAACAAGTCTTTTGTATTTTCTCAAGGATGGTTCATTTGTTGTGTATTCTCCTTTTATTTGGCGAATAACCAATTGTGAATCGCTAGTGATTCTGGCATTTTCCAACTTCATTTGTATCGCAAACTTTAAAGCATGAATCACAGCCTCATATTCTGTCTCATTGTTAGTGGATGCAAATTCTAATCTAAATGAAAAAGCTGTTTTTTCTCCTTCTGGCGAAATAAAAACAACTCCAATTTCATTTCCTTCTCCATTGGACGATCCATCCACTAATATCTCCCATCTATTGGGTTATGTTAATAGCTCTTTTGGATCTCCATGTTCCTCTTCTACATCCATCATCTCTTCCACTACCTTATCATCTTCTAAAGGAAATTCAGCTAAGAAATCTGCGATGACTTGTGACTTTGGCGAGGATATAATTTCATATTGGATATCAAAGTGTCCTACTTATGCATTACATCTCTCAACTCTGCATGATCTTTTTGAATTTTTCATTACTGACTCAATTGGCACTTTTGTTAAAACTTTGACCTTATGTGCTTGAAAATAGATACGGATTTTGAAAGTTGTATGCACCAATGCCAGAATTAACTTCTCAATCTTTGAATAATTTCTCCCTGCAGAATTGAATGTTTTGCTGATATAATAAATCGGTTTCTCTACCCCCGCATCTACTCGCAGCAATACTGCACTTAGCGCGTACGTGGTTGTTGCGAGATAAATCAATAACTCTTCTCCTGGTTCAGCCTTTTATAAAATAGATATGTTTATTAAATGTTTTTTAATTCATTGAAAAGCTCTTTCACATTCATCTGTCCATTTGAATTTTGTTCCCTTCTTTAGTATGTCGAAAAAATATTTGCATTTGCCTGAATATCACGAGATGAATCTCCCTAGCGAAGCTAAGAGTCCATTCAATTTTTGCACATCTTTTACCGTCGCGGGTGTTGGCATATCGCGAATTGCTTGCACCTTTTCTGGATCGACTTGTATACCTTCTTTTGATACAATATACCCCAAAAATTTCCCTGAGGTTACTCCGAAAGTACACTTGTCTGGATTCACTTTGATATTGAATTGTCGCATTTGATCAAAAATTTCCTTCAAATCTTGCACATGATTCTCAGCTTCTTTACTTTTGATTAGCATATCATCTACATACACCTCTAGTGTTTTATGGATCCATTTTGCAAATACCTTCTCCACCATTCTTTGATATGTTGCTCCAGCATTTCGCAAACCAAATGGAATTTTTATATAACAGTACAATCCTCTTGGAGCAAAAAATGCGGTATGCTCTTGATCTTCTTCAGCGAGAGGGATTTGATTATATCCTTTATATCCATCCAGTGAAGATATTCTTGCATTTCCTGCTGCTGATTCAACCATTTGTGGGATATCTGGTAATAGAAAACTGTCTTTTGGACAAGCCTTGTTTAAATCAATAAAATCTATGCAAATTCTTATCCCTTTGTTCTTCTTTGGGACCACCACCATATTCGCAATCCATTCTGGATATTTTGCTTGCCTTATAATTCATTCGTCGAGCATTTTCTGTAATTCTTCTTCTATTTGAGAATGATATGTTGTTGCGATTTTTCTTATTCTTTGCTTAAATGGTCTTACATTTTTGTTGATTTCTAATTTATGACATGCTACTGATGGATATATACCTGGCATCTCATCCATGTTCCACGTGAAGATATCTTTATATTCTCGCAAGAGATTTATAGTTCTTTCTTCCTCACCTGCCTCCATCCTAGTCCCAATTTTCAGCATTTTTGTCTCTTTTTTACTCCCAATATTTACTTCCTTTGTTGGTTCGGCTGCAACGTAACTGGCTTCAGGTTCTCCCATTGGTGTTGGTATTTTCATAACTCTCGCAAGTTCTTCTCCTTCTCGTGAGCTTTCACTAGGTATTCCTTTTCCCTCTTTCGCTCTTATCATGTAAACTTTAAACTCTTCTTCCTTCTTTGCTTCTCTCACTAGTTTTCTGCGAGCTTTTCGAAGCTTTGGTCGTTCTTCACAATTTCTCACTTCAATTTGGTAACACAACTTTGCAAAATCTGTATCTCCTCTAATTTTTCCAATTCCACTGGGCATAGGAAACTTGATGCATTGATGCAATGTTGATGCTACAGCCTTGATTGCATGTATCCATGGTCTTCCCAATATCATATTATACGGGGATTCCACATCTACCACACATAATGTCACCTGTGTTTCAATCTCTCCTAATGGAATTCGTACCACCATTTCGACTTTAGGTTTTGTTAAAGATTTTCCAAAGCCATGAATATGATATGTTGAACAAGACATTTCTTCATCCTTATATCCCATTTTATTGAAAATATGATAAAATATTATATCCACGGAACTTCTTGCATCTACCAAAGTTCTATTCATAGTCCACACTTCTACAGATTTTATTGATTATCTCTTTCTTGTTGGCATAGCAGATATCGTGATTACCAAAGGAAATGTATGGCTTAATTCTTCTTCTGGTATTTTTGCTGTTGTAAATGTGATCTCTTGCTTTTCCCAATCTCTTAATGATGATATTTTCTCCACCGTCATTATCTTCCTTCCTTCATAATCCCGTTTATGTATCTTCCCCTTAATATTTTCATGAAATCTATCGATCATTGTTCTTGTTACCATACCATACTCTAATTTTTTGCAATCCTTTTTAATTCTAATCATTCTTCCTTCAATTATCTCACCGATTTACTTAATGATTCTCTCAATCTTGTACGATTCTTATCTCCGTCTTCACCTTTTCTATGATTTTCGTTAATTCGTTCCCTGTTTCGGGCGCCAAAATATAGTTGCAGGAAATCCTACACTACACCCTTGATAAGAATCAAAAAAAATTAAGTCATATTTGAAGATGAACAACAACACTTTTATTATTTTTATACTTTTAGAAATCTTTACAAGAAATGTAAGAACTCAGAAATACAATTTTCTTTCTAGAGTTTCTCTCTCCTCAAGACTTTCTCAACTCTAAAAAGTACATCATCCCTTTATGGACATATTGGGTCTCTATTTATAGGGTAGTTACATAATGGATGACAGCTAAGTTTTCCTCTTATTTCGGATTTAATCTGCGATTGTACCGTGATAGTTACGATGATCATTCTCACAAGCTTTGTAACCATCGCGAGACAAATATTCTTTTCCCATGTTTTCTTCCATCGTCAACTTTTACGTCCTTCTTTAAAATACTTTGTGACGCTCGCGAAATGTTATTAAAGAGTTTGCGGTGATGCTCACAGAAGTGTCGTTAATGTCGCAAGAATATCATTGTAGCGATATTCTGGTCCTCAACAAAAATTGAGAAAACCCCTAATTATGAAATCATGAGAGTAAGAGAGTTTACCCTGATTAGAAAAGAGAGAATCAGGTCATGGCATCCTCAGTTTCTTTAAGTTTTGACCTGTTAGTAGACTCTCAAATTTGAATTCCAAATTTTCGATTCGTATAGGTTACAAAAAGAATTCAGAAGTTATAGTTAATAATTGAAAATTAGGGTTTGAGAAGGTTTGAGAAGGGTTAATGAAAAAAATTCCTCTGAATCTTGATGTACTTTGTTGATACTTCTTCAATCGATGGAATTCTTCCGTCTACAAACTCGGTTATTGTAGTGGAGCCGTAATGAAGGTGTCTCTTATTAGAGATGTAGTTTCAAAACTCGATTTGAAGTCTTCAATTTCGGTGAAACTGGAAAAAATAAAGGAAGAAGAGGAGGAGAAGAAAAGATTAATTATTTAACAGCATACTCAATAAAACTGATTCTCACAAAACCCAAATTGATGAATAATTTTTCCGTAGTTTTAACGGAAGTGTTATGAGATTAAAAAAAGAAAAACTCTAATTGATAAATAAATAATGTCAGTAACTAAGATGAATTCAACAATTTGAATCCAAAGTTTAAAGCATAGGATGAATAAATTTAATCGATGTTGCTGGTGATACAGAGAAAGGGATGAACGAACCCAATATGTTCCAATCGATCATCCTACACCAAACTAAAACCCAAACAGTTATAAAAATTACAGAATAAAAAATCTAGGGTTTCCACTTTGTTCTTGCCTCCTAAATTTCCTGCAAGCATCAATCACAGAAACCGCAAATATAAAAACAGATACGCAAAAATCTAAAGTTCTTGTTAGAGAGAGGAGAAGAACCGACGGAGCAATCGATCTTTTTAATTTTCTGAAACTATATGTGCAAAAAGTATCAGGACATACTACCCAGAAGATACGAAGGAGAAAAAAGAAAAGAAGATACAGTACAAACGGGCTATATTAGCCTAAATAGAATCGACCAATCCTGGACGCAAGATCCCATCTGTACGGTCACGAATTAAAGATACGGTGTATACAAGATTAAATTAACCAAAACAGAACCGACCGATCCTGCCGCAGGATCCCATCTGGACGGACACGGATTACTCCCTCCTCCGTTTTTTTCCAGGACACAGGATCTCGAATCCCATGGTGGTCTTTGTCCACGATATAAACACCATATTTCCTTCAGGGGGAGACTAGGTATCACGCCGGCTTGCGGCCGGCGCTCAACCTCTTGTCGATTTTCTAAAAGTTGTTTTACCTCAACCTTTTTAGAGTTTTGTTTATTGTTCATTTGTTTGGTCGGTCGATCAGTATCTTCCCATGAAATTTTAGTTTGTGGTTATAGAAGAACAGTCCTAATATTTAGTTGGTCGTATCATATTATAGTGTGTTAGTTAGTCGGGTCACAATAGCGTATTTAATAAGTTGGATCATAATAGCCGGAAGGGGCCGGGGCCTATGGTCCCGGCGGTGAATAAAATTTAAAGGCAGGTATAGTGGTCAATATTAGTTAGTCGTCTCATAGCAGAACGGTCTCAATATTTAGTTGTTCGTGTCATATTATATATAGTGTGTTAGTTGGCCGGGTCACATTAGCGTATTTAACTATTGTAGCCGAAAGGGGCTGGGGCCTACTGTAGGACCAGAATATCGCTACATCTATTCTCTGCAAGATTAACAACACTTCCCAGCGAGCATCACCGCAAGATCTTCGACTACACATCACGAGTGTCACAAAAGCCTTCAAAAGAGTGACGTAATAACTGACGATTGAAGAAAACTTGAGAAAAGTATGTTGTTCTACGATGGTTACAAAACTTGCGAGATTTAACATTGTAACTAGCGCGGTACAATCGCAGAATCAACCCGAAATAAGAGGGAAACCTAGCTGTCATCCACTATGTAACTACCCTATAAATATAGACCCAATGTATCCAGAAAATGATGATGTATTTTTGAGAGTTAAGAAAGTCTTGAGGAGAGAGAAAACTTCAAGAGAATAGTTGTAATCTTGAATTCTTCCATTTCTGTAAACATTTCTGAAACCAAAATAATAAAGTGTCATTTTTCATCTTCAATTATGAGTTGATTATAGCAAAATCTTAACAAGGGTGTAGTGTGGGAAATCCTGCAACTACATTTTGGCGCCCGAAATAGGGAGAATCAAGCTAAAAAATCTCTAATTACAATTTGAAGATTTGAAGAAATTGTTAGAGTTGAAGAAATGGCTAGAAGAAGAAGAAATACATAAAAACCACCAACAACTGTAAGGAGGAGTAAAAGACTTGCAGGAGAAGAAACAAATGAATTAGGAGAATCTTCAAGGATAAGAACAAGAAGAAATAGAACAAGGATTGAAAGAGAAGATCAAATTCCACAACCTAATCAAAAAACACCGATACAAAATAGAAATGTGGATTATGATAGAGTGAGTGTGCATACTTGGAGATCGGATTCGAGGGAAGATGTAGAAGATCAACAATTAATAGACGGAAGAAGAGAAGAAAGAAACCAAGGAATGGTTGAAGGATTAATTCATGGAGAAGGCGAAAATGAAACAGCAGATGATCCAAGACAAAGAATACAAGAAGAAATAAGATTAGAGGCGGAAGAGCGTGCAAATTTAACAAGACAAAATCACGAGTTGAGAATGGAGAATTCGAGGTTACAAAATAGAAGATCAAGAAGTACTGTTAGATCAAATTCAAGATTATTAAGAGAAGAATTAAGGCAAAATTCTCCAACAAGGAATGCTAGAGGAAATATCCAAGAGGAAATGCAAAATCCAAATGAAGAACAACGTCATGGAGAACAAGAGGTAGTAGAAGATCGCCATGATCCGCGTGGCAAAAATTTGGATAATAGATTTAACAACAGAAATCAAGAGGGAAGAGACAATCAAAATGATGAAGATAATCCAGAAGAAGGTAGGAGGATATTACATGGGCGAGAGATCCAAATAAATCGAAGAATAATTGAGGAAGAAATTGAGAGACATTATGCTGAACAAGCACGACTAGCTCGCGAGAGAGAAAGATTAAGGGCAGAGGTAGAAGAACAAGAATTCCAAGAGGCAGTACGACAGAATAACCATGAAAATAGAGAAAGGAGATGTACACAAAATCGTTATAATAATAATATCCAGGAAGAGTATGATAGAATACAAAGGAGAATAGAAAGACAGCGAAGAGAAATGATGAGAAATGAAGAAATTAACGAGAGAGAAGTACAATTGCGATTGCAAGAAGAAGGTGAAGCAGAAGATCGCAGAAGAAGGAATGTGGGTGTAGATGAAGACACACAAAATCTCGCAAGGCAAGAGGTACATGAACGCAGGAGAAGGGAAGTTGCATTAAAAAGACCGATGGAACCAAATTCAACGGCGAATGAGCAAATTTTAAGATAATTAGCAGAGATGAGGGGAATAATAAATAACAGAAGAGAAGGAGTTAGAAGGCAACTTGATGAAGCTATTAAAGAATCTGCGAGAACTCCATTCACTCAAGAAGTACAGTTAAGAGGAATACCTCCAAAGTGCAATTTACCAGCATTTTTGATGGAACTACCTGTGATGTACAACGTGTTAAGGCTTATGTTAGGTGTATGCTGCAATGGGAGAATCATGATGTTGTATTGTGCAAGTATTTTGCATCTAGCTTAACTGGCGAGGAACTAAAATGGTTTGAGGGATTGCCAAAAAAACACTATCACTTCTTTTGATCATTTACAAGCTACATTTCTGGGAGCATATATAAGCAACAATTCATTGCGGCCAGGTATTGAAGATGTGTTTGGATTAAAACAGAGGGTTGGCGAGAATCTGAAGCATTTAACCATAAGATGGAAGACAATGTGCAGTGAGATGGCAGGAAGAGTAGACGAGAGATATCTTATCTTGTATTATATCAATGTAATGTTCGCGACCAATCTGCTATACATACAAATTTTCAGAGTCAAGAATACAATCACTATGACTGAACTACGAGAACTACAAGAAGAGTATATTGCTTTGGAGGAGAAACAAAATGAGATGGAATCATATCCAATCGCGAATACCAATTCAGTATCAGCAAATGGGAGTTTACTTCCTAAAATGATTAACAATGTGGCGAGCAGCTCGCAAGCACAACAAGAGAAAATGGAGATTGATAACCAGCATAAGTTGGTAGCTATGGGCAGTCGAGATCAAGAATAATATGAAAGGGAGAAGAATTATTACAATCGCGGTGGGAATAATAAGATTCAAAGACTTGACCAGCCGCAAGAAACTTATGGTGGACAGAAGCAAAACAATTTCAGAAGCCAAGGAAATCAGAAGATCATATGGGAAGAAATTAAGATGCCTCCTTTAAATGCTAGTATAGAAAAAATCTGGGAAGCTATCATTTTGATGGAAAATATACCATCTCCATGGAATATGGGAAAAAAACCACATCCTAATAATCGTAGTCAAGAATTTTGTCCTTACCATCACTTTCATGGTCACACGATAAATGATTGCAGGAATGTCAAGAGAATAATTTTAAGGATGATCGACCAAGGAAATCTAAACCACTTTTTAGTAGGACATCCACAATCTCAACGATTGCCTCCGGCACCAGAAATTCGCAGGGTAAATCGCCAGGTTCTGGTACTTCTTGTACACTGAAAGATATAATTTGTTTCTGCCATTCTTCTAATGGCGAGGCTCTCGCGATATTCATTATCTCTCTTCCATCTGTGTCTCTCGCGAAGACTCTACTTAGAACATTATCATGGAAATCCTCTATTGTTCTGTGTGAATGTACAATGGAATTACAAAACAAATTCTTTGCTTTAGCCCCAACTTCTATTACGAATGATTCTGCTCATTTTACCGTATTTATCAAAGTTACAATGCTCGTGAGAAGCGCGAATAACATTTCGCAGAGATTAATAGAATGGGACGAACCTTTATGGCGTGCACCTTAGTTCGCGAATACAATTTCGCAAGAGGCAAATGTAAGACCTAATAGTGCGTCATATAAGGGGGTATCTCTTGACATGACCCAGTGATAAGGTTATACCGCTGCTGGAACCTGAGTGATGCAGATGTTGGTGTTAAAGAAAACCTATCCAGGAGAGGGATCTTGGATTTCCAATTATATAAGGTTATACCTTGATTGGACGACTAAGGACCTCTTCTAAGGAGTGCAGAGTATGACCAAGGCGCCGAGGTATACGGCTGAGTCAAGGGTGCCCGGGGCGTACGAAACTACCCTGGCCATCCTTGGCAAGTCTTGGCTATGATGCACTCGGCCTGAAGAAAACCCCACTTAGGGTGCAGTCTTGTAACTATAATCCATATAGGCATAAAGGATAAGAGGCTGCGAAAATATCTGGTTGTTGGCAAATCTGGATGGGAGGATCTAGTCTTGTATGGCCGATGTGCCCTCCTTTAAGGGGCAATAAGGGGGAAGATAAGGGCGGCACCCTCCATTAGGGAGATGATAAGTGTCTAAAGATGGCAATGTCATGGGGATTTATAATCGTAAGAACATTTAGGCTTGTCATATTGTCGTGTGACGAAAGTTATACAAAGGCAACAAGCCAAAAGAGAAAAGTTAAGATGAGATCAATGGGTTTTTACATTTAAAAAGTGTAAAGACGTCCTGCGATTTCATCGCAAGACGACAATGTCATAAGGTTTAATTCTTGCAAGAGAGTTTATACTTATCATATTGTCGCAGAGATGTTGAAAAAATTGATAAGACAAGATCAATGGGTCAATACATGCAAATGTAAAGACGCCCTGCGATTTTGTCGCAGAAAGAAAAGATGTGGCAAAATAAGACCTTTAATTAGGAAGGCATAATAAGACCATAAGATTATTGCGATAATGCTCGCAGAATTTATGAGATTTGCGATTCTACGCAGAAACCATAAAGTTATGCAATTATTGCTAGCGATAACATCGCCGATATTGAGGCAAATTTAATTTGATTCACAACTAATATCTAATCTCTACTCAATTTTTTCCTATTGCAGATGAATAATAGAGGCAAGTATGGGAATGCATAGAATGATGAAATTATTATTCATCCATCATATGATAAAATTGCTTAGATGATACATTTATACAAATAATTAAAGGATAATAATTCTGATTGATTGATTATGTTGCAGAAAAAGAATTGTTTTCTAATTCATACAGATAAAAGAAAAAGAAGTTTACACATCAAGTTGGAGAAGCTCGCAGCGATATTACAAGAAGAAAAAAGTAAATGTACAAAATTTACAAAGAAGAAAAAGAGAAGAAACAAGACTAAGTAGATCCATCAACACCTTCATCAGAGCTCTTTTCTTTTTCAAATTTCTCTTCATTACCAGATTTCTCTTCTTCATCATTATCATTATTATCTCTATCTACGTTAGATTTCTCTTCCTCGCCAGATAATTCTTCATCATATTCGCTAAACTCCTCAGCTTCGCTACCAGAGATAACTAAATTTGGGGAATCAGCTGGAATTTCCTTTGCATGATCGGGGTATGTAGAATGAGGGATACCATGATCATCGCAGACTAGTTTAACAGCGTCATTACGAACACGGAGAAGGGCATTACTAAAATTTGAAGATGAGATTTTCAATTTTTCCTTCAATCTAGAATACTTTTCATTGCGAGAAGATAGATTTCCAGCGAGTCGGCTTTTCTATTCTTCTAACTCATCAAATCTTTTACGATAGTTCTTTTCGGATGCTGCGAGAAAATGATAACAAAGTTAATACATATATGGATGATTCAATTAGAAAATAATTCAGGGAAATCATAAGAGTGATAACATTCTCTTTTAGAAATCATGTCATTAATTAAAGCCGCTTGATCAGCATGAAGACTAACATCTACAACTAAATTAGTTCTGGAATTATCAAGATTCTTCGCAGCCCAAGCAAACTCATCATCGCTATTAATAAGGAGACGAGATCGAACTTGAGTTTCCCTCGCAAGAAGATATTCATTTTCACGGATAAGTTTATCTCTTTTCGTTTGAACATTAAGAAGAGTTTTATGAAATTTTGCTAGGGTTTTGGAACCGTTTTTAACAGCAAGATCCTTCTCATCAATAAGATCACTATTCCTTTTTATTAATCTATTCGCTTCTTCCTTTGAACTAAGATAAAGTTTCTTAAACTTGTTGGTTAAATTTAAATTGAATCTATGTTCAATTTTTAAGAGATTAAGTTTGGATTTAAGTTCATCAATAGAGAGAGGTCTAATCCATTCGTCTGAGAAGTTACTTAAAGAACTATTAAGGCAAGCAAGAAGGGTATTATCATCTATAGGTTCAGGGAAGGATTGGAGGAATGTATCCTCGTTAGTAAGACCATAAATATCTGCAAAAATGGTTGCTTGAATAAGCTGCGATAGGGTGAGAAGAATTAAAAGAGAAAAGAAATAAATTATACCATAGAGTTGTTGATTGGATTTATCAAGATCAGAGATTTTTTGCTTGTCAAATGAAGCTCCAGTCTCTAGCTGCTTATTTTTCCTGCGAAGCTCAACAACTTCAACTTCTAGTTTTTCTTTATCTTGACGAAGATTAGCAGCTTTCTTTTCATAAGTAATACGCCTATTGTCTAAATCAGAAGCAACAACAAAAGCGGCTCTTCCAACCTGCGATAGAACTATATAAATCAATGTCTGACAAAAATATCAATAGATACACAAAAAGAATGAACAAGTAGAAACATACCAAGTTTCCAAGTGAATTTAAGAGACTTGGAGTCAGCGATCTTGAAACCCCGCGAAGGGAATCACTGTCAGCTAGTATGGGAGCATCGCAGACATTAGCGAGGGACTAGGATATTTCATTAATAGCTTCATCTCCATACTCATTTGGGATACCAAACATATTTTTGCCAAAACATTTGGATAAATGAGCCATCGAAGAATCAGAAGAAGAAGAAGAATTATTTATAGAAGGGAAGCTGTTATCATTGAAATCCTCGTCATTATTATCCTTGTCAAAATCAACACTTGGATTCTATGGAATGGGTTAAGGAGTTGAAGAAGAAGAAGGTCGGGTCTTCCTTTTCTTCAAAGGAGGATCGCCAAATTCTTCACCGCGAGGGGCAGGAGACTTCCCTTTGGGAGGAACAGTAGATTTATCCTGATCGCCAGATTCTTCACCGCGAGGGGAAGAAGACTTCCCTTTGGGAGGAACAATAGATTTAACCTTTAAATATTTCTCCTTAGTTCTCGCGGGTTTGATTGGTTCTAGTTCTTCAATATCCTGTGAACACAGATAAAGATAAGAAATATGGGCTACAATATATTGTTAAAGCTAATAAAACAATATTTCTTACTTCATCTGTGAAGGATTTAAGAGCTAAGAAAGTGCTGGGCTTCCTAAAAGTTTGGTAGATGAGCTTCATTCTATCAATCTGAGAAAGATCAAAATAATTAGCGAGAATATAAAAACATGAAGAAGATAGTGAATAATAATAATGCAAAAAGTTGAGAGGATATACTTCTTTAGATCTTTCAGGCCAGTTGAAGACCCATGGCTCATATTCTGAGAGATTCGCAGGTAATGGGAGAGAACCAGATATATAAGGACCTTCAAGACATAATGGAAAAATAAACCACTCGTCATCGATAGAGTGGCGAGGACCTTGATTAGTAGGTGTATGCCAATCAATGTCTAACATAAGAGCCTTATCATCAGCGATCTTTTTTTTCTTCAAGCGGACACCCCAGCAAGTACTATCCCTCTTCATAGGAACTATCTTGTAATTTTTGAAGAAATTCTCCACAGTATAATCTGAAGAGACAATAGTAACATCTTTAAATTGAGGATTCTTCATAGCTTCGGGATAGTGAGATCCTTTATCAGCACCGCGAGAATCATATTCAAGCAACAATCTAATACAGTCTCCACCTAATTGATATATCGCTCGCGAGAACCTCTCGTCAGATATTATTTGATAGAATAATGGGAGTTCTGGGTCATAGAGAGGAAGGGAAAGACCAGCTTCAAGTTGACCTAGCGATACTATGATTTTCTGGTGAGAGCATTGATGATCAGAAAATAGTTTGAGAAAAAGTTCAGATTTAGGGCTTTGACCTGGAATTGTAGATAAGGTAAAACCTTTGCTTTTGAGCTTTTCTCGCATCTCATTAAAAGTAGTCAAGTTTTTAGCACCAGCAACAACCATTTTTGAGTATGGGAAAGAAAGAAAAGGTTGAAAAATAAGAAAGAAATCACAGCGATGACAGACGCGCAATTTACGGAAGAACAGTAAACTTGCAGAGAAGTTACGCAGAGAAAGAAGGAGAAAGTAAAAAGAGGAAAAGAAAAGAATAAAAGGAGTATTTATAGAAGAAGAGGTTTCTCGAAGAAGATGAACGCAATAAATGCAAAGAAAAGAAATAAACGGTCAGATCACAACGGTTAGAAAGGACGTGTCAAAGATTTATTGGAAGAAAGAATGCATGAAAACAGCTGGCGAAGGATATAGAAACGTGTCAGAAAAGAGATCGATGTGAAAAGATAAGTAGTTGCGACATTTAGTTCTCATGATATTCTCTTCTTCGCAGAAAAGACATGAGAAGAGGCAAGATGTAGGACCAGAATATCGCTACATCTATTCTCTGCGAGATTAACAACACTTCCCAGCGAGCATCACCGCAAGATCTTCGACTACACTTCACAAGTGTCACAAAAGCCTTCAAAAGAGTGACGTAATAACTGACGATTGAAGAAAACTTGAGAAAAGTATATTGTTCTGCGATGGTTACAAAACTTGCGAGATTTAACATTGTAACTAGCGCGGTACAATCACAGAATCAACCCGAAATAAGAGGGAAACCTAGCTGTCATCCACTATGTAACTACCCTATAAATATAGACCCAATGTGTCCAGAAAATGATGATATATTTTTGAGAGTTAAGAAAGTCTTGAGGAGAGAGAAAACATCAAGAGAATTGTTGTAATCTTGAATTCTTTCATTTCTATAAACATTTATGAAACCAAAATAATAAAGTGTCGTTTTTCATCTTCAATTATGAGTTGATTATAGCAAAATCTTAACAAGGGTGTAGTGTGGGAAATCCTGCAACTACACCTACGGCCCCGGCGTTGGAAAAAATTTAAAGGAAGATGTAGCGGACACATTTAAATTAGTGTGTTAGTTGGTTCTGTCTATAATAGTCATGAGCATATTTAGTTAGTCGGGATCATATTTAATTAGCCGGTCCCAATATTTAGTTGGTCGTGTCATATTTTAGTGTGTTAGTTATCCGGGTCACAATACCGTGTTTAATTAGTTTGATCATCGTAGACGGAAAGGGTTGGGGACTACGGCCCCGGCGGTGGAGAAAATTTAAAGGCAGATATAGTGCCCACACTAAAATTAGTGTGTTAGTTGGTCATCAATCTATAATAGTCGGGAGCATATTTTGTTAGACGGGTCATAGTAGAACGGTCCCAATATTTGGTTTGTCGTGTCATATTATAGTGTGTTAATTAGTCGGGTCACAGTAGCGTGTTTAATTAGTTGGATCATAGTAGCCGGATAGGGCCGAGGCCTACGGCCCCGTCGATAGAGAAAATTTAAAGGCAGATATAGTGGTCAATATTAGTTAGTCGGGTCATAGCAGAACAATCCCAATATTTAGTTGGTCATGCCATATTATAGTGTGTTAGTTGGTCGGGTCACAGTAGCGTGTTTAATTAGTTGGATCATAGTAGTTGGATAAGGCCCCCTGTCTATAATAGTTTGGAGCATATTTAGTTAATCGGGTCCTAGCAGAACAGTCCCAATATTTAGTTAACCGTGTCATATTATAGTGTGTTAGTTAGTCGGGTCACAGTAGCGTGTTTAATTTGTTCATCCATAATGATTATCCCTATTTACCACATGAAAGCCTGTAGATTATCCCTATTAGTAATACCAATCAATTAACATAAACGGGCACAATTTTATTGTACAATCGAAGTTCTCCAAAAACACTCAACCGAATTCCTGTTCAGAAAAAAACTTATACAAACCATGGGCAACAGATTTGATACCAAGACAATATACCAATTTTAATCTAGGAGAATCAAGATTCAAATGAAATCATCTTAAATTTTCATCTAGCATAGGTATACTAATGGGTATTAGAAGTACTGTAAATCAAATTAGTCTATAGAGAAAGACAATAAGCAAAACCTAACCATCTTCAGTCATCTTCAAAATAACAGCGATATGCAATGTTATCAAATATATTGCCATGTAGAAGTAAGTTGTATAAACACTGGTATTTCCAACGTAGACGAAGTATTGCATTCAAATCAGTATGATTGATAAATCCCAGAATTGTTTGGTGTCTCCTTATATACAATTTTCATATAAGGTTTTATAATAACATAGGAATGAAACGCATATAATTCAATGTAAAATCCCAGATATGTTTGTATATAAATTTATACCCTTGAAATGTTCCACTGCAAGAGTTTCACATATGAATTATAAACTGTACCTTTCAATAAAAGAGTTGAATATATAATCATACATGCGGTTAGATTATGTAACATATAAGTCAGAGCATCCTTAACAAAATACATACTCGATACAATTATCAAATTCCAGCACCCAACTAAGTAATTCAAAGATGATGAATCCATTATAAAAAACTGGAATATGCGTGTGCATAATTTATAACTAAACTAAGTAAGTATACAATATAAGCAAGAGCTATGATTAGTTTTCAATAACAAAGTGTAAAATGCAATATGGGAATGCATATAAGAATCTTAAGAATGCCAATACATAAGAATACTTTAGTTAAACAGTTGCACAGAATACGTCAGTATATCGACATTCAGATTCATTCGAAAATTTAAAAACAGACTACAGTTTTTCAGAAACACAAAGCTAGAAAATCACTGAACAATCACTGATGCCAGTAATATTTATGAAATTAATAATATTTATAAATCAAACAGAAATATGTACTGAGAAAATAGGGTTCTTAGGAGAAAGAGGAAAGAAAAGAGTGTGTTTGGGAGTTGGAAGCATGTTATGTAATTAGTACCTCAATATTCTAAGTAAAAATTGATGCAAATATAAAAGAGAACGATGCAGATAGATTGAAAATAACAGGAGGAACCAAATTGGTACCAAAAAATTAGGTATTTTTGCAATCGAATCATACTAATAGAAATTGTGTGTACCTTGTAGAAATCTTAACTCATTATCTGATTGTTTTGGTTCAGCAAACTTGGTGAAGAGAACTTTCGATGTTTTTGGATTTTTTTTAGCTTTTTATGTTTGGTAGGCGATAAAAACAATGTTTACATTGTTTGATATAAGGAAAATACACGTGTTTAGATCTTCAGGAAAATGTGTCCACGTTTATAATGTCAAATTGCCGATATCTTCTTGCTTTTTAAGGACAGTATAAGGAAATCAAAATCTCTTAAGTTTTTTTCGTTTACTGTGATATGGAATAAGAGCCGTCCGATTTAGATTTGTTGTTTGTAGGAAAAACATGGTTACTTTAAGAGGTCAGAAAATAAAACAGGTCGCAGGATCGATTCTCAGTGACTTCAATTTTTTTTTTTGTATGGACCTAATTGACGAACCGCAACGAAGTCCGAGTTTGACCATGATCGTGATTGAATTTAGAGTCTGAGAATCACAAATTGGATTGTTTGAGAATTATTCTCCATAAGTAAAACCTGCATTATTTTATTTTGTTAGACTGTGACCATTCTCCATAACTATGCAATCAATTTTTTCAGCTAAGTCAATGGCATTCCCTACCTTATTGGGATACTTATAGGCTGGCTAAGTAAATTATCAAGCTAATGAATTCACTTATAAACCAATGACACGGACAATATTAACCATCATTCGTAAATTTAACACAGGAAATTTATAATTGTATCATAAAATTAAAATTCACCATTTAAAGTAATTGAAATTAATTTCATAAAACATGTGCAAAGTACTACATATCTATGCATATGCCGGCATCATGTTAAAGGTGTGCGGTAAGTGGAAGTGCAGTTTCAACCATATATGGAAACACCCTGCGGTAAAAAAATTGTGTCTTTGTAGATTCCCATGACCATAAACTTGCCTGGATTGGAGCCTTCGTTGCACTGTTTGATTAGCACATCAAAAATAAATGTTCTTCCCAGAATCGAATCAAATTTTGATAATGCCTCATCAGATTTGTTTGCTTTCACCATATCATAGTGTTGTCGGACGTCGTAATTCATGAGAGTTTCTGCGACTCTTCCTTGGACAACGAATACAGCTTCTGACGTGTTATACACCATTTTCAGATGCATCTTGTACCTATAGGTATATATTAAAATTTTAATATTCTAGTTATATGTTAATTATGCAGATTGTTATTGAGAAATCAATAATCTATACATACACTGGTATTTCCAATGTAGACGAAGTATTGCATTCAAAGCAGTATGCTCGATAAATCCTGGAATTGTTTGGTGTCTCCTTTTGTACAGTTTTCTGATGGCATTCTCTGCAAGTCAGATAATACCAATTCTTGTCCTGGACTAAATAGTGTATTTTTTCCTTGCACATGAACGTTTTTCCCTGAGGTTTTGTAAGTTTACAATTGTTAAACATAGCAGAATTTGCACAGAATTAATATAATTAGAGAATTATGTTATTAGATAACATTGAAATTACCTTGTTAGTGTAATCTTTTAACATATTCTTAGCATCCCATGTAGATCTCATGTTTCGGATGCGATTGAAAAAATACAGATAAAAGTGTCTTTCATGTATGTTTTGTGTAAGCCTTTTTGTCTGTTATATATAGTGTTTAAAGAACCCTCCTAAGGAAATCAGTATTTCCTTAGAATTAGAATTCTATCAATTTTTTGAGAAAGTAAATCAGTGTCCTAAAACAATTCAATTCTGTATTAGCTTTCCTATATACAGTCTGACTCTGTTTAACTTCTTAAAATAATACACCTAAAATTAAACTTTCTCGTTATCGAAATCCTTCAGTGTTGTACTAAGGGCCGAGGGGAGATGTTTATATGGTTTCTTATACTTTGTTGTGCCTGGCACTGGCTGCTTGATAGCGATCTGGCCTTCATTTGTCATGAGGTTTATACTTGAGCACCGAACTATGTTGCATGACCGGTCCCAAGTGCTTTGTTTGTTTTTAACAACATCTTTGCTTAAAATATGTGAAATCTGTGTTTTGTTTGCTTAGAGATCCCAAGTGCAATGCATAAAAATTACTGGCTGATGCAAAAGCAAAGCATTGTATGTAGTATGTCTGCTATTTATTTTATATATTCCCGAACGAACCATTAAGCCTTTTCTTTTCGTGTTAGTCCACCGAAAATATAAAAGTATTCAGATTAAATTGAACAATCTTCATAAAGAAATATGATAGATATTCATACGCATCAATGCAGAGAAGAATTTTTATGAATTACATTATTTATAGAAATTTAAAAACAATATAGAGATGAAATTTAGTGTATTTCAATATAAACTAATGGTAACTGACATAAACTTGAATTGAATTATAAAGAGATGTAAACATTGTAATCCACTGATTAAATAGAAACTATTTCCAAGAGATTTAATCCTGTATACCCCTCTATGAGGACTGTATGTCATTTATGATCATTGGCAGGACCGCAATATGAATAATTTTTATCAGAAAATGTGTCCGTTGTATTGCGAAAGACTCGCAGTGTGCTTGGAATGTTTCCTTTGTGATGTCAACAACTTGACCAATATTCTCACCTTCCATTACATGTGCTTTAATATATTTTTTTTCAATTTCACTACTGAAAGCAAAGTCCATGTTCTCAGAAGTACTGGTTCTTCCATGTATGGTGCCACCGCTACATATAACTCTTTAATTACCATTATCGGCAATCCAATATTCAGTGTCATAACGCGCTCCGGTATACGATCAATTTTTTCCTTATCGAGCAACTCGAGTATCTCCTCTGGGAATCGACTTCCGGGGATTACATAAGGTATCTTTAGTTTAATTATATCTTCACCGTAAAATTTGTGCTCGTTGGGTTTAATATCCGCATCCTTTGTAGTGTTTGTTTCCCTATCGCTTATTGCTGGTACCTTCATCATTGTGTAGAAATAATTATTAGTGCGTAACGAAGGATGTATAAGTATTAATGAATATATATTTAAATTTTATGAAAATACGCTAGTACCTGAATTCACCCCAATTTTTGTTCTGATTTTTCTTTCATCCTAAAAGCATATTCATATGTTTTATGTTTGCATCTGACAATCCATAAACTCTGTTCGGTTGTTTTTCTGAATTTCCATTGTGTTGTCCTTTGTTGGTCCCAGATTTTTTCTATGTTTGCCCTGTAACGCAAGCCTACTTTTTTCTTGAATTGTTTTAGACTTTGTTCTTGTTTTGCATTGAATTTTTCCATTTTTTTTTGAATCCATTTTCTGTGTGCTTGTATTTTTTTTTTTGGTTCTTTGAATGGAAATATTAGCATGCTCATATATTCCAGTAGTTCTGATTTCCGCAGTTCGCCATCTAGGAAGTTCATCATCTCCCAGTTGATTCTGCGCATTATTTCTTTCTGCAACACTTTTGTTTCGAAACAAAAATTCTTAATTTTTCTGGTGTTTTAGAGTTCTATCTTTAGCTGTTTTTCATCACACCCGTCTTCATCGTTTTTGAAGTGGTCTATTTCGGTGAAAAATACCATGTATGTGTACCTGTTGCGATTAAAACATATACAATTGCTTATTCTTCAAACGTAAACAATTTCAGTAATGTATGAAATCAAATCAAATCAAATGGTTAAGATGTTGGTACCTTTTTGCTTGTTCGGAATTCTTTTTTTTTTTTTTGCAAAGTTAGGAAAAAAGATGCTTTTGATATGACTTTAAGTACTCTTATATAGGAGGTAGTCTTATATAAGAGCTAATAAACTTAAATTAAGAATCCTAGTTGTATCTATATTTTGGAATCACGGTTTTGTTTCTTTACATAGATTTTGAATACTTGGTTTGCAAGTAAAACAGTCGTTAAGAAAGAGCTGATAGATACATGATATGTAGTAATTATTATTAATTGTATTATTAATTTTCGGAAACTGTTTTTTTTTTTTAATTTTTTTGTTTTGTATTAATCAATTTTGTTAGTTAATTTCAGTTTGGGGCATGGTTGTTTGCATGTATGCAATAAGGAGCGTATAAGTTTAATAATTCAGGGCGAGTGGCATCAGTTTCGGTTAAGGGGCATCATCGGTTGGGTTTTTGTAGAACTATATATAGGAGATACATAAGCCCCTTGTAGATTTTGGATGTCAGTTTTGTGTGTTGCTTATGCTCTCGTAAAAAAAAATGATAGGACACTGTAAGATGATCAATTATGTATTGCATCAAGCTATTGGTAATATAATGTAATAATCGATAGACGTAAAATTTAAATATGTTTTTGATTTTCTTTTCACGATCTTTCTTCAAGTTATTGGAAATTGTATCCGATGAATGATGCTCTTCAATCCTTGCATGTTTACTATTACAACTCGGAATGTTAATCTTGGTATTGATATCTTCATTTTAGATTGATCTCCACCTAGAATCTCAGCTTCAATCAGTTTTTCTGTTAATCTTGTGATTAGAAGAGGTTGGGTAGGATGAATTTCCTTGTATATTCTTCTATTTACAACTATCACCATCCCCACCTTGAGTCTGACAATATGATCGGGTACATTATGCAACTCTAAGCTGTTTAAAAACTCTTGATGGTAATCAGAATGGCCTTTGAAAACTCTTTCACTGCTTAGGTATGAATGTTCTTGGTATTCGCCGTTGGTTGTCATAGTGATCGGTTACTTTATGACAGGGTATTAATTGTTGTATTCTTCTCATATATATAGACATAGGTCATAGGAATGTATATTCCTCTTAATAGAATTCTAGATATTTATAGAATTTGTGTTTATTTTTGGAAAAGACTTTACAATGTGTATCCTAGTGGGACAGTTACTCTGTAAACTTTCAAGATGAATTTTTCTTTTTAAAAACCGCAGGACTTGTGTTTCCTAATTGAATTTCTTTCATTGGGAATACTATTTGATGTGTAACTCTAGGCCTAAATAGTGGATCATTTTGTGTAACAAAATACTCTAGGCTGTGTAACAAAGGTGTTGGTAATATAATGTAATAATTCATAGACATATAATTTTGTGATCAGAAGAGGTTGGGTAGGATGAATTTCCTTGTAAATTTTTCTATATAGAACTATCAGCATGCCTATCTTGAGTCTGACAATATGGTCGGATAATCTAACACATTATAATATATTGGATTGTAGTGCAATTTCAACCATATATGGAAACACCCCTTGGTAAAATTCTAGTGTCGTTGGTAAAATTTTAGTGTCTCATATTGTTATTTGATCATGAAAGTTTGTCCTGTATTGATTGTCAAAGGGGCAATACGTGCATAATACCAAGAGGAAAACAACTCCACCAATTTTATCAAGTAAAACATGTTAATATGTTCAAATATACCAAACAAAGACAATGTTAATATCAGCAGAGAATTAATTAATGTTCGTACCTTTGGGAATGCCGCTAAGAGTCAAATATACCAAACATGTTTTGATATCAGGGTTCCACAGTTGTATCAGATATATAGTTTTGATTTTCCTAACCCAGTTGTGTTTCTTTATATAGTTTTGAATTTTCATAAGCCAGTAAGGGTATTATTAACAAAAAATAATCTAAAAACAAAATAATATGAAATGAACGTATCTAAGAACAATCTAATTTAACAATCTTAAAAATATCAAACGAATCATTACATGTCTATGTTATTATCATCCATCCCGAAACATAATTTGTATATCTTTGAATTGTGCTCGAATTGCCAGCTTCTTTATTCAATTGTAAACACTATAAGATTTTGTTTGCAAGCTTGTATTCTTTCTTGATCCCAGATTCTATGCACGTTTACATGATATTCTTTACTCAGGTGTTCTTTGAAGTCCAACAATTTTTGTTTTTGATCTTTATTTACCTCTCGTTCATCCTGATAGATATATTCTTCATATTCTTTTATGCAATCTTCGGGTCCGCACCTCGGACAACGACTCCTTAATGTATGTTCTCTATATATTTGATCCGTTACCTGTTCTGCTATGAATGAGATAATTTCTCTGTCTATTTCTTTGATTATTTTCTTCTTTAGAACAATATTTGGAAAACAATAATGGTTCAACCATTTAATGTTTTGAAGACGTTTCTGGAGTTCTTCTTCTGGATACTCTATTTGTTCCTCGAACTCCTCCATAAAATAAGCTTCAACCGTTTTAGAGTCATAATTCACTTTTGAGTTAGTTGAATCCTCTTCTACTGTATCTGTAGTTGCTGAATTGTCTTCTAATGTATCCCCAGTGTTTCCCAACGCCATGAATTCATTAAACGTTATACCATCCCAGTCTTTGGGTAATTTTTGATACTCTGTAAACTTATTTAGTTCATGTTGATGTATTTTCAAGTAGTTTTTCATAAACTTTGTCAACTTATAATGATCTTTGATCCATTCTTTTTTATCTGATTCATATATTTGAATAGGATTGTACTTGAACATATACTCATTACTGTACTCTATCTGTTGCTCCATTATAAAATCTCTCATTTTCTTATGGTCATCGGAATCTGTAGGTTCTCTATAGGCTACCCAGGGAATCTTTGTATATGTTTTTTTTTGTTCTTCCATTTTCTTAAGTCGGGATTTCCTATCAACATTTAATATATATAAGATCATGAATATAAGATGACGCTATATATAAGGAATTACTAGAATTATTTGATTTGAAAAATGGTACTATGAAATTATAATTATTAATATTTGTGTGTTTACCTTTCTTTCATATCTCGGACTTGTTGTATGTCAAGATCCACGTATACTCTGGCTGCCTTTGGTGAGCTAAGTTCGTATTTTCCATTTTTTTTAAATCTAGCATTAGAATCAAAGTTGAATATGCCTATTCTATAATGAAATTGAATAATATGGATCTTACCATTGTATTTTTTCACATGGAGGCCAACTATTATCAGTATAATTTTATCTTCTCTAGATATGTTGTCCATTTTAATGATTTATGTAGCTTGGTCTTTTGACAGTGTAATTTTTACACGCATGCCTATCTTATTTTCCATAATGATGTCAATCTTCATGAATCTCCTCCACATTATGTTGACCAAATGATCAATAATGTCTACATAAACATAGTTTCATAATGTTAGTTGAAAATCCGTTGTTAAGTTGATGGGTGGCTTCGAGGTGTGTAACATTTATAAATACCTGTGCAATGTGTTTTATCCCCGCATCTCTCATGTAATTCTTCAAATTCCGATAAGCTGAAGTTGTAATTTGGGATAACTGCAAGACAGTTGAGTTCTTTTTCTACTTGTACTTGCGTGAGTGTATTGAAAGAAATCTTTCGATCCTTAGGTAAGGGTCTGTACCGGAGATTGTATTTTGCGATCCCAAAGTGTTTTAATGACACTATATTCTGTTCTTTTAGCTTATCCATATGCTTTATATATTGATTTGGTGTGATAGAACAATGGATTTGGTCACCCTGTTATTATTCATGTATTTATTATTATGCGTATTTTGTATCAATACAAGTTATCGTAATATTAAATGCGGTATTAATATTACTTCTTGGTCGATGAGAATCATGTTATAGCTTGTACAGGCTCCGGTCCATTGATTCTTGATTTCCCAGGTACGGAGTATTCGCAGCTTGATTCTTTGATCTGTGAATTCCTTTTCAAAGCCGGATGACCTACTAATCTGTGAAATCCTTTCCAAGTTTTTTTTTTGTTATATGTTTTGCCTATACATGAGAAGATTACAGTAATTAATTAGTTTGCTATTTTTATCATCATCTTCATCTGCGCAAACAACCTATTTTTTGGAGTTTAGAAATTCGTTATTTTGTGTTAACATGGAATTTTTATGAATTGTTACTTACCTTTTCTGTTTATTTTTCGCTTTTTCCCAATTTCTTTTGGTTGTACTCCTGATGCCGTCCAGTTGTCAGGTGTATCATCATCTGCTATGTCTGATATATTATGATCATAAACAATTTACTGTTTGTATTATTAATTCCAAAAGTAAAATAATAAGTTGAACATTGAAATCTACCAAATTGTATACTTACCTTCACGGTCTTGGGGATTTAAGAGTGTATCACATCCATCCCTATTGTATCCTGGTTCAAAGATGTAGAACAATAAAAAAAAAATATTTTTCCCCCTCATGTAAACATAAATTCATTGAATGTTAACAACTTATTTTCGTTAGAATTATTCTCGTTGATGCAATGGCATGACTGATCCCTCGTTCTTACTCATGGTAACTTGTCTGATTGATTTTTGTGATTGGGAGTGTATCCATCGTATATTGTTTGGATTTGTCGACCATATCTTCGTAGTCAATATCCTTCACCAAAGAAGATCGGATAGTTTGATTTTATATCCTTCTCCTTGTGATCTCTATATCTCTCTCTGTCGATGCTTTATATAGTCCCATAGAAACTTGGATGTCAAGTAAACTGTAAGAATTTTAGTCTCTTGGATTCCTTTTTTTTTGTATACGTGGTAGTTAAGAAATTTTATGGTCAAGAAATTTGGTTTTTTATAGGAATCTGATGTATACGGGATAGTTTAAAGAATGTTCGAATATGTTTTGGTTTAAAGAACTTTATGAACGGAAAATTCTAGTTTTAGGAAATCGATTTCTATCACAACTGTTAGGTATTAGTTCTTGTATAGAGTATGTATTTGTGCAGGATTATCATTCATAGAATGGATGGAAGATGTATACTGGTGCAGAAGGTATAATAGTCTCCATTGGACCCTAATCCTGCTTACGGTTTCAAATGGCGTTTATATTTATACGAAGATGGAATTCTTCAAAAAATACTTATGTTACAGTTCGTTATTCATCTTGTTGGTATTAACTCAAAGTACTAAAATACTAAGAACTTTAACTGAAATTGAACATTAACTTAAACCGAAAAAAAAATAACATGTGGTTCAAGAGTTTTCATGAGCTATCATCACCTCTTGTAGATCATTAGTTCAAAATTTTAAAAGAAGAAAAAAAAAAAGCTGAAAACTCCTAAACTAATATACTGTTGGGTATGTCTGGTCTAATGATGGGACCGCCAGTATCGAAGGTCCATCATGATTCATCAACCTTAGTTCGATATGATTATTTCGATGTCTTGAAATACATATGCATTTTTTGTATCATTTGGAGTACGAAAGCGGGGTTATCTTCCAAAACTTTCTTGAATTTTTCGGCTGGCTCTGTATACCACTTTGTCTGTGTATACTTGTGTTGCATCGGTTGAGATTAGGCAACGTACCCCTGTGCATTTTTTTGTATCATTTGACGTATTTGTTAAACTAATGATAAAACAAATGAATCTGGTATTTATATGTATTGATCTGGAGATATGATTTTTCTAATTGAGTTATTACCTTCCATTTCAATAACCCTTACTGAGGTACAGATTACGATGTCATCCACTTTTTCATTGATGCGGAACTGGTCATCTAATTGATAAAGCGAATAATTTCGTAGGATTACTGCAGTTCTGTTGCCCCTTTCATCCTGTATCACCATTTCTTTGCACCAGTCCTGGCAATTGTAAAATTTATTTTGCTGTGAAACGAATTTTCCCCCTCACATCTGCAATACCCAATCCAGATTGTCTGTTGTTAGTATAATAAATAGAAAGGTAAGCCAAGCATATATTTTCTAGTAGTATTATTTGATGAATTACCTGCCATGATGTTGTCGCTTTTGATCCCTGTCCTAATGAGATCGTGTATTTTTGTGTAAATGAACTTAAAAAGCGGGTATTTAAAATCAAAGTCTATGAAGCTTTTTATAGAGGTAGATTCTGTGAAGTGCAGATGCATGTCTCCCTGTATTGGTCTATAGGGTACGTTCTGTTTGCGAACTTCGAAGTTTCTTATAGATATGGTGTTATGTTGTTGTAGTCGTTCTCCGTGGTTGTGATATCGTGGTATCATACTTGCATGGATTTGATTTCTTTGCGTTTTGAATTTTCAAAAATTTGTTATTCATGGTAATTTGTAATGTATGTAATTAAAATCTGCAGCACACGCATGTTAACACTTAAATCGAGATTTGTTTTTTTGAATATATTTTATGCTTTACTTACGCTTTCATCAATGAGTATCATGTTCTGCGCCCGCACCAATGATTTTGTCTCGTTAAACGTACACCATAGATTTATGATTCTAACTCTGATCTCATGTGTGTAGACTCCTTCCTTCAAGGATGCTATAGAGTATGGATCAGCAGAGGTCATATTGGTATTAGATTTTTCCTTGTTTTGATTCGCCTCAGCTTCAGTTCCTGTTTGCGCAATGATTTAAACATATTAGTCTATTTTTTATTGGATAAAACAAATGTATGATTTTCATAGAGTTTTTTTTTTCACTTACCATCATCAGTGTCATCCATTCGCTTTCTTTTGACATCCATTGAAGTTATGCTATTGTGCTTCCAGAACTTGCAAAGCAAAAATTTATGCGTTGTCTATAATTGTGGTAGGATGTGCAGCTCAATGGTATTTATATAGTTTGTGATTTTCCTATTCCAAGTGTGCTTCTAACTCTTACCAAATCTAACCACTACGATCTACTATCTTAGGATTGTATTTGGTCTTGGAAATCGGATTGTTTTAGGAAAGAGTAACCATTTTTTTTATTTAGGAAATCAGAATACTTGGTTAGAGTAACCACTACGCGTCATGGTAAATATTCCGGGTTTTAGTTAGAGTTCTTTAATAAGTTCAATAATAAACGATCAAACTGGTACATAATAATCCATATTAGTGGCGATTCATATGGTAAATATTCATTTCTTATTCCCAACACAACTAATGCTACGCAGTTATCAATTCACTTTCGTTTACGTTCGAGAAAATCAGAGTACTGAATTGGCCACTCGTTTTGGTAAATATCCAGGGTTTTAGTCAGGCTTCTTAAGCTCAGTAAGAAACGATCCAAGTGGTACATACTGATCTATATGAGTAGCGACCCGTATGGCAAATATTCAGGGTGTTATTCCCAACACAACTAATATTGCAGTCTATGTTATCAATATATCTAATAACAATGTAATCTATTCCTTGTCAAGAAAAAAAAATGTAATCTACTAATCTTAAAAATATCAAAAGAAACATTACATTTCCATGTTATTATCATTTAATCCGAAACTGAATTTATATATTTTTGAATTGTGCTCGAATTGCCAGCTTCTTTCTTCCATTCTATAAATTATAAGATCTTGTTTGCAAGCTCGGATTCTTTCTTGATCCCAGATTCTATCCATGTTTACCTGATATTCTTTACTCAGGTGTTCTTTGTACCGTAACAATTTTTGTTCTTGATCTCTTTTTACCTCTCGTTCATCCCGATAGATATATTCTTCGTATTCTTTTATGTAATCTTCGGGTCCAAACTTTGGAGATTGGATTCTTAATTCATGTTCTCTATATATTTGATATGTTACTTGTTCTGCTATGAATGAGATAATTTCTATGTCTATTTCTTTGATTATTTTCTTCTGTAAAACATTATCGGGAAGACGCTTCTTGAGTTTTTCTTCTTGATACTCCATTTTTTCTTCAAACTCCTCATCTATTAAATAAGCTTCAACCCTTTTAGAGTCATAATTCAGTTTTGAGTTCGCTGAATTCTCTTTTACTGTATCTCCAGTGTTTTCCAAAGCCATGAATTCATTAAACGTTATACCATTCCAGTCTCTGGGTAATTTTTGATACTCTATAAACTTCTTCAGTTTGTGTTGATGTGTTTTCTTGTAGCTTTCCATATACGTTGTAAACTTGTAGTGATCTTTGATCCATTGCTTTTTGTCAGATCCATAAATTTGAATAGGATTATGCATGAAGAAATGCTTGTCATTGTATTCAGTCTCCTACATCATTATAAAGGATCTCATTTCCTCATGGTCGTCGGAATGTATAGGTTCTCTATAGGTTCACCAAGGAATCCTTTTGAATGTTTTCTTTTGATTCTCCATGGAAAGATCTGCAACTATATCCTCTTCGAATACCTGGAAAGTATCGAATTAGCTTCATATTTATTTTATTTTATTTTGATTTATTTCTAAGAAAATTGTTACCTTTGTTAATGTCATTGCGGTGTAGTTTGATTCCATGGCATAATGTAGAGGATATATATTTTGTGCTGTGAAATTTTCGTAATTGAAAGAATCTTGGTTTAGATGCACTTCGAATATGAACGTTACTGGTACTGCATTCCATATTTTCGCCACATTTTCTGCCTTGTTTTCCTGTCATGCAAGATCAAAATCTTAGTTATGATCATTGTAATTATAAATTATGGCCTATTTAATTCAGGTATTGAAGCATACCTTAACATTAAGATTGCTGATTTGGATTAGTTTGGATATCTTCACATTTTTTAGGAGTGTTTCTGCTGCATGTCCTAGAGCAATTACTACAGCTGTGTCCCTGTTGTCTGCAACAATCGGTTCTATTCTGTACGTTGGTACGGCTTGTGTTACCTTTGCTCTGCAATGTATGCACCACGGGATTCTCTTACGCCAGGTATGCTTATTGTTGCATTTTGGACAAGCATTGTAATACCATTTCGAACCTTTTACAATATCAACGATAGTTGCTTTGAATGTGAACGTTTCTCCATGTTCCATTTATTTTCTTTAGTGTTTTATTAATTTGTATATCCTGTAATTATGTATGTTTGAATATGTAAGTTTTTCTTACCGTATTATATCGACTGTGAAGGAAGGTGTGTGCTTCTGTCAGGGATACTCTATTGCTGAAGAGTATTTTTTCCATGATTTCTTGTTCTTTTGGCTCGGCCTTTACTGTATTGGACTCTCTTCGGCGTGTTAATCTGTCATTCGATTGGAAAATTTTTAAGTGAAGATTTCGCAACATTAGTGACATTATTATAATTAGAAATTTGTTACTATTAAATTATAATTGTTTACCTTGCTTTCATATCTTGGACTTCTTGTATGTTTAGATCTACGAATACTCTGGCTGAATTTGATGAGCTAAGTTCGTATTCTCCTATTTTTAAAAATCCAGAATTAGAATCAAAGTTGCATATGCCCATTCTACAATAAAATTGAATAATATGGATCTTACCATCGAATTTTTCCACATGTAGGCCAACTATTATCAGCATAATTTGATCTTCTTTAGATATGTCGTCCTTATTGCTGATTCCGGTAGCTTGGTCTTCCGACAGTGTAATTTTTATACGCATGCCTCTCACATTTTCCACAATGATGTCAATCTTCATGAATCTGTTGCGCACTATGTTGACCAAACGCACAATAATGTCTGCACAAACATGGTGTCATAATGTTAGTTCAGAATCGGTAGTTAAGTTAATGGGTGGTTTCGAGGTTTGTAACATTTATAGATACCCGTGCAATATGTTTTATCCCCGCATCTCTCGTGTAGTTCTTCAAATTCCGTTAGGTTGAAACTGTACTGTGGGATAACTGCAATACATTCGGCTTCTTTTTCCACTTGTACTTGTGTGAGAGTATTGAAAGATAGCTTTCGATCCTTAGGTAAGGGTCTGTATCTGAGATTGTATTTTATTATCCCAAAGTGTTTTAACGACACTATATTCTGTTATTTTAGCTTATCCATATGCTTTCTATATTGGTTTGGTGTGATGGCACAATGGATTTGGTCGCCCTGTTATCATTCATGTATTTTTATTATTATTTAAAAATTGTTTCAATGCAGGTTATCATAATATCAAACGCGGTATTAATCTTACTGCTTGGCCGATGAGGATCATGTTATAGCTTGTAGAGGCTCTCGTCTGTGGATTCTTGATTTCCCATGTACGTAATATTCGCAGCTTGATTATTTGATCTATGAATTCCTTTTCAAAGCTTAATGACATACTAATCTCTGAAATCCTTTCCAAGAATTGTTTTTTGTGATATGTTTTTCCTAGACATCAGAAGATGACAGTAATTAATTAGATGATATAGTACTAATCTCTGAAGTTATTGTTTTATCACCATCTCCATATGCTGAAACAACATGTCTTTTGGAACGTGAAATTCGTTATTTTATGTTAATATGGAATTTTTATGAATTATTACTTACCCTTTGTGTTTCTTTTACGCTTTTTCCCAATTTCTTTGGGTTGCACTCCTGATGCTGCCCTGATGTCAGCTGTATCATCATCTGCTATGTCAGACATATTATGATCATAAACGATTGTAATTGAATTATTAATTTCAACAGTAAGATAATGATTTGAACATGGAAATCTACTAAATTGTGTGCTTACCTCCACGGCCTAGGTAATTCAAGCGTGTATCACATCCATCCCTATTGTATCTTGATTCAAAATTTTAGAACAATGAATATTATTTTTATTTTTCCCCTCACGTAAACGTTAAATTTTTGAATGTTAACAACTTACTTTCGGTAGAATTACTCTCGTTTGATGCAATGGCATGACTGATTCTTTGTTCTTGCTCATCGCAACTTTCATGAATGATTTTTGTGTTTAGTACTATATTTTTTATACTTGTTTCCATAGTATATTATTTGGCTCTGGCAGACATAAGAATTATATTTTCTTCTGCAGCATAACAGGGTTTATATAGTTATTTGGATTTCTTTTTTTAAGTAGGATTGAGATAGTAGGGTACTATGTTGCCTAGAACGTTCCATTGATTTTCTTTTTTAAGTAGGTTTGAGATAGTCAGTACTATGTTTAGAACGTTGTCCCTTTTTAAAAACATTCCACAAATTAAAATTTCGAAAATATTCTGGAATTGAATTTCCGTATTAAGGTTGTTTGTCTTGGAAAAGGACATTTAAGTGATTGTGGAGGATACATAGGTAATCTGATTGTGGTACCTATAAACATAAGCGATGTCGAACACGTCATTCGTCTCAAGTAGCACGGAAGTTGAGCACAGCATAGCAAGCAAATAACGGATATTTTTAAGAAGTGATGACATGCAGTTCAAGCAGGGTACAAAGCTCTCAAATTTTCTAAATATGGATTACTCTGATAGTTACCTTAATAGCTTGGAATTTTAAGACGTACCAAATCACTCTATAATTTTAAGTGTAGGAAGCACGGTTACATTACTTAGAGATGTTGATATCAATTGTGTATTAGTAAAAGGGACTGCACTTATGGTGACAAAACTGACCAAAAATCCAATCGAAGCCATCGTACTACATGGAAGATATGCTAGCATGAATCTACACATTCCGAGGATATTGTTTTCAGTCTGTATTGAGGCTTTGCCAATCATATTATTCAGGGAAAAATTCCCAATCAAGACTGGATTGTAGATTTTTTTATTCTCTTTCAATGTTATTTCAAGCCCTTGATTTTCATAAGCACGAATCATAGAAGACTTGAAGCAACTGTTTTGATACCTTGTTTTTCATAATTTTATTTTTTCTTGCACCCCCTCTCATAAAGTTCTGGTTGCGCCACTGTTTGCCATTGCATCAAATTAGCTTATTTTGGATAGTTTGGCTTGCTATATGTTTGGTTCCTTTTATGACGTTTGATTTTAGTGCATTACTTGATAATGATTAACTGCGGCAATGATTACTATAATTTATTAGATGAATGTTACTTTCGACGTGAACGATATTTGAATCTCCCCTGGTCTTTTTTGAAGATGTGAAGAGTTTTTTGAAGATGTATCGTTAAATATATATTTCTATTCCTAACTCCACATCTGTTTTTTTATTAGCAGAAATCTATTAAAAGAAAATATATATCTATGGAAAAGACTCATATTTCACTGAAAAGTAGTTTTTTGGGGTTTATGGAAAGCTCAAAATGATATCGCATTCGAAATAAACCCTTTCAAAAATTGATGCTTTCAATTGGTCTCTATGGGTTTGGATTGTTTTATTGATTTTCCCTTATTTTTAATCTGTTTGCCTAGCCTTTCAGGCTAGTGGGTTTTGTTTTTTTTTCATTTTTTCAATATATTCTCCTTTTGTCTTTGAAAAAAAATATATATAGATATATCTAATGGTTAACTATAAGAAAAATAAACTACTTTTGTCTTGTTTTTTTTTAAAGGTAAAGAAACAAACTACTAATTATAAGAAAAAAAACTTTTTTTTTGTTGACTGTCGTTCTCGTGCCTATTTACTCTGGCATCAATCTTATATTGAAACTTTCTCATTGATTGTTGTGTAGAACACAACTACACTGTTGTCCGTCATTTCAGTTATGCTAGGTTCTGTCTCTTTAGTCTTAGAGTTGTCTATTGTTTCTACTAATGCCATCAGATAATTAAAACCCTCATCGCAATAAGTTCCCGATTTAGCTGCATCATACTTTGTAGCATCACTGCATTCGGATTTGGCTGCATCATATTGTGTTTCCAGTGCATGATCATATTCATAGATATCCTGTATGGTTAGACTACCGAAAGTAAATGAATTAGCGTTTAGTTTAAACTTGAATATGTAGGCAGCACCATAAAGATCTCCAATTTCAGGAAGGTTTTACGCCAAGTTTTCCTGCGCATGAATACCTTATAATGTTATTAAACCAAATAGAATTTACTATACAGTTTAGAAAATTTAACTACCGTTGACTGTTTACCTGAGACTCATAATATCGTTGTTGCATTAGCTTCTCCACACTCTTTCCAAGCAACTTTTCAGCATTTTCTCCCATTGCCACAAAAATAGCCTCTTCAAAATTGTGAACAACCTTTAAGTCAAGTTTGTATTGGGGTTTGATCTCCTTCTCCGTTAGATATTTTCTACATTTTTTACAAAACATGCCATAATCCTGGATAACATATTTTTGCGAGCATTTATCACGCGCCATGTAGTACCACTGGGTTCCTGTTTTGCGCCAACAATATTTTCTTTGCATGTAAAAACCATATACTATCATTATTTCACATACACAGATCAGTATCGGTTACTGGGTTGTTTTATATTTTAATAAAAATCCTAAACATCTAGAAAGGTATGTCTTACAATGTTCTTAACGTCCCCTAACATTTTCTTTGTTTCTATAATAGTTTTCCTATTCCTGAAAATCACATCTTTTTTGGTACACAACTTACTATTCTCCCACTACAATTTGTCTACTACTTGTGTTAGTGCACACCTGCATTTAATTATAGTGTGTTAGCATTGATAGCTGTCATCTTATGTAGTCTGTAAAACGAAAAACTGAATTAGCTTGCCTGTTTTTGAGAGATGTAACTTCATCCACATCTAGATCCACATATACATGTGTTCCTGAAGTACTTGATACTTGTTTTTCTCCTGTGAACAGATATTTTTATTAAGAGTGTATCAAGTTATACAATGTCTAATAAGCTATTAACTATTTATGTTATCAACAAAATCTTGCAGAATTTATGCTTACTTGTACGGTCTTTTTTATAAACTATGGATGTTATTAATAGAATCTTAGTTCTCCGATCAAATGTGAACAGATCGTCTGAAATCATTCGCGTGGCATATCCATACAGAAGCACGGAAACCTGTATTCCTCTTTCGTTCTCAATGGTGATAAAACGCTTGTCCTTGCTCGGTATTTTAATAAAGTGAATTGGAATTATCAACGTCATGGCCACCAATTTTCCCATGATATCTAAACAAAAGTATATATATATATATTAAATTGGCATTCCTTGTGGATCATTGATATGAAATTCAAGTAAAAGTTATATTAGTTCAGTACCTGAAAGATCTGCAGTATTCCCAATCCTATAGGGTATGTCTTCCAGTAACAATAAACTGAAATGGTACATTGGTATTGCGGTTTCCTCGTTTAATATTAACTTAGCCTCGGTTGTGTTTATAAAGTGAAACCTCCTCATCCCTGGAACCGCGCGATAGTCACCTGTCCAACCTCTGATCTCATAGTTTCTAATCATCAGTATTACCTGAGGATGGACCGCAGTAAGGAATCTGGGGTAAAGATTTGAGAACATTGTTCCCTGGATTTGATCGCCCTTTTAAAAAAAAAAGTAATTGTTATTACAATTCCCTGACATTTTGAAAAAAAAAACACAATTATTATATAATGATTACAGAATGATCCATTAATATAAAATCCTTGCTGTAAAATGCTCCAGTATTAGGGTTTTGTGCATCCCATATTCTTATGACCCGAACCACAGAGGTTTTGATGACATTCCTCCTCTGCAATCCCGTAAAAGGTTATTCATGTTATCTGCTACATTGCCTGTGTATCAACGTAATATTAAAAGGAATGATGTAATGGTGCATACACATACATAATTACTTCATGGAAACGTTGTAATGTCGAATGTTTTTACTTACTCCAGTCTTCAAATCCTTTGTTTGATGTTGAAGGGACCAAAATCAACTTGTTCATTGAGTTTGGATTTGCACCTGAACATAGAGAAGATTTTTAATCGACCTATAATTTTAATATCAATTGAACATTAAGTACAATGTTATAAAAGATTAAAGTCCACCACTATCTGAGGTGCAAAGGTTCTTAGCATTATTTGCTACTACTTTCTTTAAAGTCGGAGTTCCATCTGAAGTTGAAATTACATCTGAACAAAGCACATATGGTTGTTAACCGAGTTACAATTAAATACAGTTTCAACGCATGTCACATACACCCAAAAAAGATAAGGATGGAAGTATACCATTGTCTGAGGTGCAAAGCTTCTTAGGAATATTTGCTGTTATGTTTTGTAAAGGCAGAGTTGCATCTGAAGTTGTAGGGTTTAACATGAAGTTTTCGTTTGAAGTTGAATTTCCAGCATTTTGTAAAAGTTTATTTTTAGCTGTAATTTCATTTTCTTCATCATAGATCAAAGATCCTATAGAAAATCATATATATATACATTAGTTTCAATTGTAAATAACAAAGAATATTCGAAATTGGTGTATTTGCTTACTTATTTTTGGTATTCCCTTTCCAGTTGTTGTTGGGGTCATTATTGACACATTTCTTGAAGTCGAGTCTAAATCTGTTCATATAAAAGGACATTGTTAATTAATGATCAATAATAATAGTTTCATATTTGAATGTATGCATATAAAAGGGCACTATTAGCTAATGATCAATATTAATAGAGTCGATAACATACCTTCAGTGATTTTTCCATCATCATCAATATATTCTTCCTGATTTTGCATCTCTCCTTGAGTTTCAAAGCATGTTTCCATTGTCTCTTCAGCGATTCCATATACGTTATTTGCATATTTTAATTTTAAAAGAATTCATACAGGATTAATCAACATTAAAACCTGAGACTTAATTCGTGAATCAAACCTGTGTTTTTATTCAAAGTTTCACCTTTCAATCTTCTTCCTATTGTTTGGTTGTTAGAATATAATATGCGTTCTAAAGCATATCACGAAGATAGAAAGCCAGTAGGAACTTGGGTCTTTACCATCGTTACATGGATGGTTTATATAGGCGCCTGTAGAAGTAGTTTTAAAATTCGGAAATTCTTTTTTTTACCAGTTGTGCCAATTTTAGGAATCCAGAGCATACATAATTTGGGTAGTTTGAAAAGTTCGTTCCTGGTAAGTAGCATAAACTACATTTTTTTTTCTTTTTTTAGAACATATAGAATGTTCTATTGCCTTCTAGTAGAACATTACGTTATTGTCTGGCTCTGAAACTTCTTATAAACTATAGTGAAATATTCTAAATTCAATCGATGGCAGAACTTTCTTTTTCTGTTAAGTTCTAATGTAGTATCAATTATTCCCAGTCATCTTGAATTCAGTATCCACAAATAAGAAAATCAATGGGAGTAGTCATTTTTCGTGTGATTTTTGGAAATAAAAATAATGATGTGTTAGGTTCAACTTCTGACGTACACGAATCCCAGTCAAGTATTTAGGATTTGATGAAAAAATTAATAATTTAGTACTTTTGAATTGACGTACATGGATGTCAGTAAATCCATCAACCTAGTTATGTACTATTCGCATCATCACCATTTTATAGAGTTTTCGGTTCTACCTCTGAAGAGCCCTGATCAGATGCACTGGAAATATGAGTGTCGCATACAACACTACTCGTTATTGTGGCATCTTGTACCAAAACTTATTTTATAAATATGTTTTTAGACTGATATTAAGCTATTGTTTAGCACGTAAATAAAAGTTATGATTACATTGTAAGATGTAGGTTCAAGGCAGTGCATGAGGAAAGGAATTACCTGCAATAATAATACTGTTATGACATTATCTAAATCACAATAAAACATCCTGGAAGACGACATTAGTTTCCTGCAAGGCGTTTGATGTATCTTCGGGTAGTACAGTTATTCGTCTCGCAGTTGTGCACCTCTACAAAGCAACGTAGAGTTGACCATGACAAAACACAGGTGTCTTCAAGTCAATTCCTATATGCTGGACTGATTATCCTTGAGATTTTTTGATCGTCATTGCATAAGCCAACCGAATCGGAAACTGCCGTCTCAACATATTTATGTTCAACTATGAAATTTTGGGCTGGAATGATATTCTAGGCAACATCACTACTTCTCCGATCTTGCTCTTCATTCCCGTCAATTTTTTTTGCTTGTATAAGAAACTTCCCGTAGTGCGTCACCAAAAACCTTGTACCATTGCAGAGTCCGTCGGAGGGAGCTAGGTTTCTCATCAGAATTATCGGACATCCAACTTTGAGTTGTAGCTTAAATAAAGGAATTCCTGGAGGGTTTAGATTTTGCAGAAATTCATTGCTTATTGGTGGTATGCTACCACTTTCATCTGGAGTCAACCTATCAGCTGCTAGATATGTGTGTGTATCTCCATCCAAAAAATTTAGTGCCTCAACATTAATATCATTAACATCATCATTGCGTGCTATGAGGATCATTCTGTTAGTTAGCTCCTCTTCTGAAACTTGTTCGTAACACGCCTCATCCCCTCTCCAGATTTATGTTTTTGTGAGACAGGGATAGAGCTTTGTTATTAGTTTTGTACTATTTTTACATATGTTCACAGCCGATGGAAGAGTAACTTTGTCAACTGATTCAGAACCGACCTGCAAAATGTAAAATAAAATAAGAAGTTCGATATTTGTTTATCTAGCAAGTACAAAACTAACAGCACGTACCGTAACCTTTAACCCTGAACTGGAGTATGTCTGGTAGTGATAAGATAAGCAATGGGTTCTTTTCTGAAAAGGGGCAAGCCCTTGATATATGAATTATATAGATTGTCACATTTTCAATTCAACTAATTTAATTTCTATAAAACATTTTAAAATTTTAAACAGATTTAAATCAAATTAAATTGGTAAAACAATCCATTTTTCAATTTATATTTTTGGTTTTGGTAATGCCATTTCAACTTAATTTCCTGACTACGTTAAATACTATACATTCTGATTTTATGCATACAGTAAAAACTAAAGTTTTAAATTGTAAAACTGGTACCCTAACAGACATGGATAACATAGCACATGATGTGTCCAGTATAAGTGAGTTGGATGGCTGAAGAGATGAAGGACAATAACTTGGTAGATTATGTGGAACATTTCAACCATTTGTTTTTTTTCCAGTGATGTTGGATTGTCAGGAATATTTTTTTTTTGGAATATCATATTTTCCATTTGGATTAGGGATCGTATACGATGTCACATTAGTCACTATTGTATGTCAGATCCTATAATGTTTTTGTGATAGCTACTGCTTTCATGAAAACAATAACAACAGTACATACAATCCATCATACGTCACAATTATATATGTTTTTAAACTAACAGTTGCAATACTGATTACTATATTATGCATGCAATGTTTTGTTACCCTAGTAACTGATGTACTACTACTGCTTATCATGAAGACCAATCAAATCATTATTCAGTTTATTGACATTAAGAAGTAAGATTAATTGATCTATCATATGTCATTTTCTGACATTTAGTTCTCCTAAATCCATAATAAATTTTGTTTTGGCATAAGTGCAACTATAATATATCATGGTGGAATGGGCAAAGATAATTACCTTGAGTAGGAAATCCGCGTACGCTCAATTTTCCAATTCTTGCATATCCAGCCGCATATTCTTTGTGAGTGTCAAAACCTTTATGTTATCCCATAAAAAAGATCTCCGGATGCACGCCCCCACTATTTCTGCCCTGCCTCCATTCAGTATCACTGGTAAAGTCTGCCTGAAGTCTCCTCCCATAACGACAGTCACACCTCCGAAGTCATCATTCTTATTTTCATGAATATCCTGGAGCAACCTGTTTACCGCCTCAACACAATGCCTATGCTGCATTGGCATCTCATCCCATATGATCAAAGTCTCCTATTTTATAAAATCAGCTTCTTCCTTTTGTTTAGATATTGAACAAACGCTAGTGTTTGTTATTTCTATAGGAATTCTGAACGTTGAATGTGCAGTACGACCTCCCTCCAAAAGCAAGGAAGTTATCCCTGTTATATGTAAATAAGTGCAATTTATTAATCAAAATTAAACCAATTTATAAAAAGAAGTGTATAAACATAGAATATTAAACAACTTGATATATTTACAGGACGATGCAACAGTCAAGACAATCTCCCCCTTCAAACGACAGCTCGCAGCAATGGTGTTGTAGAAAAACGTCTTTCCTGTCCCTGCATTATCATTTAAAAAGAATTTTAGACCTGTCTTTTCTCTCCACAGAATCCACTACTACTTTGAAATCCGCAAGATGCTCCTCATTCAAGTTTGCGATATTCTTCTCAAGTTGTTCCTTATCTATTTCTGCCCGCAGTTGCTTATGCTCGTATATGTAACGGTTTCCATAAGTATTATCCCAATCAATCTTAGACTTAGGCATCGAGCAAAAATGCGCCATTTACTTCCCTCCCTCACGCAATAATTTATCAATCAGAAAAAGTCCATAATATTCAATCTCCTCATCCGTTGGTTTTAGGATGCCATACTTTCTTTTAATAACGTGATGTAAATCGTCGCAGATATTCATCTTAAATTCTCTCCATAACAATTCTGGTTCAGCTGGATTGCCATCTGCCAGGATTATCTTAAAGAGTTTTCTCATCTGACTTCCTATCTGAATAGTTGCTGCTTCCCTTAGGAAATTTACAAATTCACAGTCGCTCTCTAATAACCCAATCTCAATGCATGCCTTTTTGTAGGTTGGATGTAGCACGCCATACACAATTCTCAGATGTTCGAATGACCTGGCGCCTACCACAATAGTCAATAGGAATCTCAAGTAGAATAATTCACCGGCGCTCGGAGATACAAAGTACATCCTAGCTATTGCAAACTGTTGTTTCCTGACTTCACATCTGTTGTTTGATGACTTCATATCTGTTTTCCACACCATATGTTGCGGAAATTCTTGATACGTGTATGCAGGGGTATCGGGATTCTCATCATAGTACTCAAAGTATGCCATTATTTTAGATTTATAATTCTCAGCTGTTTGTGTCACTCCTTCGGTCGATGCTTCAGATTTATATAAATTCTCTGCATACCTTCAAGGTGTATTGCCAACCTTTCCACGTGGGGAATTTTCCTGTGCATACGGTACCCAAAAAGATGCCAAACATCTTCCTGGGGACCTATGTACCTTGCGTCAATGTATATCTGTATCTCATCAGCTGATCCAACTACAAATGTTGTTTTGTCATACCCCTTGTATATGTACTTGTTGATGTACTTGACCGCCCTAATCCCAGCACATACCTCGACGTTTATATGGAAATTAAACATCCGCAGCAGATGCGGGTTGTAAGGTACAACGTCAATGTTTGTTGCCTTACGCCCACCGCGAACAACAACCTCTACACCGGTATTCCTGCGACGATAAATCGGATACCCACCTCCGTCCAAGCAAGTCGTATCGTTATAGCTCTTTGGATAATATTTTGTGCATTTTCCTTTTCTCATGCAAGGAGATTATTTATTCCTATCACCACAGGGTCCGTGGACCATGCATTTTCTAACCGTATCAAAGAGGACCGGGTCACTCTGCTCGTCGGGAAATTCAGCAGACACATATTTATCTACCTGGTCAACTGTACGTATTTTCTGCGACTTCTCAAGATATATAAGTAAATGCATATGTGGCAATCCACGCTTCTGAAACTCAATGGTATACATGTACCCGACCACATCCCCAAATATCTTCTTTTCGACTATCTCATCCATCAACGCCTTTCTTTTCATCTCAAATACTCATGCAACTAAATCTGGACGATCAAATGTAGTCTGGTGAGGATGAAGTGCTTCTTGTATTTCTGTCCAGTTTGGATTTTCCGTCATGGTGAGAAAATATCTGGATGATGATTATAGCGTGTTATTGCCATGGAGTCTTGATATATCTCATGCATTTTCCTTGGTCCTCCGGCATGCGTAGACGGCAAAACACACGGCGTACCCCCCTGACCCGGTGATATCCCATCCTCCTTCATCTTGATTATCGAACTGTAATTTTCCGCGCGCAGCTTATCCTGATTGAACCTTATCCATCCTAAACGGTTATGTTCGGTCGAAGCCCATGCATCGACCACGAATTCCTGGAAAAGCTTACACCCTCTAAGAATACTCGAGTATTCCAGCATGCGAGGAAAAAGATAATAACTATAAAAATCCATCAAGGTTAGACTACTATTTCCAAAATCTTTAATGCTTTCCTCCCAGAGTCTTAATTCGCAGCTCCAACCCAGCTCACCATAAGGAAAGAATAACACATAATTCAGCGGCAGATAAAGAGGATGGCATTCAGTTATCCTGGTCCATATTTTCCCCTATTTCAGGTGAAATATAATATCGTGAGTCCTTTGTATGTCATTCTCTTTTTCAGGTAGGATAACCGACACTTCATCCACAACCGGGGCGTTGTACCTTCGCTGGTCGGATTCTGAATTAAAATGCAAATATACCTCTACCTTTTTACCAGGTTCATCTGGTATACTCTCTAGTATCTCTTTCGCCTGAATGTACTTTGGATAGAGTCTATTGCTAGCTCTTAACGTATCTTGTATAATACGGAGCCCTTCACGTTGATTTTTCTGTTTTCGTATATCAAGCGCTTTCTCCGGATCATAAAAGAATAGCTGTGAATAGCTTGCCTTATTCTCTTCCGCATGTACAAAACAACTACTATAATGTCGCAACTCTCCATGTATTGAAAAAAATTCAGGACCACCTCCCTTCTTAGCTCTATTGTCATACTCGCACCCGAGACTCGTAAAGGCGTTTTCGAAATTATATCTCCTTAAATTTTTCCTGAACAACTTTGAACTACTGTCATCCCCTTCGAACAGTTCCCTTATTGGTTGAAGAGGCTCACGAAGATCCGGCAATCTAACTTTTCCACTGCGGCAACATCTAGTAAAAACAAGATTTTTCGTAGAGGAATCGCTCCTTCGCTCGTCGATCCAGTGCAAAGCGCTGCACCAATTACACTTATGTTCCATCTTCCCCAAATAATTCCGGCATAACTCGTCAAACCCTGTGCGTCTTTTGGTAGGTATTTTAGTAGAGGCTGAAAGCACCGGAGTCTCTTTCAGAAGTTTGTCATCATCTAATGCGTAGTAGTCACTATAATCATCAGACGATGTATCTGCGGGCGGAATAGACCTGTTCAAAAGAATAGCCACATCAAAAATATCTACATCTCTGTCTAAAGTTTAAAAAGTTAAATTGAGCTATAAAATTAATGCAGGAATTAGTATAATTACATATCATCGTCGTTTTCTTGGAAGTCCTTTTTTGAATCCACGTGCATACTCATAATCCTTTCTTCCATACCTAACTACATAAGTAATTCATCGTTGGCACCAATAAGCTAAATCAGAACATCAAAGTATTGTCTTAGATAACAAAATTTCAATTATATCATTTATTTACCTGGTCACCACACGCGGCATCACTACCCATATATCGTGAACGACATGTCGCTTCATCACCCACGTATTGACCACCGAATGGATCCTCCACAACTTTTCTCATCCTAGTTTGCTTACGAAGCTATTACAAAAATAATCCACATTAATGTTATATTTGTATTTGGAAACACAATATCGTCAAATTAAGAATTAAGCTTATTTTTTCTACCAGTTCTTCAATTATCTTAAAAGGACCATGAATCCAACTTCTATTTTAGCACCACAAAGAATCAATACGCTAAAAAAAACAAAATATATGATCAGTAACTTACCATTACCGTGTACCCTAAAGCAAAAGAATTAAATTCAATCTAGCATTGAATCATTACATTCATTATCATTACCGTCTACACCATGTGATCATTAATTCAATGAGATATTAAGTGAGCAAGGAGTAGTTTTTGCAGTACTCCAAAGTCCCATATATAATAACATTAGTATTGATATTAAGTCCCATATTGAATAACATTAGCATTGATATTGACGAATACGTAAGGGTTCCTAAGGGTAACAAACAATCTTTAGGATGCTATTATACTTTTAAGTTTTTAACTCGCCATTTTATTTTGTTTCGATGTATTTCCACCAATATGAACGTCATTTTGTTATTGCATCACAAATTTCTCCTTGATTTGTCCACGTCTCAAAAGTATACTATACTTTTCTTCTTCGGTCAAAGAAGCATACTGCAATATTATTTTTTTTTAAGAAAAAGAAATCAAACATAAACACTATTGAAAACTCACCAAATAATTTTGTTGGAGAACCATATTGCATTTTTTTAAAAAATACTGATCAAATAGAATATATTTTTTTTAAAATAACTATTAAAAACTTACCAATGTTTCTGGCTGCACACGCACATGTGGCTTGGGAACCAAATCCAACTTTTGAATTGTGGCAATATCACTGGTAGCAGTCATTCTCTCAATATCTGCCTTCTTTTCTTTCTCAGTTGCCCGCCGTGCTTTCTGGGCTGCAGATCGTGTCTGAAAGTTCCAAAAGAAAAAGAAAAAAACAATGAATCAGATAACGTGTGTGCATATGATACTTTACATTTGAATCAACACATATAAGATTCTTACCGCGGATACTTGTTTAGTGCTTTTAACTTTCTGTACTGGTTCCTTTTTGGATGCTCTCTCGACCTTTTTAATTTCGTTATACGCCTTATTTCTCCTAGCGTGAATATCATAAAAAAGAAATAAATTAAAAGCCGAATTTTTAAAACTATAAACCCGCACAAAATAAAATATTAATCCATAATTTACATCCCCCGAGTATGTATTGTGTGCAAGGTTGTTCACTAAAAAGCTGGAAAACGAAGAAATATATTTACTTAAGCATATACGCAGACACATAAAATTCTGACACAATAACTAACTACGTAAACTGGAACTATATTTACAAATTCACTTTTCACCTGAGTTTGTCTTTGCTTCTCCTCCAGTACACGCTGTCTATATATTTTATCATCTAATATAATACTATCGCTTTGCGTTTGTTGACGCATTGATTGTTCTCTACTCTGAGGTTGTCCTGCCAAATTAACTTCTCCACCACATACAGTCGATGCCTGAAATATCGAAAAATATAATATAACACAACCATTGCTCACAATCTAACTATTAGACGTTTCTTTAGACAGTGTAATCATTCTCATTGTCTATACAGTAAATAAATAACGTACTAACCTGAGCATCTGATGGACTATTGATATGGTCACCCTCCCTTTGTTCCATTACTTTACCAGACGCTTCACTGCGAATATTCAATAATGCTTTACGTTCTTTTTCACGTTGTTGTTCCTTCTTGTTCAAATGACGCCGGCATTGACCCTCCATTCTCCGAGCCTGAGAACCGCAGCCAAAATATAATGACACTTTTAAACAAAAACCATACAATCATCTATACACATGTTAATTAGAAGAATGAAACTTCACCTTTGTCCTTTCTGTTATGAACTGATTTTCACATTGTTTTCTCTCCCTCCTAATATCTTCCCCTGCTTTAGCCTACAACGTGTAAGTTTATACAACAATTATTAGAAATAAACAGAAATTAACATAAAACAATTAATTTTTTGACAGTAATAATATTGCTCCTCACCTGCTCCTGCGCTAACTGTTTTTCTCCTTGTGCAGATGTTTGGTATGATGACGATACATCCTATGTAGTATATATCAGATTTAGTCAACTTAAAATATCGCTATCCAAATCTTTATGTTGAGGTCCAGATATAACTTACTTGTTGAGTTCCAAAAATAAATTGTTGTTGCTGTATCAGCAAATTTTGTTGTTGTTTGGCCAACTTTTCTTCTAACTCTATTGCTCGTCGTTTTCGTTGTGCAGCTATCGCATCCTGTTGTATAAATTTATAAAACATTAAAGCTAACACAGTTTATGACCATCAGTCGCGGCAATACAATTAATTTTTCTAGGATATATAAGTCATACCTCCGATGCCACCCTTTTGTGTCGTTCTCTTTTCCCTGTCCGAATTTCTGCCTCTGATGCCACCCTTACATGTTCCTGCGCTAACTGTTCTTTTAAAACACGGTTATTGTATTCCTGTTGTTTTTGTCCTTGTGCAGATGTTTGGTATGCTGACGATAGAGCCTATGTACGTAGCATAGATCAGTTTTAGACAAATAAAATATCGCTATGCAAAGCTTCATATTGAGATCCAAATAAAACTTACATGTTGAGGTCCAAATACAACTTGATGTTGGTGTATCAGAAAATCTGGCATAATATGTTGCGTATGCGTATTCTGGAATCCTTGTTTGGCCAACCCTCCTTCTAACTCTTTTTCTCGTTGTCTTCTTATTGCAGTCATCATAGCATGTTTTATTAATTTTTAAAACATTACTGCTAACAAAATTTACGATTATCATTAGTACCAATACAATAAATAATTCTAGCATATATATAAATCTTACCTCTGATGCCACACTTTTTGGTCGTTCTCTTTTGCCTGCCTAAATTTCTGCCTTTTTGTGTTGAACATCTCCATGGGTTGAATTTGTAGATGTTCTCATTCTGATAAATCAATGTTGTTTTCAAAGCCAATTATTTATTATAGCGTAAAGAAAAATACAGTGAGAATAAAATCTGAAAGTTATTTATAGCCTACGTCTGATAAGTTTTAAGGAAGCAGTTTGTGATTTCACTCTTGTATTAGGAAACCGAAATCAATAGTCGTTTTGATTGCTTGTGGTTAGGAAACCGACTCATATAAGGAAACACTTTCTGGCAGTATGAGGAAGCAGTTCGTGATTTCTTTTGGAGGAATATCAAATCATGGCTCTCCCTTATATTCCCTGATATCTATAATGATGCTTTACCAAAGATGAACTTGAAAGAAAAAGAATATACTTTAAAGAGTATCTGTTGTAGTGGGAGTGGACGGTATCGCACTGAGACAGCCAATGCTCTTTTGTGAATCTGATGGTGTCCTCCTTAAAACTTAAAAGTGGCCTACTAAAATTGTTTGGTTCTTAATACGTATGTTCGGGTATGATCTTCCAGCCATCACCAGTACAGCTCGCTTCCAGACCATTAGTAAAATCGATGTCTAATTTTTGTAGGCTGTGGATATTTTGTATCTCTGTTGGCATGCACCCCCGAGAACACGTATTAAAATACATATCACGGAGTACCTTAAGTTGCCCTAGTGGTGGCGTGTCATAAACACTGAATGATCCCAGGACAAAGACATAGCAATATTAGTTAGCTAGGTGAAGCTACAGTTATAATTTCATGGTCATACTGTATACATCTTACGGAAAGTATAAATCTACAACATTTTAAAGTTGATTTGTACCAAAGGAACGAACGGATATATAAACAATCCAGGCCAGAGGATGGCCAAAATTTAACGTCTTTTAATTATTCAACTTGCAGTTGGTAATGATCTTACTGTGTCTCTTAATGGAATTACTTAGAAAACGTAATATGCAAAGGCAAGATAAAAATGAATCGTACTATAATTTTGAACTAAATTTACCTTAAAGAAACAGACCTCAATTTCTAGAAAACTCATTTTTGTGCTTAACAAAAAGTTAACATTCAATAAAATTGTCAAAAAACCCCTGCAGTGTCTAGGTCTTGAGAAATTCTTATTGTGCTAGATTATGAGCATCGTAAACTCCAAATGCATTTGGGGTCTTCTATGAATTTCGTCTGGCCAATTGCTATTAATTTGAATGCCGAGTCAAGTTTATCTTCTTCAAAACCATCCATTTCCCATTCCATGCATTTCTCATGTGTTGCCTGGTCGACTGACCTGTACCACCATACCCAGCAAATTCCTACATCACCTGCAAGTGTGCAGCATCACAACGTGAGGAATTCCATTGAACTTCTGTACCTTCATCCACTTATGATCGCGGTGGCTTCAAATTCCAGATATCAAAATCTGGAAAGACTAACCAAAATTGTGAGCTTAGTCACAATAATCAAGAAGATATGAAAAGAATAAATCAGAGGTTGTCGAATGTTTTTACTTACTCCAATCATCAAATCCATTGTTTGGTGTTAAATTGACAAACATCAGGTTGATCTTTAGGTTTGAAAGATCAAAGGAGCTCACCTCCCTAGTAACAACTTCAGTCGATCAGGTAAAAATTCCAGGAATGCAAAAAAGACGACGCACAGAAAATAAAATTTCAGGGTAAGAGAGTAATACAAGGCGATACTAGGAGAAAGGAATTTATTTAAAGTCGTGTAAATTATCAAAATCGGTAATTCAACCTTCATGAAGAAAGGAAATTTATCTAAATTATTATTCGTAAAGGAAATTTATCTAAATTATTGTTCGTAATTACGAACGAAATTAAATTAAACAAATCGATAACTAAAACCAAACCAAAACTATATTAAAAAGCTAGGGTTTGAATCGTTACAATTGGAAGATTTTCTTACAACATCTTCTTAAAGGGGAGATTGCAGATGCTATTATCAATCAATAAACCCAAATTAGGTTACAAAAAACATAGGAAATCAGAGAACCTAACCTTCAAATTATGGCACTTCAACTGATTTGAATCAAAATAAAAAATCCCCAATTACAGTACAGCTGAAGAAATCCCTTATTACTATTTCTCGGTGTATGAGATATAAAATATAGACCTTGACGAAATCCCCAATTACAGAAAATAAGAAACGGAATATACCTTGCGAAACAGATTTTCGTTTTAGATAATCAGTGATTTAGAAGAGGGTGTTCTGTGTGGAATACTGGTTGGGGAAGAAGGATTCTTTTTGTTATACAGGGAGTCGTATCTTTCTTGGGTAATTAAGAAATTGAACGGAGAAGAATTTAACAACGAAGAAACAGAACATGACAACGAAGAATTTTAAAATATATATAGAGGGAGTCATATCGTGGTAGTTTTAGTGTTTACACAATCCTGTGTTTTAAAACTGGCCGGACTGGGGCACCATCCACGCCGCCCAAAATAAACCCCAAACAGATCCGACGAACGTACGTATCCCTGGCCGACGATATATCACGGCCGCAGGATCGTCGAATCCGACGAACACCTTTGTCCTGGAGACAAATACAACAATTCCTTAAAGGGGAGACTAGGTATCACGCCGGCCTGCGGCCGGCGCTCAACCTTTCGTCGATTTTTGAAAAGTTGCTTTAGGCTTATATAGCTAAAAATATGATATAATCCAACGAAATAGAAATAATATGGAGATTTAATAAAACTGAACATTAACCGAAAATACTAATACAAATCCCTTAACTTTTATTGGTGGTATCCTACCACTTTCCTCGGGAGTCAACCTATCAGCTGCTAGATAAGTGTGTGTATCTCCGTCCAAAAAATTAAGTGACTCGACATTAATCTCATTAACATCATCATTGCATGTCGTGAGAAGCATTCCATTAGTTAGTTCCTCCTCCGAAACTTGTTCGTAACACTCCTCATCCCCTCTCAAGATTTGTGTTTTTGTGAGGCATGGATAGAGCTTCTTTATTAGCTCAACCTTTTGTTGACTTTTGAAAAGGATATATAGATTAAAATATAATGTGGAAATTTTAAAGGCAGATGTAGTGTCCACATATTTAGTTGGTTGTATCATATTATAGCGTGTTAGTTAGTCGGGTCACTGTAGCGTGTTTAATTAATTGGATCATAATAGCCAGAGGGGACCGGGTCCTACGGCCCCGGCGGTAAAATTTTTTAAGGACAAATGTAGTGTCCATATTTAAATTAGTGTGTTAGTTATTCCTGCCTATAATAGTCGGGAGTGGTTCATAAAAGAACGGTCTCAATATTTAGTTGGTCGTGCCATATTATAGTGTGTTAGTTAGTCGGCTCACTGTAGCATGTTTAATTGGTTGGATCATAGTAGCCAGAGAAGTCCGGGACTTACGGCCCCGGCGGTCGAGAAAATTTAAAGGCAGATGTAGTGCTACATTTGAATTAGTGTGTTGGATCATACCATCCAAAGGGGACTGGGTCCTACGGCCCCGTCGGTAAAAAAATTTAAAGACAGATGTAGTGTCCATATTTAAATTAGTGTGTTAGTTGTTCCTGTCTATAATATTCAGGAGTGGGTCATAGCAGAACGATCCCAATATTTAGTTGGTCGTGTCATATTATAGTGTGTTAGTTAGTCGGGCCACTGTAGCGTCTTTAATTGGTTGGATCATAGTAGCCAGAGGGGTCCGGGTCCTACGGCCCCGGAGGTCGAGGAAATTTAAAATCAGATGTTGTGCTACATTTGAATTAGTATGTTAGTTGGTCATTTCTATAATAGTCGGCAGCATATTTAGTTAGTCTGGTCATAGTAGAACGGTCCGAATATTTAGTTGGTCGTGTGATATTATAGTGTGTTAGTTAGTCGGGTCACTGTAGCGTGTTTAATTTGTTGGATCATAGTAGCCGGTGGGGGCCTGGTCCTATGGCCCCGGCGATAGAGAAAATTCAAAGGCAGATGTAGTGCTACATTTGAATTAGTGTGTTAGTTAGTCCTGTCTATAATAGTCGGCATCATATTTAGTTAGTCGGGTCATAGTAGAATGGTCCCAGTATTTAGTTGGTCGTGTGATATTATAGTGTGTTAGTTAGTCGGGTCACTGTAGCGTGTTTAATTGGTTGGACCATATTAGCCGGCGGTCGAGAAAATTTAAAGGCAGATGTAGTGCCCACATTTAAATTAGTGAGTTAGTTGGTCATGTCTATAATAGTCGGCAAAATACTTAGTTAGTCGGGTCATAGCAGAACGGTCCCCATATTTAGTCGGTCGTGCCATATTATAATGTGTTATTTAGTCGGGTCACTGTAGTGTATTTAATTGGTTGGATCATAGTGGCCGAAGGGGGCCGGGTCCTACGGCCTTGGCGGTCAAAAAAATTTAAACAACAAATAATCGTCATAGAGAGATCAGGAAACCGACGATCCAACGGATACCCATATATTTTTATATAAAATATATAACCGAGCGTGGCGATTTTGGAAAAGTTATCCTAAATAGTCAGGAGCATATTTAGTTAGTTAGTCGGGTCATAGTAGAACGGTCCCAATATTTAATTGGTCGTGTCATATTATAGTGTATTAGTTAGTCGGGTTACTGTTGCGAGTTTAATTATTTAGATCATAGTAGCCGGAGGGGGGCGGGTCATACGTCCCCGGAGGTCGAGAAAATTTAAAAGAAAATGGTGCCCACATTTAAATTAGTGCATTAGTTATTCCTGTCTATAATAGCCAGGAGCATATTTAGTTAGTCAGGTCATAGAAGAACGATATGTGGATACCGGGATCTTATTCATGACTGCCCCAATGAAGTGATTTGGAATCGAGCAGTAGTCATAGTTCCATGAGTCCCAATATTTAGTTGGTCGTGTCATATTATAGTGTATTAGTTAGTCAGGATAATTTTGAATATTTAATTAGTTGGATCATAATAGTCGGAGGGGACCAGGTCCTACAGCCCCGACGGTCGAGAGAATTTAAAGGAAAATGTATCCCACATTTAAATTAATGCATTAGTTGATCATGTCTATAATCTTCGGCATCATATTTATTTAGTATAGTCATAGTAGAACGGTCTCAATATTTAATTGGTCGTGCCCACATTTAAATTAGTGCATTAGTTGGTCATGTCTATAATAGCCAGGAGCATATATATTTAGTTAGTCGGGTCATAGAAGAACGGTCCCAATATTTAGTTGGTCGTGTCATATTATAGTGTGTTGGTTAGTCGGGTCACAGTAGCGTATTTAATTATTTGGATCATAGTACTCGGAAGGGCAGACAGGCGGTGGAGAAAATTTAAAGGTAAATGTAGTGTCCACATTTAAATTAATGTGTTAGTTGGTCCAATCTATTATAGTCAAGCATATTTAGTTAGTCGGGATATAGCAGAACGGTCCCAATATTTAGTTGGTCATGTCATATTATAGTGTGTTAGTCAATAGGGTCATAGTAACGTGTTTAAATAGTTGAATCATAGTAGCCAGAGGGGGCTGGGGCCTACGGCCCCGACGGTGGAGAAAATTTAAAGGAAGATGTAGTGCCCATATTAAAATTAGTATGTCATTTGGTCCTGTCTATAATAGTCGGGAGCATATTTAGTTAGTTGGGTCATAGGAGAATGGTCCCAATATTTAGTTGGTCGTGTCATATCATAGTGTGTTAGTTAGTCGGGTCACAGTTGCGTGTTTAATTAGTTGGATCATAATAGCCGAATAGGCCCACATTAAAATTAGTGTGTTAGTTGGTCATGTCTATAATAGTCCGAGCATATTTAGTTAGTAGGGTCATAGCTGAATGGACCCAATATATAGTTGGTCGTGTCATATTATAGTGTGTTAGTTAGTCGGGTCACAATAGCGTGTTTAATTAGCTGGACCATAGTCTTCGGATAGGGCCGGGGCATGCGGCCGGCGCTCAACCTCTTTTCGATTTTCCATGTTCGGCCAGGGAATTTGGTATATTGTTTATTTGTTTGGTAGGTCGATCAGTATTTTTCCTTGCAATTTTAGTCTGTGGTCATAGAAGAACGGTCGTAGTGTGCTAGTTAGTCGGGTCACAGTAGCGTGTTTAATTAGTAGGACCATAGTAGCTGGATAGTGCCTAACGGTCGTAAAAGAACGGTCGTAGGCATCGGCCGTGTAGAAAATATACAATCCGATATAGTACCGACATATTTAGTTGTTTGTATCATATTATAGCGGATTAGTTAGTCAGGTCACATTAGCCTGTTTAATTAGTTGGATCATAGTAGCCGGATAGGCCGGGACCTACGGCCTCGGCCGGTGAAGAAAATTTACAGGAAGATATAGTGCCCACATATTTAGGTGTTTGTATCATATTATAATGTGTTAGTCAGTCGGGTTACAGTAGCCTGTTTTATCAGTTGGATCATAATAGCCGGATAGGCCGGGACCTACGGCCCCGGTCGTGGAAAAAATTTTCAAGCAGATATGGTGCCCACATATTTATTTGTTTGTATCATATTATAGTGTGTTAGTTAGTCGGGTCACAACCTATTTAATTAGTTGGATCATAGTCGCCTGATAGGCCGGGACCGTGGTGAAAATTTACAGGCAGATATAATGCCCACATATTTAGTTGTTTGTATCATATATTGTGTTAGTTAGTCGGGTCACATTAGCATGTTTAATTAGTTGGATTACAGTAACCGGATAGGCCGGGACCTACGGCCCCTGCCGTGGAGAAAATTTACAGGAAGATATAGTGCCTACATATTTAGTTGTTTGTATCATATTATAATGTGTTAGTTAGTCTAGTCACAATAGCTTGTTTTATTAGTTGGATCATAATAGCGGGATAGGCCAGGACCTATGGTCGCGTGGAGAAAATTTACAGTTAGATATAGTGCCCACATATTTATTTGTTTGTATCATATTATGGTGTGTTAGTTAGTCGGGTCACAATAGCGTGTTAGTTGATCCCGTCTATAATAGTTGGGTGGGCCTGCCTATAATTGTCGGGTCATAGCAGAACAGTCCCAATATTTAGTTGGTCGTGCATATTATTCCGTGTTAGTTAGTTGGGTCACAGTAGCGTATTTAATTAGTTGGAACACAATAACCGGATAGGGTTATATTATTAAATCTCATGTCTTGTGTCAGTTAATCTGATTTCTAATGATCTTTTTTTATTTTTACAAAATGAGTAAAGAAAAGCTATGTAAGCTCAATTATCACCACCGATGACAGACACAATGTGAAACAAATTTTCCTAAACTGAAAGTAAAAAATTACCCATGTATAGAAGAGGATAAACAAATCACATAATAAAGAGTACTTCCATCACAATCAACCCACTGTAATCATAATTAAAAAACCCCACTGAAGTTGATCATTGTAAAAAAAAAAATCAATGAGAATCTGCAGTAATCCATAATTTCAGGAAAACATTACAACATAGACCACAGAAAGTTCCTTTTCGTTAACTTTGCATGATTTGTGTAGGCTTCTTACCAATGTTTTCATGGCACCAGACTTCTTGAGGTGTCATAGCCAGGCATTTTCTCTCTTGAGACATATACCAGGCGTGGAAGTTCATTTTCATCTATGTCCTGCGCACATGTCATGGCAGTTCAAATCCATATATATCATATCACCAAATTGTCCAAGAAGGATGACAAAATGCAGTTGAATTGTCAAAATAAAATAAAATGATCCATGATCGTGAAAGTGAAAGTGAAAGTGTAAAATGTAAATTTCTATTAGATGATCGTTTAACATGTTACTGGCCAATTCCCCAACAAAAAAGGAATTTGTAAGTGTATCAATTTTGTATTTAGTCAAGTTTGTTTTATAACTGCAAGCTAGGATTTTGATCATTAGAGAAAATTATTATTAATAATTTCAAAAATATTTACCTGTGGTTCTCAGCCTCTTAAGAATATCTTTGGAGAGTTCCAGTTGCAAGGCTCTCCTTGTTTTTATTCGGAGAAAAACTTAAACTTCCTAGTCGGAAGCTTCTTTGGAGTTCTTCCTTCCGTCCTTTTTCATTTTGTAATCCACTATCACATAAGCTCTACATCCTCAAGTCCTCGTGAATCTATCTCGAAAATATTATATAGATGATTGATAACGTTATTACTCAAAGCTACATCCGGCAAGGAAATGCTAAGGCCGGCGCTCAACCTCTTGTCGATTTTCCATGTTCGGCTGGGGCTTAATCATTTTGGAGTTTTGTTTATTGTTCATTTGTTTGGTACATTTGTGCATTTTAATAAATATCCCCCCATAATAGCAATATTAAATTAATTGGACCATAGTAGCTGGATAGGGGGTCGGGGCCTACGGCCCCGGCGGTGGAGAAAATTTAAAAGCAGGTGTAGTACCCAAATAATTAGCTGGTCATACCATATTATAGTGTGTTAGTTAGTCGGGTCACAATAGCGTTTTTAATTAGTTGGACCCTATTATCCGGATAGGGGGCCGGGGCGGTGGATAAAATTTAAAGGCATGTGTAGTGCCCACATTAAAATTAGTTTTTTAGTTAGTCCTATCTGTAATAGTCGGGAGCATATTTAGTTGGTCGGGTCATAGCAGAACGGTACATATTTAGTTGGTGGTGTCATATTATAGTGTGTTAGTCGGGTCACAGTAGCGTGTTTAATTCTTTAGATCATAGTAGCCGGCTAGGAAATCGTTATGGAAGGTACCACATTGTGTTAGAATTTGTAGTTTCATCAGTCAATATGGCTTGGAATTAGTCATTATAGGCTGTTAATCGTTCTAAATATATATTGACAAACACCGATCTAAACAGATAGGGAAGGCATCATCCATGTCTCTGTTAAGTCGTACAAAGCTAATTTGTTGGGCACAACATATCTGTTTGAAGAAATACAATGACGGGTGCGTAATTTTTAATGGAGTAAACAGAATGAAACGGACAGAGGTCAGCTGCTTTGGCAGCAAATTTTTTAGTGCAAACCCAATGTCCAGTCTAGACAAAAAATTTACCCTCTTGATCAATCCATCAATATACTAAGAACTGAGAAAGAGATGAATATTGTTATAACTTAGAAGGTAAACGCCATTGCCTTGACTTGACATACCAGCATGATAAAAACATCTCTAGCTAGCATTGATCTCGCCGTGCACCTGAATTTGAAAGAAAAATATCTTTAAAAAAATAAAAACATAATGAATCCTAAGGAAGGTATACAGTACTGCAACAATTAAAGGAGTAGTCATCTTGAACTGTTTTTGCAACCCTGAAGCCACCTGTATTGTACTGCTCCTATTGGTTGTTGTTGAATTCAGCTGGTGGGTCGAGATGGGATACACATCTATAGGTGATGGATGGTGTTGCGATTGCAAGGTATTGGTGGTATTTGCAATACACCAAAGCCATCAAAGCTCTTAATATTTACTGAATATTGAGGTATACTTTTACACTGATGGTTATACTTGAGAAAAATCCAGCTTAGTTATACACAAAAGAGGAAGTTGTTGTGACAGACAAAAAATGAAAGATAGATGTGTGCCCATGCTACGCACCGGGCATTGGAATTTTTTCCCTTTTTACTTGGTGTGCAGGGGGATTCTCCCCGCCCCGTAGTGATGCATTTTTGATTTGGTGAGCGCGGGGCTTCGCCTCGCCCCGTGGCGATGCATTTACATGACTTATTCAATCGAGTATTACCTGGAATGTTATGAATCTGTTGAGATGAATCATGCCAACGCCAAATGATTAATAATCACCAACGGTTTTCTTTCGTGTTACCTGCGAGGATGATACCGTAAAGAGAGTGTAAGAGTATCGAATGTATAATAATATAAGTCTTAGAGTAGATGCAGCATACGTGATGTTTAAGTATTTGAGAGTAGAAGGAAAAGTTGATTGTTGGCAGCACTAAATGACCTAAGGCTAGAAGTAAGAATAATATGGATGTTACAAATTGCAAGATACTTGCTCCATCTTTGAATATTAATCCACCTGATGTCACACGGACAGTGGAAAAGATTATAAAATACATGTAGATTGACAATTATTAGATTCTATATAAAAATACTGAAGAAGAAGAAAGTTGAAAAATGTACCTGGTGAACATTGAAAGTTAAGATTAGATATTCCTGGCAACAATAAACAGATAAAATTTTCAGCATTTTGTCGGAAAAATATGCAATTTGTTTTCCTCGTCAACATGTCGTGCAACCAACACATATGAATCATGCCACCTCAAATCTGAAGGATAAAAGATACGCCTTCAGGTACTTACTGTTGTCAGATAAAAATTCCCAGTGTCCGAAAAATTAGAAGCAATTTGTTTTCCCCATCAACATGTCCTGTAACCAACAAATATGAATCATGCCACATCAAATATGAATGATAAAAGCTAGGCTAGGTATTTACTATTGTCAGATACTTAAGTGAACATACAAAAATATGAACAAAGGTGCATTAAAATTGATATGAAGAAGATCATATGAACTAACCGTTTTGTATGAACAAAGATGCATATTAAGTGTGATGCAGATTTGAACCTTTCCACCACACTCCTCTGATACGGCCAACTGCACATACTGCAACCCGCGGTTTTGTTGCATTAAAAAAAAAATTTACATTTCTTTAACGTAAGATGTAATGTTGCATTAAAAAAAGAAATTAAATTTCTTTAACGTTAGATATTAAGTATGATGCGTGATAGAGTGATCTGCATTAGGGGGCTCTAAACAAAGCAATAAGATAGCAAACAATCCAGTATCATGAGAATCAGTTTTTTCTATGCAAACTCTCGCACCTGAATTCAAATGAAGCAGCCTTCAGAATATTCAATAGCCCCTCAGTTAATCCATGCTCCTGAAAAGCTCTCGTATCAAAGTATGTATAGCAAAAAAAACTTTGATACAGGTACTTTGTGCACAAATAGCAGAAATGGAGATGAAGAAAATCATTAATAATTCACAGACCTAATCGTGTAGTTGTTCCATCAAAGAGTATTGCAAGTCACTAAAATTCACATATAATGACATCTGATTCTCACCTTCGAACTTTCCAGACACCAAATGCAAGATGCTAGAATGGTATAAAGCATTTATCATGTTTAGAATTTTATTATAATTTACTAAGAATATTATCAGGTACAAATTCATGTTTTTACTGACGTAAAATACTTGTTGGTTAGATGCTTCTTCTTTTCCCATCACTGAGCTAAGACTTAGTTTTCTACCCTGCTGAGAAATCTCCCAAACCTTTTTTCCGCATAATCTATGGGATTTTTCCGAGTTCAAGCCTAATATTTTGCCTTTTGCCTACCCTAAAAGTGTTTTGCCTCCCATAGTAGATTTACTGACTTCGCTCTGCTGAAGATCAATTATTCTACCATTGTAAATAAAGAGGAAAAAGTGAACCCATTTACTGACTGAATGATATTTACTGACAATAGGTACCTTAGTAAACGTAATAAGTTTATTCCCATAATTTATCATTAAACTGGAAATTCCTCAAATAGAAAATCAAGTAGTATTAAAACCTCAAACCACGTACTAATAAAACAACAATATACACCACTTTAATGTCTTATTAACCCTAAATTCGGATATTAACCTAATCGAATAACCCAATTAAAACCCCAGACCTAGGAAAAACCCTTTCAAACGTGAGGAAAACAGTGCGTACATAAAATTCTAAGGGATATGGATACAGAAGAATATATTAGGTGAAACTGAATCTTTTTCAGTACACTGATGAAATAAAATATTCTAAGGTTATGCGTGAGAGACAGAGAGTAATACCTGTACTACTAATTCTTCCAAATTTTTCTCCCAACAATTGGCTTTGTAAGTGTTTTCCTGCCTCCTATAACCAATTATAGCAGCCCTACAGATTGCAACAGATAACTATAATGCACATTTGGATAAATCTATAGCCGAGTTAAGTCTAAGAGCAGAATCTAAGCTAAGAATAATTTAGAACTTAATAGCCAACCAATGGTTAATTATAGACGCAACGATTATATAAGTGGCAGTGTTTATAATCCAAAAGATTCAAACAACATCTGCGAGTCATATTCACATTCACGTTACTGGAAAGTAATCAACCATGCCATGTAACACTCTAATATGTTATCACTACTACCAGAATCGGTATTTACCTTAGTTCGCCATCACCAGCACTCCTGGCCATAAGGTTTGTCTTTGACTGGGCATTCGCAAGGCATGTCAATAAACCAATTAGTAACATCTGTAGAGACCAATGAACAATCATGTGTAAGTTCTTTTCGTTTCCAACGATCATGTGTACATCAGATAACAACCATCTAATAAAAAGTTCCACCAAATAAAATGTTCAAGAAACTTAAAGAGAACACACAAAAGTAAACACAAATTCACTAAGAACCAAAACAATAAGAAGTAAGAAGTTGATAGAATTCTTAGAAGCAGATAAAATGTTTCCATACACTTGCATCAAACAATTTTTTACTAATTGGCCAACTCTGCCTGCATACCTATGATTCCATCAGTAAGTTGCATTCTCAGGAAACAAATACTGGGCGTAAAGTTTAGATTTCAATTCCAATTATCATAATTGGTAATGGTACTACAATAGTTTAGATCGAATTCAAACCTAAGAAACCCTTACAGAGATAAAAATTCAAGTGTTTTAGCATGTTTCTTCTTTTCCTTCTGATTCAACTTTGCCTCTCCTCTCAAATTTCCTTCAACCAAAAATATTAATCTATTATCCAAATAAACAATGACGAACAAATCAAAATTGCACTGAACCTGAATTACTAATTTGGGTTTTTCTTAAAAACAACAACTCAAAATTTAAAATATAGTTTTTCAATCAAATACACAATAAATAGTAAACAAACCAAGATTTTCAAAACCCTGGAATAACAATGGCTTAAGAAATTTTTATTTTTGGGTTTTTCTGAAAAACAACAAATAAAAATTCTAAATTTAGGTTTGTTTTCCAGTATTTGAAATTGGGTTTTTCTTCGTAAAGGGGAAATTGAGTTGTTCCTGACTAATTTTCTCGAACGATCTTCAAAAAATGGTCTATCTGAATCAACCTGTACCTAAATAATTTGTGTAAAATCTGTTTTCATCCACAAACGATGGCGGCGAAATCAGGAACACAAAAATATACACTTTGACGAAACGGTGTATGAGATATGAAATATAGACTTTGACGAAATCTAAGACTGATATAGCAAAATTTTATGATAAAAAACATCATGAACAGGAGGAACCCTATAAATCAAAATAACAATGAATTTAAAAACCCTATTGGTACCGAAATATCTGGGATTGATTTCAATGAATCATAACAATCAAACCATACTAAACTAATAATATCAAAAATTTAATAGAAATCCGGCTACAACAACCCTAAAAAGCTCAAACCTGAAGGAAAAAAAAATCAACAGGCAATTAACGATCTGATTCCGATCATGAGAAAAGGGAGATACCCACCAGGTTTCTTTTTATAGAAGAAGACGTCGTGCTTTTGATAGTTGCTTGAGAAGATAAAGAACATAGAGAAGATGAAGGACATACGATTGAGAAACAGTTATACTTGGAAACTTGAATCTACAAAAATTAAACCCAAAATTAGGGTTCGGAAAGAATTGCAGTTCTTTAGTTGTTGATTAAACCCAAAATAGGTTATTGTTGATTGTTGATGGTGGCGATGGATCTGGTTGCGATTGTTCTTTAGCTAATTAGGATGAGGGTTAGGATTCTCAGGGAGATGCAGCAGCAGAAGAAGAAACCGAATGAAGCAAGGAAAAAACGGAAGAAGAAATTATATGTTTCGTAGATAAGGTCACAAAAAATTATATGTCGTTCTCTGTTATTAGGTCGGGCCAAGGCATCATCTGCGCCGTCCAAAAAATTATATGTCCCGATCCGACGAACGGATATTTCTCTCGCCGACGATATATTAAGGCCACATGATCGTCGAATCCTACGGTCAGCTTTGTCCCCGACACAAGGACCACTTTTCCTTAATAAAGAGACTAGGTATCACGCCGGCCTGCGGCCGGCGCTCAACCTCTTGTCGATTTATTTAAGTTCTATTTATTGCATATTTACTTAAGTTTTTTTTATCATTTATTTGGTCGGTCGATCAGTAACTTCTCATGCAATTTAATTTAAGTATGTGGTCATAAAAAAACGGTCACAATATTTGGTTGTGTCATATTATACTGTTAGTTAGTCGGGTCATAGTAGCGTTTTTAATTAGTTAGATCATAGTAGCCGAATAGCCGGGGCCGGTGGAGAAAATTTAAAAGCAGATATAATACCCATATTAGTTGGTCGTATCATATTATAGTGTGTTAGTTAGTCGGGTCACAATAGCGTGTTTAATTAGTTTAATCATAGTAGCCGGAAAGTCGGGGCTTACGGCCCTGGCGGTGGAGAAAATTTAAAAGTAGATATAGTTCCCACATATTTAGTTGGCCGTGTCATATGTTAGTTAGTTGGGTCACGGTAGCGTGTTTAATTAGTTTGATCATAGTAGACGGAAAGCCGGGGCGCCCCGGCGGTGGATAAATTTTAAAAGAAGATATAGTGCGCACATATATAGTTAGTCGTATCATAATATAGTGTGTTATATATTTAGGTCACAGTAGCGTGTTTAATTAGTTTGATCATAGTAGCCGGAAAGTCGGGGCCTACGGCCCCGGTGGTGGAGAAAATTTAAAAGCAGATATAGTGCGCACATATTTAGTTGGTCGTATATTTTAGTTTGTTAGTTAGTCGGGTTATAGTAGCGTGTTTAATTAGTTTGATCATAGTAGACGGACAGCCGGGGCCTACGGCCCCGACGGTGGAAAATTTTTAAAAGTAGATATAGTGCCCACATATTTAGTTAGTCGTATATTATAGTGTGTTAGTTAGTCGGGTCATAGCAGAATGGTCCCAATATTTAGTTGTTTGTGTCATATTATAGTTAGTCGGGTCACATTAGCGTGTTTAATTAGTTGGATCATAGTAGCCGGATAGGACCGGGCCCTTAGGTGGAGAAAATTAAAGGCAGTTACAGTGTCTATATTAAAATCAGTGTTAGTTGGTCATGTCTATAATAGTCGAGAGCATATTTAGTTAGTTAGGTCATAGCAGAACGGTCCCAATATTTAGTTGATCGTATCATATTATAGTGTCTTAGTTACCCGGATCACAATAACGTGTTTATTTAGTTGAATCATAATAGACGGATAGAGCCACTGTTGGGATCATGGAGAAAATTTAAAATCAGATATAGATATTTAAGTCTATAAGTAGTGGGGACCTACAACCTGACCAAGACCCCTTTAGATTTATATTTGGTATGTTCTTTTTTTTTTTCTTTTGGGTCCGCAATATTTGGTATTATATGAATCCTGAGCCCAAAAGGGAGATAACCACCAGGTTTCTTATATAGAAGAAGACGTGCACGGTGACAAACTCGGATTATTGTCGCCTCTGTTTTTGATAGCTGCTTGAGAAGATGAAGAACATAGAGAAGATGAAGAACATACGATTGAGAAACGGTTATATTCGGAAACCTATAATAGATGGCCAACTCGTATTCGGAGGGACGGACGGATGGATCTGCCTCAAAAAATTAGCTGAGCAATTTCTTAATCAATTATTAGCAGTTGGAAGCATCCCTTTTCTTGGATAGTCCACACATAAAAACATTGTGAATACCTGCATCAGGAGGCAATCATCTCTATATTATTTCTTCACCTTGATGAACAAAACACTTTTGTATACCTTCATGAGTATCTAACCAAGTAGCATAAAAGAGTATCAATAAACAACATAGTCTGTTCAAAATTTGCAGCTTGTCAGTATACAGATTCATGCAAGTCATTCGATAATATGATTTGGACTAAATTCGTATAGCCGTAAGGACAAATGCTACCAGATTGACATGTGCAAAAAACTACTTAGCTGTTACGATGACAAAATATATGCACGACCAAATAATTAGCTTTCATACTTGCACCCACAACAGGCTTAGTACTACCATACCACCCACTGTTAGCCATGATATGACCTTGTACATATCTTTAGTTAAGTTCTTGCAAACATGTACAATCTGAATTACAATTATAGTTCTTGTGCCTATCGTGACGAACCTAATTTCGGTATCATGAAATATTTATGTTATAAATCAAACCCCTTGAAAACCCAAAACTAAAAAATCACACTTAATCAACACCAAACCAATTGAAGTCCAGAAAACTAATAGAGGAGGAATTTTTCCCGATTAGAGATAATCACAGGTAATCAACAGTCTTTGCAGCAAGCAATACCTGTGTGTATGTAAGTGTTAAATCTTCGGCGTAATTAAGATGCAATCCCAGAGCTGTGGAAGCGAAAAGTTGATTTCATTCCTGTTTCGATTCAATAATCAATATATGTTCAAGAACTAAACCAAATCTTCACGTCTATTTCACGGGAAGTACTACAAAGAAAAAATGAATAAAATCAATAGCAAATCCATGTCCGACGTATTATCAGCTGGAGTATAAAGAAAAAGCAAAGAGAAATCAACAGGAAATAAAATCGATAGAATACCTCAGATTAGGGCAACCATTATCAGCTGCAAAGGATTTATATGTGAACAACAGACCCTAATGCAATGATTTTAGGAGTTTCAAAACGTCCATGACGCATGAAATAAATTTAAAACCAAAACGAAATTCAGACCGGACGAAAAACAAAAACATACTTGACCATAGCAAGAGAATTGCAGCGCCAATGGTAGAAACCGCCTGTAAAAAGTAACTTTAGCTGCTTTTTGAAGGAGATAACAACATGATTATCTATGAATCCAACCCTATTAACTTAAAGCAACAAAGACTTACGAAACATCCATACCTTCTTTCAGAATATTATTCTTTAGAAACACAAATATATCATCTGAGGAAGGAATTGACGTCCGTGTTAAGAAGCAGATACGGGATAAACTTATTACATATCAAAAGGATGTCATACTCCTTATGAGAATACGGCATTACCTACTTGGAAAAAATGTTACCTTTATGAGTATACTACTCAGGAAGTTGCCTCACGCCTACCAACACAGACATGGAAACCTGGAAGTCTGGCAGGTGCTGCAAAACCAAAAAATTCATTTTTAGTACATCACCTTTGTATGAGAAAACAACATCCCAATTTCATTGCTTTAGAGAAAAAGAAGCAATGAGAAAAGATCCTACACATATAAACATATTGTACAGCTTAATTTGCATCCTAAGCACCTTTATTTTTACCAGCAGAGACATTTGCACATCAGAAGCTTATCATACTCGCATATAACACAACAATTTTTAAAGAGCAACAATCAGCCATAGAAGGATCCGATACAAATGACTGCATAACTTAAATTCAGGGAAAAGGTAGGCCTTGAGAGATCACTACTCTCACTAATCATTTCAACCATTCTGCCGTTACTCCCATATTCTTACGTTCCTACCTTGGCAAATATCAACAGCACCCTTCTCCACTGTGTTCTGTCTTGTTGTTCTCCAGTCATCTATAGACTCAGGCAACTGCACCAATTTTCACATACTGTCCGTCTCATCATCACCTCCTAGTTGCTGTGCAATCTTCCATCAGTTTCAGTTTCAATTCAGGAACCTCAGCAATCAATTTATGCCAAAGCCCTCAAATCGAAATAAATTTCAGTTCCAAGTAAGAACACCAAAATCTCTTGCCTTCACTGATTTCCTCCATCTTCTACTACGTCTTCTTAATACATCAGCACTAACCCTGAATTCAAAAACACTATCTTTCTTCTCCATGTGTTCACAGCCAAGACCAACAGCTCCTCCTCAATCGTATAGCTCATTGGGATATTCGATCTCAACCCAATTTCAGCAGTTTCAATAAACCCCAATTTCATCTTTCAATTACATAGAATCGGCACTAATCTGTAAAACTATAGAAAAAAACAAAAAAGCTTCAGTCAGTATATTCATCAAACGTTTTTTACATATACGGTATGAAAATCAAAATCACCAAATAAACTTTCGATTGGAAATTAAAACCTAAAGTTGCAGGTTAATTATCCCATGAAATTTTCGCTACAATACTGGGAGATTTAGAAGAAGAAGATCAAACGAAAAAAAGAATCAAACTTTAAACCTAGAAGAAATCGAATACCTTTTTTAACAGAAGATTTCTAAATAAATTCCACGCAACATAGCCGTTTGGTGTCTATATCTACGTACTTGTGTCACATATGACTTAGGAGGCCTTGATTTGGGAAAATGACGGAGTAGTGGCCGCTTCTTCTTTGGCACTGGCGTCAACAATACCTACTAAGGGTGAACATATCTTTCCTCTTGAGGTACATATATAAATCTAAGCGACTGATGAGCTTTAGAAGTTATCAGATTAAATAAATTGGTTAGATAAGCTCTTGTTAAAAAACAATGTAAACCAAAAAAACTCTATTCCAAAAGGTTCTACTCACCAAACATGCATCCATCTGAAGCAGGTTGTACCACTTCATAGCCAATACCTTCAAGAGGAAGTACAATGCCGGTGAATTAACCGAAAACTCTATTCAATCCCAAAAAGTAAATAACCAAAAACCGAATACAAAGTTGAGATACAATCCACTGCATGACATGAGATTTTGGTTGGAATTGAGACTAAAGCTTGAATTTTATGAATAAGGGTTTCAACTATCTCTTTGATGCAATAACCTGCTAGCTAAGATGAAGAAACAACAAATCTCTTCCTTTGTTTTTAAAATCTCTTATGTTTACATAATCCCAAAAATTAAACAATGAATCCAGAACATATGCTACAACCCTGGATTTGTTACACAACGGGTACCATCAAAATACTGTTTTGAAATCCAGAAAATATCATACCTATAATAAATTGAATATAAAAACCGAATCAAAAATTCGAATTAAAAAGTTAAAAAGCTTACCATGCGTTACTGCATAACTTCGATCTATGGCCACAATTATGATGAACAATATTGTGGGATGATGAACAATAGCACAGCAAAGAAAATACGTCTAGTGATGAAAACAGAACCTCTCATCAATTCCTACGACGAATAAGTAAGGTAGAAATCAATTATCAAACAATATATAAAGCAAAAATCGAGGTGTTTCTGGCATGAGACAATTCTGGGTCAGGAGGAAAGACTTCAATTCATGCCAACTAAGAAAAACTGTAAACACCAACTAAGAAAGTAAGAAACCCCTGATAAAAATCAAACCAACAATCTTGAAGAATAGTATAAACTTGGTAACTGAATTAAAAAAACAAAAGGTATCATATAAGAATTTGAAAAAATAGGGTTTGATACAACATATGTTTTATGTAGATTATCTTTTAGAAATGGCTCTTACCTGCATCTGTGATTCCAAATTTTTTCTCAGAAGAGATTCAGAGAGATACACTGTCTAATAAGATAGAAGCAATTTCTGAGATTATGAATGCACCTGAAATCCCTATATCACAACACAAAAAGAAGCGAGAATAAAAATTAGAACATGAAAAAATTCAAAACTCAATTTACCCAATTTTCATCTGATTAATTGAATTTTTTTCTCCCACATGTTCTCCGTTGTTGCTATCAGTTGAACCCAGAATTTCAAAAAAATTCACCCAAATATCCAATTTTCATCGGATTCAAAATCAAGTAAAATAATGAATTGTCGATTAAGATAAACAATTACCTGAGTCAATTAGTAATCTGAAAAGAACAAAACCTAAAATTAAATAACAAATCGTCGATGAAGATAAATAATTACCTGAGTGAATTATTAATCTGAAAAGAATTAACCCCAAAATCGGAAAGAATTGCAGTGATTGATTGTTGATGTTTGCAATGGATCTGGTTGCGACTGATTGTAGATATTAGGGTATCCTGCTAGGTTTGTGAGCATTGTGATCGATTGTTGTTGATTGTGGCGATTTAGAATCACCGAAGTTAACAATCTCTTCAGAACGAACACAAAGAAAAGGAAGAAAAGAAACAGATATCGACTTATCCGCGTTATAAACAATAAGAATAAGAAAATAAGAATGGGAACAGACGGACGAACGGATCTTGATTTCAGAATTATATGCCAAGATCGTACGAACGTAAGTATCCCTGGCCGACGATATATCGTGGCCGCACGATCGTCGAATCCCACGGTCAGCTTTGTCCCGGACACAAGGACCACTTTTCCTTAATAAAGAGGCTAGGTATCACGCCGGCCTGCGGCCCACGCTCAACCTCTTGTCGATTTTTTTAAAATCGAATATGGATATTTACTTAAGTTTTGTTTATTGTTCATTTGTTTGGTCGGTCGTTCAGTATCTTCTCATGCAATTTTAGTTTGTGGTCATAGAAGAACGATCCAAATATTTAGTTGGTCGTATCATATTATAGTGTGTTAGTTTGTCGGGTCACAGTAGCATATTTAATTAGTTGGATCATTGTAGCCCAAAGGGGTCGGGGCCTACAGCCCCGGCGGTTGAGAAAATTTAAAAGCAGGTGTAGTGCCCAAATATTTAGTTGGTCGTATCATATGATAGTGTGTTAGTCTGTCGGGTCACGTTAGTGTTTTTAATTAGTTGGACCCTAGTAGCTGGATAGGGGGTCGGGGCCTACGGCCCCGGCGGTGGAGAAAATTTAAAGGCAGATGAATGGTCTCAATATTTAGTTGGTCGTGTCATATTATAGTGTGCTAGTTAGTCGGGTCACAACAACGTGTTTAATTAGTCGGACCATAGTAGTCGAAGAAAATTTAAAGGCGGGTGTAGTGCCCACATTAAAATTAGTCTGTTAGTTGGTCCTATCTATAACATTCGGGAGCATATTTAGTTGGTCGGGTCATAGCAGAACGGTCTGAATATTTAGTTGGTGGTGTCATATTATAGTGTGCTAGTTAGTCGGGCGACAGTAGGGTGTTTAGTTAGTTGGACTATAATAGCCGGATAGCCGGGCGATGGAGAAAATTTAAAGGAAGATGTAGTGCCATATTAAAATTAGTGTGTTAATTGGTCATATCTAAAATAGTCGAGAGCATATTTAGTTAGTCAGGTCATAGAAGAACGGTTCCAATATTTAGTTGGTCGTATTATATTATAATGTGTTAGTTAGTCGGGCCACAGTAGCGTGTTTAATTAGTTGGACCATAATAGACGGATAAGGCCGTGGCCTACGACCCTGGTGGTGGAGCAAATTTAAAGGCAGGTTTAGTGCCCATATTAAAATTAGTGTGTTAGTGCTTTATATAATGGGTCGCTTTTACCAGGAACAAATTTTTCAACCTGATCACCATCTACTCAACGACAGTAAAAATGCAACCCTGCGTCAACTCTTGTTTAGGGCGTACAAATAAAACTGAATTTTTTTCCTAAACCTAAGACAATATAATAAAAGATGGATAGGAACCACGCTATGGCCCAGACATTGATCCAAGCAGCAGAATAATAGAAATATGCATAGTCAATACTCTTTCTAAATTCAATTTCCCGATTCTGCGATGAACATTCCACACATTACTGGAAGCCACTACATTTAGTAAAGCTGATCGTATAATGTCGACCTGATAACATACGGATGGATAATCAATAGTATAGATTTAGGTTAATGATATACAGTAAGGAAATAAGGCCCTTTATAGTGTACGAATACTACGGCCCTTTAAAATATCCTTTAATCACAGGCCCAATATTGGTTACAACCCATCTTGACATCGTCACTCGACTCCACATGAACATACATAATGAAACCCAAAAAAAATTAGCAGCTTACGTGAAGATAGGTATTGAAGCATATTGCATCAACGATGATTCTGGTCATAAGCAACACAGCTTAAATAAACTTTGTTATTGGGGCCTCACATCATGTTACAGGAGAAAGCTTTCAATTTATCGAAGCCACTACCTTTATGACTACTTGATCCCCTTTTAGTCCCTGATACTCAACTTCATTAGATGCTGCCATTAAGCACTTGGATAAATTTATATCTAGACTTCGAAGTGTTGTACTGTGGTTGTTTGATAGCAAATTTTCTATGTCATCTGAGCACTGAGGAGAGAAGCCTGAAACTTTGACTGTTAACATTTTATTGAGCCCTCACTACTTCTTATAACTTCTCAGCCATATGGGCATCTGAAGCATGACCAAGACCACAGTCCTTTGATAATACTCAAAACCATGAACTAAGAGGATCAGTTGCAAGCTCATCATCTGTAGATGTGGCCATAAAAGTTAACGAACAAATAAAAAAAAAGTGGTAACGCTGATCACAACAGAAATCAGTAGATTGGAAACCTAACTATTAATCAAGCAGTATAAAAAAAACCGAAATTGTATACATAAATCTTACTCTCTAACTGTAGGTTCCTGCTGACCCTAAATTCTAACTCTCAACATCTTAAACGGAGTGGAATTATCATGTTTATCAATGATGGAAGTATTCAACAGTTGAATGATAGACCATCGCACCATCATGCTTTCCGGTAAATCAAGCAAGAAAAAAAAAACAAAGTCAAAACAATACAAACCCTTAGTCTACTAGACTTGGAGCCACCATTAGCAGTAAACATACGTTGCCAAATCTGCACTCATCAAAAATATGTTAGTCTTCATCTTTCATGATCAACTAAACAACAAAACCACCCATCAAGCAGATGTTTCTCCTTGGATTTATGAATCAAGTGATAAGGCGGATAATCAATGTTTAGTAACACAAACCCCTAGATTTCTATCATCAGTAACAGAAAACAAACCCAAATTCAAAATTCATAATAAATATTCAAAATTCATGATAAAATTTCCAGATTTGAATCCTCAACAATTCAAAAAGAATCTGAAAGCAGAAGTCAAAACACCTGATCTTCATATCCGTCGTTGGGTCTCCATAAGTCCCGGTCTCCATAAGTCCCTCACTTCATCTTATTCTGTGTAATATTGACAGTTAAAACCTAAAGAAGAATACGGTGGTCAGTATTCTCCCACAAAATTTATGTACGTTTTGTAATTATTTGGTATGCAAGGAAGCTATACATTAAATACAATAGCATACCCGAGGTATTTTCAAACAAAGTAGCACTTAACCATTTAAAGTCAGAAAACCGTACCTCACAGGAAGCAATGTTTTCTCCTGCACTTTTTTATATAACACTTTTTCTTTATTTCCACCATCAAGACCTGTAGTACTTGTGCCTAACTAAATATTATTTCCATGGAGTATAGATCCCATAAAGAAATACATTGATATAGAAATCACCAAGAATATCTTTAATTCCAAACTAAAAACAAAATTAACAACCTCGAAATCAGGTCCCGTTATTTCATAGCGAGCGTTACAACTGCTAGCGTAAGGACCAAAATCCAGTCTTCTGGCTTGTCTTTCAAACTACACTTGGTCCCTTGCAAACAACGCTTTGTTTCTATCAATACGAACAGTTGCAGCATCCCTTTTTACAGATTAAAATCATCTCAAGAACTTGACCCCAACAGACCACTTCCATCTCAACTGAACCTGATCACAACCTCTGGCAAACAGACTCGACTGGAGCTTGATGTGGTGAAGAGACTCATTCAGGCCTTTACTCGAATATGTTGTATGCCATTATCTTCTTGCTATAGCCTTTAGACTTCTACATCTTCCAAACTCACCCAATTTCATGTATTCAATTCATAGTAAACCATCATTATAACAACACAAAACCCCTTTCATTTATATCAGCCATCACCCTGAGTTCCAACTGCCACAACAATTCTAACCAAATACTATCAGCACAACCATTATTCATCCCCCGAAAGAAGAAAATTAATTTCCCTGGAAAGAACTCGAATATGAAGCAAACTCATATCTCTTTACCAACCCTAACCAAACAGAGAAGAAAGAAGAAAATAACAATTAGCTACTGCAATAGGAGTTGAAATCTGGAATCAGAAATTACAACAAATCAATTGGAAATCAATACCATAAGCATGAAGAGACGAAATTAAATCAACACCTGGCTCGAAGTAAATCTGAACTAACTCTATTTTTCAAAAAGTATGCAATTACATAAAATAAATTGATTTTTATTGAGTGAACAAACAGCTGGTCATAGACTCATAGCTACATTTATAGTTATCTTCAAGCAACTATATATATTTAGCAATGAGGATCAGTTAAGAAATGTTCAAGTCTAAGGAAACTTTTTGAATCAGGAACCAATAATTATGGCTAGATAATTAAATAAGGAAATCGGTAATACAAAGAATTATCAAGACTAAACGGTTACTATAGATTTTGAGATATGCTTGTTCCGGATAAAATACACAGACATCGAAATTACCTGCCACTAACGTGATTAAAATATGGATTCGAGAGCATGAATCAAAGCCACCTTATCGAGCTTCAAGATTTCTGCAAGGAAGACGTGGGGAGCATCACCAGTGAGCTGTAATCGCAGACTAGCAGATGTAATGTCTATAACGGTCTCTCACACTGGCTTTACTCCATATGTAATTGTAACCTGAAAGTATACCAATGAATTATGAGACGTACTTCTCCCCTCTGTCAGTTAACTGTTAATATTAAGGAGAAAAAAGAATTACTTCGAGCCAAAACAGAATCGACAGCCCCGAATTACTCTATCCGCAAGTAAACCAATGAATACGAGCACCTTCCAAGAAAAACAAAAACAAAAAAATCACATTAGATAGCCGGTAGAAGGCAAATACAATAAAATATCTCTCAGAATCAATTTAGGCAAAATTTGTCATATCAGCAATCCACAGTTGAGAAAAAGATCAGCAAATTTCAGCAACCCACACTTGAACTTTGGCTAATCATTTTCGAAACTAAGCAGGATTAGACAAATCTTCATACCCAATATTTAGGAAATTGATATGACAGCCCAAGAAGGAATAACAAACCAACATTTAGGAAATTGATATGATAGCCCAAGAAAGAATAACAAATACCAGAGAATTACCTTAAATCATCCATCCATGTTTGTTCTTCCCAGCCTTGAATGCAGCACATAAGTTGCATAATACTATAGGATAAGTAACCGGACATATAACCAATACAACTTTCTTCTATCCAGATAGAACGTCACCGCCATATACAAAAACAATAAACAATTCAGCTTTGTATCAATCCGACAAAGCTATGCAAGGGCATAAATTGGCTGTATTGATTCATATTAAAAGCAAAACTCAAAAAATATAGTTAATTTGGAATTTGTTAGATTGATACAATAATAAAAATTGAACAAATTTAACAATCAAAGGATTCAGTATTAGGGTTCACACCTACATGATCAATCGCAATCAGTATAGACTATTGAGAGAGTCCAGCATCAACCTAAAAAAAATTCATACAAAGCAATCAGGACAAAATCAAGAACAAAAATTGAATCTCAAAATTACACAAAAACAGAACATCAGAAGTAAATAAGATATAACAAAATTGAATCTGTACATCGAATGCCTATGGTTCGGAATCTAATTCTAGTCTCAGGAAACATATATCCTGAAAATCAAACCTGCAAAACCTATCCCAATAAATTAAAAAGCTTAATCAAAAGAAGAAACATAAAGAAAAATTGAATCTAATGTAATTCCGGCAACAATATTTCAATATTTCTCCACCAAAAATATTGAAACTAAGTTTCTAACATTAAAGGGAATCTAAAAATACCTAGTTGATTCAGGACATCCACAGTTCTGCTCTTACTCTAACCCAAAGGTTCTGTAGAAACTGTTCAAGTAACCCCAAATCAGCAAGAGCTTTTATCAGCAAAACTGTGGGTATAAGTAATTCTGAAATCGAAATGCAATTGAAACTGATAGGGAAAAAAATAGAGAAATATTTGAACCTGGAATATCTCTAACTTTTTATAGACAACCAATGAATATATGGAAGCGACCCAGTGGAACCAAACTGGTAATTGTTCAGGCTTTGAATTGATGGTCCTGGTTATTTCTTTATGGCTAGATTAGTTGCTCCAAATCGATTTCCCTGGAAAGATCTCAAATACAAAGCAAACCCATATCTCTTTACCAACCCTAACCAAACAGAGAAGAAAAAACGAAAATAATAATTAGCTGATGTGAATAGGAGTTGAGATTAGATTCGTTATTATTGCTCGGAATCAGAAATAACAACAACAGAAATCAAATCAGTAGATAGAAAACCTAACTATTAATCAAGCTTCATTTGGAAGAAGAAATGCCTGTGGAATCCAATGTAACTTAGTGGAAAATGCAATCAATCTCGACGAGAATTAACAAATAAATTAATACAAAACCTCGTAATAAATTTCTACTGATGATAGACAAAAACTAAACACCATAATGAGCAACTAAATCCTCAAGTAAAATAGCTTTATCCCATATATGATCTTGTTATATACCTGCTATACATCTCACTTGCTTGTCGTGAGCCCACCATGTGTGCTGAATCAACTCATCCTGGATAGTACCGCCAGAAGTTACAATACAACTAAAAAGAAAGAAACGTAGCATTATCACGTTCAATCTATCCCTGTCCTCAAAGAATCCACCAGCGCCTTAAAAAAACAACAACTCCGAATATTTGGAACTTAATTTATGAAAGATGTTAACAAATCGTCAGTTGCATTAATCTGGAGATAAAGTCAAGAAAATGCATGGACCTAGAAAATAAGTAGAACTGAACTCACCAACTGTGACATCTACATGAAACCGGACTTCCAAAATAATAGATCAGCTTCCCATGAAATATGTAGGAAAAAATTAAACAAAACCCAAAATTGAAATAGATATACATCATAAGTTATCTTTATGATATGTATGTGGCGTAGAAATTGCTTAATGTCATTTGGAGAAGGCATGACGTAATGAAAGAAAATATTTGTCATGACATACAAATAATGAGTGTTCATACAGGTATTAAATTATAGTTGCAGGAAATCCTACAACACACCCCTTATCATATCTTGATATTAATTTCTAGATCTACATATAAAAATGGTAGTAAAATTGCTAAAATTATAAACGGACACCAAGATTTTTTACATGGTTCGATCAATTTGATCTACATCCATGATTCTTCACTATGATTGTTAAAATTTACATTTGATTTTACATTGATAATCTCCATTAATGGAGTTCTAAATCTAGTTTTGGGGAAGAAGATGATAAAGAAAAATACATTCTCTCTCTAAAATCTCTCTGCAAAATCTCTCTCTCTCCTAAAATTGTCTCCCCCATTTTCTCTCTCCTGCTCTTTTCTTTATATAGGTATCTTCATAGTGGGTGACAGCTCACATTCAACTCATTTTTCTCATTTTTTAGGATTTCTGCTATGCTCCTTGCAGGCTCTGCTATCGTGCTCGCGAGATCTGTTATCGTGCTCGCGAGACTCTTTTGTCGTGCTCGCGAGATCTGCTATCGTGCTCGCGAGACTATTTTGTCGTTCTCGCGAGACTCTTTTGTCATGCTCGCGAGACTCTTTTGTCGTGCTCGCGAGATCTCCTATCGTGCTTGCGAGACTCTTTTATAACCACAAAATCTTCATTTCCTGCCTTGCTCTCGCGAGCTCCCGCCTTGTGCTCTCGAGCATTCTCTCTAACTACAAAATCTTCACATAATTCTCATGTTTTATGCTGTCGTTATCTATTACGTTATTCTTTGTATTATTCTCTGACTCTCGCAAAGTGTTGTTGGAGAGCTTGCGATGATGCTCGCAGAAGTGTTGTTAATCCCGCGTAAATATAGTTGTAGCGATATTATGGTCCTACATCTTGCCTCTTTTTTCTTGAATATTGCTTGAAAAGTAATCTTTAAGAAAAATTTGTTGTTGTAGTAGTATTTGATCTTTGTTAATGAAGGAACGAGAGAAAGAATACTAGACTCGAAAAGTACGTACTTGCCTCTATTATTTTGTGAAGTTCCATATCTTTGCTAAGTAAATAAGAAGTATTAACTCTTGAAGTATTCGAAGTATGAAGTATCCTTGAGAAAATATAAGAAGTACTCAATCCTCAAAATATAAGAAGTATCCGTCCTTGAATGAAAATCATAAGTATTGCCTCTGTTCATGCGAAATTATTACTTCATTTTTGGTGAAAATCCCTGTCCATTTTGGAAATGATTCTTGCCGAGAAGATAAAGAACATAAAATGTTTTCTTGGTAATCCATAGTTGCCTCTGTTCTTTATCTATGGAGGTAGAATCCTTGAGAAAATGTTAAATGAACGAATTATTTCTTTATTCTTGTCTTGCCTCTGCCTCATGCGATAAAATAATCATATTCTGCTAAATAATCACATTTCCTGCGAAATTCTAGAATAGTTTGCGAGGTGCTGAATGAGTTTGCAAATTTCTGAATGTGTCTGGAAGATTCTAAATGTATCTGCGAGTTTCTGAATGATGTTCCTGAAATATCGCCGCGAGATTGTGAATAGTGTCGTGAATAGTTCTGCGAAATAGTGCTGCGAGATTGTAGACAATCCTCTTGAGAGACTCTGAATAATATTTCTGAGAAATTCTGAACAATACTTCTGAGATATTCTGAATAGTATTTCTGAGAGATTCTAAATAGTACTTTCTATATCTCTTGCGATGAACAAATCTTTCCTGCATTCTTAAAAGAAAATAATTAATGTTTGAGATTATTCTATTGGTCTTATTTTGCCTTCCTAGTTAAAGGTCTTATTTTGCCAAATTTTCTTTTGTATCTCTGCGACAAAATCGCAGGATATCTTCACATTTGCATGTAAAAAACCCATTGATCTTGCTCCCTTGCGAGAACTACATCTTATGACATTGCCGTCTTGCGATGAAATCGCATGACGTCTTTACACTTTCATGTAAAAACCCATTGATCTCATCTTATCTTTTTTCTCTTACGGCTTGTTGCCTCTGTATAATTTTCATCACGCGACAATATGACAGGCATAAATGTTCTTGTGATCATAAAGCCCCGTGACATTGTCGTCTTTAGACACTTATCAGCTCCCTAATGGAGGGTGCCGCCCTTATCTTCCCCCTGGTTTCCCCTTCAAGGAGGGCATATCGGCCATACAAGACTAGCTCCTCCCACCCAGATTTTCCAACAACCAGTTATTTTCCCAGCCTCTTGTCCTTTATGCCTATATGGCTTATAGTTACAAGACTGCACCCTAAGTGGGGTTTTCTTCAGGCCGAGTGCATCATAGCCAAGACTTGCCAAGGATGGCAAGGGTAATTTCTTACGCCCCGGGCACCCTTGGCTCAACCGTGTACCTCGGCACCTTGGTCATACTCTGCACTCCTTAGAAGAGGTCCTTAGTCGTCCAACCAGGGTATAACCTTATATAGTTGGAAATCCAAGATCCCTCTCATGGATAGGTTTTCTTTAACCGCAACATCTTCATGACTCAGGTTCCAGCAGTGGTATAACCTTATCCCTGAGTCATGTAAAGAGATACCCCCTTATATGACGCACTATTAGGTCTTACATTTTCCTCTTGTGAAATTTTATTCGCGAACTAGGGTGTACGCCATAAAGGTTCGTCCCATTATTATGTCTCTGCGAAATTTTATTCGCGTTTCTCGCGATATTCTCGCGTTTCTTCATTCTTGCATTTCTGTCCTTTCTTTCATTTCTTCTTTCACTTATGTCGGTTCTTCTTTCATTCTCATAATCATATTTGAAGTAAATATTCTTTAAAATCTTTTGAACTCTTAGAAATATTATTTGAAATCTTGCGATTGTATCGCATTGGTAAATCAAGAATCTCTTTCTGTAAAAGAAATATCCTAAAGAAATCTTTGAAATCTTCTTTGAAATCTTGCGATTGTATTGCGTTTTTAAATCAAAAATCTTCTGTAAAAGAAATTTTCTAGAGAAATATATAAATTCAAGGTTCTCGGTATTTTGTATTTTTGAAGTCTTTGTAATCTTGCGAGGGTATCGCTTTTTTGGAAATTAAGTCAACTTTTTTTGAAATCTTTGCGATAATTTCATTTTCTATAATCTTTGAAATTTTTGAAATTTTTTGAAATCTATAAATTTTTTGCAATGATTTCACCTTTTGTAATCTTTTATAATCTTTGAAATCTTGCGATTGTGTCATTTTTTGTAAATTAAATCAAAAATCTTTACTTGCGGTAAGTAAAATGTTTTAGGAAAGGGTACTTTGCTCTTATGTGAGTTGTTTGAACGTCTCGCAGCAAAAAGAAGAGTGAGAGATGAGACTTGAACCCTTGACCTGCCTCTTGCATTTTCTCGCAACAAACCAACTGTGCTAGCCCTCTCTTGCGAATTAATCAAAGATTTTTCGATGTAATCAAAGTTTAACTGTTCGAGAGACAATTATGTAGAAATTTCGCATATTAAAAATAAACTTGCGAGAAGCAAGAATTGATCCCGCAATCTGCTGCATGCATTCATGCCTCCCAACCAACTGTGCTTGTTCTCTTTATTGCGAAATTTATCTGCGAAATAATCAAAGGTTGACTTTCGAATTTCACATAACAAAAATAAACTTGCGAGAAACAAGAATTAATCCTGCGATCTGCTTCTTTCATTCAAGCCTCTCAACCAACTGTGCTAGTTCTCTTGCTTGCAAAATAATGAAACAATGCTGAGAGATTGTCTATTTTTTCACCCTCTGTAAAAAGAAGAAAATTATGCTCGCAGACAAATTCGAACCTGTGACTACAATCTCCCATACTGTTCTCTAGACCATATGTTCAAGAACCTCTCTGCGAAACTAGCGCAGAACTTTTTTCCTTACTCTTTTACTCGCCAATGAAAATGAGAAGAAAATGAAAAATATGAGTCTCTGCGAATTCGAACACGCGACCTCTTGTTTGTTCTTTGAACCTTGAACCATTTGTTCTAATGTTTCTTTGCGATATCTTCGCATAACACTTATTACTTGTTCTTTTATTTGTCCTTGGTATTTAATCAAAAATATGCGAAAATATCGCAGTTAGGAAGAATCGATCCTGCGACCTTGAACTTATATGCTTCTGGTCTGACCAACTGTACTATCTTCAACTTGTGAAAAAGTGGCGAGATTCTTGTGATGTATTCTTTTTAGTTCTCTTTGGTTCTTTCTATTCTCTTTTCTAGCCATGCTATTTTATCTTTCTTTCTTGCGAGAGTTCATTCCCTGCGAGCAATCACTATGAGTAATGCAAGTTTTATATCAATCTTCATAAAATTGAAAACAAGAATAATCATCATTTTTTTTTTAATATGAATTTAGAAAAGAGAAGAGATTTTGTCCTGTAGAATTATTTGTTGGTGTAACTTCATTTGATTTCTTCGCGATTGTTAATGAAGTACTTGGTGAATAAATCATTAGTCTTCTTCTTTTATCCACTGTGATGTCTTTGTCCTTTGTGCTTTTTTTCTCCATTGGAATCTAAATTGTTGGTGTTGGTTTGATCCATTTATTCGCTGACGTTGTTTATTGATAGATTGGTGGATGCATCTTATCGCAAAAGGGAAATTTCACTGGATCTTTTGATTCCTTCATCTTTGACTTCAATCACAAAAATCATGTTCACATTAGTTGTTTATACGATCAAAATTATGATTGAATTCAAGATTTATAGACGTAAATTTATGAGCAAAACTCTTTTGAATTCAAAATATCAACTAAACAGCAATTTTTGTGAAAAACAAAGATTAATAATCTAAAATTCAAAATCTTCCAGATCTATATTATGAACATATAATTTAATAAGATAATAAAGAATTTGTCCTGTTTGAACAATTAATTGATCCAAATTCATTAGATTTCTCCCTGCGAAGAATGAAAACTTTCAATGAAATCTTTTTTTTTTTTTTACGAAATGTAAATCTCTAATCAACAGAAAATCTTGAAATTTTACATTTTTAGAGATCCATTAAACAGATTTTTAAAATGAGGTTTAGTTACTACAAATTCGTAACAAAGACATTTTTAGATTCAAGACTTCCTCAAAAAATCAAATTTCTACAAAAAGCAAAGTTTAGGTTTTATAAAAAAAACTATTTTTCAGTTTTTATTTTGAAATTCCCAGATCCGAAAAATGAAACAAAGAATAAGAAAAGTAAGAAGAAATCTGTCCTTTTTGATGATTTGTTGACATAATTTTGCTGGTCTTTTCTTCAGCTGCCTCTTAATATATCTCCTTCTCTCTATTTGTTGTATAATCATAAGCTTTCGTTGTAGCTTCCATATTTGATCTTGAAGTTTTTAGATCCAGTGAGATCCAATTCTAATGATAGACAATTTCTTTGAATCTTCTTCAATTTGACAAGTAGTGTGTCCCTGTTTCTAGCGCCAAAATGTAGTTGTAGGAAATCCTACAACACACCCCTTATCATATCTTGATATTAATTTCTAGATCTACATATAAAAATGGTAGTAAAATTGCTAAAATTATAAACAGACACCAAGATTTTTTACATGGTTCGATCAATTTGATCTACATCCATGATTCTTCACTATGATTTTTAAAATTTACATTTGATTTTACATTGATAATCTCCATTAATGGAGTTCTAAATCTAGTTTTGGGGAAGAAGATGATAAAGAAAAATACATTCTCTCTCTAAAATCTCTCTGCAAAATCTCTCTCTCTCCTAAAATTGTCTCCCCCATTTTCTCTCTCCTGCTCTTTTCTTTATATAGGTATCTTCATAGTGGGTGACAGCTCACATTCAACTCATTTTTCTCATTTTTTAGGATTTCTGCTATGCTCCTTGCAGGCTCTGCTATCGTGCTCGCGAGATCTGTTATCGCGCTCGCGAGACTCTTTTTTCGTGCTTGCGATATCTGCTATCGTGCTCGCGAGACTCTTTTGTCATGCTCGCGAGACTCTTTTGTCGTGCTCGCGAGATCTGCTATCGTGCTCGCGAGACTCTTTTATAACCACAAAATCTTCATTTCCTGCCTTGCTCTCGCGAGCTCCCGCCTTGTGCTCGCGATCATTCTCTCTAACTAAAAAATCTTCACATCTTTCTCATGTTTTATGTTGTCGTTGTCTATTACGTTATTCTTTGTATTATTCTCTGACTCTCGCAAAGTTTTGTTGGAGAGCTTGCGATGATGCTCGCAAAAGTGTTGTTAATCCCACATGAATATAGTTGTAGCGATATTCTAGTCCTACATAAATTGTGATTTCAGACAGTCTAGATACTGGCTCTGCACCAGAAAAGAAAAATCCTCCCATTTGAGACAAAAATGTATAATAATGCCTGGTTGGACACCAAACGAAACTACATGCCTTAATGCTTGAAAGAGACAGTATTACTACCCATTTTATTACTACACCCTATGTCATTGGAGTATTTAGAATCCACGGAATAAGAATATCTTCTTATATAAGAAAACAAAAGAGTACACATACATCCATTTACTCATTTTAGTGATCCATGTTTTTAAGCACCAGAGTGTTTTACAGATGATTTATAGCAACAACAAATCAAAAGTGTAGACATTACTTCTGGATCAGCTAATGAAAGGACTATAGTATGTCTTGATTTGGGTTCAAATTTTTGGACTATAGCGTCGGGCACCATACAAACCTCACAACACAATACCCACAAGATTAGCACACGAAAACATATCAATTCAAACTATTTAAAATTATGCACCCTAATCAATAACTCACATGGAATCATCCACATATACAATAAAGCATCAACGCACCTGCAATATTAGCACACCGAAACATATCAATTCGAACTATATAAAATTATGCACCATAATCAACAACTCACGGGGAAACATCCACAGATACAATAAAAACGAAATTGTATACAGAAATTTTACATTCTCTAATGAGGAAAATCATAATTCATCATTAACTAAACATCTAACTCTGTAAACATCTTCAAATAATAGACCATCATGTCTACCGATAAATCCAGCAAAAAAATAAACAAAACAAAAACAACCAAATAAACCCTAAACAAATCATCAAAATCTGGAGCTTCAGTCGCAAAATCACATACAAAAAAAAAAGAAGGTCGAAAGCAAAGACGACAGAGATAAATCAAATTCATAGCTGGGATTCTCGTCTACTTACATGTTAGACAAATCACAGAAAATTTTGTAATCTTCAAGCTTTGGGAAATCAAGTACTGTTATTGGTGGTAGTTAAAAACCCATCTTATTTCATTGAATAAGAGCAAACAAAATCCCGCTCAAGGGTAGAGCCGACTGTAGTATTCGAAAGCTTCATTGAAAATTCTCAGAGAGAACCAGCAGCAGAAGAAGAAACCGAGAGAGAAGATTCCCAATTTTAATACGCGATTCGCACACCTAAATAAGGAAAGGTCGTTCTCTGTTATTAGGATGGGCTTGGGAATCATCCACGCCGCCCAAAATAAACTCAAAATAGATCCGACGAATGTAAGTATCCCTGGACGATGATATATCCCAGCCGCAGGATCGTCTAATCCGACGAACACCTTTGTCCAAGAGACAAATACAACATCTTTTTAAGGGGGAGACTAGGTATCACGCCGGCCTGCGGCCGGCGCTCAATCTCTCGTCGATTTTTTTCAAATCGAAAATGGAGATTTACTTAAGTTTGTTTATTGTTCATTTATTTGGTAGGTCGATCAGTATCTTCTCATGTAATTTTAGTCTATGGTCATAACATAACGCTTCCAATGTTTAATTGGTCAGTGTCATATTATAGTGTGTTAGTTAGTCAGCTCACAGTAGAGTATTTAATTAGTTGAATCATAATAGCCGGAAGTCGAGACCTATGGGCCCGGCGGTATAGAAAAAAATATTAAAAGCAGATATAGTGCTCAAACATTTAGTTGGTCGTGTCATATTATATTGTGTTAGTCAGTCCGCTCACAATTGAGTGTTTAATTAGTTGGATTATAGTAGCTGGAAAGCCGGGACCTAAAGGCCCCGGCGGTCGAGAAAATTTAAAAACAAATATTGTCCTAAATATTTAGCTGGTCGTGTCATATTATAGTGTGTTAGTTAGTCGGCTCACAGTAGAGTGTTTAATTAGTTGGATCATAGTAGCCGGAAAGTCGGGACCTACGGCCCCGGCGGTCGAGAAAATTTAAAAGCAAACATAGTCCTAAATATTTAGTTGGTCGTGTCATATTATATTGTGTTATATAGTCGGCTCACAGTAGAGTGTTTAATTAGTTGGATCATAGTATCTAGAATTCCGGGACCGGTCGAGAAAATTTAAAACCAGATATAGTCCTAAATATTTAGTTAGTTGTGTCATATTATATTGTATTCATTAGTCGGCTCACAATAGAGTGTTTAATTAGTTGGATCATAGTATCCAGAAAGCCAGGACCTCGATGAAGAAAATTTAAAAGCAGATATAGTGCCCAAATATTTAGTTGGTTGTGTCATATTATATTGTGTTAGTTAGTCGGCTCATAGTAAAGTGTTTAATTAGTTGGATCATAGTAGCCGGAAAGCCGGGTCCGTAATTTAAAAGCAGATATAGTCCTCAATATTTAGTTGGTCGTGTCATATAGTTGGCTCACAGTAGAGTGTTTAATTAGTTGGATCATAGTTGCCAGAAATCCTGGACCTACGGCCCCGGCGATGGAGAAAATTTAAAAGCAGATATAGTCCTAAATATTTAGTTGATCGTGTCATATTATATTGTGTTCATTAGTCGGCTCACAATAGAGTGTTAATTAGTTGGATCACAATATCCGGAAAGCCGGGACCGCGTTGGAAAAAATTTAAAGCAAATATAGTGCCCAAATATTTATTTGATCGTATCATATTATAGTGTGTTAGTTAGTCGGCTCACAGTAAAGTGTTTAATTAGTTGGATCACAATAGCCGGAAAGCCGAGACCTACGGCCCCGGCGGTCTAGAAAATTTAAATGCATATATAGTCTCAAATATTTAGTCAGTCGTGTCATATATAGTGTGTTAGTTAGTCGGCTCACAGTAGTTTAATTAGTTGGATCATAGTAGCCAGAAAGCCGGGACCTACAGCCCCGACGGTGGAGAAAATTTAAAGCAGATATAGTGCCCAAATATTAAGTTGGTCGTATCATATTATAGTGTGTTAGTTAGTCGGCACACAGTAGAGTGCTTAATTAGTTGGATCATAGTAGCCGAAAACGCGGGACCGCGGTCGAGAAAATTTAAATGTAGATATAGTCCCAAATATTTAGTTCGTCGTTTCATATTATATTGTGTTAGTTAGTCGGCTCACAGTAGAGTGTTTAATTAGTTGGATCATAGTAGCCGGAAAGCCAGGACCTACGGCCCCGGCGGTTGAGAAACATTAAAGCAGATATGGTGCCCAAATATTTAGTTTATCGTGTCATATTATAGTGTGTTAGTTAGTCGGCTCACAGTAGAGTGTTTACAGTTGGATCATAGTAGCCGAAAAGCCGGGACCTACGGCCCCGACGGTCGAGAAAATTTAAAAGCAGATATAGTGCCCAGATATTTAGTTGGTCGTTTCATATTATATTGTGTTAGTTACTCGGCTCACAATAGAGTATTTAATTAGTTGGAACATAGTAGCCGGGACCTACGTCCCCGGCGGTTGAGAAAATTTAAAGCAGATATGGTGCACAAATATTTGGTTTATCATGTCATATTATAGGGTGTTAGTTAGCCGGCTCACAGTAGAGTGTTTACAGTTGGATCATAGTAGCCGGAAAGTCGGGACCTACGGCCCCGGCGGTCGAGAAAATTTGGATATAGTGCCCAAATATTTAGTTGGTCGTATCATATCATAGTGTGTTAATTAGTCGGCTCATAGTAAAGTGTTTAATTAGTTGGATCATAATAGCCGGAAAGCCGGCACATATGGCCCCCGCGGTCGAGAAAATTTAAAAGCAGATATAGTTCCCAAATATTTAGTTGATCGTGTCATATTATGGTGTTTTAGTTATTCGGCTCACAATATAGTGTTTACAGTTGGATCATAGTAGCCGGAAAGTCGGGACCTACGGCCCCGGCGGTCGAGAAAATTTGGACATAGTGCCCAAATATTTAGTTGGTCGTATCATATCATAGTGTGTTAATTAGTCGGCTCACAGTAAAGTGTTTAATTAGTTGGATCATAATAGCCGGAAAGCCGGCACATATGGCCCCCGCGGTCGAGAAAATTTAAAAGCAGATATAGTGCCCAAATATTTAGTTGATCGTGTCATATTATAGTGTGTTAGTTAGTTGGGTCACAGTAGAGTGTTTAATTAGTTGGATCATAGTAGTCGGAAAGCCATGACCTACGGCTTCGGTGGTCGATAAATTTAAAAGTAGATATAATCCCAAATATTTAGTTGGTCATGTCATATTATAGTGTGTTAGTTAGTCGGCTCACAATAGAGTATTTAATTAGTTATATCATAGTAGCCGGAAAGCTGGGACCTACGGCTCAGCGGTCGAGAAAATTTAAAAGCGGATATAGTGCCCAAATATTTAGTTGGTCGTATCATATTATAGTGTGTTAGTTAGTCAGCTCACAATAGAGTGTTTAATTAGTTGGATCATGGTAGCCGGAAAGCCGGGACCTCCGGCCCCGGCGGTCGAGAAAATTTAAAAGCAGATATAGTGCCCAAATGTTTAGTTGGTCGTGTCATTATATTGTGCTCATTAGTCGGCTCACAATAGAGTGTTTAATTAGTTGGATATAGTGGCCGGAAAGCATTAGTCGGCATAGTAGAGTGTTTAATTAATTGGATCATAATAGGCGGAAAGCGGGACCTATAAGACCATTGGAAATAAACTCTTGTAAACATCCAGTGGGCCTATAACACCCATTGGAAGTTTGGAAACTTGTCCAGCGGTGTGAATCTTGGCTACGATAGGAGTTTGTTTTAGAGAGGAGTTACTAAATCGGGGAATAGAGAAGAACCTGGTGTATGCCTGTAATTTGTGTGAAGTAATCAGAAGCTCGAAAGCCATAATTAAAAGAAAGTAAATTGAACTAACCTTGATTATTTGTAATAGCAAATCAATAAAATTTGAGAAATTAAAAATATATCTTAGATTTATTCAATGTGATTGTAGACACTGTTTATAAAGATTCAAGATACTTGATCTGAGCACGATTCCTTCGCAGAGATCTCCGTCACCGATCTGATTTCCTACTCGAGTTACCCACCACAACCAATGACAGCAATTGCTCTACTGCATCACCGATACATTAATGTCAACATATATCATTCTCGCTTTCCTCCAATCACAACAGCAGCGACACCACGACTTCAACCCTCCATCTTCGATAATCATTAACATATAACAACTTTTTCTATCTCCTCCTACCTCGGAAGTCTTACCACCATCACTGATCTCCGACATTCTTCCATGTTTTCTCTTCGCTGGCAACATACTCCTTTCAATCCCCGAGAACAGAAACCATTACCACTGAACACGATCATCAAAATATCGCTGATTCTCTTCCATATCTTCTTATCACCAGTCGTCCATTCTTAACAGTCCAATATTAACAGCTCAACACCAAAGCACGAACTCTATATGCTCATCATCACCATCCTCACTGCCAAGATTGAGTCCTCAGCTCCAAACCCATTGTATGTGTTTATTGTTCAGCTCCATTAATCACCAATCCTCCATCGATGCCCATCATAATCTCTGCCAGTCAAACTCAATCACCGAGCAATCATTCAACTGCGGCAGAATCAAAACAATACTCAGAAACAGATTTATAGCATAAACTGGACAACTTCCGATGCTCCCTTAATTTCCAGTTTTGATCTTTTTAATCTAAAGTTTAGAAAAAAAGTCAGGAAATAGATTTTTCATTGAACGATATCAAGAAACCTGTTTTCAGTATGATTTAGGAAATAGATTTGTAATAGAACTCCTTTTCCTTCTATAAAAATCGTTTATGTTTTGGTATTAAGCAGAGAAAAGAATTACTTCGAGCCAAAAATAAAATCTGAAACACAGTTTGTTTGTGTTACGAATTACGCAAATAGATAGCAAGAAAGAAAAAAAATCGATGCAGTAATAGCAAGGTATAGAACTACGGATTATGAACTATATTTACTGAGAACTAACTAATTGCTTTAGATGATGCTCATGAGCCGAAATCTGAGGGAAAAAAAAAACTTACTAAAGGTGCAAACCACTTAGCATAAAAATTCCCAAAACTCACCCACTTGCACATTAATGTTCCATTTTAGAGTTGGTCACCAATCAATGTGCTAGAGCTAAACCCAGCGAAGAGTTGTCCCATCATTGATTATGGAGATACTGGCGTCAAGCATTCCATCGGATTCCTGTATCATGGAGATGAGTGTAGATAAATACAGAATAGAACTACCTGTGAAAAGACAAAAAGCATACATTTTGAGCATATTACTTTCAACTTCAGTAGCATACAAAAGTTCATTCAGTACACAAATATCATAAATGCTACATACTACTTTGAGGTGTCTACCTATAGCAAAATGTATCTGCTGTGAAAACAGGGAATCACCCACAGTAAGATGGGATATTAGCTACAATCATGTAAAACTTAGCAAATATCGTTTATTCACTGATTTAGCTCAACTTCTCACGTTTACGCACTGATTTATGCAACAGTAAAACCTAATACCTCAGCCTACTATAACACATTGTCACTCAAATTTTAAAGTTAACACAACTTGTTCCCTACAAGCTATCGCTCCTCCAGTAAGTTCGCTGAATTTGTTCTCATACACCCTACATGCTTCAAACAGTTTAGTTTGGCAATGGGAAAACAAAGAAAATAGAAGTGGACAAATGCATGATCCGAGTGTTTTCATTATCAAATAGTCTAGCACGATCAAATTGTCTAGCATGATCACCATAAGCAGAAAAGTAATGATCCTTTCGATACATAGATACATGGTAAGCTTTTGCTAATGTAGCCTGAACCTGTACGCTGCTCTCTATTAAACAGTCAGCAACTACAAAAAGATATAATCCAAATCATATTAATTAGGTTGGATTTCACTGCATTGGTCATCTCTAATAACTCATTAGTTTCCAGTTAATCATCTCAAAAATGGTTTAAACCTTCTACAAAACCTCCATACAGATGGAATTGTGAAAAAGGAACCCATGTTCTTCTATTCAACATCTAGATTTTCTATTACTCAAATATTAGATTGACATATTCTATATGAAACCACCTGAACAATGATATTGATCAAGAAAAAACTTAGCTAGATTCAGAAATTGATCCAAGAAATTACATACAAACATGAAGCCGAAACACATTATTGGAAATCAAATCAAAACATTAAAACAAAACCCATGTGATAATAACCAAGCAACATGCCTTTTATGCATTCAAAAAGATATAAGTATCACCAACTGAAGGCAACGCCCTTATATAAACTGTCCCATCATGTGGTTATCATAGGATGAAGTAATCTTCTAAAAGGAGTAACGAAGAAAAACTGTATATTACCAGCATAAGTCTGCAGGTATGCCAAAATAAATAGGCATATGATAAATAAAAACCACTAATGTAAATAGAAACGGCTTGATCACATATCAACACAAATAGGGCTAACTTAGCAAGTTGATTAATGATAAGATGTAGTTAAGTCCTCGAGCATGAAAAAAATAACTTGTACTGATCCTATATCCACCCTTTGGTACATCTGGCACCTAATAGTTCTATGTAGCGACATAGATTTTCAACAATATACAGAAACGGATAGTGCATGAATGTTTCCAAGCGTTCATAAAATATGATTAAATGTCAAAGCAGATATGCGGGGTTTCATGAACTTATCTACATACTACAATAAAATATGCACTCTAGGTATCTCATGAAACCAAATGACCTTAATTTTTCAGTTTGATCTCCTAAGCCATCATAAAAATCTAAAATTCCAGTTCCAGAGTTTGAAAATCAAACAATTCTGCACAGGCACCAAACACATAAACTATGATGGAAACCATTGATACAAAATCTTCTACATGGAAAATAAGTCAGCAGCCAATTCGTGATACAACTGTCACATTTAATTCAAGAGTGGAGTGGATGTTATATTTAAGTACTGCTCCAGATCTTCCACATTTAGAACTACTACAAAAATATAATGAATCGACGATATAAAAAATAAGCAAAGTAAAGGAGCCAAAGCTGGAATACTAACTAATATGCGTGAATCTATTCTGCAGTAAGCATTTCAAGGCACAGGGGTACCTCAGGATAAAGCAACCACTTCAATCAAAACCACAATTAACTTCAAAATTGGTTGTCAGAGAATGTCGTCTTGCTAGATAAAATACATGGTCGATACTGCAAGGTACCTTCATTTGTAGTCTGGTGTTTCCCAATCTCTTATCTCTATAATTTTCTTGTGTAATGCTGTAATTATGTAAAATCCGAGTTAGAATTAGTAAAAGATTATGCACTGCTGAAACAATTGCAATTGAACAACCAACCAACTCCAGGGCATATATGAAATCCATATATACTAAAGAGACTCCAAGATCGAGAGAGTTGCCACAAATATCGAATATTAAGAATGCAAAAAATTTGAGGTACCACGTTCTTGAGCCACCACACTATTTCCAACAAAAAATGGAGTGTACGAACCAATGTCACTATAATTAGGCAACAAACTGATAATACAACATTGACTTAAAATTACCCTGAAATTAGTGATTTTTAATAAATATAACGCTTCATTGGCAATCACAAAAGATCTTATAAAGAGACAGGATATAAGAAACTTACAATACAAAGAAGCTGTACACCTCTTTGTCCCGACCAATGTCTGTAAACCTCATGTCAAAGGACTTACGATATCTGTTGTGATATTCATATTGAAACAATCCATCCGTGGAGCTAAGGGAATCTCAACTGCACAACAAAAAGTGAACTTAGCATAGAGAAAGAGGACTTGCTATAATACTGGAAACAAAACATATATCTGACACTACCCCTGAGACGCTGAGAGTTCACATAAGATTAGAATAAAAGAAATTCCTAGTCTAAATCTCAGCTCAACACCAGATTCAATGGCCGCAACCTCTCGTTCTGTAAGTTTTGAGATTATCAATTAGTATGCTCTCAAATTCGAATTTAGGAGGTTCAATTTAAGAAGTTCCATCGGAGTTACCATCTAGAGTTTGCATAAGGTTTCCAAAGAGAGAATTCAGAACTGGTTGTTGCCAATTCGAGTTCGAGAATAACCCATCTTTCTTAGTCTTAATCTCAGCTCAACACCAGATTCAATGGCCGCAACCTCTTGTTCTGTAAGTTTGGAGATTATCAATTAGTATGCTCTAAAATTCGAATTCAGGAGGTTCAATATAAGAAGTTCCAACAGAGTTACCACCTAGAGTTTGCATAAGGTTGCTAATGTTCATCTATCAGGCATATAACAAAGCTTGCAATCTAAATATATGCCTCCGTTCGTAATGAACCTATATGAGCAGTATAGGGGAACAAATTAGTTACCATCTGAACTTGGCAGAAGATCAGAAAATTCATCTGAGATGAAACTTCAAGTTGAACTTCTTGAACTTCAAGTTGTACCAACTGTCGCACAGATCCTGAGAAGCTTTAGGAGGAACAAAAAGAACATCGCCTTCGGCAGTGAAATGGCTCAAATACATTGCATGTCCTCACTAAAATCTTGTTGAGACAAGACAATTCACGTTTGAATCAACAACTTATAATTGAGAAAATTAGTACAGTTCTACTTAAGCTAACTGAAGAGGTTGGAGTAACAGCAATTTACCTTAGCAAGGTAGTGGTAGGATTTTGAGTGCTCTTCTTCAGTCACTCCTTACGACTGCATAAGCATATAGATAAAAAAGTAATTGAGAACTTTCCACTCGGAAGTTGTCTCCTTCTTTGTCTGTCTTTGTTTTTTATCAATCTGCCTACGCCAATCTAAATATCAGCATAAACCTTTGAAACCGAGTTACACAAAATCATAATATTAGCATCAAGTAAACCATCAAAACAATTAAACTAAATAGTTACGGCAGAGATAGGTACGATTCCTTCTTCTTCTTGCATACGAATCCAAGAAACATAAACATACGAATCTCGAAGGATCTAGGAACATATATGTTGAGTAATAAGCCTTCAATTAAGGCCAACAACAAATCAGTGTTCAAGTTTCTTCCATGAGCCTCATCTACAATGATTATGAATTAAAATCAGGATATACCTTGATAATACTTCACATAACTCCAACAAACGGCCACCATGACGGGCCTAAATTGGAATTAGCATCAATTGGTTCATCCCCGACTTGATTATCGGCAGAAACCCAAATGGAAAGGTTCTGTAGAAACTGTTCAATGAACCCCAAATCGATATCAGATCATCAAGAGCTTTCAAAAGTTTTAGCTACAAAAATTCCAAAATAATTTAGGAACTGAAAGAATTAAGAAAACATATATAGTGTAGCACAAATAATTGTGATGTCCTGATGATATTCATATTATATATCTTAGCTTTTCATATTTGTAATAAATCCTCAAGCTATGCAAAGAAAATGGTATCTTCACTACGACAAACCTATAAAACACAAGATTTTTGAATGTATGAGTAATTCGGAAAAAAAAAACAGACTAACATCCTAGCATTGTCAGTAAAAAACACCAATTATTAATTCATGAGTGTAAAAAATTAGTGTACAAAATGCTTACCTGCACTTGTCCAATCCGTACCAGCTGCAATGGCTTGAGCAGCGACAGACCATTGAGAATTACCACCCCTTTGATGATTCGATACCGTAATAGCAGTACTATGTTCAGTACTCTAAGAATATGTATGAAATTAATATATGTGCATTAAAAAAGAGTATCGCATAGACACATATATTTCCATAATTCACACTTTAGATAGCGTTCATACCCAAACATATGCAACTGACTGAATCAGAATTTTACTCAAGTGTAGAAATCACTACCTTTTATTGATTTAGTATCGTAAGGCCTACCAGCTTTCTGTTACTGCACAGCTGCTACATGAAAGAATGACAGCAAGTTAGGGATAGTCGTGACAACTTAGAAAAACTATAAAGCACAGCTACAATTAACAGAACCATGTCCGTAAGCCAATTCAAGTGATTCATGCAAACAGGTCAAATAATAATTAAACCGTTAACTTAAACCATCGCGGAATTTACATCCTTGGAAATATCAAACCATCCTTGATAATCTGTTTCTCGGCGGAATTTACACTCAACACTCAATAACAAAACAGATTATTTAGTCAAGCTACATTCTCCGTGAAGTAAAATTTGTATGAAATTTTAATTACATGGAGCCGAGTATCTGTAAGTCCCTGCAACCAATGCAGCTGCAGAGTCAATTTTTTTTTTAGATTAAGCAAGATATTTATTGACTTAATATCGCTAAGTGTAATCAGATAACTGAAAAGTATGAGCAGCAGGTTTGCAAATTAAAATCAAAGTGTTGAACAACAATCCATCAGTAATAATTCCACCGCAACATTATCATCACTATACAGCAAGCACAGGCCATTTAAGTCCGACAACAGAACAACCAAACATGGGTACCAGTGTTTATTCAGAAAATTTACCTGAGATAGATGCTAGCTCTTTCTCACCATGTCTCATTGTCTCTCTACAGAACAATAGAAATCTTGAGATTAAACCCTAATCAAATCATCAAAATCATGAGCTATAATCTCAAGATCGAAAGAAAAAGAGGATAGAAAAAAAATCAAATTCATACCTGGTTAAGAGTTCTCATTTGTGTACCTGTTGAGATCAAAAGAGAACAGGGAAACGGAAAGTTGAATTCAATTTACAGTCAAAACCCTAGAATCGACGGCCTGATTCGTTATCCCAATTAAAACCCTTTCAATCAAAACCCCCAAATTTCAATTTACAGTCAAAACCCTAGAATTCAACATCAATTTACAGCCAAAATAAACAATAGAAACATTCGAAAAAATTATAGAAGTTTACCTTAACCTCTTCCATGTTCTTCAATCTCCTGGATAATTTTGATGCTTTTACAGGTCTTGGATTTCATGGAAAATCATTTTGTTTTTTAGCCGTGAAAAAAACAGATAGAGAACGAAGAGATATAGATGTATGATGGAACGATGAAAATCTATTATGTGATGAAAACGAAGAAGAAGTTCGATTGCATAAGACTCTCGATAAAGAAGTTCGAGTAAGTTTCGAATTCGAGTTGCAGAAGGAATTCAGAAGTGATAGTGAATAACGAAGAAGAAACCGGATCTTCTCAATTTTCTTATTACAATATATGTGCTAAATGATACGGTGCACGCGGGCTTAAGTTAAGCTAAACAGAACTGACCGATACCGACCACAGGATCCCATCTATGCGGCCACGAATGACTCTGGAGGCCGTTTTTTTTAAACCCGAAGGATCTCGAATCCGACGGTCGTATTTGTCCCAGACACAACCACCACATTTCCTTAAGGGGGAGACTAGGTATCACGCCGGCCGCAGGCCGGCGCTCAACCTCTTGTCAATTTTCGAATAGTTGTTCTAAGAATCAATATATGATTGTGGTCAAAGTAGCGTTTTTAATTAGTTGGACCATAATAGCTGGATAGGGGGCCGGGGCCTACGGCCCCGGCGGTAGAGAAAATTTAAAGGCAGGTGTAGTGACCACATAATTGGTCGTATCATATTATAGTGTGTTAGCGTGTTTAATTAGTTTGATAGCAACTATTGCTTGCTCGTGAAAGCAACTAAAATCCATGCTCCATCATCCTATATACTGATTAACTATTTTAGTTTACACAAACTGTAGTTTTGGTCGGTAGGTTCTTTTTGTGTTATATGTAATTTTGTATTCCCTTAAATCTCAAAGATATGTTTTTGTGAAGCACGTTAAGCTTCTAAGAGGACTACAACATGTTTGTTATAAAGGGGAAGCTAGAAAATCCATCAAGAATAATGGCTTCATCAACAATAAGTCCATTGCATATGACTAATAGGCTAATGTGAGAATTTTTTTTTTTAAATAGTTAACATTTTTGAAACTCACCATCACTTGGTTCAAACTATGCCTTTTTCAATCTATCCACCACGGCAGCATCCACATCATTTAATGCCATGTTTACATAATAAATCAAATGAATAATTATTCTTCCGATTACAACTTCATCAAATGTAAAGCAGGACAGGGGGCGCAGAGTAGCAAAAGCAAACATATGAGCATTTTATACGAACCTCAAGCCTCAACATACTGTTTGAGGCACCACTTGCAGTTGAAGCGAAACAAAATATCAATGATGTAAGGTCTATACAATAACTGTCTTAAATACAATGACAGATTGATTCTGATATTCTATCTCAGTAAAGTCAAATAGAACACCCTTTCGGTAGTATTGGGGATAAAAGCATAAACAGGTTAACAAAATGGCCTATGGAAAACTATAGAATGATACAAAATCGAATATGTAGCTTTTCTAATATCAAGCTTATTGTCCATACCTCTGCTAAACTGAACTGAGCATATCTACCCATTCCGTGAGGCAAGTTCCCAAAGTACCACTATCCCTGACAAGGATTCGAGAATGATAGATATAGATACTAAAAGAAAACCCAGATAAGTTGGTGGCGCCCAAATCTATAGGTCTTTTCTAGGAACGACAATCACGCTGTAAACAAAAAAGATTAGCTAATAAGAATCTTTAGTTAAAACAAAGGTATGAGCTTGCTAAACTACAGACAATGAGTTGGAGACACAATCAAATGTTCACGGATCAGTCAATATTAACAAAAATATATGGATCCTACTTAAGACCCAAAACTAAAATGCGTACTAATTGGTTGTTCATAAACATGATTTGATCTTCTGTAACTTCTTCTCGCCCTATAAGCTTATCAATGCACTACATTTCTTCAAGCTTATTCCTATTATTGAATATAGTAGGAAGTCATGTTTAATTGGTCGAATTTTGTCACCTAGTTCATTACACTTGATGACACTCAAGTTTAGATTTGTCACCAACAAAATAGCTAATAATAAAGAACATATATTAAAGTGTTGAGGAAAACTGAAGGTTAGAAATGTGACGATATGATACTATCTTTAAGCATATAGATCATCTTGAATTATTGAACTTTCTCATTAATCAACAATTTACGAAAACAAAGAGAGTTCATAAAATCTATAGATTATTTATCGCTTCCGCTACTGTCCAAAAGTTTGTGTGGTTCACTACTGTGCATGATTATTTATTGCTTCGGCTACTGTTCAAAAAAACTTGTGGATCACTACAGTGCAAGAACGGCGGTGAACTTAAATCTCAGCTACTAACAGATACCTCACTTTAACTTACTGTAACATCATATATCGTCTTATGACTTTTTTAGGTATTATTAACCATTCCCTCGCTCTAAATATTACCGATCCAATTCCAATGACGGTGTTTATCATTTCAATCTGCAACACACAAAATCCAAATTATTTTAGCAAACAGTTTCAAATTATTAGGCAAAAAAAAGTGAACTTCATAAATATGAAACTTATACTGAATCATCCATCTCTGGTGAGTGGTGGGTACACCAGCTAACGTTTGGACATATACTGCGCATACTTATGTGGTTAGTTGTGAGTTCAAGGGTTAAAGCATCATTGAATCTGCAAACAACGGCTCATTAATTAATAAACTTCTCAACACTCCAAATATGTTTCATATTTAAAAGTGAGAGTGGGCTTTGTTAACAATGTATTAAAAAGTAGACTATCAATTATACGCATGATGAGAATTGTGGGAGGAAACCACGGGATGCAGAATGAACCAATAAAAAAAACAAATAAAAAAAGTAACATTGTGAAGAGAAGGGTTAAGGGGGATGAAGTTGATGTATGTTCACTTCTTGATAAAACCATGGAAACTAATATATTACTCCTCTTTCACAATTTGAAATGCTACTATTAGTGGTGTTACCCAAAAACTAATTCTGGACTACAACAAAAAAAATTGTCAATAACATCATTACCAATAGGATATACTCCAGTAAACACACAAATTTTGGCTAACTACATTGCTTGCATCAGTCCAAAATTTTCAAAAAATTTAAGAAATAAAACACATTTGAGTGAGAAAAAATTAAACTCTCCCATGACCTGCAGTTCAGATGGACTCGCAATCTCCATACGAAAGAGAAGCAAAAGATTCAAACATTCCAAAAGATTGTCGGTGGTTGTACACATGTTTTTCTAAGTATCAAAGGTGGTGTTGGTTGTAGTATTTAGTAATTATGAAACACCATATTTAACAGTGCAGAAAGAAAACAGTTGACTTACCAGTTCAGTTGTCCAAGCACTTGTAATATCACCTTGCAGTTGAATAACACACTCCATTAGAGCCATTGGCTGCAAATCAATAGTAACAATAGGAGGATGACGTAAGTTATTCACTTCTAAGAGGACTACAACATGTTCGTAATACGCAATTAGTGTATGGGGGAGATCCCCATACTATAAGTTTATACATGAGATGAGAAGCTAAGTGTTTAAAGTTCCGTCTTTTTTCCATAAAATTGGATTCTGATGAGCTTGAGGACATTATCATAAATATTGACCACTTAAAGTAAACAGATGTTGGGTGATTCAACATTTCTCAATCCAATAATATTTCATACAGCCTTCCCACAAAGATGATAATGGTAATTATCACTATGTTAAACATCAAAATAAGAAGTGTCAATTCCTAAGAGAGATTAGCGGTTTAAAGTGGAGTTGTCCCCAAAATAATTATTACCTGGTAAACAACTCCATATTCAGAAGCTGTAGACATCAACAATAAAGCTCATGGTGATCATTCTACTTTGAGAATAGAACTATGGTCCATGTTTGATCCTTCATGATACGGGTTAGGTACGTAAGGCAAATGCAATGCACCACATTCTAGCCTCAGCAATGCACAAAAAAGCAAGGCAGAATTTCACGATATCCATTATGGCAAAGGCCTGCATCCAGATCATTATCATAAACGACCAACATATCCCAACACCATGTAACATCTACATTCCCTCTATGACCCTGACACATCCAATACAGCCTCTCAATCATCAATGGGAGTCTGCACATAATGAATAAAACCCAAAACCAATTAGAATGCAGAAACCGAGCAACATATCACGGGACCATTGCACTATTCATCCGTAGCCACTTGAATAAAGGTGAGATTTCTAGATATCATAACGTATCGCCTCCAATTTTTCATACTTACAGATGAGTAATGTAAGGAATGAAGTACATAATCAAACATAAGCCTGAACAAACATGAACAATCAATGTTCTTAGCATGTCTTGTGAAACGAATGTAAATTTTAAAAATTTTAATCACCTCTTTGGCTGCCATAAGCAAGCTTTTGTAGCAAAGAGAGATTACAATTATTACAGAAATATAAAAACCCAAGCAGAGAAGAAATCAACGCTCTAAAATATATACCTCGCATCGGTCGATTCTTGGCAAATTTTAAAGAAAAAAAAAAGAACTTCAACTTCTTCTTCTTGCTACTGTAGCAGAAAAATTTACCTAATACATAAAAAAATTCAAAGAGTAAATAAAAAAAACACACCGAAATCAGGTATAGTTCTTTGAATAATCTGATTTAGGGGTTGTGTGCAATGAACCAAATAATTATATGTAACTTTCGAAGCAAAGAATGAAGAACCTTTAACAATAATAGGGTCGACGGCCCTGCCTTTATATTCTTTAAGAATAGCCAAATCACAGCAAGTGTATATGAAGATGACCCTTCCCTGTAATAAGAAAATATCAAACATTAGGGACCATAATATTAAAAATTCAAACACAGCCAACACCATTACAGAATCACACTTTGTTCCGATAAATTTTCATGAATTCAATCACCGTTCATTTCTAGCATATAAAATAAAATAATTTAAATTTAGAAGGTCTAAGAACAACATACCAGGTTTGCATCTAGAGGCATAAAAATACATCAGTCTTCATTCTTTAGTCCTCATCTTTCATGATCAACTAAACAACAAAACAACCCCTTTCTCCTTAGATTTATGAATCAAGTGAACCTTTCATAGTCAAAATAAGAACATGGTCTAGCATCCATTAAGAAATTGTAACCACGACTTATGTAATGGATACTAAATTAAAAATACATTAGGAAGCTCGGTATGAATATAGATAGCCTAAAAGTACTAAACCAAGACAGAACTGCAAGTCAAATAATTATAAGTATGACCTTTTTTGCACCAAAAATTCAAAAAAAAAAAAAAAAAAAAGGATAATCGAAAGGTTGTACGCTTGTAACTGGTGTTTTCCTTCTTGATGCCCATATCTCAATTGCCTCTATTCACATAAAAAATGCAATTCTAGGTTTAAAAGTTTTGAGAACAGCATACCAGCTTTATCTCTCGGCATTGGAGTTACCCAAATAGGTTTTCAGATTCAATGTTCTCTCTTAGCATGTTTTCTTGCCTCAAGGATTCATGCCATTGTAATAGAGCAAAGAAAATTTTAATTGACAGGAAAGGGTCATTCTCTTACGCTATTTCTGAAGGTAATAGGTGCATGATATTTACCTGCAAACGAAAGTCCATCTTTCCACAACACAAATGCTCTCTACTTCTCATGGTTCTGTATGGCAACTTTAGTAGGTGTGCTGAGATACATCTTATCAACCTTTACCACATTATAGCAAGTAATTACTTCATATGCCAGTTTTTGCATCTTAGAATACAATAGAATTTCTGCAAAAAAAAAAAAAAAAAGCCCAACAAAGCACATAAATAATATTCACGTATCAATTCACGAATCAGGACGACTTCACCATCCCATAACCGAAAGTTGTACTTGATGAATTTATTCGGCACAATGAGCTCCTAAATAATAAGGCCAGCACATCAATGAAATGCGATGATAAGTACAGGGAGCTATGATCTAAAAAACCAATTGTGACCTCAATGTAAAGAATAAGAAGAAGAAAAACACAAAAGAACTCAATAAAGGTATTACCTTTTTCCCTTCAATTTTCCCACAACTTGGATGAGGACCAATAAGTCTCTCCCTCACATAAGCAATTCAATGAAAATTGGACATAATTATCTCATGGTGACTGTAGGCATTAGTATTACCTCCTCTTGATTCATCGTCTTTATTGCATATTATACAAACGTACAGAAAAGTTAGCAGTTGTAATTTCTCAAACACACATCATTAATCAATAAACACAAAGATCATTAATCAATAAACACAAAGTTCAGTGTAACTTGATTATGACCACATACACGCAATGGTAGAAAAACCTGATTCATAATTAATAGGTCAGTCAGAAATCAGACACAGTACGTGAAAAATTAAGCTTAGGTCGATTGGGTTGATTAGAAACTCAGTTGAATAATGATTTTGTTAAAAAATTATACTTCTGCCAATTATAATTACTAACCACGGAGGTATTGAATAATTGCAGGGGAGATTCTTCTTCTCCTTCATTGAATAGATTAAGGTTCTTCTCGCCATGCTTCAATTTCTTGTAGCAGAAAATCAACATAAACCCTAATCTAATACAGAAAAAAATATTCAGAGAGGCGAGGAAAAAATCAACGAAAAGAAAAAATTATATAAGACATTAAGAAAAATTGGAACAACAACTGCTTCTACCATCAAATTAAGTAATTCCATGGCCAAAATTGTCAGAAATTCAAGAACTGATTTGGCAAAATAAATCCTGGTTGATAATGGTTTGCAGAAGGCAACAGAGAATACTTTGATACATAATTTAGAATTGAAAAGCAGAGAAGCAAAGAGAAAAGTGCGATACCTTCAATGAAGCAACACACCAATGACCTAATATTGAAAAACAAAAAAAACAACCAAAAATCCGTAATTAGGGTTTATCAAAAAAAAAATTGACAGAGAAAGGCTATGGTTTAAAGGCATTAGGTTTTCTCTACAATCACTTCTCAATACAAAATTGCAATTAGGTTAGAAATTCAAAATTACCTGTCATTCAAAATTCGATACACCAAGAACACCACCAGTTCCATATTGAACAACCATCTAAAAAGTACCAAAACCAGTAGAATAAACCCTAATCCTTTCTAATCTTATAAACCCATCTTAAGAACTTCGAAATTTATCTGAATGAATCATCAATAATCTTCTAAACCCATCTTCAGAACTTCGAAATTCATCTCAATGAATCACCTTTACAAAGTTTGAGATTGACGCAGGGTTAAAGATAAAAGAGGAAGGATGGCATCTGTGCGGTCACGAATGACTCCCCCGTCCGTTTTTTATCAGGCCACAGGATCGTCGAATCCTACGGCACGCATGACACGGAGATAACCACCATATTTCCTCAAGGTGGAGACTAGGTATCTCTTGTCGATTTTCCATATTCGGCTGGGGCTCAACCATTTTAGAGTTTTGTTTATTGTTCATTTGTTTGGTACATTTGTCGTTTTTCAAAAATCCCCCCCCCCCCCGCCCGCCTAATAGCATGTTTAATTAGTTGGACCATAGTATTCAGACAGGGTAGGCCCCGGCGGTGGAGAAAATTTAAAGGCAGGTGTAGTGCCCAAATATTTAGTTGGTCGTACCAAATTATAGTGTGTTAGTTAGTCTGGTCACAATAGCGTTTTTAATTAGTTGGACCCTAATATCCGGATAGCGGGCCGGGTCCTACAGCCCCGGCGGTCGAGAAAATTTAAAGGCAGATGTAGCCCACATTTAAATTAGTGCATTAGTTGATCCTGTCTATAATTGCAGGCAACATATTTAGTTAGTCTGGTCATAGTAGAACGGTCCTAATATTTAATTGGTCGTGTCATATTATAGTGTATTAGTTATTCGGGTCATTGTAGCATGTTTAATTAGTTGGATCATAGTAGCCGGAGGCGGCCGGGTCCTACGGCCCCGGCGGTCGAGATAATTTAAAGGAAAATGTAGCGCCCACATTTAAATTAGTGCATTAGTTGTCTTGTCTATAATACCCAGGAGCATCTTTAGTTAGTTAGGTCATAGCAGAACGGTCCCAATATTTAGTTGGTCGTGTCATATTATAGTGTGTTGGTTTTTCGGGACACTATAGCTTATTTAATTAGTTCGATCATAATTGCCAGAGGGGGCCGGGACCTACGGCCCCGGCGGTCAAGAAAATTTAAAAGCAGATGTAGTGCCCACATTTAAATTAGTGTGTTAGTTGGTCTTGTCTATAATATTCAAGAGCATATTTAGTTAGTCGGGTCATAACAGAACGGTCTCAATATTTAGCTGGTCGTGACACATTATAGTGTGTTGGTTAATCGGGACACTATAGCATATTTTGGCCTACGGTCGGCGCTCAACCTCTTGTTTATTTTTGAAAAGTTGTTCCAACCTCTTATCAATTTTCCTCGCTGGAATTTTAGTTTGTCTATAATAGTCAGGAGCATATTTAGTTAGTCGGGTCATAACAGAACGGTCCTTATATTTAATTGGTCGTGTCGTATTATAGTGTGTCAGTTAGTCGGGTCACAGTAGCGTGTTTAATTAGTTTGATCATGGTAGCCGGATAAGGCCGGGACCTACGGCCCCGGCCGTGGAGAAAATTTTGAGGCAGATATAATGCCCACATATTTAGTTGTTTGTATCATATTATAGTGCGTTAGTTAGTCGGGCCACAGTAGCCTGTTTAATTAGCTGGATCATAATAGTCGGATCGGCCAGGACCTACGGCCCCAGCCGTGGAGAAAATTTACAGGCAGATGTAGTGTGTTAGTTGGTCCTATCTGTAATAGTCATAAACAAATTTAGTTATTCGGGTCATAGCAGAAAGGTCCCAATATTTGGTTGGTTGTGTCATATTATAGTACGTTAGTTAGTCGGGTCACAGTAGCCTATTGAATTAGTTGGATCATAGTAGCCGGATATGTCGGGACCTACGGCCCCGGCCGTGGAGAAAATTTACAAGTATATTGCCCACGTATTTAGTTGTTTGTATCATATTGTGTTAGTTAGTCGGGTCACAATAGCCTGTTTAATTTGTTGGATCATAGTAGCCGAATATTTACAGATATGGTGCCCACATATTTAGTTGTTTGTATCATATGATAGTGTGTTAGTTAGTCGGGTCACAATAGCCTGTTTTATTAGTTCCATCATATTAGCCGGATAGGCCGGGACCTACGGCCCCGGCCGTGGAGAAAAATTACAATAAGATATTATAATGTGTTAGTTAGTCGGGTCATAGTAGCATGTTCAATTAGTTGGATCATAGTAGCCGGATAGGTCGGGACCTACAGCCCCGGTCGTGGACAAAAATTATAGGCAGATATAGTGCCCATATATTTAGTTGTTTGTATCATATTGTGTTAGTCGGATCACAATAGCATGTTTAATTTGTTGGGTCATATTTAGTTGGTCGTATCATATTATAGCGTGCTAGTTAGACGGATCATAATAGCATGTTTAGTTATTACGGTTAATATTTAGTTACTCAGATCCTAATACCATCATAAATGGCATCGCAAACAACCCCAGTATCATGGTAGCCGGCAATATTTAGTTACTCAGATCATAATACCATCATAAATGGCATCGCAAACAACCCCAGCATCATGGTAGCCGGCATCGTGAACAATCCCAATAATTTTTAGTTAGTCGAATCATAGTAACATGTTTAGTAGCCGGCATCAATATTTATGTTAGTCTGCATTGTAAACGACCCTGATATTTAGTTAGTCTAACCAGTAGAATTTAGATGAAGGGATAGGAAGAATGTGGCCCGGGAACTGAAATCCTTTTAAGCCACGGTATTATTGATTGGTAACTTTTTGTGCCAGAGATGATTACATTACGCTTATTATTAATATTATTGATTTGCAACTTTTTGTGCCGGAGACGATTACATTATACTTATTATTACTAACATTACAATGATGTTAGTACAAAAGTATTATACATTTTATCTTCGTAGAGTAAGATAATATGAATTGGTCGTTTGGTGCAGGGGGCTTAAATTAGGAGTGGGTCCTTTCCATCCTATCGACCTGACTATCTCTTCGTAGAAACACCAAAACTTAAATTTGCTAGTAGCTCTATAGGTCGTATAGGTGTGCTCACTGTTAACAATAATAATTAAGAATGAAATTGCTGCTACATTTTAAAAGAAATTAAGTGCCCTTCCGTGCATGTCACCGTCGGAACGAACTCTACAGCTAGGTAGGCAGTAATCGCCTTTCATGAAGTGACAGAACGGATAAACCTTCAAAGTTATCAGCCACTTTCCACTGACGAATTGTTCTTTTCTGCGATTAGTCCGTTTATAGGTTTGAACTGCAGTTTAAGTAAATGCCAAAATCAGCAAAACACATTCAATTGCAATAACCAGATAAGAAAATATATGGATGTTTAAGATGCTCACTTTACCCAATTTTGTGAATATGTTCTCAATTCCAATGAGCAGGATTCTCAAACAACCCACTGATCCAATTATGCAAAGCCATGATAAGCTATTGATTGCTCGCTAAACAACCTCAGTTCATCTAATCAACTGTTATCTTGATCAAAGCAATTTTCTATACACTTGTAACAACTTCATTGAAATATTTCTGTGAGCAACATGATAGTTTAAAAGATGTGCCATCCTCCGACGGAATATTGTTCAACGGAGAGCATAGAAATACCTAAATTGGCAAAAACCAAACATTAGAATAATTTTAACTAATACGGACGAAATTCAAAGCTGTTTGAATACATTTGCAATCCAAAATTCAGTCCCTGGAAGTCTCAGAGCACACACACCATAACCCATTTACCCATCGTTGTAGCTTCTCTGGTAGCAACACCAACAACAGCTCTGCACACAGGTGAGGGTGCTTAAAAACACCAAAGAAAATATTCTTCCTCTTTTTGAATAAGGATAGCTAATTCACTGAAAACCACAACCACGACTTTGATTAGTGCATACCCATTACCCTCGACATGAGCTATATTACTCAGCGGTGGTGCAAACTGCAAAGGTTTACCATCTCAGCAGCGCTTTTCCGAGTCTGCGGCTTCACATTTTCATCTTTGGTTGATACAAATACCTGCTTTTTGTCTCAAAAACTGTTTAGGATATGAAGAACAACAATGAATTCTACAGAAATTATTACAACAATTTCAAAAATTGAAAATCTATTCCACGTATTTCTGCTTTTGTCTCAAAAATCTATTCCACGTATTTCTGCTTTTGTCTCAAAAATCTATTCCACGAAACATGACCACATTATTACCCATAAAATCAGGACATCAAAAATCCAACAGTAACCCAAGCATCATACATCATCCAGCAACCCAATAGAAATCCTGAGATGAAACCCTAATCAAAATCAAATTCATACCCCTAAAATTCAATTTATAGCAAGGGTTTGACCAATCTTTACCTCAACAACAGCAGCAATTGAATTGAATTGTTCGATTGAATTGGATCGATTTTTATCTAGGCTTGAATACCCTTCAAAATCAGGGTATGCTCGGCCGCATAGAGTTTGAGATTGAGATCGATTTCCCTTGAAAGAACTCGAATACAAACCAAACCCATATCTCTTTACCATCCCTAACCAAACAGAGATGAAAAGAAGCAAATAATAATTAGCTGTTGTGAATAGGAGTTGAGATTAGCTGCTGGGAATCAGAGATAACAACAACAACAAATTTACATTCTCTAATAATGCAAAATTTTCTGGGATTCTTGTTTATTAATTTACCTGTTAAACAAATCACGGAAAATTCCTAGGGTTAGGATTCTTAGAGAGAACCAGAAGCAAAAGAAGAAACCGAGAGAACATATTTTAATAAGCAAAAAGGTCAGGCAAAAATAAGGAAAGGTCGTTCTCTATCATCAGGTCGGGCCAAGGCATGATCCACACCGTCCAAAAAATTATATGTCCTGAACGGACGAACACGATATATCCCTGGCCGATGATATATCCAGACCACAGGATCGCCGAATCCTACGAACCAAAAGATCAAGTCAGTGAATGCTCCTACGTAAATTCACAATCAACCAAAATAACACAGAAAGGAGTTGCCTTTGTATCTGAAAAAATCACACCTGTATAGTCTAGCAATGTCACTGCATTTATGAGCAAAGTTCTCAAGATCTGTATTTCTCATATACCCATGACTTAAATCAACATTGTTGTATTACAAAACCCAACATTAGAATCCTATTCATATTTTAGAAAGAAATAACGGGGGGTCCATAGGTACCTGGGAGGAATTTCATCAAGAATGGAGTGGATGCTATATTTAAGTACTGCTCCAGATCTTCCACATCTAGAACTACTATAAAATGATAATGAATCGATGATAAAAAAAATAAGCAAAGTAAAGGAGCCAAAGCTGGAATACAAACTAATATGCGTGAATCTATTCCGCAATAAGCATTTCAAGGCAAGGGTACCTCAGGATAAAGCAGCCACTTAGATCGAAACCACAATCTTCAAAATTGGTAACTTCAAAATTGGTTGTCAGAAAATATTGTCTTGCTAGATGGTCGCTACTGCAAGGTAACTTCATTTGTAGTCTGGTGTTTCCCAATCTCTCATCTTTATAATTTTATTATGTAATGCTGTAATTATGTAAAATCTGAGTTAGAATTAGTAAAAGATTATGCACTGATGAAACAGTTGAAATTGAACAACCAACCAACTTCAGGACATATATGAAATCCATATATACTAAACAAACTCCAAGCTCGAGAGAGTTGCCAAGGCCAAACAAATATCGAATATTAAGAATGCAAAAACTTTGAGGTACCATGTTCTTGAGCCACCACACTATTTCCAACAAAAAATGGAGTATATGAACCAATGTCATTATAATTATTAGGCAACAAACTGATAATACAATATTGACTTAAGTATTACGCTTCATTGGCAAGAACTGAAGTTCAATAAGTATTACGCTTCATTGGCAATCACAAAAGTAATAAGTATTACGCTTCATTGGAAATCACAAAAGATCTTATTCCGAGTACATAATGAGTTTAAAGAGACCAAGGATATAAGAAACTTACAATTCAAAGAAGCTGTACACCTCTTTGTGCCGACCAATGTCTGTAAACCTCATGGCAAAGGACTTACGATCTCTGTTATGATATTCATATTGAAACAATCTATCCGTGGGGCTAAGGGAATCTCAACTGCACAACAAAAAATGAACTTAGCATAGAGAAAGAGGACTGGCTACAATACTGGAAACTGAACTTATATCCAACACTACCCCTGAGAGGCTGAGAGTTTACATTAGATTAGAATAAAAGAAAGAATAAGGTCAAGGGGTTTCTTTACTACCTCGATTCTCTTTTCCGCTTGCCAATTCGAGTTCGAGAATAACCCATTTTTCCTAGTCTTGATCTCAGCTCAACACCAGATTTAATGGCCGCAACCTCTCATTCTTTAAGTTTTGAGATTATCAATTAGTATGCTCTCAAATACGAATTCAGGATGTTCAATTTAAGAAGTTTCATCGTTGATCTGTAGGTACATGGTAGTAATTTCAGAAAGAAATAGTGTGCCAGCCATGGCTGTGATCAACAGAACCTGTTAAAATCAAACAATCAAAATTAATCAAATCAGCTTAAACCCAACAAAGGGTTCTTTAATTTCATCAAATCAACTGTCTGCTTCAGTTCACTAAATTCCCTCCAAAATCAAGGTATGTTTTGCTTCATAGAGGGTAAACATATTTTTCTCCTGACTCCTGAGGCCCATTTCTTTCTCATGGAAAACTAAATTAGATAAAAACGAAAATAAAAAAATACCTTCATTATCTAGTAAGGTTAAGGTGAACATAGTAGCGGAAAAGAGAAATTGGTAGTAAGGTTAAGGTATTTCGAAAAACATAGCAGGGGACATTGCAACATTATTATGTTTATGCAGGGGACATTGCGCACAAAGGAGTTAGCACATACTATTCACGAATATCAAAAAACTTAAGTGAATAGATATGCAAGTGCATCATATAGTAGCCAGATAGGGTAGGGTTTTGTTGTAGAGTTATTTTCTTGTAGTCTAGTAACATACTTAGCCACCAAAAGAAAATATCATAAACCGCAGCTAATGGAGGGGTGTTAATTTGCTTGGGGGTGTACCAACCCAAAGGCAATGGCCATTTTGTCCTATGTGTATTTTACTTCTGGCAGGGCGGCACACTATTTAGACAATTATAAATTTAAATGTGATCTTAGTAAAAATTGACGAATCCATCGAATCAGGAAAAGGAATAGTAATAAAAGCAAAAGAAACTTTTTACAAGTACTCCAACATTGTCCGGAAAAAATGCTAACTGAACTATTTAGAACATTTATTTAGCCAAGTGAACTTTTAACAACAACACAGTAATATGTGTGAATCAAAATTTACAAACCATAAACAGTTTCTTACACCATGTTATAACTTAGATTCACTCAACATGAGCCCGGACTTGGAGATGGTCTCTTGAATAACCAATATTTTGATGCACTATTACCCGGAAATGTAAGAAGAATAAGCACCTTAGCCAAAAATTTAAGTTTTTTTTTCTTCTTTTTGGAAGCAGAATGTAAGACTATTCATAATATGCATCCAACTTCAATTGCAACTATGCAAGATTTTCTATCAGGGTAGAAAATTTCTTTCATGGTAGAAGATATTAATATAGACACATGCCTAGGAAGCGATAAACGAAGTTACACCCAATTAGAGGAGCCAGAACATTACCTAGGGACAGAATCGGAAACTTGGGATGCATATTGATGCTCCAAGGGACACCCAGCTGACCGACTAAGAATAGTCTAAGTTCTGCCGTCGAAACTATATTTAGCAAATTGAAATAATAAATACTCTTTTGTCTTTGGGAATGCTGATAAAGTAAGGCAACATAACAGAGGCACAATTACCAGTCCGTGGCAACGTCGACGGTCCATGAATACTTGTCTTCTTTCATGCACTCAGTGGTGACTATAATTTAGAGAACCATTATATCCCATCCTTTTTGACGGTTCATTTTGTTGTCAATAACTGGTCCATCAGGGACATCTCTTCCTTTGCTAAGTATCTTTACGGCTAAACTGTTTTGTGCAGCTGCTAACAATGGAGCATTGCTGATACATTCTGGTGGTTGGGCAGGGACATATCTTTAATTACCTTCCTTTCATCTTTCTTTTATTCGTTGGCCGCTCTTGGAGTTTCTAGTATCATATATAGGTCTGCATACAAAAAGAAACCATCAGTCAATGATAAATAACTGGCAAGCTAAATCACTTAAGAAAGAAACTGTGGCAAAACCATCAAACCTAGGCAGTAGATATAAGATTCGTCGTACATTCTTTCGGTCTTCCTACACTTTTATTGCAGTCATTGTGTGATATATTCTATCTTGGGCATGCATTCAGTCGACCCAGTTGAATGACCAAATTCTCCACCATCCTAACCCCTTAACTCTTGCTTCAAGCTACTACGAATGCGCAAACAGTAAAGCCATCAGTATAGCTTAATTGGTAGAGTAATCACATATTAATAAATTTGGAAGTCTGGTCTGTAGATAGAAGAAACTTTTGGTAAACAATGTTTCAATTGGTCCCAGTAGGCTTTGAGATATGCCAGTATTTGTCTTATTCTGAAATCTATTTTGATATACGTTCACAGGGATGTCAAGTTACGAAGAAACCTAAACAAATACAGACTTAGGTGGATCAAAACCTGGCATGGTATCAAAAAGTAAGAATTAAGCTACAAAACTTCCAATGATCAAAAAGATAAAAAAAAACATAAGCCAGCAGCCTGCCAGTGATGACCCAGTGTAACTCCTGTACACAACGACCAAGAACCGGTATAGGGGCATTCTAAAAGCATCCACAGTAGAAATTAGACTTACAAAATTGCATATCAGAAGACGCGTTATCCTCGCTGGTGCCTGAAGCCACTTTATGCCATGTTTGTTCTTCTATGATCTTGTTGTTCCCCTGTAATCCAAACTGGAAAAAATCAATAAATATTCCTAAATAAATTTAACTGTACTATTACGAAAATATCATAAGTAACCATTTTATGAACTCAGAGACATGTACTTGTTACTTAAATCCTTCAACTAAGGTTAAATTTCAATTAGAACAATTGAAAATATAACAATCGGATATCAAGTAAGGAAGAGAGGAGCTGGTTTGGGAAGGGGGGTCAAGCAGAAATACACAACAAGACCTAGTTTCTTAACTACACTGGAAATGCCAGACAAAATCTACTGTAGGTTTTGTTGAAAGATTTTGGGCCTTGGGCTTATTTTTCTTCATGGCAAAATGGGCTGTTTTTTAAACCTTCAATTTTTTCCTATCCTTATTTTCAGTTCTTTTTAGTTTGAGTGTAAATAACTTTTAGCTCAAATTTGAGTTGTATTCCTTTCTCTATTGAGTAATAAAATTTGAATGATTAAGCAAAAAAAAATCAAGGAAGGAAGGAGTCTGAATGTCATACCGACGTCATGAATAGAGGATGATCGCGGTGGCTTCAAATTCCAGATATCAAAATCTGGAAAGACTTACCAAAATTGTGAGGTTAGGCATAATAATCAAGAAGATAGAGCCGTGGTTTGAAAGTTGCTAGACTCAAGAAGTTCTAAAGCACATAGAGCAGTAATATCGATAAACAAAGGAAACAGAATTATTCTAACCTTAAATACAGATTCAGGCTCTACAATCCCCGGATTATCGGAAATTTTCAATACCCACTGCACGAAATTAACCAAAATCTCATTACTCAAAAACAAAACACAAAACTTGCTATCAATAAAAATATCGTAGTAGCTAATGAATTATGTAAAGTTTAGTCATGATATATCGAACACCTTAAAGTCATTTTCTATCAGAGTTAGCCACACCAAAGAGGATGGCAAGTCCACCAAATCCCTTATTTTGGACACATCTGTTCCGTGGTAAGTATATATTCATAATATATGGCCATTGGATCGTTCTTGGTTAAAAGCATTATCTTGCCAAAAGACCTATCAAAATTTAGAACTTTGGTTTGCTGATTTTCCATCCATAACAGCATATAAAGATACATAGGCACTTCAAGATTTGTTGACATTTTACAAATCAAATCCAAATCATAGTCTTGTATAAACCAACAATATCTAAAGCAGTATATGTATGGTTACTTGTTGTAGCAATATTCCAAAATCCAAATAAATTAATAGATATAAGCACATCACTATTACCTGTGACTTGAACTTTGTCTCCTGGCTTTGAGTTTCAAAGGAAGTTGCTTCATATATCTTCATCTCCAGTCTCAACTTCTCAGGGTCGTAATATACAACACGACTAACACATAAACTGGCGGTCTCTCTGTCAACCATCTGCATAGCTTTTCCCTCTTTAATTAAATAAAATAAGTTCTTTCATATACAAACCTACATTGAACTGTGTTAGTGGAGAAAATGCATAAGAGCTTTTCTACTCTCTTGTTTGTATATATTTCAGAAGTCATTGAACACAAATCTAATACAAAAACACAACTACAGTATTAAACATACAAAACGCATAGTTAAAATGGAATCGGCGACGGGGCATCAAGTTTAATACTATATCTGGAGCATCATTATAAAGCATGGCATTGGCAATGTGGCATCAGTTCCCATCTTCGCATGTTCCTGATGCAGGATATACAGCCTATATGAGCATTTCAATATAAGATCACCAGAGCCAACAAAAAATAGTGTAAAGGGAACTCAATCCATGAACTAATTGGTTGTGTTAGTGAATTCAATCGAAAACATTTGAGGTAAGACGGCAGATAAGAAATTACATAAAAGATAACCAACACAGCCTTCATTGTACCTAAAGATGCAAAATCGATTACAATAAGCACTACCGTATGAATGGTTGTCATTATCAAACCTTAGAGCACATTCTACTTGTATTTGCCAACTTAAATTCACGTGAACCAAAACCCGGCATCACTGCTCATACAATATACACATCTGACAAAATCAATAACCAAACCCAAAATATTTTAAGTGTGTATGATGCCCAAAAAGCAAGGAAAGCAAATGGCTCCTACCTGCATGCAGGATTCCAAATTGTTTTGTCAAAGAGATTCAGAGAGATACATTGACTACTAAGATAGAAGTAATGCTTGTATCACACACACAAAAAGAAGGGAGAATAAAATTTAGAACATGCAGTTTATAAAAAACTCAGATATTCAAAACTCTCTTAATACAACACCACCAACCTTGAATTCAAAAACACTATCTTTCTTCTCCCTGTGTTCAAAGCCAAGACCAACAGCTCTTCTTCAACCGTATAGCTCATGGGGATATTCGAGCTCAACCCAATTTCAGCAGCTTCAATAAACCCTAATTTCATCTTTCAACGAAAAAAAAATCAAACTTTAAATCTAGAAGAAATCGAATACCTCTGATAGGAGCTTTATCAGGTTTGAGATTGAGATTGACGCAAGCCAATTTCAACCGATTCATCCAATTTTCATCCGATTCATTGAATTTTTTCTCCCATATGTTCTCCCTTGCTGGAATCAGCTTAGAATTTCAAAAAAAATCACCCAGATATCCAAACCCAAAATTGAATAGCAAATCGTCGATGAAGATAAACAATTACCCGAGTCAATTATGAATCTGAAAAAATTAAACCCAATTATGAATCTGAAAAAATTAAACCCAACATTAGGGTTTGGAAAGAATCGGTTGTTGTTGATTGTTGATGGTGGCGATCTGGTTGTGATTTTTCTTTAGCTAATTAGGATGAGGGTTAGGATTCTGAGGGAGAAGCAGCAGCAGAAGAAGAAACCGAAAGAAGAAAAACCGGAAGAGGAAAAGCATAAAAAAAAAAAAAAAAACTCCGGACGTTTTCCGTGAGAAGGGAGTTTTATCGGGAATATGTGTTTCATAAATAGTTACAAAAAATTATATGTCGTTCTCCGTTATTTGGCGGGCCAAGGCATCATCCGCGCCGCCCAAAAAAATATATGTCCCGATCCGACGAACGTAAGTATCCCTGGCCAACGATATATCATGGCCGCACGATTGCCGAATCCGACGAACACCTTTGTCCCGGACACAAGGACCACATTTCCTTAAGGGGGAGACTAGGTATCACGCCGGCCTGCGGCTGGCGATCAACCTCTTGTCGATTTTTGAAAAATTGCTCCAGGCTTATATAGCTTAAAGTATAATATAACAGAACGGTCCCAATACCATGTTTAATTAGTTGGACCATAGTAGTTGGATAGGGGGCCGGGGCCGGTGGAGAAAATTTAAAGGCAGGTGTAGTTCCTAAATATTTAGTTGGTCGTATCATATTATAGTGTGTTAGTTAGTCAGGTCACAGTAACGTTTTTAATTAGTTGGATTATAGTAACCAGAAGAGCAGATGTAGTGCCCAAATATTTAGTTGGTCGTATCTATTACTTGGAATTGTATATAGTGGCTTAGTCCTAATATGCTGATATTCTCAACTGTTAAGTCATAGTATGCATATGAAAATATTTAGAACAGTGATATGGTATTACTAATGGTATTGAGGTAGAATTTCGAACAGTGATATGCATTCGACTTCTCAATACAATACTTTACACAGATTAGACTATTAAATATGAACACATATTAGACTATTAAGTATGTTAAGTATTGTGAAATCATTACTCATTCTATGAGTTATTATTTTTGGATAATTGCCTATTACTTGGATTTGTATATAGTGTTTAGTCTAAATATGCTGATATCCTCAATTGTTTCATCTTTATGCCATAGTAATATATCTTGGGTACTATTCTTTCCCTCTCATTTCTTTTCTGATTTACCCTATACTTACTAATTGATTAAAATGGCCAGAGAAAGCAAGAACACATGAGGTTTTTAATCCTTATTCATTTGCAAACTATCTGTGTCATTATCACCACATATAGAGGTTTCATCATGAAGTACATATGATATACCAAGCCCCAAGAAATTTCTTATTCACATTAGTTCCGCACGATAAAGATCATCTATCTATAAGTATACATCAATCAATAAACAATTTTTTGCTGTGTTAATTTCACGCTACCTCAAGTTTGTTCGGTTTGATTCCAGTGACACACACACAATCGTGGACATATCAGAAGGTTTGCCAAGCTCAGTTACAATGGGATGAACTGCAAGAGGAGTATACAAATACATTAGCAGAATTAACAATGAATTGAACCTGCAAAGTCGGACATAATGTTATTTTACCATTGAAATGGAAAGATGAAGGCGTCCACAATGACATGATTGGTTGTGGAAAGCTCAAAATTTGAAGCTTATATCACCAAATTCAGAAACCAATTTGGGATTTTTCGTTACATTACCAGATTACCATTGAACTATTCTAAGTAAACATCTTTGTCCTTTACAAAACTAAATATCTCTTACAGTTATCCTTAAATGCTAGGTTCAAGGCCTAGTACAAATTTTAAAGGTTGAAAATTTTATCAAGTACCTTAAAAAATTTAAAGACAGTTGAAGTTCAGTATCTCAAATTCTCTATCTTAAAGATGGTGTAGGACTAATCTCACAGTGGCGTCATTGGAAACAATTATATTCATATCCGACCCTTTGCTTTGTCATCTGAAGTAAATTTATGACAGCTTCTCTTTTATACAGCAAATTTCAATATTATCCTAGCAATCTTTTCAGAAGCAGGTGCCCTCATTAACAAATCATCCTTTCAGAGAAAGTAGTGAGCAAAGTACTCTGGATACCAATTATGCAAAGAGCTATCTATGAATTTGGATGAACAGTTGGATACGAAAGAAAAAAAGACATGCAAAGCAATTGTATAAAGGAGATGAATACATGCCTCGAGACATTAGAGATGGGAATATAAATCTGTCTCAATAGTAATCGATACTGATACCGTGAAGGGACTGACTGTAGATTAAAAAGAGAATATTGTACCTCCTTTCAGAAGCAACGCGTTGTATTTTCTAAAACTCGTTTAGAGCTGATTCAAAGTCCTTAAAAAGGTTAGTCTTTCTGCTAGCCTGCGCGATAAGTTGGATTAAAAAAGGTTTTAGCCAATTAAGTGTGCCGGTACTGTGATAAACCTAACATCATCAGTGATACAGAAATCATACTAACCTCAGTATGGTCATCTATGTCACTGCCTTGTTTGAGTTTAACTGCAGTATGTTTCACCAAATGTGCAATTAGTAACCTTGTCTTGTGCTTATAAGCATAAAAATTAACTATGAGAACCATTACAACACATAATCAAAGGTTATCAAGCTACAATCCTCAAAGTACATATCATGAGTATTTTTGCTTATTTCCACCGGAAAATCCAAAATTGGTTTCTACTTATTTACCCCAAAAGCAATTTCCAAAAAGAATACTTATTTCCACAGACTTGGAGGAGAAAGTGAGCATAAGATAATACATGGAGAAAAAGCACAAACACTAAATATCCAATTGTGATCATGCAATCTTGGCTTTTTTTTTCTTCAAATTATTCCAGTAGAAGTTTTCATGTTATTGAGCTAAGCAACGTCGGATATTAATAACTAAGCACCTGCCTAGAAGAAAATGTCAGAATATAAAAGCACTTACAATTGAACATCTGGTCCTATGGATCTTAGAAAAAAAAATTGCTTGTCCATATGAACTGTCATACATATGGCTCACACCTACTGAATAAAGAACCATCCAGTTTTCTTATAAATTCTCCAACTTCCTTCCGTTATTCCGAGCTACAAAAACATATAAATCCAAGTGATAACATTGTTTGGGCATGTAAGATCGAGCCAAGAAAGTTGAAATAATCAACAAATCACTGGCTGGAACTTCTTCCTGAACAGAACATAACTGCAAATCAACCAAACAATTTCAAAATCAATATCTGTCTAAACAAACAATTGATACAATTTTAAAATTAAAATTCCAAATTTCCTAAAAACCATCTTCTAACTATTGGTAAACAGCTAACATACCATGGATAACTGCCAGTAACAGCTCAGTTCATTGAAAAACAATAGTTGCAGCTAATCTCGTCTTTAGTTATTCCGGCACCCACTAATTTCTCCACTAGTGACACTCATCGTTCATCACCAGCAATAGAGTTTACTCTTTAAAACATTAGGATGCCCTAAAAGCATACTTTGTTCTGTTGATTAGTTAGGATACTGTAAGTCGCTATAGATTATACCTTCCATTCTCACAAAATCAATCAGTTAGAAGTCAATTACTGAAAAAAGAATTACTTCGAGCCAAAACAGAATCAACAGCCCTGAATGCCTTGAAATCTATTCTTCTCTATGTTGGGAAACAGTTACCCAAACAAAATTATGCTTACCAAAATCATCGCTCCATTAAGAAAATAAAAACATCCAATTGCAATGACCAGATAAGAAAATATATGAATGTTTAAGATGCTTACTTTACCCAATTATGTGAATATGTTCTCAATGCCAATGAGCAGGATTCTCAAACAACCTACTAATCCAATTATGCAAAGCCCTGATAAGCTATTGATTGCCAGCTAAACAACCTCAGTTCATCTATTATCTCGATCAAAGCAATTTACATGTAGTTGTGTCTGTCAATTTGATGTCAACACCAAACTCCACTAATGAACCATCCAAACTCCACTAATGAGCCATCCAAACTCATCTAATGAGCCATGGAGGAATACTATGATTGCAGCTTCCTTAGTCTGGAGAAGATACAAAGATTGTTCAAACTTTCATATGAGAGTAAACGGAATAAGAAAAATTTGTCGTTCCTTCCCTCAAGTAATGAGATAGCACCGATTTGAGTATTTTCTTGCACCCATTAGAAGGCTAGTAGACTGCCTGCGGTAATGAACATTTTTTTCTCTTATTAAGGTGGCAAGTAAGTTGGCGTCTTGTTCAATGGAAAAATGATGAATAGAAAAATAATATTGCAAGTTCTTGAAGGTCAAGATGACTCTTTTTATGAGGAGTTCAAGGTTCATAAAATTTACACATCCTCCTCCAACCTTGATCAGCAATCAACAACCAATACAAAACCAATGAACAACTACCAAAAATGCAAATAATCCAAAAACTGATAGCAACCACTTAATCAACTACCAAATGGATAACATGTTACCGACCTTAAGTTCAGGGAATGAACCCGGTATTGTCTTCAGGGCCTGCAAGTGGTACTCAGCTGAAAATATCTGGGTTACATGTTACTGCGCACTCTCATATTTACAATTGATAACCTGTAGAATGCAGATTGATTGTTAAGTCTCTGATCAAATGCAATAATTCAGAGTAGAGCTGGCAAACGGGCGGGTCGGGGCTGGCCCGTTGCGGGTTACACGGGTTCGGGTTAACACGGGTCAAAACCCGCGGGTCGAAATTCTCTACGGGTGGTCATTTCTTTAACCCGTGCCCGTAACGGGTAAAGCTTGCGGGTTCACGGGTTACCCGGCTTGTTTAATTAAAAACCAAATTAAAGCTTAATTTAAATTGAAAATAAAATGAGTACAATTTGAATCATCTAATCATTCATCTAATCGAAATTAAAGCTTAATTTTAACGGAAGACAAAAATGGGAGACAAGGTTAATCTAAAATGAGTACAGATTATATCTTCAATCGCAGCAAGAATTCCATACACATTTGTGTTCTCTTCTCTGCTCAAACTCATACATATCAGCATCAGTAAGACCGTAAGACCATTTATACATCATTAAACACAGTAAGAGTCGTAAGACCATTTATACATCATTAAACACCTCAAATGTCATAGCTCTCATTCTTTCTAGAACCACACAACACCCATAAGGACTCAGAGAAGCCATGTTCCTAAAAAATGAGCAATAAATCAATTAGTAGCCAAAAGATAAAAAAAAATCATAATACAAAAAAAAAAAAAACCCAAATAGGAAATGAATCTGCGGTGCAATTAGAAATCACAAAAAACCCCAAATTAGAAATCAACACAAACCCTAACCACCATTACAAATACAGGATACTTGAACAACCTTAGATAATAATGAATTAAACAAGGGGTTTTTCTTCTTTTTGCATACAGGGTACTTTGAACAAACTTAGATAAAGATTTTACAAACCCCAAATTGAGAGTATCATAAAAGTGATGGAGATTTGATACCTGTAAATTTTGGAGAAATCCAACTGAACCTGAAAATCATCAAAAACAATTAAAACCTCTGCATCAAACAAATTGAATAAACAAACATGTTATAAAAACACAAACAGATTCATCGAGAAGATGTAAAGAGAATTATGGGTTTGGTTTATTATTCACCTTCAAAGAAGAAGACGACCTAAAACAGATCTGAGATTTGTACAAAATAGAATCTAGATTTTAACTTTTTAGAGATGATTCTGATCCACACGCTAATAATTGGATTGTTCTCGTGAAAAAAAGAGAGAATGGAAAACGTTAGTTTAATCTGTGAGATGGAGAGGGCGAGAGGCAGTGGAGAAGAAAGAAAAGAGGAGGAAAAAATGACACATTCTCTAGGGTTTTTTGGCTTTTATATCCTAAACTAACGAATGAGATCAATCCTATATAATCTGACGGTGGAAATTAAGTATAACTTATTACTGTAGACGGGTTACGGGTTTAACCCGCGGATTTACGGGCCGGGGCGGGTTAACCCGTTTTCTCACGGGCCACCATTTCTCTAACCCGAACCCGGCTTGTTTAGACACCAGCCGAGCCGGGTCGAGTTTTTTTACGGGCCGGGCCGGGTAAACCCGCGGGTTTTGGCTTGTTTGCCAGCTCTAATTCAGAGGTCATCCAGGCGATTATATTGCCTTACTTCTTGACCAATATGTAAGCTCTGCCAAAATCAGAGAGCAGCACCAGTTTGAGCTAATGGGATAATTAAAAAAACTGGAGATAAATCAGCCGAAACCATAAATCTATACGCATCCAAAGTCTTAATATGAAATTTAGAAAGTACAGAACACTATTAGCACGTCTGAATTATAAATTTACAATCTAATAAGATATGAATTTCGAACCATAGAATGGTTCGAAAAAACCTTATTATGTTGTTCAAGTATTTTCTGAAATACAATGCTGGACGACGATATGGAATTTACTTACAAAAATAGTTCAGCAGAAACATGATTCTAACTAAAATAGGTTAGGTTTAGTCGGCCAACATAAGAGGGAAAGACATGGTTAACGTCAGCTGGAAATCGAAAGAATTATCGCATTAAGGGGATTAATAGCTAGGTTAACTTTATCTAGGGCGCTGTATAATCCCATCCATTCGAAATAATAAAATCCCAGCCATTATAATATAAATTAGTTTAGTGCTACTGAAAATAGAACCTGGAGTAGTAGACAGAGAGAGGTAGACAGAAAGAGAATTCCTTTACAACTCAATGTTGAGAGAAATTCAAAGCCATACATGGTAATGTCTTGTTGATTGCTAAAGCCAAAAACTGAAATATGCAAGGATATAAATGGTAAAGATACATCTTCCTAAGGAGAAACCTTTAGTTACCTGAGTTTTCGATACAAAGCTCTTGCACACCAATTTCCTTTCTTCTAGGGTGAAGTACTAACACAGGTGATCCACGTGTCAGCATTCTAACCAGCTCTTCATTACCTGAAATTTATTTAAGAAAATAATTACAATTAGTTTCACATATGTGCAAATGTAAGCCATACTTGTTTGTCGAAACCACTTTGGCTTTAAATTTTTCCCTAGTATCCTAGCAAACAATAAATATCCAGGGCATAAGGGTACCTCAGTTAACAATAAATATCCAATAGACGGATTTGAACATCTTTATTTCTATCGCAATAGACTTGATAAAGTACCCATTTGTTTCTCTTCCTTTTCTTATCGATATAGGCCATAAGTTCCTCCTGTCGATCTTGTCATCATCTAGAGCCTAGACAAACGTGAATAATCAAACCACATCCTAATGATTGTGCTGTTAAACCTGTCTACAAACGCAATATAAATGCGAATAACACTCTTCTCGTTGTAAAGGGAATGTCACTACAAAATAACACTAACTCCTTCATTCCTTTTCATTTCTCAATTTGTTTCTCCTCACCAGCAGCATAATATAATCTGCAATCACACAATATACTTGTAAGAGAAAGACAAAAAAATAATACTTCAGATGATATCCAATAGACGGATTTGAACATCTTTATTTCTATCGCAAGAGACTTGATAAAGTACCTTTCTCTTCCGTTTCTTATCGATATAGGCAATAAGTTCCTCCTGCCGATATGACACTTTCCGATATCTTGTTCCTCCATAACAACACATCAGTAGCTACATAGTCAAATTAAAATCAATCAATAAAGCATGAATAAAACAACATAACCAAGATACAAAAACAGAGTACCACAAAGTAATAACTCAGCTTACATTTGACACCACTGAGAAGGTGATATACTGGCTTCACAAAATAGTACTTTCACAACGACGAAAGTGCTGAGAAGAAGAAACCATTGCATATATCGATTCACAAAAGAAAAATACACAAACACTACAATTCACACAGATTTTTTTAGCACGAAGTTGAAGAGATTGGGACAATAAGTAGCACCAAGTGAGTGAGCAAATCATATAAACAAATTCTACAATCCAAAATTATTCTGAAAACCAAATTCACATTCCCATGAGAACATACTATACTTAGATCTGGATTGGAAAAAACCAAAATTCACATTCCCGTGAGAACACACCGTACTTAGATGTGAATTGGCAAGCCTGGTACACAAACATTTCATCAAGAGGCTCAAGGACTTATTATTCAAGCAATATGAGCAACCAAGAAGCAATGTAATACGGGAAACTCTAATGCATTGGCGGTCACATCCCACACTCGAGTTTTCAGAATCACATCGTATCTTGATTCTCACCCTCAAATTCCTGGTCCCGAACACGATGTGGTCACTTATTCAACTTTCCCTAGCAACTCTGCCAACTCTAATGTCCATGAACAACTAAGAATTAGGCACAATGTGTCTTCTACTGATATAATGTGATCCACACAACTGACCTACAAAACATAGAAACACACAAACGATTAGAACATTGATAAATGAATAAACAAATGAAGTGCTTCGAACCTAACACTCAATTTTTTTTAACTCCTCTGGATTCTACCACTAAAATTAATGCACATTCAGAGACATGAGATAATTTCTGGAATTTAGAGGTGCAAAGCCATATCACAGAACTTTAATTTGAAAGACAAAAATGAATCTCACAAAATCGAAAGGCTTGATGCTGCGAATTATTGGAAATTGACATTGAAAGTCCAAAAACTACATGAAGGGAATATCATCAGCCTTATTTCCCCTAATGCCAGTAATACCTCCGACTCCAGACAAATACGATTGACATATAATTCATTATACTAAACCTATGTTGATACATAAAAGCTAACAACCATGTGCAAGCCAACGGCTAGCATCGCCATTTTATGGATTTTTTCGGATTGATAGGATCAGGTGCAAATACAAATACAGTGATCATACAAAAGTGATAATCTTAAGCATTGATTCTTTTAGCAACATACCTTCTCCAAAGGCAATTGAGTTTCTTTTGTAATGGTAAGTACATAATTGCTATAATTGTTAAGGACCTATTGATGCTGTTCTTATAGCCCAAACTTCCATTTTTCCTACCCTTTGGCCCCCTTCCATAGTCTCAATTGCAGTAATTAAACTAATTTTGATTCCATAGTCTTCGTATCTGTAGATCTTCTGTAGAGTTTGACATTAACTGCCGATTTACTGCTATTAATCACGGCAGCACCTCCCTGTTCTTCTCCATCACTAATCACTGCTATTACTTGAGCTTAACAGCTCCATTAGTCGACCATAGCATCACTTCCATCGACTGTCATGTTGAGTTTCAAATCAACTGTTCAACAGACTCGAGTTATCAGCATATGTAACCTTCTCGCAGTTCCAGTAATCCAGCATGTAAACCCCGATCTGGAAACAACAGCTAAGCACCAGAAATCCCACTCAACCACATCAAACCCCACATATTATTATACCTTCAGGTAACCTTCTTTGTTAAGCCTGATGCAGCACCAGTTCATTCTATTCTCTTCTGCGAGTAACATCAACAACTACATACGAATCCAATTCTGCTCACTGCCAATTTAATCTCAAGTGCCTGAAACACTGCCATCATAATCATCACTAAACAATCAAAAACCAAACACATCCCTGGCATCACTATTCAATTAACATTGTTATGAGGCTGTATGAACAACTCTAGTTTCTGAAATCACAACCCTAAATAGAATAATCCACTACAAAAACAACAACAACAACAACAAAGAGAACCATTGACCATTAAAACAGATAGATACCTTTCTACATCAGCATATATTTCATTACCTTAATTCGATTTGTTAAGGATATTATCCATTAGAAAGGAAAAGTGTATATTCAACATATATTCATGGTCGTGGCAAAAAATACAAACCCTGGAAACTACATGTCTATAATTATACAACATATACTGGGATTTGAGACTTGGTGTTTGGGCTACCATGTTACTTACTTTGTCTTGATAATTTCCATGTAATCGTACTTTCTTGTAATGGAGAAGAAATTATTACTTGACATGTATGCTACAATCTGATCAAACATGTTTATGTTTAGTTCATCTAAAAACTCCCACAACCTCTAAAATTTTCATTTAAAATGCCTGCAAAACTAAATTAGTTAAATTAAGTGATGCGCATTTGACATATCCAGCATTATCCTACGTTAAGAACACCACCTAAAGCACACGGGATTTCAAACGTCTAAACCATAAATAAGAAACTCATTAAGATCCATCACATATCAACCTTGGAAATCCTTTATAAGGTTGTTCCTATCTTTATGCTTTACCAATGTTACCATTTGGGATCATAACTGCATCACTATGTCATTCACGATATATAACCTCACCACCTACTTCATGGCTTAGATTGGACCTCTAATAACTGCAATTAATGGAAACAGTCACTACCTTGTCATTACACATTCTCATGGATTCTCTGAATTAGATACTTTGGAGGATAAACATGTGTTAATAACAGGTGGTGCATAGTGTACCATTATCGACCACAAACAGCAGCTAAAATGTACACAAGCCAACAAAAGTTTTGATTTTAAATTAGCAAATTTTATCAGCAAAATGATTAATAGCTGACTCTTATCAATGAGGAATGAGTGTCCAATAAATTATTGTACAAAACGGTTACCTGCACTTGTCTAATCTGTACCAGCTGCAATGGCTTAAACAACAACAGACCATTGAGCATTACCACCCCTTTGATTATTTAATACCATAATACCACCACTATATGGCCAAGCAGAATAAATAATGATGTCCAGGGTTCTTAAAGGCAACAGTAAAAACCAGTAGTAGTCTGCCTAGTGAACTCCCAGCTTCTCCCATGTTTTCCCAAGGTTGTTGTCAAAAGTAGCAAAATGTCCTGCAAAACCTTAAGTTTGATAGCTTGTCAAAAATAATACCTTCAGCTTTGCAATACAAAAAAATAATTTAAAAAAAAATGCCGATAAGAAGGATCGATAGCAAGAATTGATTCACAATATACACGAAAAACATACATTACAAAAGTAAGAACAAAATACACGAATAACAGTAATTTTAGATATTCATAAAAAATTGAGTTTCAAGAAAAAATCACCAAAAAGACTCACATTGTGTAGAGCATATACAATATCAGCAATATATATGAAGCCTCAGCGGTAATCTGATACGCAACATAATCAGTCAAAATACCAGCAACACCTTCTGAAAATCTTGAATTTCTCTTCAAAACCCTATAAAAAGCATAAAGTCTAATCTTAATAAAGAATCCGAAGACGCTTCCCATAGGAGAACTTGTTGTTAATAAATATCCAGCAACCTAACCAAATTAAAACAAAAACAAACCCGAATAGCATCAATTTTACTAAATATCTCTAAGAATTACCCAACTTTAGGAACAACTTTAGTACACTATATACATATCCAACCTTAATAATCGACATCCACTCTGTAAATTGGTTTAGCTGTAACCCGAATGCTTATTTGAGAATTGTTAGGACATATTCGGTAAGATGGGAGATTAATTAACTCCGCAATTTTGCCGACACATTGATAATGAGCAAACATCATTTAGTCATTGATTTAGCTCAACTTCCCAGCTGCAAACATCATTTAGTGCAATCAAAATTAGCACTCTGATAAACAAAATTAGAACTTCACTCTCTTCAGCCTAAAATTCCCGCAGCATATATTTCGTTTTAAAAGTCAGTTGAAAAAACATAAATTTCCTAGCATTACAACAACCCTTTAAATAAATAATATTAACATCTGAAAAATAAATATCTTCAATCCAAAGAGTAATTAACACATACTGTATTTAATTATTTAAATATCAAGACATGTACCTCAAAACCGTAATACCTTGTCTCATTTATTCACACTTCAGGGTCAACGAAAAAGCAGAAGATACGCCTTTCATATAACTTCGGTCCACAGTATTCACCACAGTGAGTCTGAGTAGCTAAAGAAAACCTAGTTAACATTTATACTATTTGGCTATGCATACAATTGCTGAAGCTTTTCCTTAGCTCCACTCTATAAGCTTTCTTTACTTTTGGAGCTATAAAATGATATTGTACAACAAATGATAGTGTTGATACTTCCGATTATGGAATCTTAAAAGCAAAAACTGGAAATAAAAACTTAATAATCAAATATTCCCATATCTAAGAATTTACATAAGAAGTGTAATGGTAGCATTGTCTCCACAAACTGGCTTTTTCCTTGATGAGAAGATGCAGAAAGTTTCTTAATAGTAACTGCTCTTCCATCAGCGTTCCCTGCAAGTACCACTATATATTAGAAGATGATACCTATATCGTTTCGCACAACATTAGAGAAAGTATCCAGCAGACCATCTACCTCTCTTTATCACTCAATTTGGACAAAATAAAGTTCAAGGACTTTGGTTTTATTCCTTCCAAATTTTCTTTCTATAATTTTTCTGATCATGTAATATGCTATTATTGCATTAGAAGAATCACATAAATCAGTAATCTAACCATGAGAATATTTACCTGATTAAATCAGAAATCGAACCATCACCATCTCCCAGTAATGCCCCAAGGTTTTGAGAAATAATAATATGATTGAGAAACAGTTATATCTGCAAAACAAAAACCAAATAGACCGTGTGAGTCCATCCGATGCTTTACATTAGACATTATCTTTACCATAGATATCTGCAATTACCGACCAATTGAAAATTTTGGCTTAAACAAAACTTGTATAGAAAAATCAACTAAAATTTGTACAGAAAATTGTATACTCCCAATCTTGAAATCTATTATTTCCTTCCTAATAATAGGACTCGAACTAATCCATGGCTCAAACTAACCTACTTAAATTATAAAAAGATGTGTGGCCTAAAACTGTGCTTAGTGACCATAATCTACATTATTACCCAAAAGTTTGCAAATAACCAAAAATCTACTTATTAGGCAAAGCTCTGCCTTGTAATTTGTAAAAGACATTAGTTCCTTATTGGCATATACTCCTGAAGAGAGAGGGAAGAGAAGATTCAATATCCCAATTAAACGAAACACAATTTGTTTGAACAGAAAGCATTTATTTAACTTTCTAACTTGCAATTTATAAACATATACATTGTCCATGAGGGTTCAAACTCACATTTCTGATTTTAGGCAGTTTATATGTTTTTGTTTTAATGTCGGGGAATGCATGAAGTGTAAGCCTTTTAAAGTGGGCTTGGATAATGATAGAGACTCGGAGAGGAAAAACCCTTTAGTATTTTGGTGCCGCTAGCTAAGTGATTTCACAATGACAATAGTTTTTCAACCTAAAAAAAATTCAAATTAGAGTTTAAGAATGCACGACCAACTTACATTAATGGAAACCATGCCAGCAACATATACTGCCTCCACTATCACTTCTTTGCTTTCCTTGGCGTACCAATACCAAGATTCCCTCCAGAACCTCCTCACCAATTAGAAATTCAGAATTCCCAGTCTTCCAACGAACTCCAAATCACTCTATGAAATGTATTCATAGTACCACCCACATCGGTAAATCTTACGCATCATTTGATGCCCTAACATCGAAACATAAATCCAACACGATTAATTTGAAGAGACCTAACCATTATATATACAAAAACTGAGCTGGAATAATAATAATGGCATGAGAGGCGATGACTTTACCTGTGATTTTCCAATTCCTTCGCAGGAGAATCAAGTAGGTTTGACATACTCATAAATTTTGATTGATTCCTAACTGATTTGATTTCCTTTGAACCGTGAATCTTGATGAGAACGAACAGATGAATTGAGATAAGATGTTGTAAACTAAATGGATTTATCTTCTCTAACTTCTTTAGCTCTGTCTCGTCTCGCCCTATCAAAGAAGAACAGCATTTAGAAAATAACTACAGTAAAAATGATCAATAAAGGGTGAAACATATTAGCATAAGTAATTACAGAACTAAAAATGTAATTTATTTCTTTGATCATATCTATAAGGATCAATGAACTTTGTACACTCATGTATTACTCAACCATCCAGCTATTAATGTGGGCATTATATCTGCCTATTGAGTCCAGCAACACCAAAAATCAGAAGCTCTAAAACGTCCAATGGTTCAACTTCTAGCCTAAGTTGCCTGGAGATGATTCACCAGATCAATTCTTCCCTGAATTGGGCCCAAAATGAATTAGCTTCTGAAGGACTTGCAAAAGGGAATACTTATATAATTTGTAATAAAAACATATAACTATAATGCACATTTGGATAAATCTATAGCCGAGTTCAGTCTGGGTTCAAGAGCAGAAGCTAAGCTAAGAATAATTTAGAACTTAGCAACCAACCCATGGTTAATTGTAGATGTAAAGATTATATAAGTGGCAGTGTTTGTAATCCAAAAGATTCACGTCACAGGAAAGTAATCAGCCATGAAAATTAAACATGACTTCCTCTAGAGATTGTATCAGGTAATTACTCACCTGCATATCTCTTCTCTGCATAAAACCCTCCCAAAATTTGCTATAACAGGTTCCAACTTGGAATCTGCAGCAGCTATTCCCAGCTGTCTGAGACCATGCCAACCATTGACAATCATCCTTCGCAACACCATGAAAAAGACCGACTCATATTGGTCTGTTTTTTATCATCATCACTGAAAGTGAAAAGTGCACTAAGAATAAGATATGTTTGTACCAACATTACAACATAAATTCTACAATCTATTATCTTAAGCAAATACAATAAAAGTGAAGGAAATCACAAAGAGAATACAGAGATAACTCACTCCTTAGTTTAATAGAGATGTTTGTGTGTTCAATGTAGCTTCTTACTGAGAAGAAACTCATATTATCAAAAACCCAAGCAAACATAGGTGTCATACCTTGATGCAGCTCGTCCCCATCATGATTAGAAACAAAGCTCTTGAGGGTGCGTACATGGGCTACAACTGTGCGTAGTGATCGCTAATTATCATAAACAAAAACAATAGATGTAGTCAATACACGATACACCCAATTATCAAAAAGAAAAATAATAAATAGAATACCTTGCACATGAACCATTGATTAAACTGCACCTTCTCAAGGCTTTAGTAACTGCAACCCAAAAAATTACACAAAAACAGAACATGGGAAGAAAATAAGATATAGCAAAATTGAATCTGTACATCGAATGCCTATGGTTCAGAACCTAATTCCAGTTTCTGGAATCATATATCCTGAAAATCAAACCTGCTAAACCTATCCCAATCAATCAAAAAGCTTATCAAACGAAGAAACATAAACAAAAATTGAAACTAATGTAATTCCGGCAACAATATTTCAATATACATCTTTTTCTCCACCATAAAAAAAAAATCAGGATCATATATCACCAAAATAAATCAGCGATTAAAAGTTGGATAAAATAAATTAGGGTTCTTCATATTTCGCTTCAAAGACCCGGCGAAGAGGAATATGTTACCTGTGAGATTATAATAAAACCAAAAAATCAGCGTTGTCTCCCTTGAAACCCCCGATTTTACCACGGCTTATGAGAAGAATTTATTAGCTGCGTAGGGTTTATGAGAAAGAAAGAGAATAAGAAGAGGGAACGACGCGAATAAAGAAACCCAGTTATATGAGGCAACTCAATAATTTCTCGGTGTATGAGATATGAAATATGAACTTTGACGAAATCCCCATTTTTTTTTTCATTGAGCTGATTCGATTGAAACGGATAAACATCTGAAATTAGGGTCGAAGGTTAAAGAGAAGAGAGGAGAAAAGATCAGGGCTAAGTTTCTGAATAACAATTAATCTATATTCTCATATCAATTCTTCAGAGGAATTGTTGTTGTTGAGATGCAGTGAAGGAGACGAAGAATTAATTCGAAATCGAAAGATAGAGTTGAGGAAACGATGATTTTTTTTTTGTTTAATTCGTGTGATGGTCGCAGCGATGAAATAGAATCCACGGCCCCGAATCACTCTAATCAACGGCCCAGATCCACTCCCGAAAAAAGGAAAGGATACCAAATCTGGACGGGTACGAATTACTCACCAAATCCGACGGTAGTCTTTATCCACGACATAACCACCACTTTTTTTTAAGGGGGAGACTAGGTATCACGGCGGCCTGTAGCCGGCGCTCAACCTCTTGTCGATTTTCGAAAAGTTGTTCTAACCTCTTGCCAATTTTTCATGTTCGGCCAGGCGCTCAACCTTTTCAGAGTGTCATATTATAATGTGCTAGTAAGTCGGGTCACAGTAGCGTGTTTAGTTAGTCGGACTATAATAGACGGATATGGGGCAGGGGCCTACGGCCGCGGCGGTGAAGAAAATTAAAGGCAGGTGTAGGGCCCAAATATTTAGTTGGTCATATCATATTAGAGTGTGCTAGTTAGTAGGGTCACAGTAGTGTGTCTAATTAGTTGGACCTTAATAGCCGGATAGGAGCCGGCTACTAAGGTCACAACCTCTCGTCGATTTTCGTAAAGTTGCTGTAGCTTTATATAGCTAAAACTATAATATAATCCAATGAAAAAGAAAAATATAATATAATCCGACGAAAAAAATATAATATGGAGATTTACTTAATAGTTTTAGCTTCATATTAGGGTCACAACCTCTCGTCGATTTTCGTAAAGTTGCTCTAGCTTTATATAGCTAAAACTATAATATAATCCAATGAAAAAGAAAAATATAATATAATCCGACGAAAAAGATATAATATGGAGATTTACTTAATAATTTAAGTATCTAAATTTTATATTAATTAAAAATTTAATACCTAAATAATAATAGAATTGGACATTAACTGAAAATACTTAGACAAATCCCTCAGCCTTTTTAGAGTTTTGTTTATTGTTCATTTTTTTAATAACTCACAAAAAAAACATCCTGGAAGACGACATTAGTTGCCTTTAAATCATTTGATTTATCTTCGGGTAGCACAATTATTCGTCTTGCAGCAGTGCACCTAGACAAAACAACGTATAGTTTGTATAATTTAAAATATAATATAGCTAAATAATATCTAAAGTTCGTATTAATTGTTGAAAATTTAATACCAAAACAAAAATAGAATTAAACATGATCTTTCCATGTGAAAAGTTGTTCTAACCTTTTTAGAGTTTTGTTCATTGTTTGGTCGACCTTTTTAGAGTTTTGTTTATTTAGTTAGTCGGTTCATAGCAGAACGGTCCCAATATTTAGTTGGTCATGTCATATTATAGTGTGTTGGTTAGTCGGGACACTGTAGCGTGATTAATTAGTTGGATCATAATAGCCCGATGGGGCTCGGTCCTATGGCCCTGGTTGTCGAGAAAATTTAAAGGCAGATGTAGTGCCCATATTTAAATTAGTGCGTTAGTTGGTCCTGTCTATAATAGATAGGAGCATATTTAGTTAGTCTAGTCATAGCAGAACGATCCCAATATTTAGTTGGTCGTGTTATATTATAGTGTGTTGGTTAGTCGGACACTAAAGCTTATTTAATTAGTTTGATCATAATAGCCGGAGGGGGCCGGGTCCTACGGCCCCGGCGGTCGAGAAAATTTAAAGGCAGATGTAGTGCCCACATTTAAATTAGTGTGTTAGTTGGTCATGTCTATAATAGTCGGCAACATATTTAGTTACTCGGGTCATAGCAGAACGGTCTCAATATTTAGTTGGTCGTGTCATATTATAGTGTGTTGGTTAGTCGGGACACTGTAGGGTGTTTAATTAGTTGGATCATAATAGCCGGAGGGGGTCGGGTCCTACGTCCCCGACGGTCGAGAAAATTTAAAGGAAAATGTAGTGACCACATTTAAATTAGTGCGTTAGTTGGTCATGTCTATAATAGCTAGGAGCATATTTGGTTAGTCCGGTCATAGCAGAACGGTCCCAATATTTAGTTGGTCGTGTCATATTATAGTGTGTTGATTAGTCGGTACACTAAAGCGTATTTAATTAGTTCGATCATAATAGACGGAGGGAGACGGGTCTTACGGCCTCCGCGGTCAAGAAAATTTAAAGGCAAATGTAGTGCCCACATTTAAATTAAATTAGTGTGTTAGTTGGTCCTATCTGTAATAGTGGGGAGCATATTTAGTTAGTCGGGTTTTAGAAAAATGGTCCCAATATTTAGTTGATCATGTTATATTATAGTGTATTGGTTAATTTGTTGGAATGTTTTGTCCGTCGAGTCAAATTAGCCAGGTCAGTGGCTAAGTTTTTTTTTCAGAAATTCACAGATTTACTCTTTCCATAGTTTGGTCCGAACAAATTAACCGGGACCAATACCCTGGTCCGAACAAACTTAATTAATTACATTAGATAAAAAAGAGTTCACCATGTTATAAATGTGTAATTATGTTAAGAATATCTAGGGTAAAGCTCATTTATTACTGGGATGCCCTTGTGTATAGCCTTATAAATAGAGGCTCTAATGTTTGTCTATTATACTGATGAATAAAATATGTCTCTCCTTCTCCTTATTTTTTGTCTCCTTCTCTATTCACAACACGTCATCAGTCACGATGCCCTAACCAACTAAGCGAAAATATCCTTTCTTCTTATGTACGATGGGATCGGACGGGCCAAACTTTCCATCACATATTCAAACATAACATGGGGAGATTTAGATTGGGACGGAAATACGGAGAGATTTCTCAACTTTTCTTAACTTCTGATATGAATTTATTTTATATACTTTGTTTTGTGTTTTGTAGACAAAGATAGGACCATCAGTTAATGTTGGTCCACTTTTATATTAGTACTAACATTATTTTAATCTTTTGTAGATTTAAATTGGATCAAGATCCATGTTACCTCAAACGGTTTTCATTGAGCACAAGGAGCCACAGGCCCACAAGACATCAAAACCCCAATACGCCAATACACCATGTATGTTTATTTTTCTCGGGTTATTGTCTTATTTTCCTCACGTATATATTTTTTTCTTATAGTTAATGCGGCCATTAACGATGAACGATGCTTTTCCTTTTCAATGCGCGTCATGTTGTATTTCTCTCTGGAGGATTTTATACATATTTCCTAGTTTATGGGACGTGGGTGATCAACTTACAAAATAAGTTCAATCTTCCTTTCTTCTCTATTTTTTTTATTGAGAGGGAAAAATAAAATCCATCAAATGATGGTTTACGGTTTCTTTCTTCCTAATGAAACTGTAATCACCAAACGTCGGTGTTGTCGTAACTTGATTACTTTTACAAGATTGAATCACATGCATGGTTGAAAAACCTACGGCCAATTAAATTTGGTATCTTTATCCGTTGGATTTAGATCATGCGATTTTTATTTTTGGTTTCTATTTATTTACAAGAAACTATCCGTCAGACATCAGATGGATTTTCCATATGCACTGATAAAAACGACAACATCCTTTATTTGTCAACACAATTTCGTTAATTGTACAAACCAATTGGTATTGGTTTTTCTCATCAATCCTCTATAACGAGATGTAAAAATTGGCATTCTAAGAACTTTTAGCCAATCTTTGATTATTGATTTCTATTCCTTCAAAGAAATCTTTATCAACCAAAAAGTAGATGATTTTTTTATTTTTCTCAAAAGAATCATTTACACTAATTGGATTTGATTTTATCTATAATCCAAGGATTTGATACTGTTATTACGGTAAAATCCAATTGCAAACACCAATTGCTAAATTCCTGAGGGATGTTGTGCAATTTTTCTTCTTCCTACTACTAATCTCCTAAATAAAGACTGTTCTACTTGATGTTGATATACGGTTGGACATAAAAGATCAATGGGTGCGCACCCAGCTTGTTAGCCAATATTATTAGTCCTCGTAGTGACTATATTGATCTTGATTTAATTTTCTTTTGATAAATAAAGTGTCCATAACTTCATTCTAAATCACGTTGGCCGTTGAGGTCACGAAAGTTATTGGAGATTGTTTGCATATTTTCAATACTTTTGGTTTTTGATATATCATTTTTATTTTATTTAGATTTTGTTTTCCAAAAATAATCCACGGTTGATGGTAAATATGAGTATATGTCTCGAATTAATCGGATAATACTTTACGAATTTTTTTTTTTCGTTTTTATAAGATGAAAATATTTCCACCATAATCAGGGGGAGACTATACACTACGAGCAAAAGTTGGTGTTAATTAACTTGAATGTTATATCAGTTTCTCTCCCATCATGATCAAATTGGAAAAAGGCTGCCATTGACTAGGCGTGAAATATCATATTCGCTTTTGCATAAGCGTTTACCTCTTTAAGAGGAAAATCCAATCACATATAGCAGAAAGTAGCATTTTAGAATAAGCTACATATAGTACTTCAATAGAGTCTATCAAAACAAGATCCACATTCTCATAGTTCATATCTCCTCACTGGAATATGGGGAGATTATAATGCCCGCGGGCGCTGGTACCAGTATTTATGTGAATTTTTCAAGATATGCATACATTTGAGAATTATGTGGGATCGTAATTAATTAATATATTGTCGAATATTCATTTAAAGTAGCTACTGAAATAAATGATGGTGGTTTTGAACCCCTATGCAAAGGAATATCGACATATGTGATTGGTTGGCATACAATCCAAATTAAGTTGGATTAGTTTCTCAATTAACGCAATTTTTGGATCCAAAACTTAACACTTAAAAAAATTTCCAAGCCTATTAATTATAGGCTTGTGTAGTCATAATGCGTTATACGAGAAAGTTTTCGTTGTAAAAACGATTTAAGGGTTTGATTTTCTTTCTCAGACCCTAGGATTGATTCATTAATTGTTCTCTTTATACAATGCACTTGGTGTGGTAGTCTCTGAAGGACTCATATTGTGTTGACACAAGAAATGTGATCGAAGAACATATTGAATTTGTAATCTTTTGAGGATTCAAAATTTTATTCAAGCAGCCACCTTATTTGCTTACATAAGGTTTAACAATCCTTTATGTGTTTTTAGAAATTTGGTACACAACCACAAATCCGGATCAATTAGTTGATGATTTCAATGTTATAGGTCTCTTGAGGAGTCCTTAAAAACACATAAATCCACGCGTTAGCAGCATAAATTCTATTTTTTTCTTTCTCTTTCTTAAATCTGCAGTTGGAATTATGTTAGCTTAAACTCTTCTTTACGATAGACTAGAGTTTTAATTTTGATGCTTATTTCTTGAAAAACTCGTGTAGTAGAGTTAGCATCGATAAATATGTCAAAAGTTGTACTCTTTTCCCTTGGATTCAGGTTTTGTCCCATGTGGTTTTCCTGACAAGGTTTTAACGAGGCAACATCTCTGACGTTTAATTTTATTTTTTTTAATGTTGATATTTGTGCTTTTTTTCCTTGGTCCAAATTTTTTCCCATTGGGTTTTATTGGCAAGGTTTTAGTGAGGCAATTTAATTCAACATGGTGGTCATCCAAGGGGAAGTTGTAGTAATTTTGGTTATTTGGTGGATTCCCACCATTAGCTTGGTCATTTTGTTAGACCAAATCAACATTACAAGCACTTTGGGAATTTGGACACCATTTCGATCATAAGGTGTGACCACAAATACAGTTTTGTTCACTTATGTAATGTATCCACATCTTGGCCTTTTTGTTGAAGAAAATACATCAACTACTATTTTCAAATTTTCTTCGATAAGCTAGCAATCCAAGACACAAGTCATGAATGTATTTAAAGTAGCATGAAGACTCAAGAATACTACTATTAGAAGACTAACACAACAGAAGACTTCAACAACTAGCAATTTTCATCGCAAAAGCACAACAATCATCTGCATTCAAGAAATAGTTCATCGAAATTCGGAAGTCTTGACTCAAAGATTTGCAAGCCAAGATTGAAATGAAGTACTTATCAAGGGGAGCATCATAGTGAGGTATTTTTACTGGGCTATCACGTTGTACTCTTTTTCCTTCATCAAGGTTTTTCCCACTGGGTTTCCTTGTCAAGGTTTTAATGAGGCAATATTTGCGTGTCCAAATTTTTTCTAAGTTTTCTCAATTCTACTCTTTTCCCTTCGATCAGGTTTTGTCCTTGTGGAATTTCCTGACAAGGTTTTAACGAGGAAATTAGTTTGGACACAATGTCATCAGGGGGAGTGTTATAAATGTGTAATTATGTTAAGAATATCTAGGGTAAATCTCATTTATTACTGGGATTCCCTTGTGTATAGCCTTATAAATAGAGGCTCTAATGTTTGTCTATTATACTGATGAATAGAATATGTCTCTCCTTCTCCTTATTTTCTGTCTCCTTCTCTATTCACAACACACCAGTGGTTACTGGTAATATTTCAAAAGTAAAATTTGCCGGTTGTTTAGGATTTACCCATTAACCGTGAATGCATAACCATGCACGGACCCATCCCCAACGTATAAGCTTTTGTTTGGTCAATTCGTTGTAAGCTTCTGTTTGGGAAATCGCTCTCATCTTTTAAGGAATTTGATATCTAATTTAAACTTCTTTAACTTACATCTAATTTCGCAGAGCAGTGATTTGAATTTCCAAATATTGTTTTTTAGGAACCACCTTGTGAGTTTCATTTCCCTGCAATACAACAACAACTCAATCAGTAAAATCTAGCATGTTACGCAAAAACGATATAAGGACTTCTCGAAATGCTAATATCATGGTATATAATTACATGCCATTAACACATTTGTATTTGCTTATAAATATACAATTATAGACTATTATTGCAACAGTGGTTGCTGTGACTACTGTTTGAAATTGGTACCGCACATCATCTCTAGATCTTCACAAACAGATAGCAGTTTCATGCACAACCAAATGCCTCAAATTCCATAAGCCATAATAAGATTGCAGGCATGGACTTCATTGCGATGACAATGAGCTTAATGATATTTGGATTGACATGGGTCTAGCGTTGTTGCACGCATTAGTTCTCTGGAAAATGGTGGCCTCTCTTTTCTTAAATTATTCTTTGCTGGTGTTTTCATTCACCTTCTTAAGAACTGAGAGTGTTGATACAGAACAAACTATCATGAAAAGAAGCATGTATTGAACGGTAAGGTGAAAATTGTATTGAAGGTGACGTTGACCCTACAACCATACCATAGACGTCGTAGCTTACCTACGATTCACCAACCTATAGAAAACTCTCCACTTTTCCTTCCACAACTATCAGCGTACTCACTATGCACTGCATAAGCACCATCCAAGGATTTTTAAATAACATTTTTGTTCTCTGAATCTACGAAAGAAACCCAAAAATGTAACCTCTGCCATGTAATACATTGTTGTCGTTTCTTTGTTTTTCCATCTTAAAATGTTCTGTTAGAATAGGTACGGATTCTAGCTAACTATTTATTCTCTCTATATGGTCCAAGAACATTTGTCAAATCCCTGAAAATGCATAATTTTAGTGGCCTGGAAACAAAATAATAGAAAACCATTCATTGTGCTGGATAAAATTATCCGAAACTATCATAACATACCCCGGAAAGTAAGTAGCATTTAGCTAAGGTTGTAGAAAACGAACGAACTCCACGCATCAATTCAAACTTAAGTTTGGTCCGCAAAGACAAACCCGAGGGACAACTAGCAGTATCCTTCGTTGTATTTCCTGATATCTAGAGTATGAATTGTACGCATCCCATAAGAGTTGTGAAGATACGCCGATTTGTACACAAAAACATTCAAAGTACATGTGAAGCGGTTATTCCTTATTCTTAAGGTTTCAAGCTCTCGAATGGGCAATTTTTCTTACCAAAATCATCTGCAGCAGAATCAGATTCAAATATTCAATTTCTCCCATATAGGATATTGTGTAGGCCTGCTTACTTAAACACTATAAATCCGAAAGGATTTTAATCCTTTAAACATCAATTGGGTATATACTAAAACTGAATGAAAAACTCAATTTCAGAAGTATAAAAATCTTACCTGGTGTGAATTTCAATCTGTGATTAAAGTTCATCCTGAAAGGTTGGAGATAGTGTGAGGATGCGTAATAGAACCCCTTGAAAAAGGTTCGAACAAAGAGATGAGGCAGGAAAAGAGATTCGCGTACAGTATATTAAAGGCACCAGGATGAGAGTAGAAAAAAATCTGATGATTTTCCTTAATATTGATCTGAATGTTAATTACGAAATCTGAGGGCTGAAATTAGTTCTCTTAGATCACGTCAACCTGTACGGAAAATATACCTCGTCGCATCTTGATGGCCATGAAAACTCTATCACCTGAATTCAAATGAAGCAGCCTTCAGAATATTCAACAGCCCCTGAGTTAATCCATGAAAATCTCTCGTATCAAAGTCTGTATAGCAAAAAAACTTTGATACAAGTACTTTGTGCAAAAATAAGAGAAATGGAGATGAACAAAATCATTAATTATTCACAGACCTGATCGTGTAGTTGTTCCATCAAAGAGTATTGCAAGTCACTGACATTCACATATAATGACACTTTCAAACTTGCCAGACACCAAATGCAAGATGCTAGAATGGTATAAAGCATTTATCATGTTTAGAATTTTATTATAATTTACTAAGAATATTATCAGGTACAAATTCATGTTTCTACTCATGCAGATAGTAAATTGGAAAATTCAGCGAAAGCCACTTTTACCAAATCCGAGAACCTCCGTTCTTGTTGCCATTGCACTTGTTCTCTTTGCAGTTGTAGCGACAACCATGCCTCCGAGACTTATCTTTGTCTGAATCTGACTTTTGGTTCCCAAAGGAGGCCTCTAAGACATATTTTTCTTATTGTAGGCTCATACATAAGCTTCCAAAACCGTGTTACATTAAAATCTGCTTTGTGTGCTTCAACTGACTTCTGTTTCCCATTTATCTTGACGGAATCAATATTGCTTGCTGCTTTCTGAGACTATAGGTTTCTGAAATAAGAAATCAAGTATTAATTTGTTAATCAAACCTCAAAATTGATAGAATCTGACCGTATAAAGAAATATGTGCTGGAAGTTCAATTGGTTCTCTATTAGCATAATGCAGACGACCAAATAGCCTTACTTGCAGACCGGGATGTGCTGAATAACAAAACCCATGATCAAAATTATTGAATTTACTTACAATACCCACCTTCCATGTTTTGACCTGTTTTAACCTAACAGATTCCTTGACATCATGACTAACACGATTATTGATACCAATAATGCACATGCCTATATTCAAATAACCAAAAAAGAAAGCAATCAATAATGAACTTGATAACATTTCTTTGTGATTGAGTAAAATTAAATCATAGATAGGAGAAAGTTACCTTGTATGACTGATTATCACCCGTGATGAAGAAGAAACGGTTAGCAAAACCCTCACCTTATCTCAGCACCTAAACAAACGACAATTGTGTCGAAAACGATCACACGAAACATGTTAGCATTACACCTCTTTTACTGCCATTTACTACCAAGACTTGACTCAAATCAAAACCACCGAGCCATATTTTATTATAATTGTGCCTGGTTCAAGAAAAAAATAAGAAAAGCTAAACTAACAATTTAGAACAGAACAATCATGCAATTGAGAAGCTGACACAGCCAATCATATCTAACTACATTCTTGTAACCTCCCATTATTCATACGCGCAAAGATTATAAGTGTGGGTTTTTTGTAATCCAAAAGGTATAATTGGAGGATGTTTGGTTAGATATAAATATGCTTTAGACATGGTGCAGTTCCATTAGTGAAGGTTCTATAGGTGAGAAAAACCCAATACAACCTTTAGAGGAAGGCATGTTTGATTACCTGACCATCGCCAACAATAATTAAAGTTGTTAAAAAACTATGTTTAAAATTAGTTGATTAGCAATGTATGAGAAAATACCGTTATAGATTGGTCCTGGGCTGATTACAAGCGTCAGGAGTGTGCCATGATCTACTAACAAAATAACGTTACAGCCTGATATCTTTCAGGTTCATATTATTGTCGTCTTTGCATATTCGCCTAAAAAAATGGCAACATATATTACAAAGACAACTCGTTGAAGTTAGAAGGTGAGGGAAGCACTCTTTTCCATTTCTGACCACATGGCCAGAGATTCAATGGAGAACACAATTCCACATAAGTGACCATAATAGTAATGGAGAACGTCCACTTACCCAGCCCCCCTAACTTGCATACAGGTAACTGCTCATGTAGTCAATCTTTCTCTAACTAATATCGAGTTAGTATTCTCTCTCTAACTAATATCGGGTTAGTATTGCTACATCTAATCACAAATGCTTTTAATATCAATAAATATTAGATGTAGAAATAGTAACCCAATTTAGTTGGGATCCATAACTATTGTTGCCATTTTGCTTCTCAGTCATGTATTTGTTGTGCAACAATTCTACTGCAGTATCAACAACCTCTTTATCCCCCACAATAGATATTAAATCCTGGCTCTCCGTTATTCTCGGATACATGTAATGATTTTGTAAAATACTTGCATGCACTAATCCATGGTCAGAGCGTACATCTTACCAAGAAATGTCTAAAGATATATAAAGAAGGCTATTATTGGGGCGTCACATTCCAATAGAGGGGCTTCACTTGGATTTCTAGTGACCAGAAAATTGGTTATGGGGTATTCTTGATTCAATACAAAATGTCTAGATTACCCTTTAACTAAAATCAAAACCTAAAAACTAAAGCTAAAATCAAAACCTAATTCTCATTCAAAGATCTGCTCCTCCTCTCCTTCTCCTTCTTCTTAACTTCCTCTCCTTCATCAACCATAAATCATTCCCTCTTTTTTTTTCAATCAAAATTATTTCACCATCTTCGATTAATCGACGGTTCGAAAAACTTATAATCTTCGATTGAATTCTCTATTAAAGGTGCGGAAGAAGCATATTGATAAAAATGATGGTAATCAACAAACTAATTGCATCTGAAATGGTTAGATTAATTGAAATCTTAGAAGAAAAAAAAAAGGTTTCAGAACCAGTTACGGTTGGGTTTTCCTCAACAAAACCCAACCGTAACTGTTTTACAGTTGGGTTCGACAAAAAAAAATCCAGCCGTAACTTATTTACTGCTAGGTTCGATCAAAAAAACCCATCCGTAACTGTTTTACAGTTGGGTTCGGAAAAAAAAAAACCAGCCGTAACTGATTTACAGTTGGGTTTCGACCAAAAAAAACCAGCCGTAACTAATTTACAGTTGGGTTTTGACCAAAAAAAACCAGCCGTAACTGGTTTAAAACTGGGTTTTCTTAATTTTAATTAGTTACGGCTAAGAGTTCATCATCACCTAACCGTAAATTTGTCTTACGGTTGGCTGCGAAGGATAAACCCAACCGTAAACGGCTCTGAAAAGCTAAAAAATCAACTTTTTTTACTTACTCTCATCAATTTTGAGAAATAAAAAGAACATTGTTTGGGTGATTTGAAATCTAGGGTTTACTTAGAAAAAAATCTCCAAAGTTTCTCATTTTTTTTAACTTTTTCTTCCCACCAAAATCACTTAATATGATTTTTTATCACTAGTTATATAAAAAATCTTATCAATCTAATTATTAGTTAACTATATTATTAACCTAACCACATAAGGGTTGTTTAGTCATTATAAAATTATTTTAGATAAGGGGTTTTTAATATTACTTATGGGTGACCCGTTTTTGTCCTATTAAGTGACGCCCCTCTATTGGAATGTGACGCCCCAATAATAGCCTTCTATATAAAAGTTTAGAGTTGAAAAAGTTACATGTACCTGTAATAGTATATCGATGCGTCATCAAGGCTATCTCGCTATTAGACCTGCATCACTGTCGAAATATTATTCTACCTCACTGAACAGAACATCAGCTTTTGTAATGACTAATTGTCAATTGGCTAACATCCTATAGAGTTTATATGAATTACAGCCAACCTAATAAATTAAATCCGGAGAGATCAGTCATCAATAATTAAGTACTCCGGCTATACATAAAAATCTTGAAAATTTTTCAGTATTATATAATGGATAATGTATACTTGCTGGATTTCTCAAGGATGGTTACGAATTGGGCTAAACTGATCATATTTATATAAAATTGCTAAAACAACAATACTCAAACTGGATGGACATAAAGCCATAAAACAAGAGCGTTTGGTGGCTAGGGAGTTTCAGTACTGTGTAGCACAGTAGATGACCCATCGAAACAAACTAATCTATCTCGGAAAGATCTACCGGATATCTTACAGAAATCACTTTTTGACTAATAAATATGTATCAATTAATCTAGAAGATGTAGATTAAAGTAAAACTTAAGTTCTATCTTGCATTATGTATCAATTAATTTAAAAGATGTAGATTAAAATAAAACTTTAGTTCTATTTTGCATGCGGACCTTTGAGCAGAACTATAACGACGCTTTAAGATGCTTACATGCAATAATTTCATGGTCAGACTGTACATCATACGGAATGTATAAAGATACAACAGTTTAGAGTTGAAAAGTTACCCGTATTAAGGAACAAACGGATATACATCTTGCGGAATAAACAATCCAGGCCAGAAGATGGCCGAAATTACCTGTACCCATTTGTTTTCTTTTTCTTCTTAGTAATCCTGACATTGATGCACTTCCTGCTGGAATTTTAGTTCTTGAACTTGCACGTGGTAACGATCTTACTATGTTTCTTAATGCTTAAGAAGATTGTAGGCGAATGCTTAAGCAGATTGTAGGTGATTTATGAATTACCAAGAAAACATAAAATGCAAAGCCTAAGTTAAATAAACATGAACTAAATAAAAACCGTACTGTAGTTTTGAACTAAATTTACCTTAAAGAAACGGATCGCGAATTCGATAGAACTCTCTTGCTCCCATTGACGCCTACCTGGCAACAGTCCCTACGTATCCATTATAGGGCATGCTTTAATTATGCTGAAGTAACATAAGAACTATGAGAGACGGAAAGTGTAGATTGTAAATTATTTGTCGTACTTTTTACCACAACCAGAATGAAATATATGAAACAGTTGAATGACTTGCACATATGAGCATAACCACCCAAATTCATACCAGATGGTGAATTAACAGATTTACCACTCAAATTTCCATCTGACTGTAATCCATACCTGTTGTTGGTTAATCAAATGATTTTTATCTCCCTCTATCAATGAGGTCTACTTGAGGACATGAATACAAATTAATGAACATCGGTTAATTTTTTTTTTTTTTTTTGCCAGAAATTCCTTGGATAAGCTCTTGTTAAAAAACAATGTAAACCAAAAATATGCAATTCCAAAAGGGTTTACTGACCATGGACACCAAAGCATGCATCCACCTGAAACAGGCTTGCTCAATTCATAGCCAATACCTTCAAGAGGAACTACAATGCCAGTGAATCAACCAAAAACCCTAATCAATCCCAGAAAAATAAAATAATCAAAAACAGAATACAAATTTAAGACCCAAAACACTGCAGGACATGATATTTTGGTTGGAATTGAGACTAAAGCTTGAATTTTATGAATAAGGATTTCAACGATTTTTTTGCTGAAATAACCTGCTAGATAAGATGAAGAAACAATAAATCTCTTCCTCTGTTTTTTAAATCTCTTACCTTTACATAATCCCAAAAAGAAAACAATGAATCTAGAACATATGCTAAAACCCTGGATTTTTAACACAACGGGCACAATCAAAATACTCCCTCCGTCCAATTTTACTTGCCAAAATTGGATTTTGCAAAAACTTGAAAGAAATTCAAATTACTTCCACATACACCATTGATATTCCAAATTGTTTGTTTAATATACAAATTTTGATATCCTAGTTTTTGTTTCTGTCTTGATAATTAGAAAATTTTAGTGGAAAATATTTCAATTTTTTGGTACAAATTTGCTAAAAAAAAACACAATTTTGGCAAGTAAAGTTGGATGGAGGGAGTACTGTTTTGAAATCCAGAACATACCTTTAATAAATTGGATATACAAACAGAATGAAAAACTCGAATTAAGAAGTAAAAAATCTTACCCGGCGTTAACTTCGATCTATGGCGACAATTCTGATGAACAATATTGCTGGATGATCAACAATAGCACAGCAAAGAAAATAAGTCTGGTGATGAAGACATAACCTCTCATCAATTCTTGCGACGAATAAGTAAGGTAGAAATCAATTATCAAACCCTATATAAAGCAAAAATCGAGGCGTTTTCAACATGACACGAATTCTGGGTCAAGAGGAAAGACTTCAATAAAAAAAACCTAATTAAACATATGGAAATCGCCTTCAATTCAGAATTTGTGAATTTTTTTATGAAGAATTCTCTTTGCGTTATGGTGTTGATGGTTGCAAAATCGAAACAAACTGGGTTATGAGATTAGATCAGGGTCAAAGACAGCCATTGATTTCAAACAGAATTGACTGAAAATCATACCAACCCATATGTAAACAATTTCGATTACGCAAAAACATCCCGAAAACAAAATTGAAGAGTTTGATTCTCTAACCTATTCCTCGTGTTCTCCTGTCTCTTTTTCAAACCTAAAATAGCTTTGCTTCAATGGAATTTCTCATAGGAAATCTATTAACCCCATCCTGGAATTCGAAGAAGAATCAAGAAGAAGGTTTGCATGATTTTAACATTAAGAAACCTCAATATTATTTTACCCAGCTCTAAACTCAATTTATAAATAAATCAGTTAAAATAACAATACCTCGTAAAATTTATTTGATGCACATAGATTGGTTCAAACAACATTAGTCGTTGCAATGATCTTGCCTAAATCGAACACCATGAACAGGAGGAACCCTTAATCCGAAAAGAATTAAACCCAAAATTAGGGTTCTTAAAGGAAATCTGCGTCAACTTTGATCTGTGGTGAAAATTCTAATGAACAATACTGTTAGATGACCAACAATACCACAACAAAGAAAATACAGAGAATTAAATTGGATTAGAATGGTTGTTATCTGAGAACCCAAACCGATTTGATAATATTATAACTAAAACATACGAAAAACATCAACCATACGTTTACCTCTTTTCTGCTAATCCTCTTCATCGTCTTTCTGATTCGATTTCTGCCTCTTAAATCACAAAATCAGCCGCAACAGCAGAGATGAATCGCCACAAATAAAGAAAAATTAAATAGACCCAAACTTTATGAGATACGGCTATTCAAACCAATTAAATTTCTTCTCCACACCATTATCAACAATAGTACCTTCATCAAACAGAAAAATTATCAGAACACAAAATCAAGAAAACCACCAAAACAAAGTGATGGAATAAACTAAACGGATTTACCAGAATCTTCATACTATCTGTATTCCTTATATATCTGAATCTGAAATTAGATTCGAAATTGTAAACAATTAAGTTTTTCTATTTTGTGTAAGATCGATTGATAAGATGAAACCGAGATTGATATGAACCCTTGTTGTGAAACAATCAACACCAAACAAAAATAGGACTGATTTCTAGGTCTAGGGTTTGTACCGAGAACTAAGAGAGAAGAGAGAACAAACCGGATTAATCAGGAAAACAACCGATTTTAAGATTCAATACAACTTCTTAAAATCAATATAAGAATTCGAACAGACGGACGGAGTGAAGGAGACGAAGAATTAATTCGAAATCAAAAGACAGAGCTTAGGAAAAACGATGAGATGAGAGTTATGTTGTTATTTTGTTCTTTATTCTCGTGATGTTCATCATTAAGAAATAGAATCCACGGCACATATCTACTCCCGATAAAATAAAAGCAAACAAAATCTGACGGGCACGAATTACTCCCCAAATCAAACCCAAACTTATTCGAAAAAATAAATACCTGAAGCATGAAGATGATGAAGAAAGGTTTCAACCCATTGTTCAAATTACCCCCTTTACTTGCTTCGTAATATCACCACCAAATCAAAACATAAAAGTATACACCATAATATTAAGATAAATAAATTGGAACTTTCTGATACATTATAACATTCTAAGGCATTATCACGGTGATGAACCACAACCATTGCTAGAGAACCAAAAGATCAAGTCAGTGAAAGCTCCTACAAAAATTCACAATCAACCAAAATAACACAGGAAGGAGTTGCCTTTGTATCTGAAAAAATCACACATGTATTGCTATGGCACTGCATTTATGAGCAAAGTTCTTCATTGCTTTCTCAAGTTCCGTATTGCTCATATACCCATGACTTAAATCAACACTGTTGTATTACAAAACCCAACATTAGAATCCTAAACATATTTTAGAAAGAAATAGAGAGAGTGAGAGGGGGATCTGTAGGTACTGGGGAGGATTTTATCCAAATAAGTGCCAGCCATGGCTATGATCGACAGAACCTGTTAAAACAATCAAAATTAGCCAAATTAGCTTAAACCAAATAAAAGGTTCTTTAATTTCATCAAATCACAACAGTGAATTGCTGCTATGTTTTCACAAACCCTAATCTTAACAACAAAAAATACGAACAACCAGACTAACTTAGACAGATTTAAGCACACTATTGCATTCATGCACAGTTGAAACACAGAAACAAACTAACTAAATCAATCTATTGATAAATAAATTCCTTGAATATACAATTCAATCAACTAAAACTAAGAAATAGATCGAAAGAGAACAGGGAAAGGGAAAGTCAAAACCCTAAAATGGACGGTGAAATCATTACTGTTCTTCAAAGCATGTCATTGTTATCGGATGGATAATTATGCTGATGGATTACCTCCTTTTGGTTGTTTTTTCAGCATCTTTTCCATTATATTTTCTCAATATGAATCTTATTCTGCCATTGCATCAGATTATGGGACTGACTAAAGAACAACAGTCGTTCTCATGTATCTACTCTTCTTGTCTTGATCTCCTGTGTTCGACACCAACAATGGCAGCAACCATTCTCTTGATTCTGGTAACAACCACCCTAACCATGGCTACATCTGCGTAAAACTTGGAACAACCAACTCTTAAAATGCTTCTTATGACCCCAACTCCAATTCTTATTACAACCTCAGCTCCAATTCAACCTCTGATTGTCCCTAAATTCAACAAAACAACAATAAGCAAAATATTCTTTAGAGAAGCCGGTGAGGTGTTGGATTGCAAATTTCGTAGCTTCGCTATTCATGTAATGACTATATTAGTACATAGGGACCTATATTGATACTGTATAATTTAAGGGAGAAACAAAGATGCCAATGATCTGCGGATTAAAGAGAACGTCACCATTGTCCGGCTAGTAATAATTATGTATTAGGCCAACTGGCCCAAATCAATTAGTCAAGGAAAAAAGTGAAACTATGTTAATGAAAATCAAATAATCAACTGATATAACAATTAAAACCTATCCAAAATAACAAATACATTCGGAAAAAAAATTACCTGAAGCATGAAGATGATGAATAAAGGTTTCAACCCATTGTTCAAATTACCCCCTTTACTTGCTTCTGTCATATCACCACCAACATTACTAAGATCAAAAGGAAGAATTAATACTGAGATCAAAAGGAAGAATTAAGAACATGAGATGAAGCTAAAAATCCAAGCAAACCCTAGAATTTTTGTTGAAACCCTACTGCTTTCATAATTAAGAAATTTGAAACCCTTAACGCATCTCTAACAGTGAAAATTGATTGGTCATATTTGACCTAAAAACCTAGCCATAAATCGGTTCAACATTCACCCTGTAAATAAAAACCTGAAAAAATCAACAAACTCTAATCAGGGTTCTTTCTGCAACTAACCTCAAAAAGTAAAATCGATTCAACATTCACCTTGTAAATAAAAACCTGAAAAAAATCAACAAACTCTAATCAGGGAAATAAAATTTCAACAAAATAAATTAGGGTTCTTTCTTCAACTAACCTCAAAAAGTAAAATCCGTGAAATCACAACGACCTGTTTGACAACGAAGGAGCAAAAAGTGTTGATGGTTGCGATTGATTGTTCTTGGGTTAATTACGATCACAGAGCCAGAGAAGAGTATTTTACAGAGACAGGGTTAGCAAAAAGAGATTGGCGAGAACATAATTAGATAAGTCGTTATCAGTAGGAGTTTCCTTAAGGATAGAAACGCTCAGATTTTTGTTCTTTATTCTCGTGATGTTCGTCATTAAGAAATAGAATCCACGGCCCAGATCTACTCCCGATAAAAAGAAAAGCAAACAAAATCTGACGGGCATGAATTACTCACCAAATCCAACGGTAGTCTTTATCCACAACATAACCACCAATTTTTTTAAGGGACGCCGGCCTGCGGCCGACGCTCAACCTCTCGTCGATTTTTTTTAAAATTCGAATATGTAGATTTACCTTATGAAACAATATCTAAAATGTATACTAATATTAATATTACGATTTAATACCAATATATATAAAATTCTAAGAATTTGATATACTGAAAATTGTCTCCCAAACCTTTAAAAAAAAAATTGCTCCATAAGAATAGCTATTAAAGTTAGTTAATAATTGTGCCTGTTCAAGGCTTTATTTGTCATACTGGCATCCGAGACTTGTAAAGTTGTTGGTGTAATTATAACTCCTTAAATTTTTCTTAAATAACTGTGAACGGCTATCATCCAATGCGATCACATCATCCAAGACTTTATCTTCATCTGTATCTTTATATGGTTTGTAAGCTTGTTGGATTTCAACCATGCAAGGTTTCATATCCGAAAGGCATGCTGTGGTTTCTTTATCCACCTGTAATGGTTGCTTTGCGTCACTTGAAGTTTCGTCATCAGAATGGACATCAGGGTTGGGTTGTTTTCTTGTAGATGCTCTGGTTACCTGACAGTTGAAAAAAGTAAGAATTAAGTGCTCATTCTGTTGGTTTTCGTTGTTGTTCAGGGTTCTAAAAAATAATAATACCTTCATTATTTTTTTGGTGGCATCTATTTCCATTATTTCTTTTGCTTAAAAAGACATGATTCCCCATGTGAGTTTTGCCACTTCTAAGCGGAAGACACATGTATAGCCCTTTATTTTGGTCGTCACTTCTTTTCTGAATTCTTTTTGGGTCGCCTGCAGTTATGGTTAATTGTTGTTATTTAACATGTTGCTCATTAGCATAGATATTTTTTTAAGGCATTACCTTATTCTATGTTGACATTTTTAGAATGTTGGCAACTTTCAATCCAGTTAGCTCCTCAGCGTGCTGTCCGTGTACCAATATCTCAGCTTTGCCTGTGATGTCTTTCACCTGGAGTCTTATTAGAAATCTGTAGATCAGGTATATTAATAGGTTTTTTATTTAAAAATCAGTGTAAATTTGTTTTCTTGAATAAATTAAAAATGTTACCTTGATATTGGAGAGGAAATTTGTTCGTTACACTTTGAACAGTAGCTTAAATCATTAGTTTTTTGGTATCTTTCATTGCATCTTGGGCAAGCATAGTAAAACCATTCTTGTCTTCTTTTAAGACGTACGATTGTTGCACTCATCTTTATTGAGTAGCGCTGTGAGATAAATTAAAAATAGTTACCATAATAATCATTAACGTTAATAATGTCTGGAATTGTTAAAAAGTCTCAAACTACTGTTTGTTACTCATATTATTCGAGATCGAGCGTACCTTATTTTTCCCGTACATGTCTTGTTTTTCCAGATAAGTTGAAGCTTTGGCTATGCTCATTCTATTCCTCTTTATAACTCGATCTGTCATCTCTTGTTTGTAATTGCGTGGAGATATTACATGATGTGTAGTAGAATCTATGTAACTTTGTATGCTTTATATAGACCCATAGAAACTTGGATGTCAAGTTAACTGTAGGAATTCTAGGAAACTGGTTTGTTATAGTTCTAGGAAACTGGATTGTTATAGGAATCTGATGGTATAGTTTAAAGAATGTTCGAAGTTGTTTTGGTTTAAAGACCTTTCATATGTATGGAAACTTCTAGCGTGTTTTTGTGTATTTCCTATACTAATCGAATTCGTTTTTCCGTGGAAACTTCTAGTGTTTTTAGTTTTAGGAAATCGATTTCTTATTAGGTCTTGTTCATAGAGTATGTATTTGTCATGTTGCGGAAGGCTTATGGGGTACTATATGCTCGGCAATTCACCCGGTGTCTTCACCGTCGCCAAATAATCCCCAAGAAGCATCAAACATTTCCGATGAGATCCATGGAACAAAACTGTCTATGTCATTTAATTAAATTGATCATCTGTATGTTCTTTTGGCAGGATTATCATTGTTAGATTGGATGCAAGGAGTAACACTTGAGTTGTGTATAATGGTGACAAAAGTTGGGATTTCAATGAAGAACAAGATAAGAAGTATAAATTTCATAATGTGCACAACCCACAACTTGTTAGTAGGCTATATTAACAATACTGGATCAGAACAGTATTAATGTTTGGAGGGCATATAATTGCAAAGAAATGGACTTAGGTCTTTGTAAAGAAAGCAAATTATATTATTAAATGAAGCTGTAAAATAAAACAGGCTATCTATGGTATTCTGTTATCTTGTAAACTGATAAAAATATTTAGTAAACTGATCACACAGAAAATCAGTGAGATCTCTATTTGGCGATCTTGTGCTGGATATTATTAATGACATGGTCTATTAATGGAAAATTGTCTTCAACTTTTAGTGTGAGAGTGACCTTTTTGTATTTGTCTTTTTTGTTCTTGTCTTATACATGCACCATCTCCATGGGTTCATTGCTTGTGTCGCTTGAGATCCACTGGAAAAATCTTCCTTGTTGAAACTTTTTGTTGTCGACATATATACCTACATTGTGCAGGGCTTGTGATTTGCTATCTTCCAGGAGGCATGCATAGCAAATTTTAATTGGGAATTGCCTTCTAGTGAAAATTACTTGAGATGCATCATCGGCTTTAGTAGTATGCACTTTTAATAAGTCGATTATTTTTCCAGAATGTTTACCTGTTAGTACTTGAGCTTGAATTACTGCACTCTGCAATAAGGTCACCCAAAGTCTTGTACCTTTATGAACTTCTTCATAGTCTTCTAATAGCATGATTGGTACTCCTACCTTCAATCGGATCACATGACATGAGAATCCTGGGTACTCTAAATTTTTCAGAATTTTCTGGCGGCTATAATACTCCATCCCGTTGTTATTGTATTTCGTTGTGCTTATATCTGAATCTCCACCTACGTATATGTGCTCGTCTAATGGCAGAAGAGACATTATGTGGCTATTGATTTTCTCCACGTTTTCAGATGTATGCGTCACGATAATTGTCTTTTTTAGATATTCAGGATCTTTAGTAGTTTCTTGTATGTTTGGATATGTGGTCTTGACAACATCTTCTAGAAATTCTTCCTCAGATTTTAGCTGAACTTCATCTTTCTCTGTTGTTGCATGAACGTTGTTGAAAAACTGGTCTATATATTCCATTAGTCGGGTAACGGTATCATCTGTTTTTTGGACAATGAAACATGATTCATTAGTTAACAAAGAAAACGAATATAAGATGGCGCTCTCTGTGAACATGATTCATTAGAATTTTTAAAATTCTTCTGTATATAAGTACTTTGAAGAATTAATGTAATCAATGTAACAATGATATTTACATACCCTGATTATTATCTTCGACCTGTCTAACAGCTTGGTTGTTAATCTCCATCGCTTGTAGTCCGCCTTCCCTTCACCGAAAATATTGAATCCGTAACTTTTTTGATTTTTTTTTGAGAATTTATTTATGTGAATTTAGGTTTTTATTTATAAGTCTAATAAGATATTGTAGTTAATGTCCGATGAAATTTAATGAAATTCCATATATTGGTATTATTGGTATTCAATTTTCCTAATCCTAATATAGGTTTTTAGCTTGTTTAATAAATAAATAAATATATGTATATCATTAGGAAATATTGTGATCTGGAAACTGGTTTGTTATAGGAATGTGACGTACAATTCTGAAATTCCTTTTTTTCTACCTTAGGACCCTCGAGCACACGTAATTTAGGTAGTTTGTATAGTTTATTCCTTGCAAGTAACATAAACAAACAATTTTGAATGTTATTTTAGCCAACTTTCAAAAATTATCTAGGTTGAAACGTTATTTTTCATAGTTGATGAAAGGTTGCTTAGAGTACTCTCTGAAATGTTTCAATCTCCATCTTCTGTGTACTCAAGACTAAGGGTATTTCAAAACAGTGGTTGGAGTTGTCAATTGAATTAATATTTCTTGGGTATAGTACATGAGACTGCGTTTATGTCAATACACCTCAACTAAGGATACCAAATAGAGATTTTAGAGATTTATCAAAGTCTTTGACATTGACATATACAGAATACATGCTTTAAGACTTTCTAGTTCAAGAGTGCCAGTCACATACTTGCTTTGCTTTTCTACCAAGATTCCAAAATACCAACGTTCTTCTTAGACACGTTTATCAAAATACCAATATTCTTCTTAGATACATTTATAAAATACCAAGAGCATCAGTTATATACTTGCTTCATTTTTCTATCAAGAAACCAAAATACCAACATTCTTCTTAGAGACATTTATAAAATTCCAACAATTTTCTTAGTTGATCTTATGCATGCTTCGGGTTCTATATGATACTGGGCCTCTATTGATTCTCCCATTTCGTGTACCATATGCAACTGGTGACGCTGGATCTGCTATGGTCTGTCGAGTACATGATTGAATTTGTGTATTGTCTTTTTGAGTTGTCCACGGTACCTTTGAAATCGGTTTGGCATCCATTTTTTTGTAGTATACTTTGGGAATGTTTTGTTGCCATTGCTATCGCTATTGCTGTTTGCTCCATGTCTGTGTGGGAAGCTCGGCAGTCTTATTATGATAGTCTCAGGTGGTGGTCGGTGTCTGGTCGCAACAGATGATTTATCATCAAAGTCAGCTGATAAATAATAGTGCTCACTTTCGCTGCTGCTAGTACTTTCTCTCCCATGTTTGCATTGTTCAGAAGTTTTCGCTGTCATTGTTACCTGTCATGAATAAGAATTGGATAAGGGATATGAACTACTAAACACATAAATATTCAGCTAAAATTAAATATGTGTAAGTGCTTGTAAGTCGAATTTACGATTTATATAAGGTAAATTTTCGTATGTCAAGAAAATAGATATCCAAGTCCATAGCATGTAATATAATTATATTGAAGTTTCAAAAATATTTTCAATTAATCGAAAAAGAAAGATAATCGAAATTTTTTCTCAATCTCAAACTTGTAAACTTTTAAGCTTTCCTAAAGACACTCACCCTTCCATTTGAAATTTAGGTATACACATTGATGTTTATTAATTTCTACATATTTTTTTAATATATAATCTTCACTATTATTAGAACCACATCAAGTGCAGTCTAGAAGGTTGATGTACCTAACCATGTAGCTATGTTATGTATCATGTGTTTGGAAAATCGCATAATACAATTGTCATATGACCAAAAGACTAATACTGCTATTAATACCAATCAATAAACATAAACGGGTACAATTTAATTGTACAATCGAAGCTCTCCAAAAACACTCAACCAAATTCCTGTTCAGAAAAAAACTTATACAAACCATGGGCAACAGATTTGATACCAAGACAATATACCAATTCATTTATTTGCAAATATAAACTAATTAAGATAAGTTATCTAGGAGAATCAAGATTGAAATTGAATCATCATAAACTTCTATCTACCATAGGCATACTAATGGGTATTATAAGTACTGTAAACCAAATTAGTGTACAGCGAAAGACAATAAGCAAAACCTAACCATCTTCAGTACCAAATAATGCACCTTAGATTTATGAATAAATTGCACCTTTCATAGTCAAAATAAGAACATGGTCTAGCATCATTAAGAAATTGTAACAATGACTCATGTAATAGATACTAAATTATAATGTGTAGGAAGCTCGGTATGAATATAGATTGCATAAAAGTACTAAACCAAGACAAAACTACTGCCCGTTAAAAATACATTCAATTAAAGTACTAAATCAGTTAAAGCTTGCGCAAGCTATTAATGCAGATAGGTGAGGGTGCTTAAAAACACAAAAGAAAATATTCTTCTTCTTTTTGAAACAAAGCTAGCTAGTTCACTTTAACCACAACCACGACTTTGATCAGTGCATACCCATTATTATCCTTGACATGAGATATATGCAATGTTGTCGAATCTCTTGCTATGTAAAAGTAAGTTGTACAAACACTTGTTTTATAATAACATAGGAATGAAACGCATAGAATTCAATGTAAATTTCTTCCCCTGAAATGTTCCACTACAAGAGTTTCATATATGAATTATAAACTGTACCTTATACTAAAAGAGTTGAGTACAGAATCATACATGCGGTTAGATTCTGTAACATATAAGTCATAGCATTCTTAACAAAATGCATACCCGAGACAATTATCAAATTCCAGCATTCAACTAAGTAATTCAATAATGATGAATCTATTATAAAAAAATAGAATATGCATGTGCATAATTTATAACTAAACTAAGTAAGTATACAGTATAAGCAAGAGCTACAATATGAATACAATATACTTCAGGTTGAACGGATAATACAATATGGGAATGTATATAAGAAGCTTAAGAATGCCAATACATAGGAATACCTCAGTTAAACAGTTGCACGAAATATCTCAGTATATCGACATTCAGATTAATCCAAAAACTTAAAATCGGACAAAAGTTTTTCAGAAACATAAAGCGAGAAAATCACTGAACAATCACTGATGCCAGTAATACTAACGAAGCTAATAATATTTATAAATCAAATAGAAATATGTACTAAGAAAACATGGTTCTTAGGAGAAAGAGCGAAGAAAAGAGTGTGCTTGGGAGTTGGAATCCTGTTATGTAATTAGTACCACAATACTTTAAGTAAAAATTGATGCAAATATAGAAGAGAACGATGCAGATAGATTGAAAATAACAGGAGGAACCCCATCAATTAAAATAACATTGAATTTTAAAAACCCATTGGTACCAAAAAAATAGGTATTATTCCAATCGAACCATACTAATGGAAATCACAGAAGGATAAAATAGATTTTTAACGTATTAACGGATGTAAAAATTGCGTGTACCTTGTAAAAATCTTAACTCATCATCTTATTGTTCTGGTTCAGTAAACTTGGTGTAGAAAACTTTCGATTTATCTGGATTCTTTTTAGCTTTGTATGTTTGGTAGGCGATAAAAACAATGTTTACATTGTTTGATAATGTAAAATACACGCGTTTAGATCTTCAGGAAAATGTGTCCACGTTTACAATGTCAAAAAGTGATATCAATTTGTCGATATCTTCCCCCTTTTAAGGACAGTAAGAAAATCAAAATCTCTTAAGTTTTTTTCGTTCACCGTGACATGGAATAAGAGCCATCCGATTTAGATTTGTTGTTTGAAAAAAAAATGGTTACTTTAAGAGGTCAGAAAATAAAACAGCTCGCGGGATCGATTCTTATTGACTTCATTTTTTTTTGTATGGACCTAAAAGACGAACCTCAACGAAGTCCGAGTTTGACGATGATCGAGATTGAATTTAGAGTCTGAGAATCACAAATTGGGTTGTTTGAGAATTATTCTCCATAAGTAAAACCTGCATTATTTTCTTTTGTTAGACTGCGACCATTTTCCATAACTATTCAATCAATCTTTTTCGGTTAAGCCAATAGCATTCCCTACCTTATAGGGATACTTATAGGCATTGCTAAGTAAATTATCAAGCTAATGAATTCACTTATAAACCAATGATACGGACAATATTAACCATCATTCATAAATTTCACACAAGAAATTTATAATTGTATCATTAAATTAAAATTCACTAAACATCATTCGTAAATTTAACAGAGGAAATTTATAATTGTATCATAAAATTAAAATCCACCATTTAAAGTAATTGAAATTAATATCATAAAAGAGGTGCAAAGTACTACATATCTATGCATCTGCCGGCACCATGTTAAAAGTGTGTGGTAAGTGGAAGTGCAGTTTCAACCATATATGTAAACACCCTGTGGTAAAAAAATTGTGTCTTTGTAGATTCCAATGACCATGAATTTGCCTGGATTGGAGCCTTTGTTGCACTGTTTGATCAGCACATCAAAAATAAATGTTCCTCCCAGAATCGAATCAAATTTCGATAATGCCTCATCAGATTTGTTTGCTTTCACCATATCATAGTGTTGTCGGATGTCGTAATTCATGAGAGTTTCTGCGACTCTTCCTTGGAAAACGAATACAGCATCGGATGTGTTATCCACCATTTTCAGATGCATCTTGTACCTATAGGTATATATTTAAATATTCTAGTTATATGTTAATTATGCAGATTGTTATTGAGAAATCAATAATCTATACATACACTAGTATTTCCGACGTAGACGAAGTGTTGCATTCAAAGCAGTATGCTCGATAAATCCCGGAATTGTTTGGTGTCTCCTTTTGTACATTTTTCTGATGGCATTCTCTGCAAGTCAGATAATACCAATTCTTGTCCTGGACTAAACCCAGTATTGTTGCCTTGCACATGAACGTTTTTCCCTAAGGTTTTGTAAGTTTACAATTGTTAGACATAGTAGAATTTGCACAGAATTAATAAAATAAAAGAATTATGTTATTAGATAACATTGGAATTACCATGTTAGTGTAATATTTTAACATATTCTTAGTGTCCCATATATAGATCTCATGTTTCAGATGTGATTGAAAAAATACAGATCATCGAACTTTGGGAATTACTGTATGCCCTGGCTTGTAAAAGTGTCTTTCATATATGTTTTGTGAAAGCCTTTGTGTCTGTTATATATAGTGTTCAAAGAACCCTCCTAAGGAAATCAGTATTTCCTCATAATTAGAATTCCATCAACTTTCTGAGAAAGTAAATCAGTGTCCTAAAATAACTCAATTCTGTATTGGCTTTCCTTAATCCATCCTGACTTTTTTTTTTAAAGGGACTATCTAGTCACATTTTTGGCGAGAGGAATAGATAATCAATTTGTGATGTATCTTATGGAATTGTCACATGATTTCATGATTTATAAATTACATAGAGAAATATAGGCCAGTAGTATTTTTTTCATGATTTCTTGTGCTTTTGGTTTTGCCGCTGCTGTATTGGACTCTCTTCGGCATGGTAATCTGTCATTTGATTGGAAAAAATTTAAGTGAAGATTTCGCAACATTAGTGAGCTTATCATGAATTTATGATTAGAAAATCAGAAGAGGTTTGGTAGGATGAATTTCCTTCCTTGAGTCTGACAATATGGTCGGGTAATCTAACACATTATAATATATTGGATTGTAGTGCAGTTTCAACCATATATGGAAACACCCCTTGGTAAAATTCTAGTGTCGTTCGTAAAATTTTAGTGTCTGACATTGTTATTCGATGTCTTATCTTAATTCATGAAAGTTTGTCAAGCAAAAAATGTTAATATGTTCAATAATGGTGTTTTGATATCGGGGTTCCATAGTTGTATCAGAGATATAGTTTGTGATTTTCCTAACCCTGGTGTGTTTCTTTATATAGTTTGTGATTTTCATAAGCCAGGTTTGAATTTATACTTAAATATGAATGATAATGGAATGCTAGGGTATTATTATCAAAAAACAAAATAATATGAAATGAACGTATCTAAGAACAATCTAATCTAATAATCTTAAAAATATCAAACGAATCATTACATGTCTATGTTATTATCATTCATCCCGAAACAGAATTTGTATATCTTTGAATTGTGCTCTAATTGCCAGCTTCTTTCTTAAATTCTAAACACTATGAGATTTTATTTGCAAGCTCGTATTCTTTCTTGATCCCAGATTCTATCCACGTTTACATGATATTCTTTACTCAGGTGTTCTTTGAAGTCTAACATTTTTTGTTTTTGATTTTTATTTACTTCTCGTTCATCCTGATAGATATGTTCTTCATATTTTTTTATGTAATCTTCGGGTCCGCGCCTCGGACAATGACTCCTTAATGTATGTTCTCTATATATTTGATCTGTTACCTGTTCTGCTAAGACTGAGATCATTTCTCTGTCTATTTCTTTGATTATTTCTTCGAAAACAATAATGGTTCAACCTTTTAATGTTTTGAAGACGTTTCTTGAGTTCTTCTTCTGGATACTCTATTTGTTCCTGAAGCTCCTCCATCAAATAAGCTTCAACCATTTTAGAGTCATAATTCACTTTTGAATTTGTTGAATCCACTTCTACTGTATCTGTAATTGCTGAATTGTCCTCAATGTCTCCCAACGCCATGAATTCATTGAACGTTATACCATCCCAGTCTTTGGGTAATTTTTGATACTTTGTAAACTTCTTCAGTTTGTGTTGTTGTGATTTCAAGTAGATGTCCATAAACTTTCTCAATTTGTAATGATCTTTAATCCATTCTTTCTTATTTGAACCATATATTTGAATAGGATTGTGTCTAAACATATATTCATTACTGTAGTCTATCTGTTGCTCCATTATAAAATCTCTCATTTCCTTATGGTCATCGGAATCTGTAGGTTCTCTATAGGCTACCCAGGGAATCTGTGTGCATATTTTTTTTTGTTCTTCCATTTTCTTAAGACGGGATTTCCTATCAAAATATAATATATTTAAGATTACGAATATAAGATGACGCTATATATAATTGAAATGGTATTATGAAATTATAATTGTTAATATATTTGTGTTTACATTTCTTTCATATCTTGGACTTGCTATATGTCTAGATCCACGTATACTCTGGTTGCCTTTGATGAGCTAAGTTTGTACTTTCCTTTTTTTTTTAAATCCAGTATTAGAATCAAAGTTGCATATGCCGATTCCATAATGAAATTAAATAATACGAATCTTACCATTGAATTTTTACACATGCAGGCCAACTATTGTCAGTATAATTTGATCTTCTTTAGATATGTTGTCCATGTGGTTGATTTCGGTAGCTTGGTCTTCCGATAGTGTAATTTTTATACGCATGCCTCTCTTATTTTCCATAATGATATCAATCTTCATGAATCTCCTGTGCACTATGTTGACCAACTGCCCAATAATGTCTACATAAACATGGTGTAATAATGTTAGTTCAAAATCGTTTGTTATCTTGATGGGTGGTTTCGAGGTCTGTAACATTTAAAATACCTGTGCAATGTGTTTTGTCCCCGCATCTCTCGTGTAGTTCTTCAAATTCCGTTAGTCTGAAATTGTACTTAGGGATTACTGCAAGACATTCGTCTTGTTTTTACACTTGTACTTGTGTGAGTGTATTGAAAGAAAGATTTCGATCCTTAGGTAAGGGTCTGTACCAGAGATTGTATTTTACGATCCCAAAGTGGTTTAATGACACTATATTCTGTTCTTTTAGCTTATCCATATGCTTTATATATTGATTCGGTGTGATCGAACAATGGATTTGGTCGCCCTGTTATCATTCATATATTTATTATTATGCATATTTTGTTTCAATGCAGGTTATGATAATACTAAACGCAATATTGATCTTACTGTTTGGTCGATGAGGATCATGTTATAACTTGTACAGGCTCCCGTCCATGGATTCTTGATTTCCCAGGTACGTAGTATTCGCAGCTTGATTCTCTGATCTATGAATTCCTCTTTAAAGGTTGATGACATACTAATCTGTGAAATCCTTTCCAAGAATCTTTTCGTGTTATATGTTTTGCCTTGACATCAGAAGATGACAGTAATTAATTAGCTTGCAATCACAAAATAAAAAAAATAAAAAAAGTTGCTTTAAACAACATGTTTCTGCCAGTTTTATCACCATCTCCATCTGCTGAAACAACATATGGATTTTTTAGAGTGTAGAATTCGTTATTTTGTGTATATATGGATTTTTTTATGTATTGTTACTTACCCTTTGTTTTTATTTTGCATTTTTTTCCAAATTCTTTGGGTTGCACTCCTGATGCTGCCCAGCTGTTACCTGTATCATCATCGGCTATGTCTGAAATATTATGGTCATAAACGATTTTACATTGAATTATTAATTCTAACAGTAAGATAATAATTTGAACATGGAAATCTACCAAATTGTGTGCTTACCTCCACGGCCTAGAGGATTCAAGTGTGTATCACATCTATCTCTATTGTATCCTGATTCAAAGATGGAGAACAATAAATGTTTTTATTTTTTTATTTTTTTCCTCTTATGTGGATATTAAATTTTTCAATATTGCTCAACTTACTTTCGGTAGAATTACTCTCGTTTGATGCAATGGCATGACCGATCCTTCGTTCTTGCTCATCGTAACTTGCATGAATGATTTTTGTCACTGGGAGTGTATTCTTTTTATTTGTCTCCATAGTTTATTGTTTGGATTTGTTGGACCTAAGAATTGTATTTTCTTTTGCAGTATAACAGGGTTTATATAGTTATTTGCAGATAGTTGGGTACTATGTTTTGTAGAACGTTCTATTGATTTCCTAGAATTGAATTTCCGTATTAAGGTTTGTATAGTTCGTATATCAATCTGTCTTGGAAAAGGATATATAATCTATCGTAGAGTAAAAGTGATTGTAGAGGATAAGGATACATAGGTAATCCGAGTGTGGTACCCATAAACATAACCGGTGTTAAACATGTCAGTCGTATCAATTAACACATAAATTGGATTATAAAGAGATCTAAACATTGGAATCCACTGATTAAAAGAAACTTTATCCAACAAATTTAATTCTCTCTGTCTCTCTATGAGGATTGTATGGCTTATGTGGCCATTGGGAGAATCCCATCACCAAATAACTTGGTTTGTGTCTTTAGAACCCAAGTGTAATGTATAAAAAAAATCCTGTCTGGCGCAAAAGCAAAAAAGTTTTTCAAACGCAACTTTCCATATAAGAATAGTTGTGCATAACAACTCTTATAATGCTGCAGCTTTCTATGTGTTGAAAATATCTATGAATATTGTTGCGATCTAACAAACAATTTAACTTATTTGCATGTTATACATTACTTGTGTCAGTTTTGTAAAATTTAACTTCCCAAGTTGCTGTGGTATATTGTACCCCTCTTTGGCTATTGAAAGTTCTAACCAAGGTTTGAGTTGTATCCTTAGCTGTGTAAAATGGACCGTCATTGTAGCTTTGTTCTAGTAAGTTAGAAGCACCAAATGTAGTTGTAATTCACATGATTCAAATTATGGACATCTCATAGTTTTGATATGAATAATAAATAACATATACATCTCATGATCATGTAACCTTCATCAATATAAGCTATCTATAATGGTTGACAAAAGATGCTTTTGCTATGTCTGTCAACTAATGTGGCACGATTAGCTAAACACCACCTCAACCTCTCATATTAGAATCAGTGAGGATGGATAATCATCTGAAGTATGATATTGCAAGTTGTGGGTTTAGAGTGCTCATAACAAAAAGTCCAGTATGAGTTTTGAATTTGTTTTGTCCAAATAGGTTTCGTTTTATGAGTTCAACCAATTTTGGAACTGTCACAAACTTTATAGAGTCAATGCACATTTTCATCATCGTTTCCCATTTTCTATTCCTCTGAGATATGTCCAACAAACTTTATAGAGTCAATGCAAATTTTCATCATCGTTTCCATTTGCTATTCCTCTGAGATACGTCCAAATGTTCAATCTCGAAGATAGTTAACGTCTATAGAGTCAATGCACATTCTAGAGTCCATGCATATTTTCAGTATTGACTTAATTGGGTGCATGTGTTCCATTCTTAGAGGCACACATGTTTGGGGATGTAGAGAGGCAACCCTTCCTATATAAGAGAAGTTATTATACTCAGATTTGAATACAATTAGAAAACAAACGAAAATCATACACCATATTAGAATAGAATAGAAGAGAAGTTAGCATATCCTCACTATGAATATAAATATTTCGGTTCTCAACAAATTAATTGTATTTAGTTGTATGAGATTCTACGCAACAGTCAAAACAACATCATTGTATGTTCCTCTTACTTGTATCAGAAATCTGGTATGTTTTACTCATTTTTATCTGTCCGCAATTTGGCAGTCCACTTCTCCTTTCCATTTGTGATTGAACAGTAAGTTTGTTCACAGATTGGATGATGATGGGTTCCCATAAATTGGTAGGAACTTGCGTACCAAAGGAACCCTAAAGCAAAGTGAATGGATGTGAATATTATAACAAAATCTAAAAAGAGTATCTAGTCTAGTTTTTATTTTTATTTTCGTTTTTTTAAGGTTTGATGTAATGTTTTCTTAATGTTTAAGAAGATGTAAAGGTTCTCTATGTTAAATCAAAGATCTTCCATATAGAAATCTTTAAATATTCACTGCTAACTATTTGGTGCAAATAAAAATTTCAGATACATGGGCAGTTCCATCCCTTTGTTCTTGAGAAAATGGTAAAGAGTAGTTTCAATATATACAGTAGATACATGGGCAGATCTCTTTTAAAAATCCATTTGGTTGATACTATCGTTTAAAAACAATGCAGAGATAAAATTTAGTGTATTTCAATATAAACTAATGGTAACTAGCATGAACTTGAATTTGAATTATAAAGAGATCTAAACATTGTAATCCACTGATTAAATCGAAACTATTTCCAACAGATTTAATCATGTAAGCCCCTCTATGTGGACTGTATGTCGTTCCTGGTCATTGTCAAAATTCCAACATCAATAATTTTTATCATAAATTGTGTCCGTTGTATTGCGAAAGACTTGCAGTGTGCCTGGAATATTTCCCTTATGATGTCAACAACTTGACCAATATTTTCACCTTCTATAACATGCGCTTTAATATATTTTTCCCTCAATTTTTCCACTGAAAGCAAAGTGCCCGTTATGAGAAGTACTCGTTCTTCCATGTATGGTGCCAATGTTACATATACCTATTTAATTACCATTATCGTTGATCCAATATTCAGTGTTATAACGCGCTCAGGTATATGATCAATTTTTTCCTTATCTAGTAACTCGACCATCTTATCTGGAAATTGACTTCGGGGGATTACATGAGGTAGCTTTAGTTTAATTATATCCTCACCGTAAAATTTGTGTTTCTTAGATTTGATGTCTGCATCCGTCGCAATTTATGTTTTATTATCGCTCATAGCTGGTTCCTGTGTATTACATACATCGTGTAGAAATAATCATCAGTGCGTAACAAAGGATGTATAAGTATTAGTGAATATATATTTAAATAATATATGAAAATACACGAGTACCTGAATGCAACCAAATTCTTGTTCTGATTTTTCTTTCATCCTAAAAGCATATTCATATGTCTTAGATTTGAATCTGACAATCCATAAACTCTCTTCGGTGGTTTTTCTGAATTTCCATTGTGCTGTCCTCTGTTGGTTCCATATATTGTCTATGTTTGCTCTATAACTCAGGCCTACTTTTTTCTTGAATCGTTCTAGACTTTGTGCTTGTTTTGTATTGAATTTCTCCATATTTTTGTGAATCCATTCCCTGTGTGCTTGTCTATTTTTTTCTGGTCCTTTAAATGGAAATATTAGCATGCTTGTATATTCCAGTAGTTCTGATTCTCGCAGTTCGCCATCTAGGAAGTTCATCATCTCCTAGTTGATTCTGCACATTATTTCTTTTTGCAGCACTTTTGTTTCGAAACAGTAATTTTTTATTTTCCTGGTGTTGTAGAGTTCTATCTTTAGCTGTTTTTCATCACACCCGTCTTCATCGTTTTTGAAGGGGTTTATTTCGGTGAAAAATTCCATGTACGTGTACTTGCTGTGATAAAATCATACATAATTGGTATTTAATGGTTAAGATGTTGGTACCTTTTTGCTTGTTTGAAATCTTTTTTTGGGGTAAAGTAAATATACACTTTCGATATGACTCTCAAGTACTCTTATACAGGAGGTAGTCTTATATAAAAGCTGATAAACTTATATTAAGAATCCTAGTTGTATATGTATTTTGGATTTTTAAATGTTTAGGAATCACAATTTTGTTTCTTTATATAGATTTTGAATACTTGGTTTGCAAGGAAAACAGTAGTTAAGAAACCGATCTATGGAGGATCAAATAAGAAAGTGCATTAAACCAAAACACAATTAAAGATAGAGGTAATGATTATCAATGTGCACTAAACCAAAACAGATTAACGTTTGAACCAAGCGGTTTGAGTTAATCATGTAAAATAATCTAATGTTTGCACCCTAATAGAAAACAGTCAAATCAAAAAGAGTTATATCTTATTGCTTTGTTTTGATGGCAGGTTAAAGAATCAATCGAGTGTCACTTCCTTCCTGGGCATCAATCAATCAAAAACGTTAATCAAACTCAGAAAAATAAACGTTAATCGAACTAAGAATCCTAAGCTATATACATGATCACATTTCCTACCCCTAGCTTCCATTATTGTTGTCACAACTGCTAAATCCTAACGTGGGTCAGCTGATTTTGTTACGTGATTCACCTCTAATGGAACCAAAAACTATGTCGATAGGTTATCCAAGCTATAAAATTTATAAAAAAGAAATGTCACATGATACTAACTTTAACGCAGCTGGTCCATAACAGGTTCATCCAAGTAGGATGAATTTCCTTGAGCTGATTTTTTCTTTTCAAAGACCGTAGGACGTGTGTCTCCTAATTGAATTTATTTCATGGGTAATACTTATGGATGGAACTTGTTTGTTTATTTCGGAAATGTTTTCTTTGTCAGTAGCTTTTGTATTGTAAAAAATAAAGGTGAAAATTGTAAAACTGGTACTGTAACAGACGTGCATGTGGGCAGCGACAATGAGTTAGACATGGATGAAGAGATAAGGACAGTTAAATATCATCGATTTTGCGTATGAAAATATGAGGCCGTCCATATATGAATGAAACAGATATGTCCATGATAATTAACTTCTAAGTGTTGGTCTGAATAAATTTTTTGTGAGACAAATTAGTTGCGAAGAAACTACTTATTTGTCAATCAGTTGTAAAAAAGTGATATAGCATAGTTGATGTTTTCTCTGATTAGTAGTTATTATTAGATGGACTAATAATACTTGTTGCTAAGATAGTTGGCGTGGTTTCATTCTCCACATGTAGCGATTGTTCCGTGTCACTTAAAGTTTCTTCCGTATAATCACCATGTAGAACTATACATAGGAGATACATAAGTCCCTCGTAGATTTTGGATGCCAGTTTTATGTGTTGCTTATGCTCTCGTATTAAAAAAATAAAAAAATTGATAGGACACTATAAGATGATCAAATATGTATTGCATCAAGCTATTGGTAATATAATGTAATAATCGATAGATGTAAAATTTAAATATGTTTTTGATTTTGTTTTCATGATCTTTCTTTAAACTATTGGAAATTGTATCTGATGAATGACGCTCTTCAATCCTTGCATGTTTAAGATTACAACTCGGAATGTGAATCTTGGTATCGATATATTACTTTTAGATTGATCTCCACCTAGAATCTCAGCTTCAATCAGTTTTTTTGTTAATCTTGTGATTAGAATAGGTTGGGAAGGATGAATTTCCTTGTATATTCTTTTATTTACAACTATGACCATTCCCACCTTGAGTCTGAAAATATGATCGGGTACGTTGTGCAACTCTAAGCTGTTTAAAAATTCTTGATTGTAATCAGAATGGCCTTCGACAACTCTGTCACTGCTTAGGTATGCTTGCTCTTGGTATTCGTTGTTGGTTTCCATAGTGATCGGTTACTTTAGGACAGGGTATTAACTGTTGTATTCTTTCTCTTATATATAGAAGATCAATGCTCTCTATATAGTTTGTGATTTTCCTAACTCAATTGTGCTTCTAACTTAGGATTGTATTTGGTTTTCGAAATTGGTCTGTTTTAGGAAATCATGATATTGACTTGGCCACGCCTCATGGTAAATATTCATAGTTTTAGTTTTGAGTTCTTTAGTAAGTTTAATAATAAACGATCCTACTGGTACATACTGAGTGGCGATCCATATGCTAAATATGAGTGGCGATCCATATGCTAAATATTCATTTTTTTAATTCCCAACACAACTAATGTTTGCGTAGTCCCTCTTTTTAAAATCCACTTGGTCGATACTATCATTTAATTTAATTGAGGCAGCTACATCAGAATTGATTGCGTTATAAGGCAACATCCGGGAAGAACTCAACTTGGAAATCTTCAAGAGACCTGTTAGATGCACCTCTATTCACTCGAGTGATTTGTATACAAATGGTATGATTTGAACAGAGGCAATTCCCACCTAATCGTATTCATAACATCTTTTTTTATTGCATATTTTACTGTTGTGTTCTAAAACTAACAGTTGGGAAGTGTTGGGAATGTATAACACCGTATTCTTTAGACCACTCATTGCATTGCACTTGTAATCTCTATGAATAAGTGACTGCAATTTAGAGAGATTCAATGCACCTCTATCCCATTCGACTGCTTTGTGTACAAATGGTATGGTTTCGACAGAGGCAACTTTCACCTAATCGTATTCATTACTTACACCTCTATAGCTTGTTATATATAAGAGTAGCTAATCCATTCATTTGGCACATCATTTTTCACCATGTTTGTATTTATTATAGATTTTATTTATTTATTTTGAAAAAGTCAGATTCATTGGTCGATTGTTGTTGATGGCTGAACATAAATTGATTATTTGTTGTAAGGTGTATTTCCTGTCGCAGTTTAAAAAAGAACATGATGGTATATTCTCTCGTTGGCAACTTTGGCTAGTATAAAATTTCACACGTTTTGCTGAGAAATATTTGGTTTTGAGGTACAATCACTGGGATCATCCTGTGTATTTTTATCAATTCCATGTTTCTCCGTTATTTCATCTGGGATTCGGTTACTATTGCATTTGACAGTGGAATTGTAGATCTCATTCAACATAATGAAGAACCATTAAGGACAGTGGCAGTGTGGATCCTAGTCAACATAATGAAGAATCATTAAAGATTAGTACGTCTAATGTGGCTGTAGTGTATTTCTTTTCATGGAAAGCTAGTTAACTGTATTTAGATCTTGTTAATGTATCAATGTTAATGATGATGTTTTCTAACCCATAAAGTAGATCAATTTGGTGAGTGTTGATTACATTCAATTTATGCTAATCACGTTTAAGGAAAATAAATCTAGAATATAAAACAATAACTCATAACCAAGAGTTTTTGTAGTTTTTAAAAGTATGAACTAAATAGAATATAGTGAATAAGGACATAATATAGTGTAAACAATTTTTTAAAATCAGTCACTGCAAATATGGAATACTTATTAAAACAAAATGTAAGCAAACGATTGCAGGAATCATTTTTAAAGGTGGTGTAATTTCTAAAATTTCTTGGGCATCTGGATCCATTCTTGGTTGTACTCTAATAATTGCTTCCACAGTCTCATAACTGTTGTTTTTATGTTGATTCCCTTTTTTAAGTTGTAGTTGCCTCACCACCTGTTAATCCCATTGATGCAATCATGAGCTTAATATTTATTTTAATGTTATTGCATATGCAGAACTTAAAGCAAAATAATTGTTCAATTAGCGGTAATATTAATTAACACTATAACAGTCATTACGAACACAATTATCTCAGCAACCAAATAATCTTCTTGATTGTATCCAGGATGAACAAATAATCTAAAATGAGTATTATGACAGAATGTCACTGTGACAGTTAATGTTTATCGTGGATACAATGAAGGAGATTCTTTGGTGATGAATTGAGCTTCTTTAGAGTGTGGAATGTTTCAAATAGATTATGTTAGGAGTTACGAAGCTGAAGTTGATAACATGGAGTTATTTGAGACGAAAAGGTTAAAAGTGATGGATAGATTTAATTTTGGTAACGCGCAAAGTTATATTGCATCTTAATTACATTGAATATGCATGACTTACAACCATACATCGAGTCACCAGTTTGTTTTCTTCTTTAGCCTTTTTTCTTCTAGGAAATCAAAGTACTGTCTTGGACAATGCTAGTAAGAAACGATCCAATTGTACATACTGAAGTGATTGTGACTGAGTACAATGATGCTAGACAAATAGCACCGCCGCAAGTCCAACTACATAAATAGAAAAATAATTAATGTTCTGGTATGCAATAAGGATATCAAGTATGACGGTTGCTTACTATTATTAACCCAGAATTTGTAAGTTGTCGCTACATACAACACGTCTACACCTTTTTATTGAATTTTAGTCTGTGAACTGTGTTAGTTTCCAAATGCAGAAGTGTCCGCAATCGAACTTAAAAATGATCACAGAACTAACCATGGGGTCCAATACCTATAAAAAAAGATCAAGATGGTAAGCATATGACTTGGCAGAGCGTTCAAAGACGAACAACATTTATAAAATAACTTGTTTGTAAATTACTTCCAGTACTTTTATTTTCAAAACATTTTTTCAGCACAAAGTTTCAAATTATAATTTTCATCGAGAGCATGCAGAGTTTAAACATGGTAGTGTTGTTGTAGATATGACACGGGTTTGATGTGATAATTGAGAGTAGACAATGCAGTTTAAAGTTTTGTTTTTTGGTCATCCAATGTACCGTATCTTTTCTATATGGCTCTATCTCTAGAGTCAACTGCTATTCATTGGATGTACCATTTTTTGGTCATCCAATTACCAACTTCTATTCATTGGATGTACCGTATCTTTTCAAATTTAATGGAAATCTAATGTTAATAGTCTACTACTACTTAGAGTCAACTGCTATTATAGGTATCCTAATTTAATAGACCAAACAGTTGAAACTTAAAGCAATAACAATGGCCTGCAAAAATTTAAAGTTTGCATTTACTTTTCTTTTATTTATTAACTATCACCTAACAAAGAAAGAAACCTCTATTTAAGATTGTTCTATACATCTATTTCATCATCAGATAAAGTACCATGTTCATTTTAAGTTTTGTCAATGTACTAAATCCCTTTAAAACAACTTTTTTTATTCACTTCTCAAGAAGCTCGTGAGTTAAGGACATAAATATATACAATAGATAATAGTTTTGTTTACAATTATTACCTCTGATACTATCTTCTTTTGCGGTTCTCTTTTGCCTGTTTGTGATATTGAATTTTTAGGTTGAACGTTTTCAAAAAATAAATTTGAAGATGGTGCAAATTCAACTTCACACCTGTTACATACTATCTGCCATTTTTGTTTTTTTTTATGCAAAAGAAAAATAAAGTTGACCACGTTACATCTGTTGCTCCCATTTTTAGTGGATCGTAAAACTGGGATTCAGCTTGTCCATCAGTTTACGCGCGCTTCTCTTGCGTTTTTTTATTAGTTTCCGTTGTTTCTCCCATTGTTCATCGACTTTGATAGGAAACTGCTTTCTGTGCATTATGAACTGCAACGGTTCGCAATATGTGTAGAATGTTTGTCTTTTTATGTAAACAATTTCACCAACTCCACGTAATTTCTTTCCTCCGATGTAGTAATCGGGCAGTTCCACAACAGTAAGGATGTCACCTATCTTGACAAATATGTCATCTTCTTCAGCTATATGATTGATGATGATTATTCTGGTTCCAATATGTAGTTTGATTATGCGCTGTAGTAAGCCTTCAAATTGTTGGACATCTAAGAATTTAGCTGGAAATCCTACAATAGGTAATTTGTGAGGGTGTTTTAGAATTATCATAGTCCGTATCCTCGTAGTCCAAATCCATACTTGTCTGAGAATTTTCATAATCCATATCCTTCACCGAAAAAGAATATCGGATAGTTTAATTCTATGTTCTTCTCCTTGTGATCTCTATATCTCTTTCTGTAGATGCTTTATATAGACCCAGTGAAACTTGGATGTCAAGTTAATTGTAAGAATTCTAATATATGGGAATTTGGTTTGTTATAGGAATTTGATGTATATGGGATAGTTTAGAGAATGTTTGAATATGTTTTGGTTTAAAGAACTTTATGTGCGGAAAATTCTAGTTTTGGGAAATCGATTTTTATCATAACTCATAGAATGGATTTCTAGTTTTAGGAAAATTCTAGTATAGAGTATGTATATTTGTGCAGGAGTATAATTCATAGAATGGATAAAAGGTGTATACTGGTGCAGAAGGTATAATAGTCTGCATTGGACCCTAATTTTGCGTACGGTTTCACTTGGATTGTGTATATGTTCATTTCCAAGAGTATATTATCTGGACTGGATTTTTTGTTATTTGGGTATAAGTGCTGTTATACTTCTAGAAATATGCATATGTAATTAATTAATGTACACCAAAGTAATAGAAAGTCCAGTATGAGTTTTGAATTTGATTTTTCCATATAGGTTTCGTTTCATGAGTTCAATCAATTTTGGAACTCTTAGATATATACAATATAGTATAGTTTCAGTATATACGTAATTCCTATGAATGCTATCAATGCATGCACAATGATCAGTTTCCATTTTTTTTGTCTCGTATGAATGCTTTCAATTTAGCTTGTGATTCAAGAGCATTCATGTACAAAATGTATGCATATAAGAAACAATACCCTTTAAAGTTTTAAAAATTTAACATGTGGTTTAAGAGTAATCTCCTTTTGTGGATCGTTAGTTTGAAATTTTAAAAAAAGAGAAAAAAGAAGAAGCTGAAAACTCCTAAATGGACTCTAATATATTGTTGGGTACGTCTGGGTCTGATGACGGACCGCCACTACTGAAGGTCCATCATGATTCATTAACCTTAGCTCGGAATGATTATTTCGATGTTTTGAAATACATATGCATTTTTTTGTACCATTTGGAGTATGAAAGCAGGGTTATCTTCCAAAACTTTCCTGAATTCTTCAGCTGGCTTTGTATGTTGCTCCACTACTTTGTCTATGTATAACTGTGTTGCTTCGGTTGAGATTAGGCAATGTATCCATGTGCAATAATATTGTAGAGTATTTGTTAAACAAACGATAAAACAAATGAGTCTGTTATTTATATAATGATTTGGAGATATGTTTTTTTTCTGATTGGGGTACCTTCCATTTCAATAACCCTTACTGACATACAAATTACATGTCATCCACTTTTGCATTGATGCGGAACTGGTCATCTAATTGATAAAGCGAATAATTTTGTAGGATCACTGTAGTTTCGTTGCACTTTTCATCCTGTATCACCATTTCTTTGCACCAGTCCTGGCAATCGTAAAATTTATTTTGTTGTGAAACGAATTTTCCCCTCACATCTACAATACCCAATCCAGATTGTCTGTTGTTAGTATAATAAATAGAAAGGTAAGCCAATCATAAAAAGATTATGGCTGAAGAGATCTAACTGATCACACCAAAAATCAGTTAGTCGGGTGTTAACAACGAATTTTGATAGAAAGCAATATGTGTAGAATGTTCATTAGTTTAATATTACCTGCCGTGATTTTACCTGCCATGCTTTTGTCGCTTTGGATCCCTGTCCTAATGAGATCGTGTATTGGTGTATACATGAACTTAAATAGCGGTTATTTAAAATCAAAGTCTATGAAGCTTTCTACAGAGGTCGATTCTGTGAAGTGCAGATGCATGTCTCCCTGTATTGGTCTATAGGGTACGTTTTGTTTGCGAACTTCGAAGTTTCTTATAGATATGGTGTTATGTTGTTGTAGTCGTTTTCCGTGTTTGTGATATCGTGGTATCATACTTGCATGGATTTGATTTCCCTGCGTTTTGAATTCTCAAAAAATTGTGATTCATACTAATTTGTAATATATGTAATTAAAATCTGCATCGCATGCATGTTAAAAGTTAAATCGAGATTTGTTTTTTTGAATGTCTTTTACGCTTTTACTTACGCTTGCATCAATGAGTATCATATTTTGTGCCCTCACCAATGATTTTGTCTCGTTAAACGTACACCATAGATTTTTTATTCTAACTCTGATCTCATGTGTGTAGACTCCTTCTTTCAGGGATGCTATAGAGTATGGATCGGCAGGGGTCATATTAGTATTATATTTTTCCTTATTTTGTTTCGCCTTACCTTCAGTTCCTGTTTGCGCAACGATTTAAACATATTAGTCTATTTTTTTATTGGATAAAACGAATGTATGATTTGTCATAGAATTTTTTTTTGCCACTTAACATTACCACTGTCATCCATTCGCTTTCTTTTGACATCCATTGAAGTTATGCTATTGTGCTTCCAGAGCTTGCAAAGTAAAAATTTATGCGTTGTTTATAATTGTGGATGGATGTGCATCTCAATGGTATTTATACAGTTTGTGATTTTCCTATTCCAAGTGTGCTTCTAACTCTTACCAAATCTCACCACTTGTAGTTGCAGAATAACCTACAACTACACCCACAGTAGAATTTGTAAAACTTAAGAAGTTCTCGATGAGGAATGACAATTTTCTTATTTATTCTCTCAATTGATTACAAAGAAGTATCTAAATGGAACTAGAATAGTTACAACTTTCTCTATTCTCTTTCCTAAGATATTTTCTAACACTCATTAAAAGAACCTCTCTAATTTTACATTTGAACTCCTATTTATAGTAAAATGTGTACAACTGTATATGTGTTGCGAAGTATCACAACATATCTTCGCAAGATTATTTTATGCTCGCAAACTTTTCATTCTTCTCCCGTGTTTCTTCCATCATCGTGTTATTTCTTGACACTTCCTCTTATAGTCGTTGCTATATTCGCAACCCAAACTCTTGCGATATTCGGTACCTACATCTTGCCTCTTCTCATGTCATTTCTGCGAAGAAGTAATGATCGTGAGAATATAACCGTTACTTATTCTTTTTATTTGGACACGTCTTTTGTAACCGTTCTTTTCTAACTATTTCCTTATATATAAACTCCTTTTATTTCTTTCCTTATCTTTCTCTCACTTTCCCTTTTCACTTCTATAACTTCATCTTCTTATTACACTTTCAGTTATCATTCTATCTTCTTGTTTTACCTCATCATGAGTTCTCCAAGGTAATTTTCTTCTATTTCTCGCGTCTTTCACTTGTTTACCTCTTTGATTTCCGTCTAATTTATTGTTTGATTTTGATTTATTTCAGCAAAATTATTCCTCAGGAGAAACCTTCAACCAAAAACTCAAGTCCTAATCTCCGAAGAAGAAAATCTGAGAATCAAAAGGTAGTTAAAATACTTTGTTTTCCTTTTTAATCAATATATTGTTACCTCATTTTTTAATCCACCTTTTGATTCGTAGGTTGGTGAAAAATCAAAACCCAATAAGAGATCTCGAGTAACTAAACCCACACCATTAATTTCAATCGATGACTTCCTTCCTGAAGTTGATGAAGAGTTTCCCTCTCCCCCTCGTGGAAATACTTCTTCGCAGACTCCTGCCTCTACTCCATTACCCAGTTTTCAATCTCCCACCAATGTCAATTTATCAACACTTCTTCGAGATCAACCTTCGCAAGATACTTCCTCAACTTCGTCTCCCAAAAAACCTATTTTTACCCCTAATCCCTTGAATGTTGTTGCTCCAAGCAATTTACAACTTGCTCTACCAAATTCTTATCCTCTTTCTCAAGAAGCTCGAGACGGAATTTATTCAACTTTCCAAATGCTATCCGAGGTCTTAAGTAGTACTGCGAAGTCTTTAAATGTTCGTTCGCAATCTGAATTTTGTGAAGTGCTTAATAATTTTATCAATCCTGATATTTCTATTTCACGCCAATCTTTGGAAAAAGAAGTTGAATTGCTTCACCAATCTCAATAATCCTTGAAAGCGGAATGTGAGAGTCTTTGTAAAGTGAATCATCAACTTCAGAATGATTCTCTAGATTGTGCGATCCTTCGCAAGAGGAATGATGCATTAAAAGGTATTACTATTATCTCTATATTTTCTTTCCCTTTGTTTACTTCTATTCCTCACATGCTTGAAACATCCATTTATACCCATTCACCTTTATATAATCTATCCAGAAATGTAGAAAGTTGGTACTTCATCATGAATCAGACGCACAAGAATCTCAAGCCAAACATGCAAGTATTTTGAATCAATTCTCCCACTTGTCTAATCTTCATTCATGTGCTCTTGATAATTTTGATGCCCTTTTCCAAGAGAATACTCAATTAATTTACGATCAGAAATTTTTGAATGATGAAATATCTCAGCTCAATTCTTCTTTAACTAAATCCGATTTAAGGATATAATCCCTAGTAGAAGAGAATGAAACCTTATCAAAAGAACGATGTATGTACTTGAATACAATGAATGCTTCTTCGCAACAATTAAATATTCTTCAGAGTAAATGTTGCGATCAAGAAAATCTCCTTTATTTGTTAAAAGGTGAACTTGAGGAATTGAAAAGGTCTTCAGATGCCGAAAGAAGTTCATTTTCTGCCGAGAAGAAATCCCTTCTTAATAAGAATATGATATTAAGTACTAAGAGAAATAAACTTAAAGAAGATTACTCTCAACTAGAAAGTCTTAATGCCAAACTTGCGAAGGATAAAAATTATCTTCTTTCCAAAGATCAAAAGCTTCAATCTAGACTTAAAGGATTAGTTGGCGATGGTTTTGACAATGCGATGGATCAGATGAAGAGTTGTTGTCTATCTTTAGCTCAATTTCTTTCTTCACAAAGAGAAGGTAGTCATTAAAATTTGACTGCCTTTGGTATACATTTCAATTTTGTTATATTCGCAAAACCAATTCTTTAAATTTTGTTTCACTCGCAGAATCTGAAAACAACCTCTGCAGTGCTAAAGTTGGACTAGAAGCCTCTTGTTCTGAGCTTCGCAAGAAAAAATGATCTGCTTTCTACTCGTTTGATCAACTCTCGTGATCGTGCCACTCGAAGATTCAACTATCTTGCTTACGCCAAAGATATCGAAGATACCAACCATCAGAAGGCTATACTTCGTGAAAGTCATCTGAAAGCTCAAGTATTTGCGAATAACATTCTCTTATCAAGGTCCTTGCCTCCCGTGAGAATTACACCTCTGAAAATATCTGATGATGAGGTTGCTCGTGATCCTCATAGTGATTTTGATTACGAGAGTGACGATGAATGACTTGATTTGGAAAAAGAATCTATCCCTCAAGGAGATGTTCATGTTGATGATCCTACCCCTCCTAAAGATCTAGTACAAAACGTTGATGAGGAGCTTTAAGCATGATGGATTATTCTACTGTTATTATTCTTTTTAACAACTTTGTTTTCCTTTCTTTTGAATTCTTTCTCTTGGTTACTGTTGATTCTCTTTTCTCTGAACGATCCTCTTCGCTTGTTTTCCTTAAGAAGCATACTTTGTACTTTGCGATACTACTTTGATCTCTCTCTAGATTTGCATGACTTGATCATATGAAGAGAAATACTATGTCTTGAAGACCTAACTTAGTATTCCATTTCCCCTTATTATTGCACTTCAGATGATCAATTATTGTTGTAGATATTAAAATACCTGCCTCAGTCTAAGTTGCGAAGTTTCAATTTGTTGCGAATTAAATAATAAATTTCCCCTTTGAAGTATAAGAAGTATGAAATCTCCGAGAAGAATTACGAAACATCCTTGAAAAAGTATAGGAAGTATGAAATATTCTTAAAGAAGCATAAGAAGTATGAAACATCCTTAAAGAAGTATACGAAGTATGAGGCATCCTTAAAGAAGTATAAAAAATTTCAATTCATGAAGAAACATTCACTGTTTGAAGAAATATAAGAAGTATTGAATCTCTTAAAAGTAAAAGAAGTATTGAACCCTTATGAATATGATTGCGAACAAAATTGCTTCTATGCTTATGAATTCTTAACATATATTCTCGTAAAAAATTTCCCATAATATTGATGGTATTGATTTCATTAATTGCTGTGGTCTTATCATGCCTTCCTAAGTAAAGGTCTTATTTTGCCACTTCTTTTTGTGATGATATTTTTGCGATAATATGACAAGTCTGAACATTCTTGCGAATATACAACCTTGTGACATTATCGTCTTGCGATGAAATCGCAGGACGTTATCATACTTTCATGTAATAACCCATTGATCTCATCTTAACTTTATTGTATGTAACTCTGCGAATATGTATATATATATATATATATTTTTTTTTTTTTTATATTCGCAGAAATATGATTGTTGCACAAATAGGACAAGTCTTTATGTTCTTGCGAACAAGAAGCCTCATGACATTTGCGTCTTATAGCACGTATCAGCTCCCTAATGGAAGGTGCTGCCCTTTATCTTCCCCTTGGTTGCCCCTTCAAGGAAGCGTACATCGACCATACAAGGTTAGCTCTTCCCATCCGGTTTTGCAAACAACCATCTTTTGATCGCAACCTCTTATCCTTTTTTCCTATAGGGCTTATAGTTACGAGGTTGCACCCTATGGGGTATCTTTGGGCCAAGTGCATCATTTGCCAAGACTTGTCAAGAATGGCAGATGTGCTTCAAACCCATCCGACACTCTTGACTCAACCGTGTACCTCGGCGCCTTGATCTTTTTCTACACTTCTTGAGAAAGACAGTATGCCTTAGTCGCCCAACCTATATCTTGGTACTTCGCAAGATTAGATTGAGAATCCAAGGTGTCTAACCCGGATAGGTACCCCGCTTTTGGGTTGTACCCCGTAATGTCCATGTACTCAGGTTCCTTGGTGGTGTTCCGGTTTCCCTGAGCCATGCTTATAGGTACCCCCTTAAATGACATACTTTAGGACTTTGCCTCTTACGAAATGTTGCTTCGCGAACTAGGGTGTACGCCACAAAGGTTTGCCTGTGTAAAATTTCTGCGGTTCTCTTTCTTTTTCGAAAGCTAATCACAGTTTGCGGTCTTTTATTCGCAAGTAATTTTTGCGTCTCTCTTTAATGAAAGCTAATCGCAATAAGAGTTAAAAATTCGTAATTTAAGCTTCGCACGAGTGAACCATATTCGCAAAATATTTCATGAGGTTTATGGATAATACCTTTTTAAATACAATCTATTCCAGGGTCGACCAAGTCTTAAACCCATGTCTCTCCCTTATGGATCCATCAGTCGATAAGCTCCACTTCCTATAACCTCTTTGATGACATATGGTCCATCCCATTTTGGTGCTAATTTTCCTCCATTTTCTTTCTGGTATGGAGGTGTTTCTCGCATAACCAAATCCCCTGGCTTGAACTCACGTTCGATAACTCTCTTGTTATATTCTCGAGCTAATCTTTCTTGATAAACTTTCATATATCGCAGCACCTTTTCTCTTTTTTCTTCTAAATCATCCAATTCACTTAATATCACCCCTGCGCTTAAATTTCTTTCTCAGTCTTCTTTCTTTGTAGTCGGAATTATAACATTTGTTGGCAATACAACTTCTACTCCATATGTTAAGCAATAAGGAGACATTCCAGTTGCTTCTCTTCTAGTTGTATTTTATGCCCAAACTGCGCTAGGTACTTGTTCGCACCACCCTTTGAGATGTCCTTCTAATTTCTTTTTGATCGTGTCTGCGATTGTTTTATTTGTTGCCTCTGCCTGTCCATTAGCTTGTGGATATAATGGAGTTGATTTCCCACATTTTATCCTAAAAGCACTGAGTAACATCTCTATATTCTACCCTTCAAATTGTTTCCCATTGTCAGATACTAATTGTGCTGGAACTCCATACCTACTAATGATATTCTCAAATATAAATGTAAAAACATCCTTATCACGAATATGTTGTACTGCTTTTACTTCTGCGAGCTTCGTGAAATAATCTGTTGTACTATTAAAAATCTTCTCTCGCCCGATCCAGGTAAGAATGGGCCAACAATGTCCAATCCCCATTTCCCAAAAGGCCAGCAGCTTGTTGAAGAGGTTAATGTTGCTCCTGGTGCGTGAGTTCTTTTCCCATGTCGTTGGCATTCCTTACATCGTCTTACCAACAATTTTGCGTCTGTGTGCATATATGGCCAGTAATATCCTTGTATTTTTCGCCCGTGCGCTAGAGATCTTCCCCACTATGATTTCCAGCTTCTCCTCCGTGTAACATCTTCAATATTTTTTCTCCTTCTTCACGAGTTAAACATCTTAGAGGTGGTCCACCGGAAAGATTTTCTGTATAAAATCCCTTCTCGTAGTTCATAATTTGTTGCACGACTCTTTAATTTATGTGCTTCTAGTCTGTTCCTGGGTACTTCTCCTGTTGCGAGATATGCATGAATTTCCTTTCTCCAATTTGCGATGTTATCTAGTAGTTCCCTTTCTACTTCCATCGCAATTGCTTCTTCAATTTCTTCTTCCTCTTTATTTACTGATGGGTGTTGAATTGTTTGGATTTTGATATTTCTTGCATTAGGGTTTGTCATCATACTTGGAATGAATGCAAAAGCATCTGCGAGTCGATTGTATTTCCTTGTGATATGCCTCAATTTTAGCTTTGGTATCTTCGCAGATAATTCATCAACGAGTTTCTTGTATTTCTTCAAGGAAAACTCATTCGTGGTATATTCCCCTTTAATTTGACAAATTACCAACTGAGAATCACTTGTTATTCTTATACTTTCAAGCTTCTTTTCTATTGCGATCTTCAATGCATGCACTACAGCTTCGTACTCTGTTTCATTATTCGTAGATGCAAATTCCAGTCTGAATGAAAATGTTGTTATTTCTCCTTCTGGTGAAATGAACACAACTCCTACTCCATTCCCCTCACTGTTGGATGATCCATCTACTAGAATATCCCATCTATTTGGTTCTGTTAACAAATCTTTTGGATTCCCAAATTCTTCTTCAACATCCATCATCTCTTCTACTGCCTCGTCTTCTTCCAAAGGAAATTCTGCCAAAAAATCTGCGACAACTTGTGATTTTTGCGATGATAATACTTCACACTTTATCTTGTAATGGTTTATTTGTGCATTCCACCTTTCTATTCTTCCTGATCTTTTTGTGTTCTTCATAACTGACTCAATTGGAACTTTGGTAACCACTTTTATCACATGTGCTTGAAAGTATATTCGCAATTTGAATGATGCATAAACCAGAGCTAAAATTAACTTCTCCATTTTAGAATAATTCCTCTCTGCTGTATTAAAAGTTTTGCTGATGTAGTAAATGGGCCTTTCTACTCCTGCGTACGTTCGCAACAAAACTGCACTTAAAGCGTATTGAGTTGTTGCGAGGTATACCAATAATTCTTCATATTTCTCTGGTTTCTGTAATATGGATGTATTCGTGAGATACTCCTTGATCCCTTGAAAAGATTTTTCACATTCATCAGTCCACCTGAATTTTGCTCCCTTCTTAAGTATGTTGAAGAAATGTTTGCACTTATCTGACATTCGCGAAATAAACCTTCCAAGTGAAGCTAAGAGTCCATTCAGCTTTTGAACTTCTTTTATTGTTGCAGGTGTTGGCATGTCACGAACTGCTTGTACCTTTTCTGGATCAACTTGTATTCCCTCCTTTGATACTATGTATCCCAAGAATTTTCCTGACGCAACTCCAATTATACATTTTTTAGGATTTAATTTGATGTTAAATTTTCTCATTTGTTCAAATATTTCCTTCAAGTCCCTCACATGGTCTTTGGCTTCTTTACTTTTTATCAACATATCGTCTACATATACCTCTAAGGTTTTATGTATCCACTTTGCGAACACCTTTTCAACCATTCGTTGATAAGTAGCACCTGCATTTCGTAAACCAAATGGCATCTTCACATAGAAATATAAACCTCTTGGAGCAAAAAATGCAGTATGTTTATATCCATCAAGTGAAGTAACTCTGTCATGTCCTGCAGCTGATTCCACCATTTGTGGTATATCTGGCAATGGAAAACTATCTTTTGGACAGGCTTTGTTTAGATCAGTGAAATCTATGCAAATCCTTATCCCTTTATTCTTCTTCGGAACAATGACCATATTCGCAATCCATTCTGGATATTTTGCTTCTCTTATGATTCCCGCATCCAACATCTTTTGCAATTCTTCTTCTATTTGTGTATGGTAATTTTGCGAAATATTTCTAATTATTTGCTTAAATGGTCTCACACTTTTATCTATGTTCAATCTATGACACGCCACTGATGGATCAATTCCTGGTATTTCATCTACACCTCCTGCGAATATATCTTTGTATTCTCGTAAAAGATCAATAGTTCTTTTTTATTCTTCTTCGTCCATCTTAGTTCCAATTAGAAAGATTAAAGGCTCCTCTTTACTTCCAATATTTATTTCTTTGGTTGGTTCTGCTACGACATAACTAGAACTTTGCTCTCCCATAGGTGTTGGCTCTTTGATTACTTTCATTGGCTCTCCTTCTTTTTCTGGGATCTCACTTGGTATTCCTCTTCCTTCTTTTGCTCTTATTGTGTACACCTTGAACTCTTCTTCCTTTTTTGCTTCCCTCGCAAGTTTTCTGCGGAACTATTTCTTTCTAGCTCTTCCTCCACACTGTTTTACTTCAGTCTGATAACAAAATTTTGCACTATCAAGATCTCCTTTTATCTCTTGTATTCCGCTTGGTGTAGGAAACTTAATTGATTGATATAATTTCGAAACAACAGCTTTAATCTCATGAATCCATGGTCTTCCTATCAGCATATTATATGGAGATTCCATATCTATTACACATAAAACTATGTGTGTTTCAATTTCCCCCAGCGATACTCGGAACATTATTTCCCCTTTGGATTTTGTTGCAGATTTTCCCAATCCATGGATAAGATATTCTGAATTTGTAATTTCTTCATCTTTGATCCCCATCCCCTTAAGTGCATAATAGAATATAATATCAACATAACTCCCTGTATCAATCAAAACTCGGTTTAATTTCCATTTTTCTATATATTTTGTAGCTTTCTTCTATTCTCGCATGATCGGGATTGTGGCTACTAATGGTGAAGTGTGGTTCAAGTCTTCATTTGGAATTTCTGCTACTGAAAATGTGATTTTCTGCTTTTCCCATTCTTTCAAAGTTGTTATCTTCTCCACCTCCATAATATTTCTTCCTCTACAATCTCGTTTGTGTATCTTTCCCTTTATGTTGTTATGAAATTCATCAATCATTGTCTTTGTGATCATATTACATTCTTCTTTTTTACAATCTTCATCTGCTGATTCCATTTGATCTTCAAATTTCCAAAATTCCTTCAAATTTCTGCTATGATGATCAACAGAAATCCCTGTTTCTAGCGCCAATTATGTAGTTGCAGAATAACCTACAACTACACCCTCAGTAGAATTTGTAAAACTTAAGAAGTTCTTGATGAGGAATGACAATTTTCTTATTTATTCTCTCAATTGATTACAAAGAAGTATCTAAATGGAACTAGAATAGTTACAACTTTCTCTATTCTATTTCCTAAGATATTTTCTAACACTCATTAAAAGAACCTCTCTAATTTTACATTTGAACTCTTATTTATAGTAAAATTTGTACAACTGTATATGCGTTGCGAAGTATCGCAACATATTTTCGCAAGATTATTTTATGCTCGCAAACTTTTCATTCTTCTCCCGTGTTTCTTACATCATCGTGTTATTTCTTGACACTTCCTCTTATAGTCATTGCTATATTCGCAACCCAAACTCTTGCGATATTCGGTACCTACACCACTACAATCTACTATCTTAGGATTGTATTTGGTCTTGGAAATCTGTTTGTTTTAGGAAACAGTAACCAATTTTTTTTTCCTTGTTTAGGAAATCAGAGTATTGATTTGGCCAAGCGTCATGGTAAATATTCTGGGTTTTAGTAAGAGTTCTTTAGTAAGTTCAATAATAAATGATCAAACTAGTACATAATAATTTTTATTAGTGGCGATCCATATGGTAAATATTCATTTTTTATTCCCAGCACTAATGTTGCGTAGTTATGAATTCACCTTCATCTACGTTTGAGGAAATCAGAGTACTGAATTGGGCACGCGTTTTGGTAAATATCCAGGGTTTTAATTAGGCTTCTTAAGCTCAGTAAGAAACGATCCAAGTGGTACATACTGATCCATATGAGTAGCGACACATATGGTAAATATTCATGTTATTATTCCCAACACAATTAATATTGCAGTCTATGTTATCAATATATCTAAGAACAATGTAATCTATTCCTTGTCAAAAAAACAAAAACAAAAAACAATGTAATCTACTAATCTCATAAATATCAAACGAATTATTACATGCCCATGTTATTATCATCTAACCCGAAAATGAATTTATATATTTTTGAATTGTGCTCGAATTGCCAGCTTCTTTCTTCCTTTCTATAAATTATAAGATTTTGTTTGCAAGCTCGGATTCTTTTTTGATCCCAGATTCTATCCACGTTTACCTGATATTCTTTACTTAGGTGTTCTTTGTACCGTAATAATTTTTGTTCTTGATCTCTTATTACCTCTCGTTCATCCCGATAGATATATTCTTCATATTCTTTTATGTAATCTTTGGGTCCAAACTTTGGACATTGGCTTCTTAATTCATGTTCTCTATATATTTGATCCATTACTTGATCTGCTATGAATGAGATAATTTCTATGTCTATTTCTTTGATTATTTTTTTTCTGTAAAACAATATCTGGAAGGCGCTTTTTGAGTTGTTCTTCTTGATACTCCATTTTTTCTTCAAACTCCTCATCCATTAAATAAGCTTCAATCACTTTAGAGTCATAATTCAGTTTTGAGTTCGCTGAATTCTTTTTTACTGCATCTCCAGTGTCTTCCAAAGCCATGAATTCATTAAATGTTATACCATTCCAGTCTTGGGTAATTTTTGATACTCTATAAACTTCTTCAGTATGTTTTGCTGTGTTTTCTTGTAGCTTTCCATATACGTTGTAAACTTGTAGTGATCTTTGATACATTCCTTTTTGTCGGATCCATAAATTTGAATAGGATTTTGCATCAAGAAATGCTTGTTATTGTATTCAGTATCCTGCATCATTATAAAGGATGTCATTTCCTCATGGTCATCGAAATCTATAGGTTCTCTATAGGTTCGCCAAGGAATCCTTTTGAATGTTTTCTTTTGATTCTCCATGGAAAGCTCTGCAACCATATCCTTTTTGAATACCTGTAAAGCATTAAATTAGCTTGATATTTATTTTATTTTGATTAATCTCTAAGAAAATTGTTACCTTTGTTAATGTCACTGCGGTGTAATTTGATTCCATGGCATAATGTAAAGGATATATATTTTGTGCTGTGAAAGTTTTGTAGTTGAAAGAATCTTGGTTTAGATGCACTTCGAATATGAACGTTACTGGTACTACATTCCATATTTCCGCCACATTTTCTGCCTTGTTTTCCTTGTAATTATAAATTATGGCCTTATTTAATTAAGGTATTGAAGCATACCTTAACATTAAGATTGTTGATTTGAAATAATTTGGATATCTTCACATTTTTAGGAGTGTTTCTGCTGCATGACCTAGAGCAATTACTACAGCTGTGTCCTTGTTGTCTGCAACAATCAGTTGTATTCTGTAAGTTGGTACAGCTTGTATTACGTTTGTTCTGCAATGTATGCACCACGGTATTCTCTTACGCCAGGCATGCTTATTGTTGCATTTTGGACACGCATTGCAATACCATTTTGAACCTTTTACATTATCAATGACAGTTGCTTTGAATGTGAACTTTTCTCCCCGTTCCATTTATTTTCTTTAGTGTTTTATTAATTTGTATATTCTGTAAATATGTATGTTTGTATATCCTCTAAATATGTATGTTTGAATATGTAAGTTTTTCTTACCGTATTATATCGACAGCGGAGGAATGTGTGTGCTTCTGCTAGGGATACTCTATTGCTGAAAGGTATTTTTTTCATGATTTCTTGTGCTTTTGGCTCGGCCGCTACTGTGTTGGACTCTCTTCGGCATGGTAATCTGGATTTGATTGAAAAAAATTTAAGTTAAGATTTCGCAACATTAGTGAACTTGTTTTGATTAGAAAATTGTTACTGTTAAATTATAGTTGTTTACCTTGCTTTCATATCTTGGACTTCTTGTATATCCAGATTCACGAATACTCTGGCTGACTTTGATGAGCTAAGTTCGTATTCCCCTATTTTTAAAAATCCAGTATTAGAATCAAAGTTGCATATGCCCATTCTATAATAAAATTGAATAATATGGATCTTACCATCGAATTTTTCCACATGCAGGCCAACTATTATCAGCATAATTTGATCTTCTTTAGATATGTCGTCTTTGTTGTTGATTTCGGTAGCTTAGTCTTCCGACAATGTAATTTTTACACGCATGCCTCTCATATTTTCCACAATGATGTAAATCTTCGTGAATCTCTTGTGCACTATGTGTACCAAACGCCCAATAATGTCTGCACAAACATGGTGTCATAATGTTAGTTCAGAATCGGTTGTTAAGTTAATGGGTGGTTTCGAGGTTTGTAACATTTATAGATACATGTGCAATGTGTTTTATCCACGCGTTTCTGATGTAGTTCTTCAAATTCCGTTAGGTTGAAGCTATACTTTGGGATAACTGCAAGACATTTGTCCTCTTCTTCCACTTGTACCTGTGTGAGTGTATTGAAAGAAAGCTTTCGATTCTTAGGTAAGGGTCTGTATCGGAGATTGTATTTTACGATCCCAAAGTGTTTTAACAACACTATATTCTGTTCTTTTAGCTTATCAATATGCTTTTTATATTGGTTCGGCGTGATGGCACAATGGATTTGGTCGCCCTTTTATCATTCATGTATTTTTATTATTTCTCAAATATTGTTTCAATGCAGGTTATCATAATATTAAATACGGTATTAATCTTAATGTTTGGTCGATGAGGATCATGTTATAGCTTGTATAGGCTCCCGTCCGTGGATTCTTGATTTCCCATGTACGTAGTATTCACAACTTGATTATTTGATCTATGAATTCCTCTTCAAAGCTTGATGATATACTAATCTATGAAATCCTTTCCAATAACTGTTTTGTGTTATATGTTTTGCCTAGACATCAGAAGATGACAATAATTAATTAGTTTGCAATGACAAAATTTTAAAAAACCTGAACTGTTTTTTTTTTTTTTGATTTTTCGCTAGGTGATTACTTACCCTTCATGTTTCTTTTCCGTTTTTTCCCAATTTCTTTGGGTTGCACTCCTGATGCTGCACAGTTGTCAGCTGTATTATCATCTGCTATGTCTGATATATTATCATCATAAACGATTTTACATTGAATTATTAATTCCAACAGCAAGATAATAATTTAAACATGAAAATCTACCAAATTGTGTACTTATTTCTCATGTAAACATTAAATTTTTGAATGTTAACAACTTACTTTCGGTAGAATTACCTTCGTTTGATGCAATCGCATAACTGGTTCTTCGTTCTTGCTCATCGTAACTTGCATGAATATTTTTTGTGATTGGGACTGAATTTTTTTTACTTGTTGCCATTGCCATAGTATATTGTTTAGCTTTGTCGTACCTATAAGAATTGTATTTTATTTTGCAGCATAACAAGGTTTATATAGTTATTTGGATTTCTTCTTTTAAGTAGGATTGAGATAGTTGGGTACTATGTTGCCTAGAACGTTCTATTGATTTCCTTTTTAAAGTAGGTTTGAGATAGTTGGTACTATGTTTAGAACGTTGATCCTTTTTTAATAACATTCCATAAATTAAATTTTTTATGAATTGAGTGTTAGAGAATATTCTGGAATTGAATTTCCGTATTAAGGTTTGTATAATTCGTATATCAATTTGTCTTGGATAAGGATATATAAGCGATCCTAGAGTATAAGTGATTGTAGAGGATACATAGGTAATCCGAGTACCAATAAATATAAGTGGTGTTAAACATGTCATTCGTCTCTAGTACCACATAAGTTGAGCACAACATATCAATCAAAGAACGTATATTTTTAATCAATGATGTCATGCAGTTCAAGCAGGGTACGAAGCTCTCAAATTTTCTAAATACAAATTGCTCTGACAGTTACCCTAACAGTTTGGAATTTGAAGACGTACCAAATCACTCCATAAGTTTAACTGTAGGAAGCACGGTTACATTACTTAGAGATGTTACATCACTCAGAGATGTTGATATGAATTGTGTATTAGTAAAAGGGACTGCACTTATGGTGACAAAACTGAACAAAAATTCTATCGAAGCCATCGTACTACATGGAAGATATGCTAGCATGTATATATACATTCCGAGGATATTGTTCTCAGTCTGTATTGAGGCTTCGTCGATCATATTATTCAGGGAACAACTCCCAATCAAGGCTTGATTGTATTTTTTTTATTTTGTTTCAATGTTATCCCCTTTTTTATGAAGTGTTGATCATAGTTTCTTATTTATTTATATCTTCGTAATAAATTTAAAAATAAAAGGTTATGAACTATACAAATTGCCTTTCCATTAATTTTAAATCTCTAACCAATGTCGATCTATCAATTCCGAATTCCTTTTTATATTCCACAGTAAAACACCTCAAACCATGATACCAGCCAAAGTGTTTTGATAAACTTTATCACTTAAAGCTTACTCTTAACACTTCAAAGCATGTCATTGTTATTATTTCTTTTGTTTCTTCTATTCTGCCATTACATTAGATTACAGGACTAATTAAAGAGCAGTAGTCATTTTCAATGGCAACAACCATTCTGTTGAACCTCTGTAAATAACCACCCTATTTACTGGGTATAGTGTTTTAGGATTTATAGCTTATCTTTCCTTGCTATGATGGGTTCTTTTTATGACGTCTAAGCCCTATTATTCCTTGGTGCAGTTGCTAAATTAATAGATGTAAAGATTCATTTGAAAATCACGCAGAAATTAATCGTATCGTTACATATTTTTTCTAGTATCGCAGATACCAAATATCAGAAAATAAATATTTAACCGTTTTCTATATGCAAAATAAACTACCTTTTTAGTTTTTTTTTTTTTGGTTCAAAAGTAAAGAAATAAACTACTACGAAAAAAATATTTGTTTTCTGCTGGCTGTTGTTCTCGTGCCTCTGGCATCATAAATGTCTTGTATAGTTAGACTATTGTAAGTAAATGAATTAGTGTTTAGTTTGAACTTGAATATGTAGGCAACACCATAAAGATCTCCAATTTCAGGAAGATTATTCGCCAAGTTTTCCTGCGCAACAATACCTTATTATTTTACGAAACCAAATATAATTTACTACACAATTCCGGAAAATTAATTATTGTCCTTTGTTTACCTGAGATTCATAATATCATTTTTGCATTAGCTTATCCACGTTGCGTCCAAGAAACTTTTCAGCGTTTTCTCCCATTGCGACGAAAATAGCATCTTCAAAATTGTGATAAACCTTTAGTTCAAGTTTGTACTGGGGTTTGGTCTCCTCCTCCGTGATATATTTCCTACGTTTTCTGTAAAACATGGAATAATCCTGGATAACATATTTTTATGAGCATTGAGCGCATGCCTTGTAGTACCACGGGGATCCCTGTTTTGCGCCAACAATATTTGCTTTGCACTTAAATACCATATCCTTTCATTATTTTATTACATATACAAATTAGTGTGGATCTCTACATTGTTATAAACTTGAATAAAACTCGAAAATTGCTAAAAATGTATGGCCTACAATGTTTATCAAATACGTTAAAGGATCATTGTCTATGAATGGATAATTATTTGCTGATGGATTACCTTTTGGTTGTTTTTTTAGGATTTTTTTTCATTATCTTATCTCTTTTTCCTATTCTGCCATTGTATCAAATTAATTTATTTTGGATAGTTTGACTTGCTATATGTTGGGTTCCTTTTATGACGTTTGAGTTTAGTGCATGACCTGATAACGATAAACTGCGGCAATAATTACTATAGTTTTATTAGATGAATGTTACTTTTGACGTGAACGATGTTTGATTCTTCCCCGGTCTTTAATTTTTGAAGATGTAAAGAGGTTTTTGAAAAAATACATAGAACTGAATCTTATCGTTAAATATGTCTTTCTATTCCCAACTCTACATCGGTATTCTTATTAACAGAAATAAGTTAAAAGAAAATAGATATCTATGGAAAAGACTCCCTGCAGCCATTCTGTGGGGCTTATGGAAAGGTCGAAAGGATATCGCTTTCGAAAGAAAGCCTTTCAAGTTAAATGATGTTATTAGAAACATAAAAATTGATGCTTTCAATTGTTCTAGGTGTTTAGATTGTTTTAAGTGTATTGATACCTGAACTGTTATTGTGGGATGGGCGCATTTCTTTTAATCTGATTTTCCTAGCCTTTCTGGATAGTGGGTTCAAAGATTTTTTTCATTCTTTCAATATATTCTCCTTATTTGCTTGAGAAAAATAAAAATAAAAATAGATATCTAACTGTTAACTATAAGCAAAATAAACTTTTTTTTGTCTTGTTTTTGTTTAAAAGTAAAGAAAAAAACTATTAATAATAAGGAAAAGATTTTTTTTACTGTTGACTGTCGTTCTCGTGCCTAGTTATTACAGCATCAATCTTAACTTGAAACTTTCTCATTGATTGTTCTGTCTAACACACCTTCATTGTTTTGCGTCGTTTTAGTTATGCTAGGTCTCGTCTCTTTAGTCTTAGAGTTGTCTGTTGTTTCTACTAATGCCATTAGAGATTTGAAACCCTCATCGCAATAAGTTCTCGATTTAGTCGCATCATACTTCGTAGCATCACTGCATCCCGATTTTGCTGCATCATACTGTGTTTCCAATGCATGATCATATTCATAAATGTCTTGTATAGTTAGACTACTATAAGTAAATGAATTAGTGTTTAGTTTAAACTTGAATATGTAGGCAGCACCATAAAGATCTCCAATTTCGGAAGATTTTCCGCCAAGTTTTGCTGCGCATGAATACATGATAATGTTAATAAACCAAAATAGAATTTACTATACTGTTTAGAAAATTTAATTACCATAGTATGTTTACCTGAGACTCATAATATCGTTGTTGCATTAGCTTCTCCACGCTCTTTCCAAGCAACTTTTCAGCGTTTTCTTCCATTGCCACAAAAATAGTCTCTTCAAAATTTTAAGCCACATTTAGGTCAAGTTTTTATTGGGGTTTGATCTCCTTTTCTGTGAGATACTTTCTACATCTATTGCAAAACATGCCATAATCCTGGATAACATATTTTTGCGAGCATTTATCAAACTGCATGTAGTACCACTGGGATCCCTGTTTTGCGCCAACAATATTTGCTTTGCATGTAAAAATCATATCCTGACATTATTTCACATACACATATCATTGACGGTTACTGGGTTGTTATAAACTTTAATAAATATCCTAAACAGCTAAAAAAAGAATCCTTACAATGTTCTTAACGTCCCCTAACATTTTTTTTGCTTCTCCAATAGTTTTCCTATTCCTGGAAATCACATCTTTTTTGGTACAAAGCTTACTATTCTCCCAGTACAATTTGTCTACTACTTGTGTTAGGGCATACCCGCATTTAATTATATTGTGTTAGCATTAATAGTTGTCATCTTATGTATCGTGTATAACGAAAAATTGAATCATCTTGCCTGTTTTTGAGGGATGTAACTTCATATACATCCAGATCCATATATACATGTGTTCCTGAAGTACTTGATACTTGGTTTTAACCTGTGAACATACATTAAATAGTGTCTCAAGTTATACAATGTCTAATAATCTATTAACTATTTATACTATTAACAGAATCTTGTAGAATTTATGCTTACCTGTACGGTTTTTTTTTATGAACTATGGATGGATGTTATTAACAGAATCTTAGTTCTCCAATCACTTGTGAACAGATCATCTGAAATCATTCGCGTGGCATCTCCATACAGAAGTACATAAACCTGTTTTCCTCTTTCGTTCTCAATGGTGATAAAACGCTTGTCCTTGCTCGGAATTTTAATAAAGTGATTTGGAATTATCGACGTCATGGCCACCAATTTTGCCATGATATCTAAACAAAAGTACATATATTAGATTTACATTATTTGTGGAACATATATATGAAATTTCAGAAAAAGTTTTATTAGTTCAGTACCTAAAAGATCTGTAGTATTCCCAAGCCTAGAGGGAATGTCTTCTAATTTCAACAAACCTGAAAACGGTACCTTGGTATTGTAGCTTACTGCCTTGATCCATTAATATAAATACCATATCCTTTCATTATTTTATTACATATAGAAATTAGTGTGGATCTCTACATTGTTATAAACTTGAATAAAACTCGAAAATTGCTAAAAATGTATGGCCTACAATGTTTATCAAATACTTTAAAGGATCATTGTCTATGAATGGATAATTATTTGCTGATGGATTACCTTTTGGTTGTTTTTTCAGGATTTTTTTTTCATTATCTTATCTCTTTTTCCTATTCTGCCATTGTATCAAATTAATTTATTTTGGATAGTTTGACTTGCTATATGTTGGGTTCCTTTTATGACGTTTGAGTTTAGTGCATGACCTGATAACGATAAACTCATGGCAATAATTACTATAGTTTTATTAGATGAATGTTACTTTTGACGTGAACGATGTTTGATTCTTCCCCGGTCTTTAATTTTTGAAGATGTAAAGAGGTTTTTGAAAAAATACACAGAACTGAATCTTATCGTTAAATATGTCTTTCTATTCCCAACTCTACATCGGTATTCTTATTAACAGAAATAAGTTAAAAGAAAATAGATATCTATGGAAAAGACTCCCTGCAGCCATTCTGTGGGGCTTATGGAAAGGTCGAAAGGATATCGCTTTCGAAAGAAAGCCTTTCAAGTTAAATGATGTTATTAGAAACATAAAAATTGATGCTTTCAATTGTTCTAGGTGTTTAGATTGTTTTAAGTGTATTGATACCTGAACTGTTATTGTGGGATGGGCGCATTTCTTTTTAATCTGTTTTCCTAGCCTTTCTGGATAGTGGGTTCAGTATTTTTTTCATTCTTTCAATATATTCTCCTTATTTGCTGAGAAAAATAAAAATAAAAATAGATATCTAACTGTTAACTATAAGCAAAATAATTTTTTTTTGTCTTGTTTTTGTTTAAAAGTAAAGAAAAACTATTAATAATAAGGAAAAAGTTTTTTTTTCTGTTGACTGTCGTTCTCGTGCCTAGTTATTACAGCATCAATCTTAACTTGAAACTTTCTCATTGATTGTTCTGTCTAACACACCTTCATTGTTTTGCGTCGTTTTAGTTATGCTAGGTCTCGTCTCTTTAGTCTTAGAGTTGTCTGTTGTTTCTACTAATGCCATTAGAGATTTGAAACCCTCATCGCAATAAGTTCTCGATTTAGCTGCATCATACTTCGTAGCATCACTGCATCCCGACTTAGCTGCATCATATTGCGTTTCCATTGCATGATCATATTCATAGATATCTTGTATGGTTAGACTACCGAAAGTAAATGAATTAGTGTTTAGTTTAAACTTGAATATGTAGGCAGCACCATAAAGATCTCCAATTTCAGGAAGATTTTCCGCCAAGTTTTGCTGCGCATGAATACATGATAATGTTAATAAACCAAAATAGAATTTACTATACTGTTTAGAAAATTTAATTACCATAGTATGTTTACCTGAGACTCATAATATCGTTGTTGCATTAGCTTCTCCACGCTCTTTCCAAGCAACTTTTCAGCGTTTTCTTCCATTGCCACAAAAATAGTCTCTTCAAAATTTTAAGCCACATTTAGGTCAAGTTTTTATTGGGGTTTGATCTCCTTTTCTGTGAGATACTTTCTACATCTATTGCAAAACATGCCATAATCCTGGATAACATATTTTTGCGAGCATTTATCAAACTGCATGTAGTACCACTGGGATCCCTGTTTTGCGCCAACAATATTTGCTTTGCATGTAAAAATCATATCCTGACATTATTTCACATACACATATCATTGACGGTTACTGGGTTGTTATAAACTTTAATAAATATCCTAAACAGCTAAAAAAAGAATCCTTACAATGTTCTTAACGTCCCCTAACATTTTTTTTGCTTCTCCAATAGTTTTCCTATTCCTGGAAATCACATCTTTTTTGGTACAAAGCTTACTATTCTCCCAGTACAATTTGTCTACTACTTGTGTTAGGGCATACCCGCATTTAATTATACTGTGTTAGCATTAATAGTTGTCATCTTATGTATCGTGTATAACGAAAAATTGAATCATCTTGCCTGTTTTTGAGGGATGTAACTTCATATACATCCAGATCCATATATACATGTGTTCCTGAAGTACTTGATACTTGGTTTTAACCTGTGAACATACATTAAATAGTGTCTCAAGTTATACAATGTCTAATAATCTATTAACTATTTATACTATTAACAGAATCTTGTAGAATTTATGCTTACCATGCGGTTTTTTTTTTTATGAACTATGGATGGATGTTATTAACAGAATCTTAGTTCTCCAATCACTTGTGAACAGATCATCTGAAATCATTCGCGTGGCATCTCCATACAGAAGTACATAAACCTGTTTTCCTCTTTCGTTCTCAATGGTGATAAAACGCTTGTCCTTGCTCGGAATTTTAATAAAGTGATTTGGAATTATCGACGTCATGGCCACCAATTTTGCCATGATATCTAAACAAAAGTACATATATTAGATTTACATTATTTGTGGAACATATATATGAAATTTCAGAAAAAGTTTTATTAGTTCAGTACCTAAAAGATCTGTAGTATTCCCAAGCCTAGAGGGAATGTCTTCTAATTTCAACAAAAACCAAACGGTACCTTGGTATTGTAGCTTACAGCTTGATCCATTAATATAAATACCATATCCTTTCATTATTTTATTACATATAGAAATTAGTGTGGATCTCTACATTGTTATAAACTTGAATAAAACTCGAAAATTGCTAAAAATGTATGGCCTACAATGTTTATCAAATACTTTAAAGGATCATTGTCTATGAATGGATAATTATTTGCTGATGGATTACCTTTTGGTTGTTTTTTCAGGATTTTTTTTCATTATCTTATCTCTTTTTCCTATTCTGCCATTGTATCAAATTAATTTATTTTGGATAGTTTGACTTGCTATATGTTGGGTTCCTTTTATGACGTTTGAGTTTAGTGCATGACCTGATAACGATAAACTGCGGCAATAATTACTATAGTTTTATTAGATGAATGTTACTTTTGATGTGAACGATGTTTGATTCTTCCCCGGTCTTTAATTTTTGAAGATGTAAAGAGGTTTTTGAAAAAATACACAGAACTGAATCTTATCGTTAAATATGTCTTTCTATTCCCAACTCTACATCGGTATTCTTATTAACAGAAATAAGTTAAAAGAAAATAGATATCTATGGAAAAGACTCCCTGCAGCCCATTCTCAGGGCTTATGGAAAGGTCGAAAGGATATCGCTTTCAAAGAAAGCCTTTCAAGTTAAATGATGTTATTAGAAACATAAAAATTGATGCTTTCAATTGTTCTAGGTGTTTAGATTGTTTTAAGTGTATTGATACCTGAACTGTTATTGTGGGATGGGCGCATTTCTTTTTAATCTGTTTTCCTAGCCTTTCTGGATAGTGGGTTCAGTATTTTTTTCATTCTTTCAATATATTCTCCTTATTTGCTGAGAAAAATAAAAATAAAAATAGATATCTAACTGTTAACTATAAGCAAAATAAACTTTTTTTGTCTTGTTTTTGTTTAAAAGTAAAGAAAAAAACTATTAATAATAAGGAAAAAGTTTGTTTTCTGTTGACTGTCGTTCTCGTGCCTAGTTATTCCAGTATCAATCTTAACTTGAAACTTTCTCATTGATTGTTCTGTCTAACACACCTTCACTGTTTTGCCTCGTTCCAGTTATGCTAGGTCTCGTCTCTTTAGTCTTAGAGTTGTCTGTTGTTTCTACTAATGCCATTAGAGAATTGAAACCCTCATCGCAATAAGTTCTCGATTTAGCTGCATCATACTTCGTAGCATCACTGCATCCTGACTTAGCTGCAGCATATTGTGTTTCTAGTGCATGATCATATTCATAGATATCTTGTATGGTTAGACTACCGAAAGTAAATGAATTAGTGTTTAGTTTAAACTTGAATATGTAGGCAGCACCATAAAGATCTCCAATTTCAGGAAGATTTTCCGCCAAGTTTTGCTGCGCATGAATACATGATAATGTTAATAAACCAAAATAGAATTTACTATACTGTTTTAGAAAATTTAATTACCATAGTATGTTTACCCGAGACTCATAATATCGTTGTTGCATTAGCTTCTCCACGCTCTTTCCAAGCAACTTTTCAAATGTTTTCTTCCATTGCCACAAAAATAGTCTCTTCAAAATTTTAAGCCACATTTAGGTCAAGTTTTTATTGGGGTTTGATCTCCTTTTCTGTGAGATACTTTCTACATCTATTGCAAAACATGCCATAATCCTGGATAACATATTTTTGCGAGCATTTATCAAACTGCATGTAGTACCACTGGGATCCCTGTTTTGCGCCAACAATATTTGCTTTGCATGTAAAAATCATATCCTGACATTATTTCACATACACATATCATTGACGGTTACTGGGTTGTTATAAACTTTAATAAATATCCTAAACAGCTAAAAAAAAGAATCCTTACAATGTTCTTAACGTCCCCTAACATTTTTTTGCTTCTCCAATAGTTTTCCTATTCCTGGAAATCACATCTTTTTTGGTACAAAGCTTACTATTCTCCCAGTACAATTTGTCTACTACTTGTGTTAGGGCATACCCGCATTTAATTATACTGTGTTAGCATTAATAGTTGTCATCTTATGTATCGTGTATAACGAAAAATTGAATCATCTTGCCTGTTTTTGAGGGATGTAACTTCATCTACATCTAGATCCATATATACATTTGTTCCTGAAGTACTTGATACTTGGTTTTAACCTGTGAACATACATTAAATAGTGTCTCAAGTTATACAATGTCTAATAATCTATTAACTATTTATACTATTAACAGAATCTTGTAGAATTTATGCTTACCTGTACGGTTTTTTTTTATGAACTATGGATGGATGTTATTAACAGAATCTTAGTTCTCCAATCACTTGTGAACAGATCATCTGAAATCATTCGCGTGGCATCTCCATACAGAAGTACATAAACCTGTTTTCCTCTTTCGTTCTCAATGGTGATAAAACGCTTGTCCTTGCTCGGAATTTTAATAAAGTGATTTGGAATTATCGACGTCATGGCCACCAATTTTGCCATGATATCTCAACAAAAGTACATATATTAGATTTACATTATTTGTGGAACATATATATGAAATTTCAGAAAAAGTTTTATTAGTTCAGTACCTAAAAGATCTGTAGTATTCCCAAGCCTATAGGGAATGTCTTCTAATTTCAACAAACTGAAACGGTACCTTGGTATTGTAGCTTACAGCTTGATCCATTAATATAAATACCATATCCTTTCATTATTTTATTACATATAGAAATTAGTGTGGATCTCTACATTGTTATAAACTTGAATAAAACTCGAAAATTGCTAAAAATGTATGACCTACAATGTTTATCAAATACTTTAAAGGATCATTGTCTATGAATGGATAATTATTTGCTGATGGATTACCTTTTGGTTGTTTTTTCAGGATTTTTTTTCATTATCTTATCTCTTTTTCCTATTCTGCCATTGTATCAAATTAATTTATTTTGGATAGTTTGACTTGCTATATGTTGGGTTCCTTTTATGACGTTTGAGTTTAGTGCATGACCTGATAACGATAAACTGCGGCAATAATTACTATAGTTTTATTAGATGAATGTTACTTTTGATGTGAACGATGTTTGATTCTTCCCCGGTCTTTAATTTTTGAAGATGTAAAGAGGTTTTTGAAAAAATACACAGAACTGAATCTTATCGTTAAATATGTCTTTCTATTCCCAACTCTACATCGGTATTCTTATTAACAGAAATAAGTTAAAAGAAAATAGATATCTATGGAAAAGACTCCTATGAAACCCATTCTCAGGCTTATGGAAAGGTCGAAAGGATATCGCTTTCGAAAGAAAGCCTTTCAAGTTAAATGATGTTATTAGAAACATAAAAATTGATGCTTTCAATTGTTCTAGGTGTTTAGATTGTTTTAAGTGTATTGATACCTGAACTGTTATTGTGGGATGGGCGCATTTCTTTTTAATCTGTTTTCCTAGCCTTTCTGGATAGTGGGTTCAGTATTTTTTTCATTCTTTCAATATATTCTCCTTATTTGCTGAGAAAAATAAAAATAAAAATAGATATCTAACTGTTAACTATAAGCAAAATAAATTTTTTTTTGTCTTGTTTTTGTTTAAAAGTAGAGAAAAACTATTAATAATAAGGAAAAAGTTTTTTTTTCTGTTGACTGTCGTTCTCGTGCCTAGTTATTACAACATCAATCTTAACTTGAAACTTTCTCATTGATTGTTCTGTCTAACACACCTTCATTGTTTTGCGTCGTTTTAGTTATGCTAGGTCTCGTCTCTTTAGTCTTAGAGTTGTCTGTTGTTTCTACTAATGCCATTAGAGATTTGAAACCCTCATCGCAATAAGTTCTCGATTTAGCTGCATCATACTTGAGCATCACTGCATCCCGACTTAGCTGCATCATATTGCGTTTCCATTGCATGATCATATTCATAGATATCTTGTATGGTTAGACTACCGAAAGTAAATGAATTAGTGTTTAGTTTAAACTTGAATATGTAGGCAGCACCATAAAGATCTCCAATTTCAGGAAGATTTTCCGCCAAGTTTTGTTGCGCATGAATACATGATAATGTTAATAAACCAAAATAGAATTTACTATACTGTTTAGAAAATTTAATTACCATAGTATGTTTACCTGAGACTCATAATATCGTTGTTGCATTAGCTTCTCCACGCTCTTTCCAAGCAACTTTTCAGCGTTTTCTTCCATTGCCACAAAAATAGTCTCTTCAAAATTTTAAGCCACATTTAGGTCAAGTTTTTATTGGGGTTTGATCTCCTTTTCTGTGAGATATTCTCTACATCTATTGCAAAACATGCCATAATCCTAGATAACATATTTTTGCGAGCATTTATCAAACTGCATGTAGTACCACTGGGATCCCTGTTTTGCGCCAACAATATTTGCTTTGCATGTAAAAATCATATCCTGACATTATTTCACATACACATATCATTGACGGTTCTCAAGTTGTTATAAACTTTAATAAATATCCTAAACACTAAAAAAAGAATCCTTACAATGTTCTTAACGTCCCCTAACATTTTTTTTGCTTCTCCAATAGTTTTCCTATTCCTGGAAATCACATCTTTTTTGGTACAAAGCTTACTATTCTCCCAGTACAATTTGTCTACTACTTGTGTTAGGGCATACCCGCATTTAATTATACTGTGTTAGCATTAATAGTTGTCATCTTATGTATCGTGTATAACGAAAAATTGAATCATCTTGCCTGTTTTTGAGGGATGTAACTTCATCTACATCTAGATCCATATATACATGTGTTCCTGAAGTACTTGATACTTGGTTTTAACCTGTGAACATACATTAAATAGTGTCTCAAGTTATACAATGTCTAATAATCTATTAACTATTTATACTATTAACAGAATCTTGTAGAATTTATGCTTACCTGTACGGTTTTTTTTTTTATGAACTATGGATGGATGTTATTAACAGAATCTTAGTTCTCCAATCACTTGTGAACAGATCATCTGAAATCATTCGCGTGGCATCTCCATACAGAAGTACATAAACCTGTTTTCCTCTTTCGTTCTCAATGGTGATAAAACGCTTGTCCTTGCTCGGAATTTTAATAAAGTGATTTGGAATTATCGACGTCATGGCCACCAATTTTGCCATGATATCTAAACAAAAGTACATATATTAGATTTACATTATTTGTGGAACATATATATGAAATTTCAGAAAAAGTTTTATTAGTTCAGTACCTAAAAGATCTGTAGTATTCCCAAGCCTAGAGGGAATGTCTTCTAATTTCAACAAACTGAAACGGTACCTTGGTATTGTAGCTTACAGCTTGATCCATTAATATAAATACCATATCCTTTCATTATTTTATTACATATAGAAATTAGTGTGGATCTCTACATTGTTATAAACTTGAATAAAACTCGAAAATTGCTAAAAATGTATGGCCTACAATGTTTATCAAATACTTTAAAGGATCATTGTCTATGAATGGATAATTATTTGCTGATGGATTACCTTTTGGTTGTTTTTTCAGGATTTTTTTTCATTATCTTATCTCTTTTTCCTATTCTGCCATTGTATCAAATTAATTTATTTTGGATAGTTTGACTTGCTATATGTTGGGTTCCTTTTATGACGTTTGAGTTTAGTGCATGACCTGATAACGATAAACTGCGGCAATAATTACTATAGTTTTATTAGATGAATGTTACTTTTGACGTGAACGATGTTTGATTCTTCCCCAGTCTTTAATTTTTGAAGATGTAAAGAGGTTTTTGAAAAAATACACAGAACTGAATCTTATCGTTAAATATGTCTTTCTATTCCCAACTCTACATCGGTATTCTTATTAACAGAAATAAGTTAAAAGAAAATAGATATCTATGGAAAAGACTCCTATGAGCCATTCTGGGGCTTATGGAAAGGTCGAAAGGATATCGCTTTCAAAGAAAGCCTTTCAAGTTAAATGATGTTATTAGAAACATAAAAATTGATGCTTTCAATTGTTCTAGGTGTTTAGATTGTTTTAAGTGTATTGATACCTGAACTGTTATTGTGGGATGGGCGCATTTCTTTTTAATCTGTTTTCCTAGCCTTTCTGGATAGTGGGTTCAGTATTTTTTTCATTCTTTCAATATATTCTCCTTATTTGCTGAGAAAAATAAAAATAAAAATAGATATCTAACTGTTAACTATAAGCAAAATAATTTTTTTTTGTCTTGTTTTTGTTTAAAAGTAGAGAAAAACTATTAATAATAAGGAAAAAGTTTTTTTTTTCTGTTGACTGTCGTTCTCGTGCCTAGTTATTACAACATCAATCTTAACTTGAAACTTCCTCATTGATTGTTCTGTCTAACACACCTTCATTTTTTTGCGTCGTTTTAGTTATGCTAGGTCTCGTCTCTTTAGTCTTAGAGTTGTCTGTTGTTTCTACTAATGCCATTAGAGATTTGAAACCCTCATCGCAATAAGTTCTCGATTTAGCTGCATCATACTTCGTAGCATCACCGCATCCCGACTTAGCCGCATCATATTGCGTTTCCATTGCATGATCATATTCATAGATATCTTGTATGGTTAGACTACCGAAAGTAAATGAATTAGTGTTTAGTTTAAACTTGAATATGTAGGCAAGACCATAAAGATCTCCAATTTCGGAAGATTTTCCGCCAAGTTTTGTTGCGCATGAATACATGATAATGTTAATAAACCAAAATAGAATTTACTATCTTGTTTAGAAAATTTAATTACCATAGTATGTTTACCTGAGACTCATAATATCGTTGTTGCATTAGCTTCTCCACGCTCTTTCCAAGCAAATTTTCAGCGTTTTCTTCCATTGCCACAAAAATAGTCTCTTCAAAATTTTAAGCCACATTTAGGTCAAGTTTTTATTGGGGTTTGATCTCCTTTTCTGTGAGATACTTTCTACATCTATTGCAAAACATGCCATAATCCTAGATAACATATTTTTGCGAGCATTTATCAAACTGCATGTAGTACCACTGGGATCCCTGTTTTGCGCCAACAATATTTGCTTTGCATGTAAAAATCATATCCTGACATTATTTCACATACACATATCATTGACGGTTACTGGGTTGTTATAAACTTTAATAAATATCCTAAACAGCTAAAAAAAGAATCCTTACAATGTTCTTAACGTCCCCTAACATTTTTTTTGCTTCTCCAATAGTTTTCCTATTCCTGGAAATCACATCTTTTTTGGTACAAAGCTTACTATTCTCCCAGTACAATTTGTCTACTACTTGTGTTAGGGCATACCCGCATTTAATTATACTGTGTTAGCATTAATAGTTGTCATCTTATGTATCGTGTATAACGAAAAATTGAATCATCTTGCCTTTTTTGAGGGATGTAACTTCATCTACATCTAGATCCATATATACATGTGTTCCTGAAGTACTTGATACTTGGTTTTAACCTGTGAACATACATTAAATAGTGTCTCAAGTTATACAATGTCTAATAATCTATTAACTATTTATACTATTAACAGAATCTTGTAGAATTTATGCTTACCTGTACGGTTTTTTTTTTATGAACTATGGATGGATGTTATTAACAGAATCTTAGTTCTCCAATCACTTGTGAACAGATCATCTGAAATCATTCGCGTGGCATCTCCATACAGAAGTACATAAACCTGTTTTCCTCTTTCGTTCTCAATGGTGATAAAACGCTTGTCCTTGCTCGGAATTTTAATAAAGTGATTTGGAATTATCGACGTCATGGCCACCAATTTTGCCATGATATCTAAACAAAAGTACATATATTAGATTTACATTATTTGTGGAACATATATATGAAATTTCAGAAAAAGTTTTATTAGTTCAGTACCTAAAAGATCTGTAGTATTCCCAAGCCTAGAGGGAATGTCTTCTAATTTCAACAAACTGAAACGGTACCTTGGTATTGTAGCTTACAGCTTGATCCATTAATATAAATACCATATCCTTTCATTATTTTATTACATATAGAAATTAGTGTGGATCTCTACATTGTTATAAACTTGAATAAAACTCGAAAATTGCTAAAAATGTATGGCCTACAATGTTTATCAAATACTTTAAAGGATCATTGTCTATGAATGGATAATTATTTGCAATGGATTACCTTTTGGTTGTTTTTTCAGGATTTTTTTTCATTATCTTATCTCTTTTTCCTATTCTGCCATTGTATCAAATTAATTTATTTTGGATAGTTTGACTTGCTATATGTTGGGTTCCTTTTATGACGTTTGAGTTTAGTGCATGACCTGATAACGATAAACTATGCAATAATTACTATAGTTTTATTAGATGAATGTTACTTTTGACGTGAACGATGTTTGATTCTTCCCCGGTCTTTAATTTTTGAAGATGTAAAGAGGTTTTTGAAAAAATACACAGAACTGAATCTTATCGTTAAATATGTCTTTCTATTCCCAACTCTACATCGGTATTCTTATTAACAGAAATAAGTTAAAAGAAAATAGATATCTATGGAAAAGACTCCCTGCAGCCATTCTGTGGGGCTTATGGAAAGGTCGAAAGGATATCGCTTTCGAAAGAAAGCCTTTCAAGTTAAATGATGTTATTAGAAACATAAAAATTGATGCTTTCAATTGTTCTAGGTGTTTAGATTGTTTTAAGTGTATTGATACCTGAACTGTTATTGTGGGATGGGCGCATTTCTTTTTAATCTGTTTTCCTAGCCTTTCGGATAGTGGGTTCATATTTTTTCATTCTTTCAATATATTCTCCTTATTTGCTGAGAAAAATAAAAATAAAAATAGATATCTAACTGTTAACTATAAGCAAAATAATTTTTTTTTGTCTTGTTTTTGTTTAAAAGTAGAGAAAAACTATTAATAATAAGGAAAAAGTTTTTTTTTCTGTTGACTGTCGTTCTCGTGCCTAGTTATTACAACATCAATCTTAACTTGAAACTTCCTCATTGATTGTTCTGTCTAACACACCTTCATTTTTTTGCGTCGTTTTAGTTATGCTAGGTCTCGTCTCTTTAGTCTTAGAGTTGTCTGTTGTTTCTACTAATGCCATTAGAGATTTGAAACCCTCATCGCAATAAGTTCTCGATTTAGCTGCATCATACTTCGTAGCATCACTGCATCCCGACTTAGCTGCATCATATTGCGTTTCCATTGCATGATCATATTCATAGATATCTTGTATGGTTAGACTACCGAAAGTAAATGAATTAGTGTTTAGTTTAAACTTGAATATGTAGGCAGCACCATAAAGATCTCCAATTTCGGAAGATTTTCCGCCAAGTTTTGCTTTGCGCATGAATACATGATAATGTTAATAAACCAAAATAGAATTTACTATACTGTTTAGAAAATTTAATTACCATAGTATGTTTACCTGAGACTCATAATATCGTTGTTGCATTAGCTTCTCCACGCTCTTTCCAAGCAAATTTTCAGCGTTTTCTTCCATTGCCACAAAAATAGTCTCTTCAAAATTTTAAGCCACATTTAGGTCAAGTTTTTATTGGGGTTTGATCTCCTTTTCTGTGAGATACTTTCTACATCTATTGCAAAACATGCCATAATCCTGGATAACATATTTTTGCGAGCATTTATCAAACTGCATGTAGTACCACTGGGATCCCTGTTTTGCGCCAACAATATTTGCTTTGCATGTAAAAATCATATCCTGACATTATTTCACATACACATATCATTGACGGTTACTGGGTTGTTATAAACTTTAATAAATATCCTAAACAGCTAAAAAAAGAATCCTTACAATGTTCTTAACGTCCCCTAACATTTTTTTTGCTTCTCCAATAGTTTTCCTATTCCTGGAAATCACATCTTTTTTGGTACAAAGCTTACTATTCTCCCCAGTACAATTTGTCTACTACTTGTGTTAGGGCATACCCGCATTTAATTATACTTGTGTTAGCATTAATAGTTGTCATCTTATGTATCGTGTATAACGAAAAATTGAATCATCTTGCCTGTTTTTGAGGGATGTAACTTCATCTACATCTAGATCCATATATACATGTGTTCCTGAAGTACTTGATACTTGGTTTTAACCTGTGAACATACATTAAATAGTGTCTCAAGTTATACAATGTCTAATAATCTATTAACTATTTATACTATTAACGAATCTTGTAGAATTTATGCTTACCTGTACGGTTTTTTTTTATGAACTATGGATGGATGTTATTAACAGAATCTTAGTTCTCCAATCACTTGTGAACAGATCATCTGAAATCATTCGCGTGGCATATCCATACAGAAGTACATAAACTTGTTTTCCTTTTTCGTTCTCAATGGTGATAAAACGCTTGTCCTTGCTCGGAATTTTAATAAAGTGATTTGGAATTATCGACGTCATGGCCACCAATTTTGCCATGATATCTAAACAAAAGTACATATATTAGATTTACATTATTTGTGGAACATATATATGAAATTTCAGAAAAAGTTTTATTAGTTCAGTACCTAAAAGATCTGTAGTATTCCCAAGCCTAGAGGGAATGTCTTCTAATTTCAACAAACTGAAACGGTACCTTGGTATTGTAGCTTCCTCGTTTGATATTAACCTAGCCTCGGTTGTGTTTTTAAAGTGCAACCTCTTCATCCCTGGCACCGAGCGATAGTTACATGACCAACCTCTGATCTCATAGTTTCTAATCATCAGTATTATCTGAGGATGGACCGCACCAAGGAATCTCGGGTAAAGATTTGTGAACATTGTTCCCTGGATTTGATTACCCTTTTTAAAAAAAAAAAACAGTAACTGTTATTACAAATTTCTGACAACAAAAAATATATTAAAAAACACAATTATAATGATGTAAACTTACAGCTTGATCCATTAATATAAAATTCTTGATGTAAATTGCTCCAGTATTAGGGTTTTGTGCATCCCATATTCTTATGACCTGAACCATTAGAGGTTTTGATGAAATTCCTCCTTTGCAATCCAGTAAAAGGTTATTCATATTATCTGCAACATTTCCTGTGTATCAACGTAATATTAAAACGAATGATGTAATGGTGCATATACATACATAATTAATTCGTGGCAACGTTGTAATGTCGAATGTTTTTACTTACTCCAGTCTTCAAATCCTTTGTTTGATGTTGAAGGGACTAACATCAAGTTTTTCTTTGAGTTTGGATTTGCATATGAACATTGAAAAGATAATTGTTAATCGACCTATAATTTTAATATCAATCGAACATTAAGTACAATGTTAGAAAATTTCAAAGTCCACCAGTATCTGAGTTGCAAAGCTTCTTACCTGTAGGACCAGAATATCGCTACAATGCTATTCCTGCGATATTAACAACGTTTCTGCGAGCGTCACTGCCAATTCTTTAACAACGTTTCACGAGCGTCACAGAATATCCAAAAGAAACTGACGATGGAAGAAATAAAAGAAGAATATGTTGATCCTGCGATGATCATCATTCTTGCAATAGAGAATAATTTAGTGATCCCGATGAGATCGCAGAATAGATCCGAAATAGGAAGAAAACTTAGCTGTCATCCATTATGTAAATCCCTATATAAAGGGCTCGATAGATTCAGAAAAGGATGATGTATTTTTTGAGAGTTGAAAGAGTCTTGAGGAGAGAGAAACTTCAGGAGAATATTTGTAATCTTGATTCCTTCCAATTCTGTAAACATTTCTGAAATTTGAATAGTAAAGTGTCATTTAAATATTTGAAGTTTAATTGATTTCTAATAGTTTTCTAAAGAATCTTAACAAGGGTGTAGTGTGGGAATTCCTGCAACTACATTTTGGCGCCCGAAACAGGGACTGAATTAACGAAAATTGAAGAAAAAGAAGATAAGAATTGTTCAAGATTAAGGAAATCATTAAGTAAATCGGTGAGATAATTGAAGGAAGAATGATCAGAATCAAAAAGGATTGTAGAAAATTGGAATGTGATATGGTAACAAGAGCAATGGTTGATAGATTTCATGGAAGCATTAAGGGGAAGATACATAAACAGGATTTTGAAGGAAGGAAAATTGTGATAGTGGAGAAGATATCATCATTAAAAGATTGGGAAAAGCAGGAGATCACATTTACACCAGCAGAAATACCAGAAGAAAATCTAAGTCATACATCTTCTTTGGTAATTACGATATCCGCTATACCAGTGAGAATGGGAGAATCAATAAAATCTGAAGAAGAATGGGTTATGAATAGAACTTTGGTAGATGCAGGAAGTTCTGTGGATATAATGTTCTATCATACTTTTAAGAAAATGGGATATAAGGATGAAGAAATGTTTAATTCAACATATCATATTCATGGCTTTGGAAAATCGTTAACAAAACCTAAAGGCGAAATAGTGGTACGAATTCCACTAGGAGAAATTGAAACACAAGTATCATTATGCGTGGTAGATGTGGAATCACCGTACAATATGATACTGGGAAGACCATGGATACATGCAATCAAGGATGTAGCATCAACGTTGCATCAGTGCATTAATTTTCCTATGCCCAGTGGAATCGGAGAAATTAGAGGAGATACGGATTTTGCAAAATTATGTTACCAAATTGAAGTGAAAAATTGTGAAAACAGTCCAAAGTTGCGAAAAGCTCGCAGAAAACTGGCGAGAGAATCAAAGAAGGAAGAAGAGTTTAAATTTTACATGATGAGAGCAAAGGAGGGAAAAGGAGTTCCCAGTGAAATTTCGTGAGAGGGAGACGAATTCACGAGAATTATGAAAACACCAACACCAATGGGAGAACCTGAAGCCAGTTACACTGCTGCGGAACCAACAAAAGAAGTAAATATTGGGAATAAAGAAGAGCCTAAAATACTAAAAATTGGGACTAGAATGGAGGCAGATGAGGAAGAAAGAACTATAAATCTCTTGCGAGAATATAAAGATATCTTCGGGTGGAATATGGATGAAATGCCGGGGATAGATCCATCAATATCATGTCATAAATTATAAATCAACAAAAATGTAAGACCATTCAAGCAAAGAATAATAAAAATCGCAACAACATACCATTCTCAAATAGAGGAAGAATTACAGAAAATGTTCGATGCAGGAATTATAAGGCAAGCAAAATATCCAGAATGGATTGCAAATATGGTGGTGGTCCCGAAGAAGAATAAATGGATAAGAATTTGTATAGATTTTACTGATTTAAATAAGGCTTGTCTAAAAGATAGTTTTCCATTGCCAGATATCCCACAAATGGTTGAATCAGCAGCGGGAAATGCAAGAATATCATCGCTGGATGGATATAAAGGATATAACCAAATTCCTCTCGCTGAAGAAGATCAAGAACATACATCATTTTTTGCTCCAAGAGGGTTGTATTGTTACACAAAGATGCCATTTGGTTTGCGAAATGCTGGAGCAACATATCAAAGAATGGTGGAGAAGGTGTTTGCAAAGTGGATTCACAAAATATTAGAAGTGTATGTAGATAATATGCTAATCAAAAGTAAAGAAGCTGAAAATCATGTGCAAGATTTGAAAGAAATTTTCGATCAAATGCGACAATTTAATATCAAAATAAATCCTGATAAGTGTACCTTTGGAGTAACCTCAGGAAAATTTTTGGGGTACATTGTATCAAAATAAGGAATACAAGTTGATCCAGAAAAGGTGCAAGCAATTCGCGATATGCCAACACCAGCGACAATAAAAGATGTACAAAAATTAAATGGACTCTTAACCTCGCTAGGGAGATTCATTTCATGATCTTCAGATAAGTGCAAACATTTTTCCGACATATTGAAGAAGGGAACAAAATTCAAGTGGACGGATGAATGTGAAAGGGCTTTTCAAGGAATCAAAGAACATTTAATGAACATATCTATTTTACAAAAGGCTGAACCAGGAGAAGAATTATTGATCTATCTCGCGACAACCACATACGCGCTAAGTGCAGTATTGCTGCGAGTAGACGCAGGGGTAGAAAAACCAATCTACTATATCAGCAAAACATTCAATTCTGCAGAGAGAAATTATTCCAAGATTGAGAAGTTAATTTTAGCATTGGTGCATGCAACTTTCAAGCTTCGTATCTATTTTCAAGCACATAAAATCAAAGTGTTAACAAAGGTGCCCATTGAGTCAGTAATGAAAAATTCAAAAAGATCAGGCAGGGTTGAGCGATGGAATGCACAAGTAGGACACTTTGATATCCAATATGAAATTCTATCTTCGCCAAAATCCCAAGTCATCGCAGAGTTCTTGGATGAATTTCCTTTGGAGGATGATGAAGCTGTGGAAGAGATGATGGATGTAGAAGAGGAATGCGGAGATCCAAAAGAGCTATTAACAGAACCCAACAGATGGGAAATATTAGGGGATGGATCATCCAACGGAGAAGGAAATGGAATTGGAGTTGTTTTCATATCGCTAGAAGGAGAAAAAACAGCTTTTTCATTTAGATTAGAATTTGCATCCACTAATAATGAGACAGAGTATGAGGCTGTGATCCATGCTTTAAAATTTGCGATAGAAATGAATTTGGAAAATGCCAGAATCACCAGCGATTCACAATTGGTTATTCGTTAGATAAAAGGAGAGTACACAACAAATGAACCATCCCTGAGAAAATACAAAAGACTCGTTGAAGAATTATCTGCGGGAATTCCAAAAATAAAATGGAGACACATATCAAGGAAATATAATAAGCTCGCAGATGCTTTCGCTTTCATATCTAGTATGATGACAAATCCATTGGCGAGGTGCATAAAAATTCAAACACTTTCATTTCCATCGATAAACAAAGAAGAACAAGAGACAGATGTAATGATGGTAGAAGCTGGCGAGGGAGAACCCACGAGCAATATCACAGATTGGCGAGCATATATTTTTGCATACTTGGCGAGAGGAGAAATTCCAAGAAATATATTAGAAGCACACAAGTTGAAAAGTAGGGCAACCAATTATGAGATAAGAGATGGAGTGTTATATCGCAGATCTTTTAATGGACCATCGCTAAGATGTTTGACGAGAGAAGAAGGACAAAAAGTATTAAAGATGTTACATAGTGGTGACGCTGGTAATCACAGTGGAGGAAGATCTTTAGCATATAGAACAAAAATGCAGGGTTATTACTGGCCGTATATGCATGAGGATGTAAAGAAACTCTCAAGGCGTTGCGAGGATTGCCAGCGATACGGAAAAAAGATACATGTACCAGGAGCACCATTATCATCTTCAACAAGTGTATGGCCTTTTGGGAAATGGGGGTTAGATATTGTGGGACCATTTGTACCTGGTTCTGGACAAAGAAGATATATGATTTTTGCAACAGATTATTTCACAAAATGGGGAGAAGTAAAGGCAGTACAACATGTCCGCGATAAAGATATTTTTACATTCATCTTTGAAAATATAATCTTCAGATTTGGGATTCCAGCACAATTAGTATCTGATAATGGAAAGCAATTTGAGGGACAAAATATAGAATTTTTTACTCAATACATTTAAGATAAAATGTGGAAAGTCTACTCCTTTATACCCACAAGCAAATGGTCAGGCTGAGGCAACTAATAAAACAATCGCAGACATCTTGAAAAAGAAGTTAGAAGGATACCACAGAGCATGGTGCGAGCAAGTACATAATGCAATATGGGCTTACAACACAACTAGACGAGAAGCAACTGGAATGTCACCATTTTGTTTGACATATGGGGTAGAAGTTGTATTACCAACAGAAGTTGTTATTCCTACAAAAACAAGAGAAGCATGGGAAAGAAATTTAAGTGCCGGTATGATACTGAATAAGTTGGATGAATTAGAAGAAAAAAGAGAACAAACTCTACAACATATGGAGAATTATCAACGCATATTAGCTCGCGAGTACAACAAACGTGTTAAGAAGCGCGAATTCCAACCTGGCGATTTAGTACTGCGAGAAACGCCTAGTTATCAGCAAGAAAGTGGTGGAAAATTGGCGAGAAAATTGGATGGACCATACATTATTAAAGAGATAGTTGGAACCGGGGTATACAAACTAGTGGATCCTGAAGGAAGAGATGTTGGTCAAAGACTCGATAGACCGTGGAATAGATTATTTCTGAAGATGTATTATCAATGACATCTTCTGCGAGATAAGAAATACTGGTATGTTATATGATGATATAGATAATAAATTCTTATCTCTCTCTTACAATTGAAAAATTCTTCTGATAACAAAGCACAACAAGAGCAGCGAGCATCATCGCAAGAAAAGCGAATAAAATTTCATAGAGATTAAAGAATGGCACAAACCTTTATGGCGTGCACCCTAGTTCACGAATAAAATTTCATAAGAGGCAAATGTAAGACCTAAAAGCGCGTCATAGGAGGGGGTATCTCTTGACATGATTCAGGGGTAAGGTTATACCGCTGCTGGATCCTGAGTCATGCAGATGTTAGGGTTAAAGAAAACCTATCCGGGAGAGAGATCTTGGATTTCCAACTATATATGGTTATACCATGGTTGGACGACCGAGAATCTCTTCCAAGAAGTGCAAAGTATGACCAAGGCACCGAGGTACACGGTTGAGCCAAGGGTGCCAAGGGCGTACGAAACTCCCTTGCCATTCTTGGTAAGTCTTGGCTATGATGCACTTGGCCTGAAGAAAACCCCACTTAGGGTGCAGTCTTGTAACTATAAGCCATATAGACATAAAGGACAAGAGGCTGCGAAAACAACTAGTTGTTGGTAAATCTGGATGGGAGGAGCTAGTCTTGTATGGCCGATGTGCCCTCCTTGAAGGGGAAACCAGGGGGAAGATAAGGGCGGCACCCTCCATTAGGGAGATGATAAGTGTCTTAAGACGGCAATGTCATGGGGATTTATGATCACAAGAACATTTAGGCCTGTCATATTGTCGCGTGACGTAAATTATACAGAGGCAACAAGCCAAAAGTTAAGATGAGATCAATGGGTTTTTACATGAAAGTGTAAAGACGTCCTGCGATTTCATCGCAAGACGACAATGTCATAAGGCTAAATTCTTGACAAAGAGTTTATACTTATCATATTGTCGCAAAGATTTTGAAAGAACATGGATAAGACAAGATCAAAGGGTCTTTACATGCAAATGTTAAGAAATCCTGCGATTTTATCGCAGACAGAAAAAGTTTGGCAAAATAAGACCTTTAACTAGGAAGGCAAAATAAGACCAAAAGAATAATCTTACCAATTAACTATTCTATTTTAAGATTGCAGGAAATATTTATTCATTGCAGAACTATATATAAGAAGGCAAATTCTTAACATCGCAGATTCCTTCAGAATTTTTCAGAACATCGCAGCAGTATTCATTGTATCGCAGATATATTCATACTTTCGCGAATAATGCAACAACACAATTCCTTAAAGAAGATACATAAAATGATTCACCATTTCAAGAAAGATAATGAAGGGAAAGTAGGGGAATAGAGAAGTAAGATTTCATTATCTTCCTTGAAAATATTCAAAGTAAGCTAAATTGAAAGTTAAATTCTAAAAGTCTCAAAAGTTACATCGCTCGCAAGAAAGAAGAAGAAAAAGAAAGCAAAGATGAAATTCAAGTTTCAGTGATGGCTTCCACAGATTCATTCTTCTTGCTCGTCAGATTTATTATTTTCGCCAGAGTTATCAACTTCATCAGCATCCTTTTCATCACGAGTCTCTCCTTCTTTTGATTCTTCATCAGCGATTACTTCGCCACTTGCAGTTACTTCTTTGGGAGGACTTCTTGCTTCTTCTTCACCATCTTCTTGGGTGGTATTTTCTTCATTATTAGTAAACTCTAATTCTTCATCCATGGGAAGAGGAATTTCATCATCATCAACCTTTAGAGGAGGAACAGATATAGGATGGAGAGAATGGGAGAGCAGGATCTTGTTCACAAGAACTTCAACACTGAGATGGACTTTGCGAAGGAAACCTCTGTCACGATTCCTAATCTCTATATTTTTAAAGTACTCGAGATAATCAAGTCTTCTTTCTGCTTTGTCGCGGGCTTCAAGATAATTGGAAAGAAGAGACTTGTTTTCTTTGCGAACTTTATCCAATTTAGTGGTCAGATCAGCGATGGTAGAATGAAGATTTCTTTCGGATTCTGCGAGCAACAAAATAATAAAAGATCAGTTAGACAAAAATCTCACAAGGAATATAACACAAAATTTTATGAGAAGATCAACAAGAGAGGCAGTCAATTGACTACCTTCTTTTCGCGAGGTTACATTTTATATTAATGAAAATAAACAGTTCTCCCATTGATTCATGGCATCATCGAATTTATCGCCAACCATACCCTTCAGACGAGATTTCATGCTTTCTTCTTTGTTGCGAAGATATGAGTTTTCCTTTGCTAATAAAGAATGAGATTCCTTTAATTAATAGTATTGGTCTTGAAGTTCATTGGCCCTTAAACTAAGAGTTAATCTACCCTTGATAAGTTTATCCTTCTCGGCAGCAGACGATTCAGTTAATTCCTTGAGCTCATTCTTGAGAGAATGAAGAGATTGCTCTTGATTATTACATGTGCTTTGAAGATTACTTAATTGCTGCGAGGAAATCGCCATCAAGCTTGAAAATCTATGTTTTTCTTAGGACAAAGTTTTATTCTCATCTGATAAAGATTCCATCGCTAAATTAGCCTTAAAAACAAATATGAGAGGCGATCAACCTCGCCACTTAATAAATTCTGCCTTTGCAATAATTGATTATTCTCATTAGTAAGATTATTTATGTGATCAATTGAATAAGTGTAAAGATTGTCTAGTCTAGTATGTTGATCCATCCAAGAATCTCTTTCAACGCGAGATTCTTCAGAGATAGATTCAAATTTGAGTCTTTCTATGAAACGAGTCCGATTTGAAACTAATATATGAATCAAGAATTTGAGAAGGAATCCTGAGTACAGAAAATATGAAAATAAAACAGAAGAACAAGGGGGTAGAGGCAAGAAAAATGTACCTTTCAGCTCGTCATTTTTTCTGCGAAGATTCTCGCAGTCTAGAGAATAGTTGCGGAGCATATGATTCAAAGTTTCACATTCAGCAGTTTTAACTTGAAGGCTTTTCCTCAGAGCTTCAATCTCATTTTCCAAAGATGCTCGCGAAGCATTACAATCAGAGCCAAAATACTTGAGTAGAGTCTCGCAAGCTTCATGTTGGAGAGGGTCAGTGGAAGACTTTCTAGCATTGTCTAAAATGTTAGACAATATTTTAAAAGAAACATCAACACCTGCAAAAGTTTCGTTTGATGAAGGAAGGGGTGTAGAAGGTGAAGTAGTAATGAGAGCAAGTTGACGATCATTTGTGATGGTTGAGTTGTCAGGAGGAGGAGTATGTGGAAAAACAACAGTTTAAGGCCGTAAAGGACTATAAGGAGTCTCAGTCACAACAATTTTAGAAGCCTGATCTGTCAAAGGGTCAGAATAAGTAGAAGTATGGGTAGCGATATTCTCGCAAACAAAAGTAGAAAGATTTGGTTGCGATGGTGTGGGAGTAGTCCTCACAGATTCTAGCGTGGGAATTATGAGATTATCCCCAAGAGTCTTAAAGTGGCGAGATCTTTTGGGGGGCTTAACAGGGTTCTCGTCATTCTGCGAAGAATAACTCAGATAAGAAACAGAGGCAACAATATTGTTATTAGAAAATAGAATATGTTTCTTACTACCTTATCATTTGCAGAACTCCTCTTCTTATTTTCTGCTAGTCTTTTACGAGTATTAGGGTTGAATCGTGGATTGTGTGTTAGAGATAGTTTCGCTGAAGAGAAGACATAACATGGAAGTTATGAAGAATCAAGTAAGAAAGATTGGAGAATGAAAGTAAAAATTCGCTTAAATAAATGTCATAAGTCAAGAAACATACCTTGATGACTCCATTAGATCAGTAGCAGAAGAATATGAAGAAGAAGAAAAGTTGCAGACAGAAGATGAAGTAGACAAATAAAGAAGATGAAGAAACGGAAGAAGAAAATTAGTTTTGAAACTTAATTCTACCTTTTATAGGCAAAAGGGGGTGGACCTATTGAGCAGAGACTTGTCAATAAATGGAGGAATTCACAACACGTGTAGGAAAGACTAGATTAACGGAATCTTGTCGAGGAGAAAGTATAAAAGGGAAAGAAGTTGCGAGGGTAATAAAGAATATTGGTTCTCATGATCTTCTCTTCTTCGCAGAAAAGACATGAGAAGAGGCAAGATGTAGGACCAGAATATCGCTACAACGCTATTCTTGCGATATTAACAACGTTTCTGCGAGCGTCACTGCCAAATTTTTAACAACGTTTCACGAGCGTCACAGAATATCCAAAAGAAACTGACGATGGAAGAAATAAAAGAAGAATATGTTGATCCTGCGATGATCATCATACTTGCGATAGAGAATATTGTAGCGATCGCGATGAGATCGCAGAATAGATCCAAAATAGGAACTTAGCTGTCATCCATTATGTAAATCCCTATATAAAGGGCTCGATAGATCCAGAAAAGGATGATGTATTTTTTGAGAGTTGAAAGAGTCTTGAGGAGAGAGAAACTTTAGGAGAATATTTGTAATCTTGATTCCTTCCAATTCTGTAAACATTTCTGAAATTTGAATAGTAAAGTGTCATTTCAATCTTTGAAGTTTAATTGATTTCTAATAGATTTCTATAGAATCTTAACAAGGGTGTAGTGTGGGAATTCCTGCAACTACATTATCATTATTTGCTACTGCGTTTTTTAAAGTCGGAGTTCCATCTGAAGTTGTAATTATATCTGAACAAAGCATATATGATTGTTAACCGAGTTACAATTAAATACAGTTTCAAAGTATGTCTCGTACACCAAAAAAAGAGAAGGATGGAAGTGTACCATTGTTTGAGGTGCAAAGCTTCTTAGGAATATTTGCTGTTACGTTTTGTAAAGGCAGAACTTCATCTGAAGTTGTAAGGTTTAACATGAAGTTTTCGTTTGAAGTTGAATTTCCAACGTTTTGTAAAAGTTGAGTTTTAGGTGTAATTCCATTTTCTTCATCGTAGACCAAAGATCCTATAGAAAATCATAGATACACATCAGTCTCAATTGTGAATAACAAAGAATATTCGAAATTGGTGTATTTGCTCACTTTGTTTTGTTATTCCCTTGGCAGTTGTTGTGGGGATCACTATTGACACATTGCTTGAAGTCGAGTCCAAACCTGTGCATATAAAAGGGCATTGTTAATTGATGATCAATAATAATAGTTTCATATTTGAATCTATGCATATAAAAGGGCATTGTTAACTAATGATCAATACTAATAGATTCGACAACATACCTTCAGTGTTTTGTCCATCATCATCAATATATGATTCCTGACTCTGCAGCTCTCCTTCAGTCTCAAAGTATGTTTCCATGGTCTCTACAACGATTCCATATACATTATTTGCATATTTGAATTTTAAAAGAATTCATACAGGATTAATTATCATTAAAAAAATATACTTAATTCGCGAATCAAACCTGTGCTTTTCTTCAGAGTTGCACCTTTCAATCTTCTTCCCATTGTTTGGTTGTTGGACTATAATATACGTTAGAAAGTAGATCACGTAGAAAGTCAACATGAACTTGTGTCTTTACCATCGTTACATGGATGGTTTGTATAGGCGCCTGTAGAAGTAGTTTTAAAATTCGGAAATTCCTTTTTTTTTACCAGTTGTGCCAATTTTAGGAATCCCCAGCATACATAATTTGGGTAGGTTGAAAATTTTACTCCTTGTTAGTAGCATAAACTATGTTTTTTTTCTCTTATTAGAACTTCTAGAATGTCCTATCGCCTTCTAGTAGCACATCACGTTATTGATTGGCTTTGAAATTTCTTACAAATTATACCCAAATATTCTAAGTTCAATCGATGGAAGAACTTTGTTTTCTGTTAAGTTCAAATGCAGTATAGAACTTAAACTTAATTAAACTTTATTTCCTAGTATAGAACTCTCCAATTGTTTTGGTTAGATCAAAACTATACTGTAAGAAAATTTAAAAAGAATTTGATTGAGTATCAATTATTCAAGTCATCTTGATTTCAGTATCCCCAAATAAGAAGATCAAGAGGAGTAGTCATTTTTCGTGAGATGTTTTGAAATAAAAATAATAACATACCTTTTGTTTTATCCCTGTGGGTAATTTCTTTCATAAGTTATCAGGTTGTAATACTCAGAATTTGTCCTTTGCTGATGGTTATTAGGAATGAAAACGGCGTGTTAGGTTCAACTTCTAACGTACATGAATCTGAGTCAAGTATTTTGGATTTGATTAAAAATTAAATAATTTAGTACTTTTGAATTAACGTATATGGATGTCAGTAAATCCATCAACCCATGTACTACTTAATTATAGGACTCCCATTTTCCCTACCAGGTGTATTCGCATCATCACCATTTCGTGTACCATATGCAACTGGGGATGCTGTATTTTTAATATGAGTGTCGCATACAACACTACATGTTATTGTGGCATCTTGTATCAAAAATTATGATATTAAGCTCGTGTTTAACACGTAAATAAAAATTATGATTAAATTATAAGATGGAGGTTCAAGGCAGTGCATAAGGAAAGGAACTACCCGCAAAAATAATATGGTTATGATATTATCTAGAATTTCTTCGAGTCATTGCAAAGACTTCACATTGCAATGTCACTGTTTAATAAATCACAATAAAAAATCCTGGAAGACGAAATTAGTTGCCTGCAAGGCGTTTGATGTATCTTCGGGTAGCACAGTTATTCGTCTCGAAACGGTGCACCTTGACAAAGCAACGTAGAGTTGGCCGTGACAAAACACATGTGTCTTCAAGTCAATTCCAACATGTTGCACTGATTGTCCTTGAGATTTGTTGATTGTCATTGCATAAGCCAACCGAATTGGAAACTGCCGTCTCAACATATTTATGTTTAACTCTGAAACTTTGGGCTGAAATGATATTCTAGGCAACATCACTATTTCTCCGATCTTGCTCTTCTTTCCAGTCAATTTTTTTGCTTGTATAACAAACTTCCCGCAGTGCGTGACCAACAACCTTGGACCATTGCAAAGTCCTTCGGAGGGTGCTAGATTTCTCATCAGAATTATCGGACATCCAACTTTGAGTTATATCTTAAATAAAGGCATTCCTGGAGGGTTTATATTTTGTAGAAATTCATTGCTTATTGGTGGTATGCTACCACTTTTGTCTGGAGTCAACCTATCAGCTGCTAGATATGTGTGTGTATCTCCATCCAAAAAAATAAGGGCCTCGACATTAATATCATTAACATCATCATTACATGCTGTGAGGATCATTCCGTTAGTTAGCTCCTCTTCTGAAACTTGTTCGTAACACGCCTCATCCCCTCTCCAGATTTGTGTTTTTGTGAGGCAGGGATAGAGATTTGTTATTAGTTATGTCCTGTTTTTACATACGTTCAAAACCGATGGAAGCGTAACTCGGTCAACTGGTTCAGAACCGACCTGCAGAATGTAAAATAAGATAAGAAGTTTGATATCTGTTTATCTAGCAAGTAGAAAACTAATAGCACGCACCGTAACCTTTAACCCTGAACTGGAGAATGACTGGTAATGATAAGATAAGCAATGTTTTTTTTTTGCCGAAAAGGGGAAAGCCCTTGACATATGAATTATATAGATTGTCACATTTTGAATTCAACTTATTTTATTTATGTTAAACATTTTAAATTTTAAAACAGATTAAAATCAAATGAAATTGGTAAAACACTCCATTTCTCAATTTATATTTCGGTTGTGGTAATGCCATTTCAACTTCATTTCCTGACTACGTTAAATACTATACATTCTGATTCAATGCATACTGTAAAAACTAAAGTTTTAAATTGTAAAACTGGTACTCTAACAGACATGGATGACATAACAGATGATGTGTGCAGTATAAGTGAGTTGGATGGCTGAAGAGATGAAGGACAGTAACTTGGTAGATTATGTGGAACATTTCACGCATTTTTTATTCCAGTGATGTTGGATTGTCAGGAATATTATTTTTTTGGGGAATATCACATTTTCCATTTGGAGTAAGAGCGTATATGATGTCATAGTAGTACTAATGTATGTCAGATCCCACATCTTTTCTGTTATATCTACTGCTCTCATGAAAACAATAACTACATACAATCCATCATACGTCGCAATTATATATGTTTCTAAACTAACAGCTGCAATACTAATTACTGTATTGTGTATGCAATGTTTTGTTACCCTAGCAACTGATGTAATATTACTTATTATGAAGACCAATCAAATCACTATTCAGTTCATTGACATTAAGAAGTAAGATTAATTGAGCTATCATATGTCATATTTTGACATTTAGTTCTCCTAAATCCATAAGCTTCAATTAAACTATTTAAATTTTGTTTTAGCATAAGTGCAACTATAATATATCATGGTTAAATGGGAAAAGATAATTACCTAGAGGAGGAAATCCGCGTACGCTCGATTTTCCAGTTCTTGCATATCCAACCGCATATTCTTGGTGAGTGTCAAAACCTTTATGTTATCCCATAAAAAAGATCTCCGGATGCACGCCCCCACTATTTTTTCCCGGCCTCCATTCGGTATCACTGATAAAGTCTGCCAGAAGTCTCCTCCCATAACGACAGTCACACCTCCGAAGCCATTTTTCTTATTTTCATGAATATCCTGGAGCAACCTGTTTACCGCCTCAACACAATGCCTATGCTGCATCGGTACCTCATCCCATATAATCAAAGTCGCCTGTTTTATAAATTCAGCTTCTTCCTTTTGTTTAGATATTGAACAAACGCTGGTGTTTTTTATTTCTATAGGAATTCTAAACGTTGAATGTGCAGTACGACCTCCCTCCAAAAGCAAGGAAGCTATCCCTGGTATATGTAAAGAATTGCAATTTATTAATAAAATTTAAACCAATTTATAAAAAAATGTGTATAAACACATACTCCCTCCATTTCAAAAAAATAGGCAAGTTTGGTTTTCACAAAAATTAAGAAAACCAATTATTTGGGTATTTTTTTGACATACCCAAATAAGAAAACCTGTCTATATTTTAGAAACGGAGGGAGTAATATTAAGCAACACGATATATTTACCGGACGATGCAACAGTCAAGACAATCTCCCCCTTCAAACGACAGCTCGCAGCAATGGTGTTGTATACAAACGCCTTTCCTGTCCCTGCACTACCATTCAGAAAGAATTTAGACCCATCTTTTCTTTCCACGGAATCTGTCACTGCTCTGAAAGCCGCAAGATGCTCCTCATTCAAGTTTGCGATATTCTTCTCAAGCTGTTCCTTATCTATTTCTGCCCATAGTTGCTTATGTTCACATATGTAACGGTTTCCATAAGCATTATCCCAGTCAATCTTAGACTTAGGCATCGAGCAGAAATGTGCCATTTCCTTCCCTCCCTCACGCAATAATTTATCAATCAGAAAATGTCCATAGTCTTCAATTTCCTCATCTGTTGGTTTTAGGATGCCATACTTTCTTTTAATAACGTGATGTAAATCATCGCAAATATTCATCTTAAAATCTCTCCATAACAATTCTGGTTCAGCTGGATTGCCATCTGCCAGGATTATCTTAAAGAGTTTTCTCATCTGGCTTCATGTCTGAATAGTTGCTGCTTCACTCAGGCAATTTACAAATTTACTGTCGCTCTCTAATAACCCAAGCTTAATGCATGCATTTTTGAGGTTGGATGTAGCACGCCATCCATAGTCCTCAGATGTTCAAACGACCTGGCGCCCGCCATAACAGTCAATCGCAATCTTAAGTAAAACAATTCACCATCACTCGGAGAGACAAAGTATATCCTAGCTATCGAAAATTGTTGTTTCCTGACTTCCCATACGTTTTCCACACCATATGATGCAGGAATTCTTGATACGTGTATGCAGGGGCATCGGGATTCTCATCATAGTACTCAAAATATGCCATTAGTTTAGATTTATAATTCTCAGCTGTCTGTGTAACTCCCTCGGTTGATGCTTCGGATTCATATACAATTCTCTGCATACCTTTAAGGTGTATTGCCAACCTTTCTACGTGGGGCCTTTCTTTGTGCATATGGTATCCAAAGAGATGCCAAACAGCTTCTGGGGGACCTATGTACCTTGCATCTATGTATATTTGTATCTCATCAGCCGATCCAACTACAAATGTTGTTTTGTCATACCCCTTGTATATCTACTTGTTAATGTATTTGACTGCCCTTATCCCAGCACATACCTCGACGTTAATATGGTAATTAAACATCCGCAGTAAATGCGGGTTGTAAGGTACAACGTCAATGTTGGTTTCCTTACGCCCACCGCGAACAGCCACCTCCATGCCGGTATTCCTGCGACGATAAGCCGGATACCCACCTCCGTCCAAGCAAGTCGTATCGTTATAGCTCTTTGGATAATGTTTGGTGCATTTTCCTTTTTTCATGCAAGGCGAATCTTTATTCATGTCACCACAGGTCCGTGTACCATGGATTTTCTAATCGTATCAAACAAGACCGGGTCACTATGCTCGTCGGGAAATTCAGCTGACACGTATCTATCCACCTGGTCAACTGTACGTATTTTCTGCGACTTCTCAAGATATATAAGTAAATGCATATGAGGCAATCCACGCTTTTGAAACTAAATGGTATACACGTACCCTACCACATCCCTAAACACCTTTTTTTCGACTATCTCATCCATCAACGCCTTTCTTTTCATCTCAAATACTCGTGCGACTAAATCTGGACGGTCAGATGCAGTCTGGTGAGGATAAAGTGCTTCTTGTATCTCTGTCCAGTTTGGATTCGCCGTCATGGTGAGAAATATATCCGGATGATGATTATAGCGCGTTATTCCCATGGAATCCTGATAGATCTCATGCATCTTCCTTGGTCCTCTGGCATGCGTAGACGACAAAACACACGATGTACCCGCCTGATTCGGTGATATCCCATCCTCTTTCATCTTTATTATGGAACTGTAATTTTCCGCACGCAGCTTATCATGATTGAACCTTATCCAGCCTAAACGGTTCTGTTCGGTCGAAGCCCATGCATCCACAACGAATTCTTGGAAAAGCTTACACCCCCTAAGAATAGTCGAGTATTCCAGCACGCGAGGAAAAAGATAATAACTATAAAAATCCATCAGGGTTAGACTACTATTTCTAAAATCTTTAATGCTTTCCTCCCAGAGTCTTAATTCGCAGCTTCAACCCAACTCACCATAAGGAAATAACAACACATAATGCAGCGGCAGATAAAGAGGATGGCATTCAGTTATCCTGGTCCAACTTTTCCCTTCTTTCAGGTGTAATATAATGTCGCGAGTACTTTGTATTTAATTTTATTTTTCATGTACGATAACCGACACTTCCTCCACAACCGGGGCGTTGTACCTTCGCTGGTCGGATTCTGAATTAAAATGCAAAGATACCTCTACATTTTTACCGGGTTCATCTGGTATTCTCTCTAGTATCTCTTCGCCTGAACGTACTTGGGATAGAGTCTATTGCTAGCCCTTAACGTATCTTGTATAATACGAAGCACTTCACGTTCTAATTTGGGATTGTTCTGTTTTTGTATATCAATCGCTTTCTCCGGATCATAAAAGAGTAGCTGTGAATAGCTTGCCTTATTCTCCTTCGCAGGCACCAAATAACTACTATAATGCCGCATCTCTCCATGTATTGAAAAAATTTCAGGACCACCTCCCTACTTAGCTCTATTGTCATATTCGCACCCGAGACTCGTGAAGGCGTTGGCGAAATTATATCTCCTTAAATTTTTCCTAAACAACTTTGAATTACTGTCATCCCCTTCGAATAGTTCCCTTATAGGTTGAGGAGGCTCACGAAGATCTGGCAATCTAACTTTTCCACTACGGAAACATCTAGTAAAAACTGGATTTTTCATAGAGGAATCGCTCATTCGCTCGTCGATCCAGTGTAAAGCGCCGCATCAATTACACTTATGTTCCATCTTCCACAGATAATTCCGGCCTAACTCGTCAAACCCTGTGCATCTTTTGGTAGCTCTTTTAGCAGAGGCTGAAAGCATTGGAGTCTCTTTCAGAAGTTTGTCATCATCTGATGCGTAGTAGTCACTGTAATCGTAAGATGATGTATCTGCGGGCGGAATAGACCTGTTCAAAATAATATCCATATGAAAAATAGCTACAGCTCTGTTTAAAGTTTTAAAAGTTAAATTGAGCTATAAAATTAATGCAATAACAGTATAATTACATATTATCGTCGTTTTCTTGGGAATCCTTTTTTGAACCCACGTTCATATTCACAACCCCTTTTTCCATACCCAAATGCATAAGAAGTTCATCGTTGGAATCAATAAGTACGATTAAAATTGCAAAAAAAAATAAAATAAACTAAGCTAAATCAGAACATCAAAGTACTGTTTTAGATAACAAAAGTTCAGCTATATCATTTATTTACCTGGTCACCACACGCGACATCACTACCCATATATCGTGCACGACATGTTGCTTCATCACCATTGTATTGACCACCGAATAGATCCTCCACAACTTTTCTCATCCTAGTTTGCTTACGAAGCTATTACAAAAATAATCCACAATCCACATTAATGTAAGATTTGTAATTGTAGACACAATATCGTCAAATTAAAAATTAAGATTATTTTTTCTAACAATTATTCAATTATCTTAAAAGGACCATGAATTCAACTACAAAGAATCAATACGCCAAAAAAAAAACAAAATAATGTAACAAAATATATGATCAGTAACCTATCATTATTGTATACCCTAAAGAAAAAGAATTAAATTCAATCTAGCATTGAATCATTACATTTATTAGCTTTAACCTATTAACAGAGTTTTTTTTTCAGATTTTTTAAAGATTCCAGCATATTAGAAAAAGAATCATTATGTTTCAGCAGACATAAACAGACCAAGTAGACGTAAGAGTTCCTTGTACACCAGGTGATCATTCCCTAAAACGAAGTTCGAACACTAAAAGTTCAATAATACAGTTAGCAAGGATTAGTTTTTACAGTTCTCCCGAGTCCTATATTTAATAACATTATCAATAATATTGTCGAATACGTAAGAGTTCCTAAGGGTAACAATCAATCTTTAGGATGCAATTATACTTTAAGTTTTTAACTTAGAAAATAATCCATTTTAATCTTACCATTTTATTTTGTTTCGGTGTATTTCCACCAATAAAAACGCCATTTTGTTGTTCCATTACAACTTTCTCCTTGATTTGTCCACGTCTCAAAAGTATACTATACTTTTCTTCCTCGGTTAAAGAAGCATACTGCAATTTTTTTTTATTTTTTTTTATAAAAAGAGTGATCAAATAGAACAACTGATGTAAAAAAAAAAAAAAAACTATTAAAATCTCACCAATGTTTCTGGCTGCACACGCACACGTTCCTTGGGTAACAAATCCAAATTTTGAACAGTGATAGCATCGCTGCTAGCAGACATTCTTTCCATTTTTGCCTTCTTTTCTTTCTCAGTTGGCCTCCATGCTTTCTGGGCTGCAGACCGTGTCTGAAAGTTCGAAAGGAAAAAATACACAATGAATCAGTTAACGTGTGTGCATAAAACATTATACATTTGAATCATCACACAAACAAAAATATCAATACATACCTTACATCCCCAGAGTATGTATTGTGTGCAAGGTTGTTCACTAAAAAGATGGAAAACGAATAAATATATTTACTTAAGCATATACGTATACACATAAAATTCTGACACAATAGCTAACCAAATAAACTTGAACTTCATTTACAAATTCACTTTTCACCTGAGTTTGTCTTTGCTTCTCCTTTACTACACGTTGTCTGTATTCTTTATCGTCTAATATAAAATTATCTCCATGCGTTTGCTGATGCATTGATTGTTCTCTAGTCTGAGGTTCTCCTCCCAAATTAACTTCTCCACCACAGATAGCCGAAGCCTGAAATATTAAAAAATATAATATAACACAACCATTGCTTATAATTTAAACGTTCAACGTTAATTTACACCATTCTAATAGTCTACACAGTAAATAAAGGAGCAATGAATCTATTAATGTTCCAACCTGAGTATGTAATGGACTATTGAAAGAACAAAACCTAATACACTCCTCCTTCCTAGCCTGACTAAGTTTATAAACAATTTACAATATTCTCAATACTCATAAATTATCAAACACATTGATATATATCAAACACGCTAACTGTTCAGGTGAAGATACACAACCTACTAACCTGCTTCTGCGCTAACTGTTGTTGTAAAAAACGGTCGTTGTATTCTTTTTCAAGCCTAATACACTCATCTGCCCTAGCCTGGAAACCGCAGCCAAAATAAACATACACATTAATTAAAATAATGAACTTTAAAAACAAAACCATATATTAAAAATAGTCAAACACGTTAATGTATATTAAATAAAAATCACATGTGAATAGATAACGTACAAACCTGAGCATGTAATGGATTATTGATATGGTCACCCTCTTGTTGTTATATCGCTTTCCCCGACCCTTCACTGCGAATATTTAATAATCCTTTACACTCTTTTTCACGCTCTTGTTCCTTTTCGTTCAAACAACGCCGTTGTTGACCCTCCAGTTTCCGAGCCTGATAACCACAACCAAGATATAATCATACTTTTATACACAAACCATACATTCACTGATACTCACATTATTTAAAAGAATGAAACCTGACCTTTGTCCTTTCTAATATGAAATGATTTTCAGGTCGTGCATTAAACTGTTAAAACAAAACAAAGTATTATAGATAATCAAACATACTAAAAGACGCTCTTGCAATAACTTTTTTTTATAGTAATAATATTTATCCTCACCTGCTCTTGCAATAACCTTTTTTTTTAAAAGACGCTCGTTGTATTCTCGTTGTTCTCTTTCCCGCCTAATATCCTCCTCCGCTTTGGCCTGCAATGAGTAAGTTTACAAATCATTAACATTAATTTTAGTTGCAGGAAATCCCACACTACACCCTGGTTATGATCTTGCTATATTCAACTCACAATTGAAGATTAAAAATGACACTTTATTATTTTGTTCTCAGAAATGTTTACAGAAATGGAAGAATTCAAGATTACAACTATTCAAGATTAATAGCTTCATCTCCATACTCATTTTGGATACCAAATATATTCTTGCCAAAATTTTTGGATAGTTGAGCCATTGCAGACTCAGAAGAAGAAGAATCCTTTATGGAAGGAAAATTTTGGATAGTTGAGCCAACGCCGAAATTACCATCATCGTTGTCCTTATCAAAATTTTCTGGAATAGGTTGAGGAATTGGAGAAGAAGAGAGTTGGGTTTTTCTTCTCTTTAAAGGTGGATCGTCAGATCCCTCATTGTGAGGAGCAGTAGATTTCCCTTTACGATCAACTGTGGACTTCACTTTGGTTCTCGCAGGTTTTATTGGTTCTAATTCTTCGATTTCCTGTGAACACAGATAAAGATAAGAAATAGGGGCTAAAATATATTGTTAAAGCTAATGAAATGATATTTCTTACTTCATCTGTGAAGGATTTAAGAGCTAAGAAAGTGCTGGGTTTCCTCAAAGCCTGGTAGCTGAGTTTTATTCTGTTAATCTGGAAAAGATCGAAGTAATTAGCGAAAATATAAAACGTGGGGAAGATAGTGAATAATAATTATACCAAAGATCGAAGAGAACATACCTATTTAGTTCTTTCAGGCCAGTTAAAAACCCAAGGTTGATATTCTGAAAGATTCGCGGGTAATGCGTAAGAACCAGAAATATAAGGACCCTCAAGACATAACGGAAAAATAAACCACTTGTCATCGCTAGAATGGCGAGGGCCTTGATTAGTAGATGTATGCCAATCAATGTCTAGCATAAGATCTTTATCATCATCGATCTTTTCTTTCTTCAAGCGAACACCCCAGCAAGTGCTATCCCTCTTCATATGGACAATTTTATAATTTTCAAAAAAAATTTCCACATTATAATCTGCAGAGACAATGGGAAAATCTTTAAATTGAGGATTCTTCGCAGCTTTAGGGTAGCGAGATCCTTTGTCAGCACCGCGAGAAGCATATTCAAGCAGCAATCGAATACAATCTCCCCCCAATTGATATATCGCTCGTGAGAATCTCTCGTCAGAAATTATTTCATAGAATAGTAGAAGTTCTGGATCATAGAGAGGAATGGGAAGACCAGCTTCAAGTTGACCTAGCGATACTATAATTTTCTCGCGAGAGCATTGATAATCAGTGAATAATCTGAGAGAAAGTTCGGATTTATGGCTCTGATTTGGAATTGTAGACAAAGTAAAACCTTTGCTTTTGAGTTTTTCTTGCATATCACCAAAAGCAATCAAATTTTTAACACCATCGGCAACCATTTTTAAGTATGGGAATGAAAAAGAAGGTTGGAAAATAAGAAAAGAATCACAACGATAACAGACGCGCAATTTACGGAAGAACAGTAAACTTGCAGAGAAATTACGGAGAGAAAGAAGAAGAAAGTAAAAGAGGAAAAGTAAAGAATGAAAGAAGTATTTATAGAAGAAGAAATTTCTCGAAGAAGATGAATGCAATAAATGCTAAGAAAAGACATAAACGGTCAGATCGCAGCGGTTAGAGAGGACGTGTCGTAAATTCATTAGAAGAGAGAATACGTGAAAACAGCTGGCGAAGGATACAGAAACGTGTCAGAACAGAGATAAATGAAGAGATAAGTAGTTGCGGCATTTTAAAGTACTCATGATCTTCTCTTCTTCGCAGAAAAGACATAAGAAGAGGCAAGATGTAGGACCAGAATATCGCTACAACACTTCCCAGCGAGCATCACCGCAAGATCTTCAACTATACTTTGCGAGTGTCACAAAAAGCAGTCAAAGGAGTGACGTAATAGTTGACGATTGAAGAAAACATAAGAAAAGAATGTCTGTCCCGCGATGATTATAAAGTTTGCGAGAATGAATATTATAACTATCGCGGTACAATCGCAGAATCAACCCGAAATAAGAGGAAAACTTCGATGTCATCCAATATGTAACTACCTTATAAATATAGACCCAATTTGTCCAGAAAATGATGATGTATTTTTGAGAGTTAAGAAAGTCTTGAGAAGAGAGAAACTTCAAGAGAATAGTTGTAATCTTGAATTCTTCCATTTCTGTAAACATTTCTGAGAACAAAATAATAAAGTGTCGTTTTTAATTTTCAATTGTGAGTTGAATATAGCAAGATCATAACAAGGGTGTAGTGTGGGATTTCCTTCAACTACATTAATCTAGATACAAATCAAATCTTCTATGAATATTAATGGAAACCATTGTATATTTATAAAGTACCCGTCGTTCAATTTCAAGCTGTCGTTCAAACTTTAATCTTGCTTTTCGCTCCACCTGCTCTTGTTTTTCCCTGTTACGCTGCCTCTTCTTATCCTGCCTTAACCTTGCATCCTCAGACTTTCTCCGTAGTACATATAAGATACAAAAATTAATCAAGTTCATTGTCATGACAAAAACCACATTGATCCTATAGTTTTTTTCTATAAACAACTAATAATGTTGCTTCTCACCTGCTCTCGCCTCATATCTTCCTCCATTCTAGCCAGCAATAAGAGACAATCACGGATCAATTGTATAAATAGTTAACAGTAATCATAATACATAAAAAATCTCCCTCGAATATTAATGCCCACCATTCCATATCAAAAAAGTACATGTCGCTCAATTTCAATCTGTTGTTTAAAATTCAACCTTACTGTACGCTCCAGCTGCTCCTATTTTTCCTTGTCATCTTGCCTTTTCTTCTCCCACTTTAACCTTACTGACGCAGACTTTGCCTGTAAATTAATCAAATTTATTGTTATTACAAATAATGTAAACAATCACCATGATGTGTAGTTTTTTCTCTCTCTTATGTCATATTAATTCTTTAAACTTCTTAATTGCTAATTAACTTCTCAAGAAGCTCGTGAGTTAAGGACATATACAATAGATAATAGTTTTTTTCACAATTATAACCTCTGATACTATCTTCTTTTGTGGTCCTCTTTTGCCTGTTTGTGATATTGAATTTTTAGGTTGAACGTTTTCAAACAATAAATTTGAAGATGGTGCAAATTCAACTTGCTGTCGCTTGTCCTGGGAATCTGAAACTATCTGTTGTGCTTGGTTTGTTTGTTGTCCATCCTTGCCAGCTTGCGATGATATTTTCTTCTGCCTCTTTGAAGAACTGATACATAAATTTATTTATTAAAAACGTTAGAATTCAATGCTAATTTAAAACGTTATTAGAATCCAATAAAAGCATACTGATAGTTTATTCAATAAAGACTAACCTCATGGTGTTTAACCCAAATACTATGTTGTGATGATGTACGAATTTCTGTTTACCAATCTTATATATATAGACACAAACCATCTTATATTAAGAAACGTAGTTGTCTTTGTATTTTGGAACTTTACATGTTTAGGAAACTGAATCCTAATAGAGTTCTTTTTCTTAAGATTTCGAATATTGAGTGCTGGAAGTTCCCTGTATTGCGGAATTTTCCAGCTTTAGAAATCAATTCTATTAGAGTTCTTTTTCTTTAGATTTCAAATGTTGAGTGATGGCAGCTCCTTTTTGGACTGTAAAGGAAGAACTGAGTGGAGACGCAAGCTTGTGGGCAATTTTCGAATGTTCTTTTACACCATACCATCCTCTTCTTCTCAAAGCAGAGAATACAATGTTTTCAGAAAAATAACTTTCAAAATTCCATACTAAAATATTGACAACCAATGCTACAAACAATTTAACATTTATCTGAATGATATGGATTCTGGCAATTAGTGCTATGGATCACTATTGTACAAAGTTGCATTTTCTAGGCACCATCCATTTGATTACTTAATATGCCATGCGGCTTCAATAACAGCCAGGCCTCTTACCTGGTAATTGATATCTCAATTGCTTACCAGGCCTCTTATTATGAAAAACTCAAAATTCAAGAAATTTAAAAATCTTACCATTCAATTAAAAACAAACCTGTTGATCAGAATTTTGAAAGTCGGTTCATGCCTTCGTTGCAAATTTAAGAGTGAAGTCCTAATCAATAATAATTCGTAGATTAACCAGACAACTCAGTAGGGAGCAAATTAGAGAAAACCATACGTTCAGGAAAGAACCAGCTTGTAATAACAATGTGTAGATTCACCAAGAATCAGTCCATCCTCCTCTAAGACTCTCTCAACTCTTGATTGAACAGATCAACTAAAGGTTTGTGAGCTTAGTTGATTGATTATAATAACCCCTTTCCCACCACAGTAATCTCCAATATGCTTTAGTCATCACCATCAATGGTTACGGTACCGGCGCAATTCAGTCATTCATACCCTCATCGATCCCAGAAAAAAATAATCAAAAACCGAATACAAATTTGAGACACAAACCACTTCAGGACATGTAATTTTGGTTGGAATTGAGACTAAAGCTTGAATTTTACAACCTGAATTGCAAACAACACAAATTTAGAAATTAGAACCACCGAAATTACAAAAACCAAGAATTTTGATTTTGTTTAAGGATCAACAAAACCCTTGAACAGATCAACTAAAGGTTTGTGAGCTCTTGGAAGGTAAGGGGGAGCTTAACTTATAATTGAAGTTCAAATTTCACCTTTTTGAAGAAGTATAAGCTTATTGGTATGCCATCTGTGGGAGTTGAACCCACAACTACATGGTTTAAAACCATGTGCACTACCGATTGAGCTAAGACAGCGACTAAATTTGATTGCATTCTTACTATTGTGCTTGGGATCCCATTTTTCATTCATTGTATATAAGAAATGCAATCAACTGAACAAACAACTACATGGTTAAAAACCCTTCTCGTTACATGATAGGAAAATACATACAATTCCGAAATCTCTTCAGCAGCAACGTTAGCTCGTTGTATGTATTTCGCAGCCTTAACTGTCAAGATCACAATCTATGCACTCTGTTGATTAGAAGATCATTGTCGCAGAAAACCCAAGATCAACCTAGGTTCAATCCAGATCATAAAGTGGAAAACCTGAGGAATTTGGATTGACGGGTTTCCTAACTGACAGCATAACAAAAGAAACTCTTGAATCTAGAGAAAACTGGAACAAAAAATGTGAACAAACAAATCCAGAGCAGTATACTGAGGTGTCCTTCATGTGACAGGAATATAAGAGTTTTGTTCATAATCGATACCATTGTTATTCTAGGGTTCATATATGTCTACCTTCATCTTCGTGAGAAAGTAGATCCCTTTACTCGTAAATCACAATGTATATCCCAGTAAAAATCATCAAACCTCATATTGATCAGACAAAATCAACAAACCTCATATTGTAACTTCCCGATTCTGCTACGAACATTCCCCACATTACTGGAAGCCACTGCATTTACTAAAGCTGGTCGTATAATGTCAAATTGATGCTTCTGTCGATGGTTGTTCATTAATTATGTAACGAATGTAGCAAGAATACACCATTGTAACACTTCGGCTCAATGAACAAAAAGTGAATTCCAGCACCATAAAAAGACTAACATGAACCCCAACATCATCATATGTACAACATAAACATTAAAAGAGTGCATAATACCATTCCTTTTTTCCCCACGTTAATCACTCAAAAGAGTGCGGAATACCATTCCTTCGGTTATGCTCCACCCTGTCAACTCTCTTCTTGTGTGAAGCTATGCACAAAGCATATATGTATTCTTACTGTATGAGTTAGCAAACTAAACAAAAATAACTCCCAAACACCACATGCATACTACCTAAGCATTGCTACATCATCCCCTGCCTGTTCTCATTAATAGTAGTGACTACATAGGTTTTGAGTACCTTGAAGTTTATTTGTTTATAAAAGCTTAGTTGATTGATTATAATAACCCCCTTTCCCATCACAGTGATCGACAATATGCTTTAGTCATCACCATCAATGGTTACAGTACCGGCGCAATTCAATTACTCGTACCCTGATGAATCCCAGAAAAATAAATAATCAAAAACCGAATACAAATTTGAGACACAAACCACTACAGGACATTTAATTTTGGTTGGAATTGAGACAAAATCTTGAATTTTACAACCTGAATTACAAACAACACAAATTTAGAAATTAGAACCACCGAAATTACAAAAACCAAGAAATACCTTCATTATCTCAAACCCTAGATTTAAAATACCAAATTCTTACAAAATCAATCACAAAAAATAAAAATAAATTGAAACAATGCTAACTATAGTAATCAAACAGACCTAATTCAATGTTTACCTCATTAGGATACACCAGTTTCTGGATTCGACAATCCCCATTAGCAGATGCTATCCTCCAGATAGACGAACATACACCTTCGGCGGCAATAATTCTTGTTGCTGAGATTCGATGAAGGAGACAAAGTAAATTAAACAACTATGAGGTAGAGATCAAAATAAGGTTAACTATTTTGGAAATTTTACAGTAGAAGTATCATCCCTAACGAAACTGAAGGCAACCTTGTTGGGGAACACGGAGAGAGAACGATGAACACGGATTTTTCATTGATTTGCAATGTATTTATCTATGTAACAGAGTCTCGTGTTTTAAAAAATAATCGTACGGACCCTAATTACTATCGCAGATCGTACGGCCTCGGTGTTCTCTCGCGGATTCATCGATCCCGACCGCACAATCTCATCTGGACGGCCGCGATTCCCCCTTATTTCCTCCCCCAGACAGCCTTTCCAGGCCTTCGGATCGCCGATCCTACGGGCACGAATTTCCGGGACACAAAGACAACATTTTCTTATAGGGGAGACAAGGTATCACGCTAGCCTGTGGACGGCGCTCAACCTCTTGGCGATTTATTTAAGTTTTGTTTATTGGAGATTTACTTTAGTTTTTTTTTTTACTGTTCATTTATTTAGTCGGACGATCAGTATCTTCTCATGTAATTTAAGTATATGGTCATAGCAGAACAGTCCCAATATTTAGTTGGTCATGTCATATTATAGTGTGTTAGTTAGTCGAGTCACAGTAGCGTGTTTAATTAGTTAGATCATAGTAACCGAATAGCCGGGGCCTACAGCCCCGGCGGTGGAGAAATTTTAAAAGCAGATAAAGTGTTCATATATTTAGTTGGATGTGCCATATTATAGTGTGTTAGATATTCGGGTCACGGTAGCATGTTTAATTAGTTAATTAGATCATAATAGCCGAAAATCCGGGGCCTACGATCCCGACGGTGGTGAAAATTTAAAAGCAGATATAGTGTCCATATATTTAGTTGGTCGTGCCATACTATAGTGTGTTAGTTAGTAGGGTCACCGTAGTAGCGTGTTTAATTAGTTTGATCACAGTAGATGGAAATCCGGGTCCTATGGCCCCGATGGTGGAGAAAATTTAAAAGTAGATATAGTGCATGGTCGTGTCATATTATAGTGTGTTAGTTAGTCGGCTCACGGTAGCGTGTTTATTTAGTTTGATCATAGTAGCCAGAAAGCCGGGGCCTATGGCCCCGTCGGTGGATAAATTTTAAAAACAGATATAGTGCGCACATATTTAGTTGGTCGTATCATAATATAGTGTGTTAGTTAGTCGGCTCACAATAGCATGTTTTATTAGTTTGATCATAGTAGACGGAAAGATGGGGCATACGGCTCCGGTGGTGAAGAAAATTCAAAAGCAGATATAGTGCCCATATAAGTTAGTCGTATCATATTTTAGTGTGTTAGTTAGTCGACTCACAGTAACGTGTTTAATTAGTTTGATCATTGTAGACGAAAAGATGGGGCCTAAGGCTCCGGCGGTGGAGAAAATTCAAAAGAAGATATAATGCCCACATATTTAGTTAGTTGTATCATATTATAGTGTGTTAGTTAGTCGGGTCACGGTAGCCTGTTTAATTAGTTGGATCATAGTAGCCGGATAGGAGGCCCCAACCGTGGAAATTTACAGACATATGTAGTGCCCACACTAAAATTAGTGTGTTAGTTGGTCCTGTCTGTAATAGTCGAAAACATATTTAGTTAGTCGGGTCATAATTGAACGGTGCCAAAACATGTCACTACTATGGGAGCCTGCACTATTACATGACAAATTGAAATGTTAAAATCGATATATATGATTCGGGATTTATATTTTTCCTAAGTACATTTTCAGTCAAAAGCCCTAGCACTGCACCAAATAAAATATAAACACCAACAGTATTCTAAATTCTATTTGAGTTGTAAGCACCGCATGCCAATCTACCACTGCTTCCAGTTCACATCATATTAAAAAAAAGGAGAATAGTCGTTTCGTGCCCAAAATAAATAAATTATCAATTGGAAGTCTGCAAGGAGTGCCAAACTTGCTTGAAATGGTTTTACCCGGCATAAATTAACAACAATGCCATATGCGGGAGTCGAACCCACAACAACATGGTAGAGAACCACGTGCTCTTCCATTTGAGCTAAGATAGCAAGTACAATTTCCTAATGTTATTTTGGATTCACGTGATATTCCGTGTAGTCCTAATAAAGCCATATTTAGCAAAAAAAATTCCTGCCAAAATCACCACACCTGTAAAATGATATTAGAACTAAATATTTGTAATGGTGATCCAAAAGTGATCACCAACCATTTAAATTCACCATGAAATTGACTTGAATTTCAACTAATATTGCATCAGTCCAGAGAATGGTATTTGACCTTAAAGGTTGCAGGATTACTAATTTATGAAGTTACTTATCACACTCCACGAAAATGCAACAGTAAATATAAGTCTTGGATTCAGTAAGCACATAACACAAAACCACAGAACGTCCTTTTTATTCGACTGCAGTATAAGTAACATTATTTATGAAGATGCTAATTTAAACTCACAGTCCTAATTATTTGTAATGGTGATCCAAAAGTGATTACCAACCATTTAAATTCACCACGAAGTTGACTTGAATTTCAACTAATATTGCATCAGTTCAGAGAATGGTATTTGACCTTAAAGGTTGCAGGATCACTAATTTATGAAGTTACTTATCACACTCCACGAAAATGCAACACTAAATCTAAGTCTTGGATTCAGTAAGCACATAACACAAAACTACATAACGTCCTTTTTATTCAACTGTAGTATAAGTAACGTTATTTATGAAGATGCTAATTTAAACTCACTTCCCTAATTTTCAATACCATACCTGAGGTTTCTCTTGCTTATATCATTATAGCCGGAAATTTTACACGAATCAAACTTAGTAGAAAGAACCGGCTTTAACTACCTGCACACATGAAGAGAAATAAAAGCAGTTTTCAAAGATATAATAAAGGCATTGCATATTCTTATGGAACCAAGAAAGTGTTAGTAAGTTAGCACACTATAACCGAAGGATAAGAAGGCATACACTATTAAAGGTTGAGACTTTGCCTACTCTATCACCAAATTGCGTTAACAACCAAAAATAATAATTCTTCCTGTACTCCAGAACAATGACATTCAACTCCAGCTTCCATTAACATTCAACCCCATCACCAACTCAAGACATTTATATTCAATACATGTCTTAAGAGAATGGAAAAGGAAGTTATTTTGGAAATAAAAAATATAAACACATCCATGGTATGACTTATATCAGCACCAAACACATAAACTATGATGGAAACCATTGATACAAAAATTTTTACATGGAAAATAAATCAGCAGCCAATTCGTGATACAACTGTCACATTTAATTGAAGAGTAAGAATGCAAAAAATTTGAGGTACTACGTTCTTGAGCTACCACACTATTTCCAACAAAAAATGGAATGTACGAACCAATGTCACTATAATTATTAGGCAACAAACTGATAATACAACATTGACTTAAAATTACCCTGAAATTAGTGAAGTTTAATAAGTATTACGCTTCATTGGCAATCACAAAAGATCTTATAAAGAGACGCAGGATATAAGAAACTTACAATTCAAAGAAGTTGTACACCTCTTTGTCCCGACCAATGTATGTAAACCTCATGTCAAGGGTCTTACGATCTCTGTTGTGACATTCATATTGAAACACCATCCGTGGGGCCAAGGGAATCTCAACTGCACAACAAAAAGTGAACTTAGCATAGACAAAGAGGACTTGCTACAATACTGGAAACAAAATATATATCTGACACTACACCTTTGAGTTTACATAGGATTAGAATAAAAGAAATTCCTAGTATTAACCAAAGTTCAACACCAGATTCAATGGACGCAACCTCTCGTTCTGTAAGTTTTGAGATTATCAATTAGTATGCTCTCAAATTCGAATTCAGGAGGTTCAATTTAAGAATTTCCATCGGAGTTACCATCTTGAGTTTGCATAAGGTTTCTAAAGAGAGGATTCAGAACTGGTTGTTGCCAATTCGAGTTCGAGAATAACCCATTTTTCTTAGTCGTAATCTCAGCTCAACACCAGATTTAATGGCCGTAACCTCTCGTTATGTATGTTTGGAGATTATCAATTAGTATGCTTTCAAATTTGAATTCAGGAGGTTCAACCATCTAGAGTTTGCATAAGGTTGCTAAAGAGAGAATTCAGAACTGGTTATGGCTGAATAAGGAAGAAGATTTAGTTTTAAGCATCTTAAAATAGGGAAGAAGGTTGCACTTGTCTATACCCTCGAGACCTTACAAAAAGTAACAAAAAAAGAAGACGTAATGTTCAGCTTTCAGGCATACTTGCAATCTAAATATATGCCTCCGTACGTAATGAACCTATGTTAGTAGTATAGGGGAACAAATTAGTTACCATCTGAACTTGGCAGAAGATCATAAAATTCATCTGAGATGAAACTTCAATTTGAACTTCTTGAACTTCAAGTTGTACCAACTGTCGCACAGATCCTGAGAAGCTTTAGGAGGAAAAAAAGAAGATCCTTGAACTCAACATCGCCTTTGGCAGTGAAATAGCTAAAAGACATTGCTTGCCCTCACTAAAATCTTGTTGAGAAAAGACGATTCACGTTTGAATCAACAACTTATAATTAAGAAAATCAGTACAGTTCTACTTAAGCTAACTGAAGAGGTTGGATAACAGCAATTTACCATAGCAAGGTAGTGGTAGGATTTTGAGTGCTCTTATTCAGTCACTCCTTAGGACTGCATAAGCATATATCCAAAAAAGTAATTAAGAACTTTCCACTTGGAAGTTGTCTCCTCCTTTGTCTGTCTTTGGTTTTTATCAAGCTGCCTACGCCAATCTTGCTTTCTTATACAAAAACTCAGGTCAATCTGATTCAAAAATTAAGAAATACAGATTTTAAAATTCTAGGGTTTCAATATTTTTACCTCCTAAATTTCCTAGAACCACCACCATTGAATCATTCAACATCAATTGGAAATCATTACGAAAAGTATGAAGAGACAAAATTAAATATAGGGCATCAGTAAATATAGCTGCAGGAGTCTTTCTTTACCTATGATTTACCTTTGGTATGCCGGGTAGCACCTAATTTTTGCTTCACCAGCTGAAGTACAGATTTGAAACACTTCACCATGCTTCAAATCCACAGCCTATTCGAATAGAAGCACTTTCCATATTGGCAGGCTTCTATGTTCTTCTTTCATTCTATCACTAAATTTATCCTCCTCTAAACCAATAACATGCTCCACATTATCTTTGAATTCTTAATATTGAGTTTAAGTTCCTTAAACTCATCGCCATCCTCAAACTGGCCTACCCTAGTTTTCTTGGTTGCTTCTTTGAACTTTATTGTCTTTACACACCGAAACTTAAAATATAAAACATTGTTATTGCATTTTTCTTCCATAGAAGTAAAATAATTTAAATACAAACAACAAAAAAGCATCCGAGGATCCGAGACAAAAACGCAAAAAGAGCTTAATATATGTATTTGCTTTTCTTATCCCTGAAAATACAGTGGTGCTACAGATACTACTTTCTGCAAATAATTGATGCGCAAGTGTTAATTATAAAACGTAAGTTCATAAATCTATGCAAGAGAAGAAAAGAAACTGAAGATGCAAACTCGGTGTACCCCGAAAATGTGCTGGCCTATGATCACTTCCCTTTCTTGTGCCCCACATGTAACAATATGAGCTCGAAATACGAATTATGTGTTCTTTTTTGTGATTGTGTATACCCTACAAATCCAAAGATAAAGGCACAAACAAAGTAGCTTAGTTATCGAATTAAGGGAATCCAGAAAGTATATGTTCTATTATGATGTGAATGAAAATTCATAGTATTTGATCATCCCCATCAACTGATTTCTCTCCTAACACTAACCCAGATCAGTGAATACTACCCAATATCCAGTTCTCTCTCCACTTCAAATTCTTCCGAACTCTTGGTGAATAGCCAATTTGTGTCGGACAATTTGTGTCCTTCAACGGGTGTCCTTGTTTCTCTCTTTATGACTCAATTTTATTTTGCTCCAAATAGATTTCCATGCAAATAATTCACATCGAAAACAAACCAATATCCCTTGATCCTAAATCTCATCCCCTAGTCACCTAAAAAGACGACAATAAGATCAAATTCTATATTTCTGTATAAAACACACATGAACTTTGTCTGTGCTACCAAGGTGGCACATGAAAGGCATTCTCCTTATGCATATACCCCTATTATATTAGTCAAGCTTGGCAGCCCCTACCAAACTTTTTGAAAAAAATGAAAGCAGGATACCTAGAAGAGCTTGGGTCTACCACGGGGAACAATCAGGTGGAAGATGCAATATTGAAAACCCAATAATGAGCAATGTATAAACATAAAGAGAACAATCAGAACAAAACAAAACGAAAACCTAACAATATAATTCTAGGTTTATATATATTACCTTGTTCTGATTCTGCTTTGCCTCATAAATCATAAAGTAAAAGTCCTGAAAAAAAATCAACAAACTATTCTTTGGAATCCGAACAAAGAAGAAACAAAACGCAAAAGAAGAAAAAAAAAACCAAAATTCTAAAGTTTTGAGAGAGTAATACTGGGAGGGATATTTTCATGCACTATAAGTTAAGCTTTAGTAAATTGATTGAACTTTTTATATCTTATCTTTTCGCCATGCGTCTGCTTCTTCTTCCTCCTGTAGTTGCAGAGATTCAACTATTAAGCAACAAAATCACAAACCTAACGAAAATCTTCAATAAAATCAGTTCTTCGATTTTCTCAGTACATTCGTCAGCTTTACCCTTTGAGAAAAAGAAATTGAATGAGCTTACCGAAGAAATTATATTCAACAACAAAGAACAAAAGTAATATGGACAATAGGTATTTACCTGTGTTGTCAAGAAAAACAATAACTTTCTACAATCCTTGAGAATTTTCATCATTGAGTGTGCAATACAAAAACCCCAACTGATTTCCAAGTTTAATCTAAGCACTTCTCCATCTCCGTTAAACACCAGATTCAATGGAAGAACCTCCTAAATTCTTAACGAATTCGGGAGTTGAGGAGAGAGAATTCAGAAGTGGGATAAGCTCTTGTTAAAAAACAATGTAAACCAAAAATACACAATTCCAAAAGGCTTTACTCACCAAGCATGCATCCACCTGAAGCAGGTTGTACCAATTCATAGACAATACCTTCAAGAGGAAGTACAATGCCGGTGAATTAACCAAAAACCCTATTCAATCCCAAAAAAATAAATAACCAAAAACCGAATACAAAGTTGAGACACAAACCACTGCAGGACATGAGATTTTGCTTGGAATTGAAACTAAAGCTTGAATTTTATGAATAAGGGTTTCAACTATCTCTTTGCTGAAATAACCTGCTAGATAAGATGAAGAAACAACAAATCTCTTCCTCTGTTTTTAAAATCTCTTATGTTTACATAATCCCAAAAAGCAATCAATGATTCCAGAACATATGCTACAACCCTGGATTTGTAAAACAACGGGTACCATCAAAATATTGTTTTGAAATCTAGAACATATGCTACCTTTAATAAATTGAATATACAAACCGAATCAAAAACTCGAATTAAGAAGTTAAAAAGCTTACCCTGCGTAACTTCGATCTATGTCCACAATTCTGATGAACAATATTTTCGGATGATCAACAAAGAAAATACGTCTGGTGATGAAGATAGAACCTCTCATCAATTCCTGAGATGAATAAGTAAGGTAGAAATTAATTATCAAACAATATATAAAGCAAAAATCGAGGTTTTTTCTGGCATGAGACAATTCTGGGTCAGGAGGAAAGACTTCAATTCATACCAACTAAGAAAAACTGTAAACACCAACTAAGAAAGTAAGAAACCCCTGATAAAAATCAAACCAACAATCAAAATATTGAAGAATCGTATAAACTTGGTAACTGTATTAAAAAAAACCTAGGTATCAAGCTTGTTGATATACGAAAAATTAGGGTGTGATACAACATATGTTTTTTGTAGATTATCTTTTAAAAAATGGATCTTACCTACATCCGTGATTCCAAATTGTTTGTCAGAAGAGATTCAGAGAGATAGAAGCAATCTCTGAGATTATGAATGCACCTGAAATCCCTGTATCACAACACAAAAAGAAGCGAGAATAAAAATTAGAACATGCAATTTATAAAAAACTCATAGATTAAAAACTCAGTTTACCCAATTTTCATCCGATTAATTGAATTTGTTTAATACTTACTTCAAAACAGACCAAGAATCTACATTAATACTCTCATATTTGTTTAAACAACTATTCATATAATGATAATAATTAGACGCAAGGAACTACATCACCTTTGTATTGACTACTCAATTTTGGATTCGTGATCAGTGTCACAACTCTTCATATTTGTTTAAACAACTATTCATATAATGATAATAATTAGACGCAAGGAACTACATCACCTTTGTATTGACTACTCAATTTTGGATTCGTGATCAGTGTCACAACTCTTCATCCTTCTCACTAACTACTCTGAGTGGCATTCGCTACACGCTTCGTAGTACCATCCACTGTTAGTCATGATATTAGTCAGGGGGTTACCTTGTACATACCTCTATTAAGTTCTTGCAAACATGTACAACCTAAATTTCAAAAAACCCATATAATTCCAGTAACAATCTGTGCATCAACATAGTTTCAGTCCAGTCAAATATATATCCTACAAATAAAACCTACAAAACCCAAAATTCAAAAGTTAGAGGTAATCAACACCAAATCAATTAAAGCCCAAATAACTAATAAAGAAGAAATCTATCAGAATCAGAGATAACCAACACCAATTCAGACAAATATTATACCATTGAAAACCATCTCTTCTACTTGATTTAGAACTTCACCCATTTGACAGCAGCAAACACATCGTCTCTCCATTCACCTGCAACAATATTTCTAGACCAAACCCATAACTGGAGCTTCATCAGGTTTGAGATTAGGGCTAGCAATTGTTGCTGTTGAGATTCACTGAAGGAGACGAAGAACTTCTCCGAAATCAAAAGACAGAGTTGAGAAAACGAAGAGTTCTATGTGTGTGTCTTCAGACCGAACCTAAAGAAAAGAAGAAAACAAATAGATCTCACAGTATCGGCGGTATAAACGATAACAATTGGAACGGACGGACGGATCTTACTCCCAGAATTATATGCCAAGATCGTGCGAACGTAAGTATCTCGCCGTCATTCAAGCATATAATGAATACAAAATTGGCATGAATAGCGATGATGCTTTAATTTCTTTAAAGCAGAAATGCAAATGGAATGTTTAAGATGCTTACTTTACCCAATTTTGTGAGTATGTTCTCAATGTCAGTGAGCAGGATTCTTAAAAAAAAAAAACTACTAATCCAATTATGCAAAGCCCTGGTAAGCAATTGATTTCCAGCTAAACAACCTCAGTTCATCTATTATCTTGATCAAAGCAATTTTATATACCATCCTCCCAAAATGACCCCTGAAACCGAACTGAAGCAATACTTATGTATATAGACATGGTACTGATCTAGAATTGCATTACAATAACTAAACCACATGCAATTGCTTATACTAATATTACAATAACTAAACCACATACCTGCATGCAAGTGAGTGGCAGTCCCGACTTAAAAAAACGATGAGATTGCCTCACCAAACCAAAAAAACCTCCTCAACTTCGATCGAATTTTTTTCTTGTATTGTTAATGTTCATGATAACTTTAGTGGTCATTTCTTTGTTGCAATCTGTTTATTACCAAATCAATCATAAGGAAAAGAGTCATAAATATGCTATCCTCGGTATAAACAATAACCAATGAGAAAAACATTCACGACAGTTAAACATTCATGTTATTAATATAACTTCAGGAAATCTTGGTCGGGCCATAAGTCGCAATGAGAAAAAAAACTCACATCAATGAAATAGGCAGAGCATATATATAACCACAAATCTTCTGCAATTTCTTAGGCAATCTGCAAAGTGAGTAACATACACTAAAAATATTAAGTTAAAACCTTCCAATGATGCATACCTTGCCACTTTTAAACACAACATCACACATCACACTCTGCTGCTGCACTCGAGATAGGCACACCACAAAGTTATCTAGGGACCCACGAATAAGCTATCTAGTAACAAACAAATAAGTTCCTTATATAGTAAGATTCTAAGAACAGATTAATTTTCAAGTTTGATCTAAGCCAAGTCAGGGAAGAGTTAAAACCATAGTTCTAGATTGCTTGAACCAATATCGCTTAACTGCAATAATTTGTGGGACATAAACTGTACAAGATCACACTGAACGAAGTAAATCTAAACTATTATCCGCTAATTTATGTTTTCTACTTCGTAACAGAGCCACAGGTTCAGGTGTAGTTGAAACAAACCTCATGCAGGGAAGTCTTTCCTTTATGGTTGTTGGCATCTTCTTATTTAATTGATGTATCTCTCGCTCCTCCAGTAAGTTCTCATACACCTATATGATTCATAGAGTTTAGTGGCGGTTCCCGAGAAGCATAAAAGAGATGTATAGTTGCAGAATAGCCTACAACTACACCCTCAGTAGAATTTATAAAACTTAAGAAGTTCTTGATGATGGATGATAATTTTCTTATTAATTCTCTCAATTGATTACATAAAAGTATCTAAATGGAACTAGAATAGTTACAACTTTCTCTATTCTCTTTCCTAAGATATTTTCTAACACTCACTAAAAGAACCTCTCGAATTTTACATTTGAACTCCTATTTATAGTGAAATTTGTACAGCTGTATATGAATTGCGAAGTATCGCAATTCATCTTCGCAAGATTATTCTATCTTCGCAAATCTTCATACTTCCCCGTGCTTCTTCTATCTTTGTATTGTTTTGTAACTCTTTCCTCTTATATTTGTCACGATGTTCGTAAGTTAATGCTTTGTGATATTCAGTACCTACATCTTGCCTCTTCTCATGTCAATTCTACGAAGAAGGAATGTCATGAGAACCTCTATTCTCATTCATTTAGTATAGTTATCACCACCTGTTAAATTCTCAACACGTATTTATTTAAAGAAGTATAAAACATCTTTAAATAAATATTAGAAGTATTCAATCCGTAAAGAATTATTCCAATGTATGAAGAAGTATAAGAATTATTCAATCTATGAAGAATTACTCAATGTATGAAGAAGTATAATAAGTACTTAACCTTCGCAAAATGAAGTATCCGTTGAAGAATTATAATAAATATGAGACATTCTTGAAGAATTATAAGAAGTATTCAATGTTGTGGAGAAATATTCAATATATGAAGAAGTATAAGAAGTATGTAATTCTCGTAAAATTTAATGAATTCTTCACTATCTGTTTTTGATTGCGAGCAAAATCGCATCTTCTGTTATGTCTTCGTGAAAATTCTTCAATGGGTTTGTCTTCTTTGTTAGGATTTATTGTAAAAATTCTTCAATGATATTGACGGAGCTGTATTCTTTGTCAGAACTTCATGATATATATTCTTGTAAAAATTTTCAATGATATTGATGGAATAAATTTCATTAATTGTTGTGGTCTTATCATGCCTTCCTAAGTAAAGGTCTTATTTTTCCACCTCTTTTGTGATAATATTTTTGTATTTGCGATAATATGACAAGTTTGAACATTCTTGCGAATATGCAACTTCGTGACATTATCGTCTTGCGATGAAATCGCAGGACATTTTTACACTTTCATGTAATAACCCATTGATCTCATCTTAACTTCTTTGTTATGTTCTGCGAGTTCTCTTTGGATATTTTTTTTTTTTTTTTTTTTTTTTTTTTTTAGTATGCTCGCAGAAATTCAGTTGTTGCACAAATATGACAAGCCTTTATGTTTTTGCAAACAAAAAGCCTCGTGACATTTGCGTCTTATAGCACGTATCATCTCCCTAATGGTGGGTGCTTCGCTTTATCTTCCCCTTGGTTGCCCCTTCAAGGAAGCGTACATCGACCATACAAGGTTAGATCTTCCCATACGGTTCTGCAAACAACCAGCTTTTGATCGCAACCTCTTATCCTTTTTTCCTATAAGGCTTATAGTTACGAGGTTGCACCCTATGGGGTATCTTTGGGCCAAGTGCATCATTTGACAAGACTTGTCAAAAATGGTAGATGTGCTTCAAGCCCACCCGACACTCTTGACTCAACCGTGTACCTCGGCGCCTTGATCGTTTTCTGCACTTCTTGGGAAAGACAGTATGCCTTAGTCGCCCAACCTAAATCATGTTACACCGCATAATATTGCGTAATGTCGCAAGATTAGGTGAGAATCCAAGGTGTCTAACCCGGATAGGTACCCCGTTATTGGGTTGTACCCCGTAAAGTTCCATGTACTCAGGTCCCTTGGTGGTGTTCCGGTGTCCCTGATCCATGCTTATAGGTACCCCCTTAAATGACGTACTTTAGGACTTTGCCTCTTACGAAATGTTGCTTCGCGAACTAGGTTGTACGCCACAAAGGTTTGCCTGTGTAATATTTCTGCGGCTTTCTTTCTTTTTTGAAAGCTGATCACAGATTGCGGTCTTTTCTTCGCAAGTTAATGTGTGCGTCTTTCTTTAATGAAAGTTAATCGTAATAAAATTTTTGAAATTCGTAACTTTTGCAAATTTCCTGTGAGTAAACAATATTCGTAAAATTTATCAATTTTTTTTTTGTGTTGCAACATACCTCATTTCAACTTCTTTTTTCTGAATGGATATCTTGATATACTTCACGAGCAAACATATTAATTACCTTCTTGTTTCATTACTTTCTTTCTTCTTTCTTCGCAAATCACAACCCTTTGTTATCATCGTAAATTTCTGCATGATTAATATCATAATTTTATTCTTTCCCTGTCTTAATCCTCTGCCATTAAATTTTCACTTCTTTTCACAGACCTTTGCTCTTTTTCTCCAATTTTCTTTCTCGCAGTTTTTCCTTCGCAAACTTCTACCTCTCAGATCGTAACATTTCTTTCCTTCAGCCCAATCACCCTTGATAACTCCAACACCCTTCATATGAGGAAATTTTATGCATTGGTGTAGAGTGGAAGCTACGCCAAATTCCATGGAGCCAGGGTCTTCCTATCAAAGCATTATACGGTGATTCGACATCAACAACGCAAAACAGAATTTCAGTTCGCATTCCACTTAATGGAATTCGCATGCTTATTTCTCCTTTAGGCTTATTAGCAGTTCCATTAAAACCATAAATCCTGTACGTTGAAGGTATTAAATCTGCGTCTTTCCCCCCCATAGTTTTGTAAGCAGAATAGAACAGGATATTGACAGAACTTCCCGTATCAATCAAAATTCTATTAAGACCAATTGATTCTTCCTCCATATCATCTTCGCTTTATTCCATATTCATGTAAATTGCTAATTTTACTACCAATGGATTATCATGTGCTTCACAACCTTCTGGAATTTCAGTGGCTTCAAAAGAAATTTCACGTTTCTGCCAATCTTCAAGTCGTGGAGTTTTTGCGATGTTCATTACTTCCTTTCCTTCACCATCCCTCGCAAATACCCTGCTTAACACATTATCATGAAAATCCTCTATGGTTTTATATGAGTGAACAATAGAATTACAGAAAACATTCCTTTCTTTTGATCCCACTTCTATATGTAGGGTTTCTTCTCCCTTTTCTTGTGCTGTGTTCTCCTTGCGAGTTATGACTGGAGCCTGTGGTAATTGTTGCGACTGTGTTTGCTTAAGTAAAAAGTGATTCAGTTTTCCTTGATCAATCATTCGTAAGATTATCCTCTTGATATTATTGCAGTTATTTGTAGAATGTCCATGAAAATGATGATATGAACAAAATTCATGACTTCTTGGACCCATTGTTTCGGTGTATTTCCACCAATAAAAACGCCATTTTGTTGTTCCATTACAACTTTCTCCTTGATTTGTCCACGTCTCAAAAGTATACTATACTTTTCTTCCTCGGTTAAAGAAGCATACTGCAAATTTTTTTTATTTTTTTTTATAAAAAGAGTGATCAAATAGAACAACTGATGTAAAAAAAAAAAAAAACTATTAAAATCTCACCAATGTTTCTGGCTGCACACGCACACGTTCCTTGGGTAACAAATCCAAATTTTGAACAGTGATAGCATCGCTGCTAGCAGACATTCTTTCCATTTTTGCCTTCTTTTCTTTCTCAGTTGGCCTCCATGCTTTCTGGGCTGCAGACCGTGTCTGAAAGTTCGAAAGGAAAAAATACACAATGAATCAGTTAACGTGTGTGCATAAAACATTATACATTTGAATCATCACATATAAAATTCTTACCGAGGATATTTGTTTAGTGATTTTAACTTTTTGTGCTGGTTCCTTTTTGGATGCTCTCTCGGCCTTTTTCCGTTCATTGTACGCCTTATTTTTCCTAGCCTTAATATCATAAAAAGGAATAAATTATAATGCGAATTTTTAACAACTAAATTCACACAAACAAAAATATCAATACATACCTTACATCCCCCGAGTATGTATTGTGTGCAAGGTTGTTCACTAAAAAGCTGGAAAACGAATAAATATATTTACTTAAGCATATACGTATACACATAAAATTCTGACACAATAGCTAACCAAATAAACTTGAACTTCATTTACAAATTCACTTTTCACCTGAGTTTGTCTTTGCTTCTCCTTTACTACATGTTGTCTGTATTCTTTATCGTCTAATATAAAATTATCTCCATGCGTTTGCTGATGCATTGATTGTTCTCTAGTCTTAGGTTCTCCTCCAAAATTAACTTCTCCACCACAGACAGCCGAAGCCTGAAATATTAAAAAATATAATATAACACAACCATTGCTTATAATTTAACCGTTCAACGTTAATTTACACCATTCTAATAGTCTACACAGTAAATAAAGGAGCAATGAATCTATTAATGTGCCAACCTGAGTATGTAATGGACTATTGAAAGAACAAAACCTAATACACTCCTCCTTCCTAGCCTGACTAAGTTTATAAACAATTTACAATATTCTCAATACTCATAAATTATCAAACACATTGATATATATCAAACACGCTATATATCAAACACGCTAACTGTTCAGGTGAAGATACACAGCCTACTAACCTGCTTCTGCGCTAACTGTTGTTGTAAAAAACGGTCGTTGTATTCTTTTTCAAGCCTAATACACTCATCTTCCCTAGCCTGGAAACCACAGCCAAAATAAACATACACATTAATTAAAATAATGAACTTTAAAAACAAAACCATATATTAAAAATAGTCAAACACGTTAATGTATATTAAATAAAAATCACATGTGAATAGATAACGTACAAACCTGAGCATGTAATGGATTATTGATATGGTCACCCTCTTGTTGTTATATCGCTTTCCCCGACCCTTCACTGCGAATATTTAATAATCCTTTACGCTCTTTTTCACGCTCTTGTTCCTTTTCGTTCAAACGACGCCGTTGTTGACCCTCCAGTTTCCGAGCCTGATAACCACAACCAAGATATAATCATACTTTTATACACAAACCATACATTCACTGATACTCACATTATTTAAAAGAATGAAACCTGACCTTTGTCCTTTCTAATATGAACTAATTTTCAGGTCGTGCATTAAACTGTTAAAACAAAACAAAGTATTATAGATAATCAAACATACTAAAAGACGCTCTTGCAATAAATTTTTTTTATAGTAATAATATTTATCCTCACCTGCTCTTGCAATAAACTTTTTTTTTAAAAGACGCTCGTTGTATTCTCGTTGTTCTCTTTCCCGCCTAATATCCTCCTCCGCTTTGGCCTGCAATGAGTAAGTTTACAAATCATTAACATTAATTGTAGTTGGAGGAAATCCCACACTACACCCTTGTTATGATATTGCTATATTCAACTCACAATTGAAGATTAAAAACGACACTTTATTATTTTGTTCTCAGAAATGGAAGAATTCAAGATTACAACTATTCAAGATTAATAGCTTCATCTCCATACTCATTTGGGATACCAAATATATTCTTGCCAAAATTTTTGGATAGTTGAGCCATTGCAGACTCAGAAGAAGAAGAATCCTTTATGGAAGGAAAATTTTGGATAGTTGAGCCAACGCCGAAATTACCATCATCGTTGTCCTTATCAAAATTTTCTGGAATAGGTTGAGGAATTGGAGAAGAAGAGAGTTGGGTTTTTCTTCTCTTTAAGGGAGGATCGTCAGATCCCTCATTGTGAGGAGCAGTAGATTTCCCCTTACGATCAACTGTGGAATTTACTTTGGTTCTCGCAGGTTTTATTGGTTCTAATTCTTCGATTTCCTGTGAACACAGATAAAGATAAGAAATAGGGGCTAAAATATATTGTTAAAGATAATGAAACTATATTTCTTACTTCATCTGTGAAGGATTTAAGAGCTAAGAAAGTGCTGGGTTTCCTCAAAGCCTGGTAGCTGAGTTTCATTCTGTCAATCTGGAAAAGATCGAAGTAATTAGCGAAAATATAAAACGTGGGGAAGATAGTGAATAATAATTATACCAAAGATCGAATAGAACATACCTCTTTAGTTCTTTCAGGCCAGTTAAAAACCCAAGCTTGATATTCTGAAAGATTCGCGGGTAATGCGCAAGAACCAGAAATATAAGGACCCTCAAGACATAACGGAAAAATGAACCACTTGTCATCGCTAGAATGGCGAGGGCCTTGATTAGTAGATGTATGCCAATCAATGTCTAGCATAAGAGCTTTATCATCAGCGATCTTTTCTTTCTTCAAGCGAACACCCCAGCAAGTGCTATCCCTCTTCATAGGGACAATTTTATAATTTTCAAAAAAATTGTCCACGTTATAATCTGCAGAGACAATGGGAAAATCTTTAAATTGAGGATTCTTCGCAGCTTTAGGGTAGCGAGATCCTTTGTCAGCACCGCGAGAACCATATTCAAGCAGCAATCGAATACAATCTCCACCCAATTGATATATCACTCGCGAGAATCTCTCGTCAGAAATTATTTCATAGAATAGTAGAAGTACTGGATCATAGAGAGGAATGGGAAGACCAGCTTCAAGTTGACCTAGCGATACTATAATTTTATCGCGAGAGCATTGATAATCAGTGAATAATTTGAGAGAAAGTTCGGATTTATGGCTCTGATTTGGAATTGTAGACAAAGTAAAACCTTTGCTTTGGAGTTTTTCTTGCATCTCACCAAAAGCAATCAAATTTTTAGCACCAACGGCAACCATTTTTAAGTATGGGAATGAAAAATAAGGTTGGAAAATAAGAAAAGAATCACAACGATAACAGACGCGCAATTTACGGAAGAACAATAAACTTGCAGAGAAATTACGGAGAGAAAGAAGAAGAAAGTAAAAGAGGAAAAGTAAAGAATGAAAGAAGTATTTATAGAAGAAGAAATTTCTCGAAGAAGATGAATGCAATAAATGCTAAGAAAAGACATAAACGTTCAGATCACAGCGATTAGAGAGGACGTGTCGTAAATTCATTAGAAGAGAGAATACGTGAAAACAGCTGGCGAACGATACAGAAACGTGTCAGAACAGAGATAAATGAAGAGATAAGTAGTTGCGGCATTTTAAAGTTCTCATGATCTTCTCTTCTTCGCAGAAAAGACATGAGAAGAGGCAAGATGTAGGACCAGAATATCGCTACAACACTTCCCAGCGAGCATCACCGCAAGATCTTCAACTACACTTTGCGAGTGTCACAAAAAGCAGTCAAAGGAGTGACGTAATAGTTGACGATTGAAGAAAACATAAGAAAAGAATGTCTGTCCCGCGATGATTATAAAGTTTGCGAGAATGAATATTATAACTATCGTGGTACAATCGCAGAATCAACCCGAAATAAGAGGAAAACTTAGCTGTCATCCAATATGTAACTACCTTATAAATATAGACCCAATGTGTCGAGAAAAGGATGATGTATTTTTGAGAGTTAAGAAAGTCTTGAGGAGAGAGAAACTTCAAGAGAATAGTTGTAATCTTGAATTCTTCCATTTCTGTAAACATTTCTGAGAAAAAAATAATAAAGTGTCGTTTTTAATTTTCAATTGTGAGTTGAATATAGCAAGATCATAACAAGGGTGTAGTGTGGGATTTCCTGCAACTACATTAATCTAGATACAAATCAAATCTTCTATGAATATTAATGGAAACCATTGTATATTTATAAAGTACCCGTCGTTCAATTTCAAGCTGTCGTTCAAACTTTAATCTTGCTTCTCGCTCCACCTGCTCTTGTTTTTCCCTGTTACGCTGCCTCTTCTTCTCCTGCCTTAACCTTGCATCCTCAGACTTTCTCTACAGTACATATAAGATACAAAAATTAATCAAGTTCATTGTCATGACAAAAACCACATTGATCCTATAGTTTTTTTCTATAAACAACTAATAATGTTGCTTCTCACCTGCTCCCGCCTCATATCTTCCTCCATTCTAGCCAGCAATAAGAGACAATCACGGATCAGTTGTATAAATAGTTAACAGTAATCATAATACATAAAAAATCTCCCTCGAATATTAATGCCCACCATTCCATATCGAAAAAGTACATGTCGCTCAATTTCAATCTGTTGTTTAAAATTCAACCTTACTGTACGCTCCAGCTGCTCCTATTTTTCCTTGTCATCTTGCCTTTTCTTCTCCCACTTTAACCTTGCAGACGCAGACTTTGCCTGTAAATTAATCAAATTTATTGTTATTACAAATAATGTAAACAATCACCATGATGTGTAGATTTTTTCTCTCTTATGTCATATTAATTCTTTAAACTTCTTAATTTCTAATTCACTTCTCAAGAAGCTCGTGAGTTAAGGACATATACAATAGATAATAGTTTTTTTCACAATTATAACCTCTGATACTATCTTCTTTTGCGGTCCTCTTTTGCCTGTTTGTGATATTGAATTTTTAGGTTGAACGTTTTCAAACAATAAATTTAAAGATGGTGCAAATTCAACTTGCTGTCGCTTGTCCTGGGAATCTGAAACTATCTGTTATGTTTGGTTTGTTTGTTGTCCATCCTTGCCAGCTTGCGATGATATTTTCTTATGCCTCTTTGAAGAACTGAATTCTATTAGAGTAACCTCATGGTGTTTAATCTGATAGTTTATTCAATAAAGACTAACCTCATGGTGTTTAACCCAAATACTCTGTTGTGATGATGTACGAATTTCTGTTTACCAATCTTATATATATAGACACAAACCATCTTATATTAAGAAACGTAGTTGTCTTTGTATTTTGGAACTTTACATGTTTAGGAAACTGAATCCTAATAGAGTTATTTTTCTTAAGATTTCGAATATTGAGTGCTGGAAGTTCCCTGTATTGCGGAATTTTCCAGCTTTAGGAAACTGAATTCTATTAGAGTTCTTTTTCTTTAGATTTCAAATGTTGAGTGATGGCAGCTCCTTTTTGGACTGTAAAGGAAGAACTGAGTGGAGACGCAAGCTTGTGGGCAATTTTCGAATGTTCTTTTACACCATACCATCCTCTTCTTCTGCAAAAGCAGTAGAATACAATGTTTTCAGAAAAATAACTTTCAAAATTCCATACTAAAATATTGACAACCAATGCTACAAACAATTTAACATTTATCTGAATGATATGGATTCTGGCAATTAGTGCTATGGATCGCTATTGTACAAAGTTGTATTTTCTAGGCACCATCCATTTGATTACTTAATATGCCATGCGGCTTCAATAACATCCAGGCCTCTTACCTGGTAATTGATATCTCAATTGCTTACCAGGCCTCTTATTATGAAAAACTAAAAATTCAAGAAATTTAAAAAGCTTACCATTCAATTAAAAACAAACTTGTTGATCAAAATTTTGAAAGTCGGTTCATGCCTTCGTTGCAAATTTAAGAGTGAAGTCCTAATCAATAATAATTCGTAGATTAACCAGACAACTCAGTAGGGAGCAAATTAGAGAAAACCATACGTTCAGGAAAGAACCAGCTTGTAATAACAATGTGTAGATTCACCAAGAATCAGTCCATTCTCCCCTAAGACTCTCTCAACTCTTGATTGAACAGATCAACTAAAGGTTTGTGAGCTTAGTTGATTGATTATAATAACCACTTTCCCACCAGAGTAATCGCCAATATGCTTTAGTCATCACCATCAATGGTTACAGTACCGGCACAATTCAATCACTCATACCCTGATCAATCCCAGAAAAAAATAATCAAAAACCGAATACAAATTTGAGACACAAACCACTTCAATACATGTAATTTTGGTTGGAATTGAGACTAAATCTTGAATTTTACAACCTGAATTGCAAACAACACAAATTTAGAAATTAGAACCACCGAAATTACAAAAACCAAGAATTTTGATTTTGTTTAAGGATCAACAAAACCCTTGAACAGATCAACTAAAGGTTTGTGAGATCTTGGAAGGTAAGGGGGAGCTTAAATTATAATTGAAGTTCAAATTTCACCTTTTTGAAGAAGTATAAGCTTATTGGTATGCCATCTTTGGGAGTTGAACCCACAACTACATGGTTTAAAACCATGTGCACTACCGATTGAGCTAAGACAACGACTAAATTTGATTGCATTCTTACTCTTGTGCTTGGGATCCCATTTTTCATTCATTGTATATAAGAAACGCAATCAACTGAACAAACAACTACAAGGTTAAAAACCCTGCTCGTTACATGATAGGAAAATACATACAATTCCGAAATCTCTTCAGCAGCAACGTTAGCTCGTTGTATGTATTTCGCAGCCTTAACTGTCAAGATCACAATCTATGCACTCTGTTGATTAGAAGATCATTGTCGCAGAAAACCCAAGATCAACCTAGGTTCAATCCAGATCATAAAGTGGAAAACCTGAGGAATTTGGATTGACGGGTTTCCTAACTGACAGCATAACAAAATAAACTCTTGAATCTAGAGAAAACTGGAACAAAAAATGTGAACAACCAAATCCAGAGCAGTATACTGAGGTGTCCTTCATGTGACAGGAATATAAGAGTTTTGTTCATAATCGATACCATTGTTATTCAAGGGTTCATATATGTCTACCTTCATCTTCGTGAGAAAGTAGATCCCTGGAAAGTAGATCCCTTTACTCGTAAATCACAATGTATATCCCAGTAAAAATCAGCAAACCTCATATTGATCAGACAAAATCAACAAACCTCATATTGTAACTTCCCGATTCTGCTACGAACATTCCCCACATTACTGGAAGCCACTGCATTTAGTAAAGCTGGTCGTATAATGTCAACTTGATGCTTCTGTCGATGGTTTTTCATTAATTATGTAACGAATGTAGCAAGAATACACCATTGTAACACTTCGGCTCAGTGAACAAAAAGTGAATTCCAGCACCATAAAAAGACTGACATGAACCTCAGCATCATCATATGTACAACATAAACATTAAAAGAGTGCATAATACCATTCCTTTTTTTCCCACGTTAATCACTCAAAAGAGTGCGGAATACCATTCCTTCGGTTATGCTCCACCCTGTCAACTCTCTTCTTGTGTGAAGCTATGCACAAAGCATATATGTATTCTTACTGTATGTGTTAGAAAACTAAACACAAATAACTCCCAAACACCACATGCATACTGCCTAAGCATTGCTACATCATCCCCTGCCTGTTCTCATTAATAGTAGTGACTACATAGGTTTTGAGTACCTTGAAGTTTATTTGTTTATAAAAGCTTAGTTGATTGATTATAATAACCCCCTTTCCCATCACAGTGATCGCCAAGATGCTTTAGTCATCACCATCAATGGTTACAGTACTTGAGCAATTCAATTACTCGTACCCTGATGAATCCCAGAAAAATAAATAATCAAAAACCGAATACAAATTTGAGACACAAACCACTACAGGACATTTAATTTTGGTTGGAATTGAGACAAAATCTTGAATTTTACAACCTGAATTGCAAACAACACAAATTTAGAAATTAGAACCACCAAAATTACAAAAACAAAGAAATACCTTCATTATCTGAAACCCTAGATTTAAAATCCCAAATTCTTACAAAATCAATCACAAAAAAAAAAAAAAAAAAAAATTGAAACAATGTTAACTATAGTAATTAAACAGACCTAATTCAATGTTTACCTCATTAGGATACACCAGTTTCTGGATTCGGCAATCCCCATTAGCAGATGCTATCCTCCAGATAGACGAACATACACCTTCGGCGACAATAATTCTTGTTGCTGAGATTCGATGAAGGAGACAAAGTAAATTAAACAACTGTGAGGTAGAGATCAAAATAAGGTTAACTATTTTGGAAATTTTACAGTAGAAGTATCATCCCTAACGAAACTGAAGGCAACCTTGTTGGGGAACACGGAGAGAGAACGATGAACACGTATTTTTCATTGATTTGCACTGTATTTATCTATGTAACAGAGTCCCGTTTTTTAAAACATAATCGGACGGACCCTAATTACTATCGCAGATCGTACGGCCTCGGTGTACTCTCGCGGATTCATCGATCCCGGCCGCACAATATCATCTGGACGGCCGCGATTCCCCCTCATTTCCTCCCCCGGCCATCCTTTCCAGGCCCTCGGATCGCCGATCCTATGGGCACGAATTTCCGGGACACAAAGACAACATTTTCTTATAGGGGAGACAAGGTATCACGCCGGCCTGTGGACGGCGCTCAACCTCTTGGCGATTTATTTAAGTTTTGTTTATTGGAGATTTATATAAGTTTTTTTTTACTGTTCATTTATTTAGTCGGACGATCAGTATCTTCTCATGTAATTTAATTATATGGTCATAGCAGAACAGTCCCAATATTTAGTTGGTCGTGTCATATTATAGTGTGTTAGTTAGTCGAGTCACAGTAGCGTGTTTAATTAGTTAGATCATAGTAGCCGAATATCCGGGGCCTACAGCCCCGGCGGTGGAGAAATTTTAAAAGCAGATATAGTGTTCATATATTTAGTTGGATGTGCCATATTATAGTGTGTTAGATATTCGGGTCACGGTAGCATGTTTAATTAGTTAATTAGATCATAATAGCCGAAAAGCCGGGGCCTACGATCCCGGCGGTGGTGAAAATTTAAAAGCAGATATAGTGTCCATATATTTAGTTGGCCGTGCCATACTATAGTGTGTTAGTTAGTCGGGTCACCGTAGTAGCGTGTTTAATTAGTTTGATCACAGTAGCTGGAAAGCCGGGTCCTATGGCCCCGATGGTGGAGAAAATTTAAAAGTAGATATAATGCATGGTCGTGTCATATTATAGTGTGTTAGTTAGTCGGGTCACGGTAGCGTGTTTATTTAGTTTGATCATAGTAGCCAGAAAGCCGGGGCCTATGGCCCCGTCGGTGGATAAATTTTAAAAACAGATATAGTGCGCACATATTTAGTTGGTCGTATCATAATATAGTGTGTTAGTTAGTCGGTTCACAATAGCATGTTTAATTAGTTTGATCATAGTAGACGGAAGTATGGGGCATACGGCTCCGGTGGTGAAGAAAATTCAAAAGCAGATATAGTGCCCATATAAATTAGTCGTATCATATTTTAGTGTGTTAGTTAGTCGACTCACAGTAACGTGTTTAATTAGTTTGATCACAGTAGACGAAAAGATGGGGCCTAAGGCTCCGGCAGTGGAGAAAATTCAAAAGAAGATATAATGCCCACATATTTAGTTAGTTGTATCATATTATAGTGTGTTAGTTAATCGGGTCACGGTAGCCTGTTTAATTAGTTGGATCATAGTAGCCGGATAGGAGGCCCCAGCCGAGGAAATTTACAGACAGATGTAGTGCCCACACTAAAATTAGTGTGTTAGTTGGTCCTGTCTGTAATAGTCGAAAACATATTTAGTTAGTCGGGTCATAATTGAACGGTCCCAAAACATGTCACTACTATGGGAGCCTTTACTATTACATGACAAATTGAAATGTTAAAATCGATATATATGATTCGGCATTTATATTTTTCCTAAGTACATTTTCAGTCAAAAGACCTAGTACTGCACCAAATAAAATATAAACACCAACAATATTCTAAATTCTATTTGAGTTGTAAGCACCGCATGCCAATCTACCACTGCTTCCGGTTCACATCATATTAAAGAAAAGGAGAATAGTCGTTTCGTGCCCAAAATAAATAAATTATCAATTGGAAGTCTGCAAGGAGTGCCAAACTTGCTTGAAATGGTTTTACCCTGCACAAATTAACAACAATTCCATCTGCGGGAGTCGAACCCACAACAACATGGTAGAGAACCACGTGCTCTTCCATTTGAGCTAAGACAGCAAGTACAATTTCCTAATGTTATTTTGGATTCACGTGATATTCCGTGTAGTCCTAATAAATCCATCTTTAGCATTTTTTTTTCCTGCCAAAATCACCACACCTGTAAAATGATATTAGAACTAAATATTTGTAATGGTGATCCAAAAGTGATCACCAACCATTTAAATTCACCATGAAATTGACTTGAATTTCAACTAATATTGCATCAGTCCAGAGAATGGTATTTGACCTTAAAGGTTGCAGGATCACTAATTTATGAAGTTACTTATCACACTCCACGAAAATGCAACAGTAAATATAAGTCTTGGATTCAGTAAGCACATAACACAAAACCACAGAACGTCCTTTTTATTCGACTGCAGTATAAGTAACATTATTTATGAAGATGCTAATTTAAACTCACAGTCCTAATTATTTGTAATGGTGATCCAAAAGTGATTACCAACCATTTAAATTCACCATGAAGTTGACTTGAATTTCAACTAATATTGCATCAGTTCAGAGAATGGTTTTTGACCTTAAAGGTTGCAGGATCACTAATTTATGAAGTTACTTATCACACTCCACGAAAATGAAACACTAAATCTAAGTCTTGGATTCAGTAAGCACATAACACAAAACCACATAACGTCCTTTTTATTCAACTGCAGTATAAGTAACGTTATTTATGAAGATGCTAATTTAAACTCACTTCCCTAATTTTCAATACCATACCTGAGGTTTCTCTTGCTTATATCATTATAGCCGGAAATTTTACACGAATCAAACTTAGTAGAGAGAACCGGCTTTAACTACCTGCACACATGAAGAGAAATAAAAGCAGTTTTCAAAGATATAATAAAGGCATTGCATATTATTATGGAACCAAGAAAGTGTTAGTAAGTTAGCACACTATAACCGAAGGATAAGAAGGCATACACTATTAAAGGTTGAGACTTTGCCTACTCTATCACCAAATTGCGTTAACAACCAAAAAAAAAAAATCTTCCTGTACTCCAGAACAATGACATTCAACTCTAGCTTCCATTAACATTCAACCCCATCACCAACTCAAGACATTTATATTCAATACAGGTCTTAAAAGAATGGAAAAGGAAGTTATTTTGGAAATAAAAAATATAAACACATCCATGGTATGACTTATATCAGCACCAAACACATAAACTATGATGGAAACCATTGATACAAAAATTTTTACATGGAAAATAAATCAGCAGCCAATTCGTGATACAACTGTCACATTTAATTGAAGAGTAAGAATGCAAAAAATTTGAGGTACTACGTTCTTGAGCTACCACACTATTTCCAACAAAAAATGGAATGTACGAACCAATGTCACTATAATTATTAGGCAACAAACTGATAATACAACATTGACTTAAAATTACCCTGAAATTAGTGAAGTTTAATAAGTATTACGCTTCATTGTCAATCACAAAAGATCTTATAAACAGACGCAGGATATAAGAAACTTACAATTCAAAGAAGTTGTACACCTCTTTGTCCCGACCAATGTCTGTAAACCTCATGTCAAGGGGCTTACGATCTCTGTTGTGACATTCATATTGAAACACCATCCGTGGGGCCAAGGGAATCTCAACTGCACAACAAAAAGTGAACTTAGCATAGACAAAGAGGACTTTCTACAATACTGGAAACAAAATATATATCTGACACTACACCTTTGAGTTTACATAGGATTAGATTAAAAGAAATTCCTAGTCTTAACCAAAGTTCAACACCAGATTCAATGGACGCAACCTCTCGTTCTGTAAGTTTTGAGATTATCAATTAGTATGCTCTCAAATTCGAATTCAGGAGGTTAAATTTAAGAAGTTCCATCGGAGTTACCATCTTGAGTTTGCATAAGGTTTCTAAAGAGAGGATTCATAACTGGTTGTTGCCAATTCGAGTTCGAGAATAACCCATTTTTCTTAGTCGTAATCTCAGCTCAACACCAGATTCAATGGCCGTAACCTCTCGTTATGTAAGTTTGGAGATTATCAATTAGTATGCTTTCAAATTTGAATTCAGGAGGTTCAACCATCTAGAGTTTGCATAAGGTTGCTAAATAGAGAATTCAGAACTGGTTATGGCTGAATAAGGAAGAAGATTTAGTTTTAAGCATCTTAAAATAGGGAAGAAGGTTGCACTTGTCTATACCCTCGAGACCTTACAAAAAGTAACAAAAAAAGAAGACGTAATGTTCAGCTTTCAGGCATACTTGCAATCTAAATATATGCCTCCGTACGTAATGAACCTATGTTAGTATTATAGGGGAACAAATTAGTTACCATCTGAACTTGGCAGAAGATCATAAAATTCATCTGAGATGAAACTTCAATTTGAACTTCTTGAACTTCAAGTTGTACCAACTGTCGCACATATCCTGAGAAGCTTTAGGAGGAAAAAAAGAAGATCCTTGAACTCAACATCGCCTTTGGCAGTGAAATGGCTCAAATACATTGCTTGCCTTCACTAAAATCTTGTTGAGAAAATACGATTCACGTTTGAATCAACAACTTATAATTAAGAAAATCAGTACAGTTCTACTTAAGCTAACTGAAGAGGTTGGATAACAGCAATTTACCATAGCAAGGTAGTGGTAGGATTTTGAGTGCTCTTATTCAGTCACTCCTTAGGACTGCATAAGCATATAGCCAAAAAAAGTAATTAAGAACTTTCCACTTGGAAGTTGTCTCCTCCTTTGTCTGTCTTTGGTTTTTATCAAGCTGCCTACGCCAATCTTGCTTTCCTATACAAAAACTCAGGTCAATCTGATTCAAAAATTAAGAAATACAGATTTTAAAATTCTAGGGTTTCAATATTTTTACCTCCTAAATTTCCTAGAACCACCACCATTGAATCATTCAACATCAATTGGAAATCATTACGAAAAGTATGAAGAGACAAAATTAAATATAGGGCATCAGTAAATATAGCTGCAGGAGTCTTTCTTTACCTATGATTTACCTTTGGTATGCCGGGTAGCACCTAATTTTTGCTTCACCAGCTGAAGTACAGATTTGAAACACTTCACCATGCTTCAAATCCACAGCCTATTCGAATAGAAGCACTTTCCATATTGGCAGGCTTCTATGTTCTTCTTTCATTCTATCACTAAATTTATCCTCCTCTAAACCAATAACATGCTCCACATTATCTTTGAATTCTTAATATTGAGTTTAAGTTCCTTAAACTCATCGCCATCCTCAAACTGGCCTACCCTAGTTTTCTTGGTTGCTTCTTTGAACTTGTTGCTGCCACACTGAAACTTAAAATATAAAACATTGTTATTGCATTTTTTCTTCCATAGAAGTAAAATAATTTAAAAACAAACAACAAAAAAGCATCCGAGGATCCGAGACAAAAACTGCAAAAGAGCTTAATATATGTATTTGCTTTTCTTATCCCTGAAAATACAGTGGTGCTACAGATACTACTTTCTGCAAATAATTGATGCGCAAGTGTTAATTATAAAACGTAAGTTCATAAATCTATGCAAGAGAAGAAAAGAAACTGAAGATGCAAACTCGGTGTACCCCGAAAATGTGCTGGCCTATGATCACTTCCCTTTCTTGTGCCCCACATGAAACAATATGAGCTCCAACTACGAATTATGTGTTCTTTTTCATGATTGTGTATACCCTACAAATCTAAAGATAAAGGCACAAACAAAGTAGCTTAGTTATCGAATTAAGGGAATCCAGAAAGTATATGTTCTATTATGATGTGAATGAAAATTCATAGTATTTGATCATCCCCATCAACTGATTTCTCTCCTAACACTAACCCAGATCAGTGAATACTACCCAATATCCAGTTCTCTCTCCACTTCAAATTCTTCCGAACTCTTGGTGAATAGCCAATTTGTGTCGGACAATTTGTGTCCTTCAACGGGTGTCCTTGTTTCTCTCTTTATGACTCAATTTTCTTTTGATCCAAATAGATTTCCATGCAAATAATTCACATCGAAAACAAACCAATATCCCTTGATCCTAAATCTCATCCGCTAGTCACCTAAAAAGACGACAATAAGATCACATTCTATATTTCTGTATAAAACACACACGACCTTTGTCTGTGCTACCAAGGTGGCACATGAAAGGAATTCTCCTTATGCATATACCCCTCTTAGATTAGTCAAGCTTGGCAACCCCTACCAAACCTTTTGAAAAAAATGAAAGCAGGATACCTAGAAGAGCTTGGGTCTACCACGGGGAACAATCAGGTGGAAGATGCAATATTGAAAACCCAATAATGAGCAATGTATAAACATAAAGAGAACAATCAGAACAAAACAAAACGAAAACCTAACAATATAATTCTAGGTTTATATATATTACCTTGTTCTGATTCTTCTTTGCCTCATAAATCATAAAGTAAAAGTCCTGAAAAAAAATCAACAAACTATTCTTTGGAATCCGAACAAAGAAGAAACAAAACGCAAAAGAAGAAAAAAAAAAAAAACCAAAATTCTAAAGTTTTGAGAGAGTAATACTGGGAGGGATATTTTCATGCACTATAAGTTAAGCTTTAGTAAATTGATTGAACTTTTTCTATCTTATCTTTTCGCCATGCGTCTGCTTCTTCTTCCTCCTGTAGTTGCAGAGATTCAACTATTAAGCAACAAAATCACAAACCTAACAAAAATCTTCAATAAAATCAGTTCTTCGATTTTCTCAGTACATTCGTCAGCTTTACCCTTTGAGAAAAAGAAATTGAATGAGCTTACCGAAGAAATTATATTCAACAACAAAGAACAAAAGTAATATGGACAATAGGTATTTACCTGTGTTGTCAAGAAAAACAATAACTTTCTACAATCCTTGAGAATTTTCATCATTGAGTGTGCAATACAAAAACCCCAACTGATTTCCAAGTTTAATCTCAGCACTTCTCCATCTACGTTAAACACCAGATTCAATGGCAGAACCTCCTAAATTCTTAACGAATTCGGGAGTTGAGGAGATAGAATTCAGAAGTGGGATAATCTCTTGTTAAAAAACAATGTAAACCAAAAATACACAATTCCAAAAGGCTTTACTCACCAAGCATACATCCACCTGAAGCAGGTTGTACCAATTCATAGCCAATACCTTCAAGAGAAAGTACAATGCCGGTGAATTAACCAAAAACCCTATTCAATCCCAAAAAAAAAAAAAACCAAAAACCGAATACAAAGTTGAGACACAAACCACTGCAGGACATGATATTTTGGTTGGAATTGAAACTAAAGCTTGAATTTTATGAATAAGGGTTTCAACTATCTCTTTGCTGAAATAACCTGCTAGATAAGATGAAGAAACAACAAATCTCTTCCTCTGTTTTTAAAATCTCTTATGTTTACATAATCCCAAAAATCAATCAATGATTCCAGAACATATGCTACAACCCTGGATTTGTAACACAACGGGTACCATCAAAATATTGTTTTGAAATCCAGAACATATGCTACCTTTAATAAATTGAATATACAAACCGAATCAAAAACTCGAATTAAGAAGTTAAAAAGCTTACCCTGCGTAACTTCGATCTATGTCCACAATTCTGATGAACAATATTTTCGGATGATCAACAAAGAAAATACGTCTGGTGATGAAGATAGAACCTCTCATCAATTCCTGAGATGAATAAGTAAGGTAGAAATCAATTATCAAACAATATATAAAGCAAAAATCGAGGGTTTTTCTGGCATGAGACAATTCTGGGTCAGGAGGAAAGACTTCAATTCATACCAACTAAGAAAAACTGTAAACACCAACTAAGAAAGTAAGAAACCCCTGATAAAAATCAAACCAACAATCAAAATATTGAAGAATCGTATAAACTTGGTAACTGTATTAAAAAAAACCTAGGTATCAAGCTTGTTGATATATGAAAAATTAGGGTTTGATACAACATATGTTTTCTGTAGATTATCTTTTAAAAAATGGCTCTTACCTACATCCGTGATTCCAAATTGTTTGTCAGAAGAGATTCAGAGAGATAGAAGCAATCTCTGAGATTATGAATGCATCTGAAATCCCTGTATCACAACACAAAAAGAAGCGAGAATAAAAATTAGAACATGCAATTTATAAAAAACTCATAGATTAAAAATTCAGTTTACCCAATTTTCATCCGATTAATTGAATTTGTTTAATACTCACTTCAAAACAGACCAAGAATCTACATTAATACTCTCATATTTGTTTAAACAACTATTCATATAATGATAATAATTAGACGCAAGGAACTACATCACCTTTGTATTGACTACTCAATTTTGGATTCGTGCTCAGTGGCACAACTCTTCATCCTTCTCACTAACTACTCTGAGTGGCATTCGCTACACGCTTCGTAGTACCATCCACTGTTAGTCATGATATTAGTCAGGGGGTTACCTTGTACATACCTCTATTAAGTTCTTGCAAACATGTACAACCTGAATTTCAAAAAACCCATATAATTTCAGTAACAATCTGTGCATCAACATAGTTTCAGTCCAGTCAAATATATATCCTACAAATAAAACCTACAAAACCCAAAATTCAAAAGTTAGAGGTAATCAACACCAAATCAATTGAATCCCAAATAACTAATAAAGAAGAAATCTATCAGAATCAGAGATAACCAACACCAATTCAGACAAATATTATACCATTGCAAACCATTTCTTTTACTTGATTTAGAACTTCACCCATTTGACAGCAGCAAACACATCGTCTCTCCATTCACCTGCAACAATCTTTCTAGACCAAACCCATAGTTGTTAATCATTCAGTCACCAGCCAATTAACGACAGTAGCTTCATTTTGTTTCTCCATCCTCTATTAAATCATTCACAGGCTTTAAAATAACAAGACTTTAACCAACCATTAAATTCATCAAAAACAACAACCACAGACTTCTTATTGATACCTAATTACTTCAACATCAGCTACAACACCGTTTTTCTTCTGAAAATCACCACCAGCTTATCCACCATCACCAGTCTCACCTCTTCTAGCTTCACACTCTCAAAACTATGGCATCAACAGTATCTTCTTATCCAATTTCTTGAACAAACCCATCTCAGATTTGTATCCAGAACACTTAAAAGCCATCAAGATTGTCAATGATGAATGATAGACCATCTCAACATCATGCGTTCCGGTAAATCCAGCAAGAAAGAATAAAGCAAAAAAAAAAAAAAAAAAAAAAACAAAACAATACAAACCGTCATATTAAACCCTAATCAAATCATCTCTGAAGCTACAATTCAAAATTATAAGGTTTTGAACAATTCATATTAAACCCTAATCAAAATTATAAGCTACAATTCAAAATTATGTACCTTCAATTGATTGTACCTGCACATTATATTATATTCTTCCCCTTTAAATCGAACAAACAAATAACACACTAATCAACACCAACACATTTAATAGAAAACGATATTCGTAAACGAACTCAGAAAAATTATGAGGAATCATAGTTAAAACACCAATTTCTGAGGAATCAATTAGGTTTTCTGATTTTACATACTCATAATTTTTGATTGATTCCCAAGAGATTTGATTTCCTTTGAACCGTTAATCTTGATGAGGATATGAAGTTTGGCGAAACTGAAAAAAAAGAAAAGGAAGAAGAGGAGTAGTAAAGAATAGGTTAGGGTATCCTTCAGAAAATCGATTTAGGATCACCTGAGCTAGAATAAGATCAAACGAAAAATAAATCAAACTTTAAATCTAGAAGAAATTGAATACCTATAACTGGAGATTCATCAGGTTTGAGATTAGGGCTAGGAATTGTTGCTGTTGAGATTCACTGAAGGAGACGAAGAACTTCTTCGAAATCAAAAGACAGAGTTGAGAAAACGAAGAGTTCTACGTGTGTGTCTTCAGACCGAACCTAAAGAAAAGAAGAAAACAAATAGATCTCACAGTATCGGCGGTATAAACGATAACAATTGGAACGGACGGACGGATCTTACTCCTAGAATTATATGCCAAGATCGTGCGAACGTAAGTATCTCGCCGTCATTCAAGCATATAATGAATACAAAATTGGCATGAACAGCGATGATGCTTTAAGTTCTTTAAAGCAGAAATGCAAATGGAATGTTTAAGATGCTTACTTTACCCAATTTTTTGAGTATGTTCTCAATGTCAATGAGCAGGATTCTTAAAAAAAAAAACAACTACTAGTCCAATTATGCAAAGCCCTGGTAAGCAATTTATTTCCAGCTAAACAACCTCAGTTCATTTATTATCTTGATCAAAGCAATTTTATATACCATCCTCCCAAAATGACCCCTGAAACAGAACTGAAGCAATACTTATGTATATAGACATGGTACTGATCTAGACTTGCTTATACTAATATTACAATAACTAAACCACATGCAATTGCTTATACTAATATTACAATAACTAAACCACATACCTGCATGCAAGTGAGTGGCAGTCCCGACTTAAAAAAACGATGAGATTGCCTCACCAAACCAAAAAAACCTCCTCAACTTCGATCGAATTTTTTTATTATATTGTTAATGTTCATGATAACTTTAGTGGTCATTGCTTTGTTGCAATCTGTTTATTACCAAATCAAGCATAAGGAAAAGAGTCATAAATACGCTATCCTCGGTATAAACAATAACCAATGAGAAAAACATTCACGACAGTTAAACATTCATGTTATTAATATGACTTCAGGAAATCTTGGTCGGGCCATAAGTCGCAATGAGAAAAACAACTCACATCAGTGAAATAGGTAGAGCATATATATAACCACAAATCTTCTGCAATTTCTTAGGAAATCTGCAAAGTGAGTAACATACACTAAAAATATTAAGTTAAAACCTTCCAATGATGCATACCTTGCCACTTTTAAACACCACATCACACATCACACTCTGCTGCTGCACTCGAGACAGGCACACCACAAATTTATCTACGGACCCACGAATAATCTATCTAGTAACAAACAAATAAGTTTCTTATACAGTAAGATTCTAGGAACAGATTAATTTTCAAGTTTGATCTAAGCCAATTCAGGGAAGAGTTAAAACCATAGTTCTAGATTGCTTGAACCAATATCGCTTAACTGCAATAATTTTTGGGACATAAACTGTAAAAGATCACACTGAACGAAGTAAATCTAAACTCTTATCCGCTAATTTATGTTTTCTACTTCGTAACAGAGCCACAGGTTCAGGTGTAGTTGAAACAAACCTCATGCAGGGAAGTCTTTCCTTTCTGGTTGTTGGCATCAGTTGTTGGCATCTTCTTATTTAATTGATGTATCTCTCGCTCCTCCAGTAAGTTCTCATACACCTATATGATTTATAGAGTTTAGTGGCGGTTCCCGAGAAGCATAAAAGAGATGTGTAGTTGCAGAATAGCCTACAACTACACCCTCAGTAGAATTTGTAAAACTTAAGAAGTTCTTGATGATGGATGACAATTTTCTTATTAATTCTCTCAATTGATTACATAAAAGTATCTAAATGGAACTAGAATAGTTACAACTTTCTCTATTCTCTTTCCTAAGATATTTTATAACACTCACTAAAAGAACCTCTCGAATTTTACATTTGAACTCCTATTTATAGTGAAATTTGTACAGATGTATATGAATTGCGAAGTATCGCAATTCATCTTCGCAAGATTATTCTATCTTCGCAAATCTTCATACTTCCCCGTGATTCTTCTATCTTCGTATTGTTTTGTAACTCTTTCCTCTTATATTTGTCACGATGTTCGTAATTTAATGCCTTGTGATATTCAGTACCTACATCTTGCCTCTTCTCATGTCAATTCTACGAAGAAGGAATGTCATGAGAACCTATATTATCATTCATTTAGTATAGTTATCACCACCTGTTAAATTCGCAACACGTATTTTTTCTTTTCCATTATCTTTTTGATACGTTTCTTCGTAACCTTTCTTTTCAACCGTTCACGTTTAATCGCATTGATGAATTTCAATCTTCATCGAATTCTATCTTCTTTATAAATATTGTCCTTTGTTTTTCTTTTTATTCTCTTATCTTATTCGTCTTCCTTATCACTTCTGCCTCTGCTATTTATTCTCTTTTTTTGCTACTACTATTTCTTATCTCTTTCACCTCTTTTTTTTCCAATTTTCTATCTTATATTCAATGGCTCCAAAGAAGAAAACTATTGAACAAATTAACGCAGAGCTTGCTGATAGGGACCTCAATCTTTCTGAAATTGATGGTTATGACAATAAATCTTCTCTCTGTGTGAATCTCTTTACCAATTATATTTGGAATGATCAGAAAGTTTTAATCTCACGAGGTCAAATCCTCGCAGGTCTTCCTCTTCCTCTTTATGATGTTAATCTTCCTTTATTCTATGAAATTATTTCCCACCCCAATTTTTCATGTGCCATTTATCAATTGACTGGTGATTGCATTCGCATTCTGGTTGAATTCGCAACTCGTGCTGCTACTGGAAGATCTTTGTACTCAGTTGATCTTAGGAAATCTGGATTTCGAGATATGGAAATTATCGCTGCGGACTATACAGTTGAGGGTTTCTTTAAAAATTACACATTAATTCCTGCGAGGAAAGAAGATAAACGTTGGGGTGTTCATCTTCATCGTAAAGCTAATATCGCAGCAGATGACCTCCTTATGCACGACATTGATTATGCCTCGGGAAATAATAAAACACCTCGTCGTTCTAATGATGAAGATTGGTATAACTACCCTTTAGAATTATCGGGCTCTTATATTTCTTGGATAGTAGATCTTCCTGCGAACCTTCGTGATCGCAATTATCAACCTTGGGTTTATAAAAATGTATGTACCTCCATCTCCTTATCTTCTTGTTACTCTTCTATTTATTTTCAAATGAGGTAAGAAACACTCTTTTATGCTTTTTAAACAATATATTGTTTCCTCTGTTTCTTATCCTTATTTGAATTTGAAGGTTCTTTCTGATCTTTCTTAGGTTGTTGCGAGTGAGAACAAGAGTTCCACTTCTTCCAAAATATTAACTGCGAGACAAAAGACACTTCTCTCTGCGAAGGATACCCAAACTTCTGGTATTCAAGATGATGCTCTTCGCAAAGGAAAAAGAAAACTTGAAGATGTTGCTTATGAGAAGAAGAAACAGAAGAAGTTCTCAACTAAGTCTTATTCCCATGTAATCTCTTCTAATGAGAATGTTGAGGAAGATCAAGGTGATGAAGATGATAAATTTCCTGAGAAGGATTTTAATTCTAATTCTGATACCCTTTCTGATAAAGCAGATGATGATGATGATGATGATGCTGATGAAGGTGAAGAGGGAGATTATAGTAACACAGAAACTTTTGCTTCAGAAATGGTTTGTGTATCTGAGGCCTTTCTCCATTCTTCTCGTGGGTTAGGAAATTATCCTACTGCGAATGCTCGTAAGCTTATTGCGAAGGCTTGCAAAGTTCCTACTGTACTCAATAACAACTCTCTTGATGGAATTTCAAGATTCGTCTCTCCTGCTACATTATATGCTTTAGGGAGTATGGTAAGTTTCTTTTCTATTCCTTGTTTATTTCCCTTATTCCATTAATTTCTGACCCTTTTTACTTGTTCAGGTTGGAAGAGTTAGTTGCGCAGCTGCTTCAGATTGGGAAAGATGTCATTTCATTGCTGAGAAGAAAACTTTAAACCGTTGTAAGAAGTTGGAGATTGAAAATTCAAAACTTCATCAGAAAGTAGAGGATTTAAGTATTGATATCGCCGAACTAACATCCCGTCATGAAGATAATCCACAATCTGCGAGCATTGCAGCTAATAGTTCTTCTTGAGGAGAATAATCATCTAAAGCTTGAAAACTCTTCTCTTCGTAATGATAAAAAGCAATTAGAAGGTAAATTCTTCGTAATGGTGAGTATTTTAATTACTTTTCTTTCGTAATTTGCTAACCAATTCCTTAACTTCTCTTCTTACTGCAGAAAATTATGCGAATATAAATGATGATCTGGAAACTATTCATGCCAGTCGTAAGAAGAAGATTTCTGATTTAAGATCTCAACTTCTAATTACCCAGCACAACCATAGTTTATATGTCAAGCATTTTCGAGCTAAGATGACTCGCAAGATTTGTGAAGACAATCAAATTCCTCTCAAGAAGTACCATACGCTCCTTTCTGAAGAAATTCCTGAAGATACCCCATATCTGGAAATCTCTGATAGTGAAGTTGAAGATGATCTCTCTGAAGAAGAACAAGAGGATCATTTTGATGGGAATAAATCCCCCGAAGAATAGCTTCATTCTTTTTTGTATATTTGTTCTAGTTCTTTTCATATTGTCTGTTTGGGTACAACATTTTCTTCTTTCTTGCACTCTTAATCAACCAACAAGTTCTTTTTGAAGTTTAACTCGTATTAATGTCTTAATTTTGCGATGATGAATTGATTTTTCTTTGATCGCGTGTTTCTCTTATTCGCATAACTTGATCATGTGGAGAGAAATAACATATCTTAAAGACTTAGCTTAGTATTCCCTTTACCCCTATTATTGCTCTTCAGATGATTAAACATTGTTGGAAGTATTAGAATATCTGCCCTAATTCAACTTACGAAGCTTCAGATTGTTGCGATTGTGAACAAGAAATCCTCTCTTTGAAGTATAAGAAATACGAGGTATGAAATATCCTTAACAAGTATAAGAAGTATAAAACATCTTTAAAGAAATATTAGAAGTATTCAATCCGTAAAGAATTATTCCAATGTATGAAGAAGTATAAGAATTATTCAATCTATGAAGAATTACTCAATGTATGAAGAAGTATAATAAGTACTTAACCTTCGCCAAATGAAGTATCCGTTGAAGAATTATAATAAATATGAGACATTCTTGAAGAATTATAAGAAGTATTCAATGTTGTGGAGAAATATTCAGTATATGAAGAAGTATAAGAAGTATGTAATTCTCGTAAAATTTAATGAATTCTTCACTATCTGTTTTTGATTGCGAGCAAAATCGCATCTTCTGTTATGTCTTCGTGAAAATTCTTCAATGGGTTTGTCTTCTTTGTTAGGATTTCTTGTAAAAATTCTTCAATGATATTGACGGAGCTGTATTCTTTGTCAGAACTTCATGATATATATTCTTGTAAAAAATTTCAATGATATTGATGGAATAAATTTCATTAATTGCTGTGGTCTTATCATGCCTTCCTAAGTAAAGGTCTTATTTTTCCACCTCTTTTGTGATAATATTTTTGTATTTGCGATAATATGACAAGTTTGAACATTCTTGCGAATATGCAACTTCGTGACATTATCGTCTTGCGATGAAATCGCAGGACATTTTTAGACTTTCATGTAATAACCCATTGATCTCATCTTAACTTCTTTGTTATGTTCTGCGAGTTCTCTTTGGATATTTTCTTTCTCTTTTTTTTTTTTTTTTTTTTTTTTTTTTTTAATGCTCGCAGAAATTCAGTTGTTGCACAAATATGACAAGCCTTTATGTTTTTGCAAACAAAAAGCCTCGTGACATTTGCGTCTTATAGCACATATTAGCTCCCTAATGGAGGGTGCTTCCCTTTATCTTCCCCTTGTTTTCCCCTTCAAGGAAGCGTACATCGACCATACAAGGTTAGCTCTTCCCATCCAGTTTTGCAAACAACCAGCTTTTGATCGCAACCTCTTATCCTTTTTTCCTATAGGGCTTATAGTTACGAGGTTGCACCCTATGGGGTATCTTTGGGCCAAGTGCATCATTTTCCAAGACTTGTCAAAAATGGCAGATGTGCTTCAAGCCCACCCGACACTCTAGACTCAACCGTGTACCTCGGCGCCTTGATAGTTTTCTTCACTTCTTGGGAAAGACAGTATGCCTTAGTTGCCCAACCTAAATCATGTTACACCGCATAATATTGCGTAATGTCGCAAGATTAGGTGAGAATCCAAGGTGTCTAACCCGGATAGGTACCCCGTTATTGGGTTGTACCCCGTAAAGTTCCATGTACTCAGGTGCCTTGGTGGTGTTCCGGTGTCCCTGAGCCATGCTTATAGGTACCCCCTTAAATGACGTACTTTTGGACTTTGCCTCTTACGAAATGTTGCTTCGCGAACTAGGTTGTACGCCACAAAGGTTTGCCTGTGTAATATTTCTGCGGCTTTCTTTCTTTTTTTGAAAGCTGATCACAGATTTCGGTCTTTTATTCGCAAATTGCGGTCTTTTCTTCGCAAGTTAATGTGTGTGTCTTTCTTTAATGAAAGTTAATCGTAATAAATTTTTTGAAATTCGTAACTTTTGCAAATTTCCTGTGAGTAAACAATATTCGTAAAATTTATCAATTTTTTTTTGTGTTGCAACATACCTCATTTCAACTTCTTTTTTCTGAATGGATATCTTGATATACTTCACGAGCAAACATATTAATTACCTTCTTGTTTCATTACTTTCTTTCTTCTTTCTTCGCAAATCACAACCCTTTGTTATCATCGTAAATTTCCTGCATGATTAATATCATAATTTTATTCTTTCCTGTCTTAATCCTCTACCATTAAATTTTCACTTCTTTTCACAGCCTTTGCTCTTTTTCTCCAATTTTCTTTCTCAGTAGTTTTTCCTTCGCAAACTTCTACCTCTGTATCGTAACATTTCTTTCCTTCAGCCCAATCACCCTTGATAACTCCAACACCCTTCATATGAGGAAATTTTATGCATTGGTGTAGAGTGGAAGCTACGCCCAGAATTCCATGGAGCCAGGGTCTTCCTATCAAAGCATTATACGGTGATTCGACATCAACAACGCAAAACAGAATTTCAGTTCGCATTCCACTTAATGGAATTCGCATGCTTATTTATCCTTTAGGCTTATTAGCAGTTCCATTAAAACCATAAATCCTGTAGGTTGAAGGTATTAAATCTGCGTCTTTCCCCCCCATAGTTTTGTAAGCAGAATAGAACAGGATATTGACAGAACTTCCCGTATCAATCAAAATTCTATTAAGACCAATTGATTCTTCCTCCATATCATCTTCGCTTTCTTCCATATTCATGTAAATTGCTAATTTTACTACCAATGGATTATCATGTACTTCACAACCTTTCTGAATTTCAAGTGGCTTCAAAAGAAATTTCACGTTTCTGCCAATCTTCAAGTCGTGAAATTTTTGTGATGTTCATTACTTCCTTTCCTTCACCATCCCTCGCAAATACCCTGCTTAACACATTATCATGAAAATCCTCTATGGTTTTATATGAGTGAACAATAGAATTACATAAAACATTCCTTGCTTTTGATCCCACTTCTATATGTAGGGTTTCTTCTCCCTTTTCTTGTGCTGTGTTCTCCTTGCGAGTTATGACTGGAGCCTGTGGTAATTGTTGCGACTGTGTTTGCTTAAGTAAAAAGTGATTCATTTTCCTTGATCAATCATTCGCAATATTATCCTCTTGATATTATTGCAGTTATTTGTAGAATGTCCATGAAAATGATGATAAGAACAAAATTCATGACTTCTTGGACCCATTGGTGGTTCCTTTCCCATATTCCATGGAGTTGGTATATGTTCTATCAGAATAATTTCCTGCCATATTTTCTCTACACTTGTATTCAAAGGTGGCAACTTTATTTCTTCCCTTATCATTCTTTGACTTCCTTGACCATTGTTATAATTTTGTTTCTGATTTCCTTGTCCAAAATAATTTTGCCTTTGTCCCCCATAATTTTCTTGCTGTTGATCTAATCTTGGGATCTGGTTATTTCCTCCTCGATTATAGAAATTCCTCTCTCTATCATACTCTTCTTGATCTTTACTACCCATTGCTACTATTTTTGGCTGGCTATTATTGATTTTCTTCTCTTCTAAAATTTGCGAAGAAGTTTGCGAGGATGTTTGCGAAGTACCTGCTACGACGTTAATTATTTTGGGAAGTAAATTTGCTCCTGCGTCTTGATTGTTAGTGTTTGCTACTGGATATGACTCCATATTGTTTTGCTTTTCCTCTAGTGTAATGTACTCTTCTTGCAATTCTCGTAACTCTGTCATCATTATGGAATTCTTTCTTCTGAAGATTTGAACATACATTTGTTCAGTTGCGAACATCGCATTTATGAAAGACAGAATCAAGTATCTCTCATCCACGCGCCCTGCCATATCACTGCACATAGTCTTCCATCTTCTTACCAAATGCTTTAAACTTTCACCAATTCTTTGTTTTAAACCAAACACATCTTCAATACCAAGCCGTGAGGAATGATTTGTGATATATGCTCCAAGGAAAGTTGCTTGTAAATGATTAAATGACGTAATAGTGTTCTTAGGAAGTCCTTCGAACCACTTTAGAGCTTCCCCTGTTAAGCTTGATGCGAAGTACTTGCATAATACAGCATCATGATTCTCCCATTGTAACATGCATCTTATGTATGCTTTAATGTGCTGAATAGCACATGAAGTCCCATCAAAGATACTGGTAAGTGTAGGCAAATTGCATTTTGGTGGAATCCCTCCCAATTGTACTTCTCTAGCAAATGGAGTCCTCGCAGCTTCTTCTATTGCTTCATCTAATTGCCTTCTATCTCATCCTCTTCTATTTTTTATCATCCCTCTCATTTCCGCTAATTCTCGAAAGATCCGTGCATTTGCTTCAGAATTCTCATCCATTGGCCTCTTCAACGCAGCCTCTCTTCTTATACGTTCTTGCGTCTCTTCTCTTGCGATCCTTCGCATTCTATCATATTCTTCATTAATGTTTTCATTTGTACAATTTTGCAAATATCTTATTTCTAAATTATCACAATTGTTTTGTTGCAGAGCATCTTGAAATTCTTGTTCTTCCCTTTCTATTCTTCTCATCCTTCTCATGCGAATATCGGGAATTTCTTCTTCTTCATTTCTCCTTCTTCTGTGATTTATTTCTTCTTGATTTGCCTGTATTTTAGTTCGAAAATTTGGTTCATTCCTCGCTGTTTCTGTTCGTTGATTCCCAATTCTTCTCTGAATTCTTTCATACTCAACATTTTGATTGTTACGAGCCTCTTCACGTCTTCTTGCTCCACTCTCGTAATTGTTCTGATGTACTGCTTGTTGTCTCTCAGCTGACTCTTCTTCTTGATTTTCTTCACCATTCTGATTGTTTTCTCTAGGATTTGGCCTAGTTCGTAAATTCTCCATGTTTTGTTCATGGTTTGGTATTAAAATGAAGCGATTTTCTTGATTCTTTCAACTTGAGTCTGTGCTTGTCCTTGCATAGTACTTTCATCATTGATTGTTGGTGAATTCTGCCCTTCTCTATCTGGTCTAGCATTTGATCTTGCAACACTTTGAGATTTCCTCCTCTGTAACATCTCATTCTCCATCCTCAATTCTTGATTCCGTCTTGTTAGATTAGCACGTTCTTCAGCTTCTAACCTTCGTTCTTCTTGAATTCCTTGTCTCAATGTTTCTAACATCTCCCTTTCTCTTTCAAGAATCGTTCCTCCCATCAACCTCCCATTTTCTCTGATTTGTGGTTCTCTATATTCTTCTGCTGGTGTATCAGTTCTCCAAGTGTGTATACTAACTCGATCATGATCTATTATTTGTTGAGCTTGATTTCTTCGATTACTCCCTCTCCTACTAGGTTCTCCTGTTATATTTGCTTCTCCTCCTGCGAGTCTCACACTTCTTCTTACTGCAGTTAATGGTTCTAATATATTTCTTCTTCTTGCCATTTTTCTGATATAGGAATCCTTCAAATCCCTGTTTCTAGCGCCAATTATATAGTTGCAGAATAGCCTACAACTACACCCTCAGTAGAATTTGTAAAACTTAAGAAGTTCTTGATGATGTATGACAATTTTCTTATTAATTCTCTCAATTGATTACATAAAAGTATCTAAATGGAACTAGAATAGTTACAACTTTCTCTATTCTCTTTCCTAAGATATTTTCTAACACTCACTAAAAGAACCTCTCGAATTTTACATTTGAACTCCTATTTATAGTGAAATTTGTATAGCTGTATATGAATTGCGATACTTCGCAATTCATCTTCGCAAGATTATTCTATCTTTGCAAATCTTCATACTTCCCCGTGCTTCTTCTATCTTCGTATTGTTTTGTAACTCTTTCCTCTTATATTTGTCACGATGTTCGTAAGTTAATGCCTTGTGATATTCAGTACCTACAAGATGCATAAACGTGGTAAGCTCCTAAGCAAGGTACTGCAACTATATATAAAATCACAAACCTAACACAACCCAGAACCATAACAAAAACCAGTAAAATAAATTATCTATTCCTATTTTATAATATTTCAGAAATACACAACCATGGGCGTGATGAAAGCCGGGCCTATTATCCTTTCAAATGTTATTATAGAGATATCGATAACGCTTCTCGTCCTGCTGCCAAACCCTACCAATTGCCCAGGCGCACAACATGCATGTATATGGTATCTATGGGTTGTTTGTCAGCAAGCAATTTCTCTGAATTCATAAGTGAGTGTTGTTGTTTTTTGTTGGAGAATATGTCTGAAATGATTCGTTGGATTCGATGTGTCATTCAAGATCGTAAACCCAACTGATTCGTGAAAATATCTGACTTAGTAAATTAAACTGACCTCAATCACAGAAATCACTGCATCAGATTGACCTAAGCTGGATTTCGGTTTCCTGATTCATGCGAAAAATTCAGAATTTGCATCATCCTAACCCAATTCATCAAAACACCTCTTGATTTATGCAAAAAATAACCATATGAAGGCGATGGTGATCATGAGAACTGAAAGTGTCTGTGTCTGTTTGCCAATGTTCCTAGTTTTTTTTTTTGTGGGGGCAGAGTGTCAGAAAGAGGAAGAGAGAGAGAAAATCAAATATTTAGCTACAGACCGATCAAATAATGTACATAATAGTAAACACGGAAAAGGTAATCTTAGCTGGATCACCCACCTGAGATAAAATACTGAGAAGTAACAGTTTGCCATACTAAAGTGAAATTGGACTCCACCGCAGGTAACTGGAGATGATGTTTTCTATGACCTACATTCAAGAAACAGAAATTAGTACACAACAAAGTTGCTAACTAATGTGTAGCACTGCAGCAATGTTCAAACTAAAGTTGTCCGAACACCAAAATTCATGAAATTCATTAAAAGAAACAACCACAGAACTTATTATTGATACCTAATAATTACTTCAACACCATCTACAACACTATCTTTCTTCTGCAAATCACCACCAGCTTATCCATCATCACCAGTCTCACCTCTTCTAGCTGCACACTCTCAAAACTATGGCAGCAACAGTATCTTCTTATCCAATTTCTTGAGCAAACCCATCTCAGATTCGTATCCTGAACACTTAAAAGCCATCAAGATTTTCAATGATGAATGATAGCCATCTTAACATCATGCGTTCTGGTAAATCCAGCAAGAAAGAACAAAGAAAAAAAACTGAATCAAATATTAAACCCTAATCAAATCATCTCTGAAGCTACAATTCAAAATTTTAAGGTTTCAATTTCAATTTCAATATTTTTACCTCCTTGGAAACATCGACAACTATTGATTCATTCAACATCACACCACTGAGAAGGTGATATACTGGTTTCTAACGTCTATTACACAAACCCGTTCTTCGGTTTCTTCTCAAAACTCTTCACACCTATTTCTTCATTCATTGATTCACTGATTCACGACAAACCTATGTATTTTGTTGTTTCTGATTTTCCATTCTCCATATTCAATCTTCATAATATTTGAGATAATCGAGCATCAGCCGAAAAATCAGTCAGACAAAGCAATCAGTAAAAAATCAAACAATCAAAACAAAATTAAGAAAAAGAAACCGAGATTGATTCAATAATATGAAACAATCAACACCAAACAAAAATAGGATGGAACTCTAGGTTTAGGGTTCGTGCCCTCTTATTGCTGGAATAATAACAATGGCATGAGGGGCGATGAATTTACTTGGAATAATAACAATTGCACAATGAATTTCTCGTCTCTCCCTGTGAAATTTCAAATTGGAATGCAATAAGAAAACCCCAGTTTGGGTTTGATGTGAAGAAACTTAATGCTAAGAGACCTATTGTCTGTAAGTAAAATCTATTACAGACAGGTCTATGAAGTGATGAATTATAGAACCCACAATCAAAATCATTGAATTCACAGAACCCACAATTCAGAACCTAATTGAAAATTCAACTAAATTTTCTTGAACGCTAAATAATAAAATAGCACATTATGTACCTGCAATTGATTGTACCTGCAACATTATCTTTTCTTCTTCCCCTGGAAATCGAACAAACAATAAAAAACACACTAATTAACACCAACACATTCAATAGAAAACGATATTCTTACACAAACTCAGAAAAATTGTGCTCAATAACATATGATTTACATCATAGTTAAAATACCAAAACAACACTTTTTGAGGAATCAATTAGGTTTTCTGATTTGACATACTCAAAATTTCCGATTGATTCCCAAGAGATTTGATTTTCTTTGAACCGTTAATCTTGATGATAACGTGAAATTTCGATTTGAAGTCTTTGTGGAACCGAGAAAAAGAAAAGGAAGAATAGGAGTAGCAAAGAATAGGTTAGGGTATCCTTCAGAAAATCGATTCAGCATCACCGGAGCTAAAGGGAAAAAATATTCGATTCAAGAATCTCTTCAGACCAAACCTAAAGAAAAGAAAAGAAGAAAAGAAATAGATCTCAAAATATCCCTTATATCCGCGTCATAAACAATAAGAATTGGAACGGATGGACGGATCTGCCTCGCATAATTATATGTCAAGATCGTGCGAACTGAAATATCTCTCCCCGCCAATATATCCTGGCCGCACGATCGCCGAATCCGACGGACACCTTTGTCACGGACATAAGGACCACTTTTTCTTAATAAGGAGACTAGGTATCATGCCGGCCTGCGGCCGGCGCTCAACCTCTTGTCGATTTTCCATGTTCGGCTGGGGCTCAACCATTTTAGAGTTTTGTTTATTGTTCATTTGTTTGGTACATTTGTCGTTTTTCAAAAATCCCCCCCCCCCCCCATAGCATGTTTAATTAGTTGGACCATAGTATCCGGACAGGGTAGGCCCCGGCGGTGGAGAAAATTTAAAGGCAGGTGTAGTGCCCAAATATTTAGTTGGTCGTACCAAATTATAGTGTGTTAGTTAGTCTGGTCACAATAGCAATTTTAATTAGTTGGACCCTAATATCCGGATAGTGGGCCGGGTCCTACAGCCCCGGCGGTCGAGAAAATTTAAAGGCAGATGTAGCCCACATTTAAATTAGTGCATTAGTTGATCCTGTCTATAATTGCCGGCAACATATTTAGTTAGTCTGGTCATAATAGAATGGTCCTAATATTTAATTGGTCGTGTCATATTATAGTGTATTAGTTAGTCGGGTCATTGTAGCGTGTTTAATTAGTTGGATCATAGTAGCCGGAGGCGGCCAGGTCCTACGGCCCCGGCGGTCGAGATAATTTTAAGGAAAATGTAGTGCCCACATTTAAATTAGTGCATTAGTTGTCTTGTATATAATATCCAGGAGCATATTTAGTTAATTAAGTCATAGCAGAACGGTCCCAATATTTAGTTGGTCGTGTCATATTATAGTGTGTTGGTTTTTCGGGACACTATAGCTTATTTAATTAGTTCGATCATGATTGCCAGAGGGGGCCGGGACTTACGGCCCCGGCGGTCAAGAAAATTTAAAAGCATATGTAGTGCCCACATTTAGATTAGTGTGTTGGTCTTGTCTATAATATTCAAGAGCATATTTAGTTAGTCGGGTCATAGCAGAACGGTCTCAATATTTAGCTGGTCGTGACACATTATAGTGTGTTGGTTAGTCGGGACACTATAGCGTATTTTGGCCTACGGTCGGCGCTCAACCTCTTGTTTATTTTTGAAAAGTTGTTCCAACCTCTTATCAATTTTCCTCGCTGGAATTTTAGTTTGTCTATAATAGTCAGGAGCATATTTAGTTAGTCGGGTCATAATAAAACGGTCCTTATATTTAATTGGTCGTGTCGTATTATAGTGTGTTAGTTAGTCGGGTCACAGTAGCGTGTTTAATTAGTTTGATCATGGTAGCCGAATAAGGCCGGGACCTACGGCCCCGGCCGTGGAGAAAATTTTAAGGCAGATATAATGCCCACATATTTATTTGTTTGTATCATATTATAGTGCGTTAGTTAGTCGGGCCACAGTAGCCTGTTTAATTAGCTGGATCATAATTGTTAGATCGGCCGGGACCTACGTCCCCGGCCGTGGAGAAAATTTATAGGCAAATGTAGTGCCCACATTAAAATTAGTGTGTTAGTTGGTCCTATCTGTAATAGTCATAAACATATTTAGTTATTCGGGTCATAGCAGAAAGGTCCCAATATTTGGTTGGTTGTGTCATATTATAGTACGTTAGTTAGTCGGGTTACAGTAGCCTATTGAATTAGTTGGATCATAGTAGCCGGATATGTCGGGACCTACGGCCCCGGCCGTGGAGAAAATTTACAAATATACTGCCCACGTATTTAGTTGTTTGTATCATATTGTGTTAGTTAGTCGGGTCACAGTAGCCTGTTTAATTTGTTGGATCATAGTAGCCGAATATTTACAGATATAGTGCCCACATATTTAGTTGTTTGTATCATATGATAGTGTGTTAGTTAGTCGGGTCACAATAGTCTATTTTATTAGTTCCATCATATTAGCCGGATAGGCCGGGACCTACGGCCCCGACCGTGGAGAAAATTACAATAAGATATTATAGTGTGTTAGTTAGTCGGGTCATAGTAGCATGTTCAATTAGTTAGATCATAGTAGCCGGATAGGCCGGGACCTACAACCCCGGTCGTGGACAAAAATTATAGGCAGATATAGTGCCCATATATTTAGTTGTTTGTATCATATTGTGTTAGTCGGATCACAATAGCATGTTTAATTTGTTGGGTCATATTTAGTTGGTCGTATCATATTATAGCGTGCTAGTTAGACGGATCATAATAGCACGTTTAGTTATTACGGTTAATATTTAGTTACTCAGATCATAATACCATCATAAATGGCATCGCAAACAACCCCAGTATCATGGTAGCCGGCATCGTGAACAATCCCAATAATTTTTAGTAGCTCTATAGGTCGTATAGGTGTGCTCACTGTTAACAATAATAATTAAGAATGAAATTGCTGCTACATTTTAAAAGAAATTAAGTGCCCTTCCGTGCATGTCACCGTCGGAACAAACTCTACAACTAGGTAGGCAGTAATCTCCTTTCATGAAGTGACAGAGAACGGATAAACCTTCAAAGTTATCAGCCACTTTCCACTGACGAATTGTTCTTTTTTGCGATTAGTCCGTTTATAGGTTTGAACTGCAGTTTAAGTAAATGCCAAAATCAGCAAAACACATTCAATTGCAATAACCAGATAAGAAAATATATGAATGTTTAAGATGCTTACTTTACCCAATTTTGTGAATATGTTCTCAATGCCAATGAGCAGGATTCTCAAACCCACTGATCCAATTATGCAAAGCCCTGATAAGCTATTGATTGCCCGCTAAACAACCTCAGTTCATCTAATCAACTGTTATCTTGATCAAAGCAATTTTCTATACACTTGTAACAACTTCATTGAAATATTTCTGTGAGCAACATGATAGTTTAAAAGATGTGCCATCCTCCGACGGAATATTGTTCAACGGAGAGCATAGAAATACCTAAATTGGCAAAAACCAAACATTAGAACAATTTTAACTAATATGGACGAAATTCAAAGCTGGTTCTAGGAATTTCGTAGGTAATCCATAGGTTTGCTAAAACATTACAGAAATAAAAAGTATTGATGTGGGTTTGTGGATTCAAACAGTTTAGTTGCAGTTCAATGTGAAAATCAATAAAAGTAGAATCACAAAAGATATACATAAACATGGTAAGCTCCATTTGAGTAAGACTTGCCTGATTACAGCCATCCCAAATTACTCTGTCCTCAGAGTGAATGACTATTGGAACCTCTTTAAGCAAAGTAAAAGTAATCATATGTGGATAAACCTAGAGTTATCCAACTGCCATTTTCCATCGGAGATTAATTCAGATCTTGTTTTGGTGGCTACATCCGTGAGATAATTTTGGATACAACTCTTACATCATCCGCACCTTTGTCTAATCAAGAAAATCAGCCAGAGATGACGGTTATGCCTCGCACCAATTGTCCTGCAAGAATTTCACCTTTATCACCTTTGCCAATAATCCAGAACAATCTAAGTTGCATCAATTGCCACTGTTTTTTCACACCTGACCAGATCTAAGATTTATGTATGTGGCTCCTTATTGGTGATAAAGGTGAGTTATATCCCAAAATATTGACTGATATTGAACCCAAAACAAAACAAAAAAATTCTGAAACAGTAACAAAAAGAATAACAAACTCGATTCAAATATTATCTCTGCGTCAGCAGCTTCTATAAGTTTTTTTTTTTTTTTTGCTAAGTTCAACAGCTTATATAGCGTTAAATTGAATTGCAAGGTTAGAGAAAAGGATGTACACAGAATATGGAGCCATCACCAACAGTATTGTCAGCTCTAACTCAGATACAAATCCCATTCAAGATTAACACACATCATCAACATCTACTTACCTGTATCTGCTCATCCATCACCAACATTTGCAATCCAAAATTCAGTCCCTGGAAGTCTCAGAGCACACACACCAGAACCCATTTACCCATCGCTGTATCTTCTCTGGTAGCAACACCAACAACAGCTCTGCACACAGGTGAGGGTGCTTAAAAACACCAAAGAAAATATTCTTCCTCTTTTTGAATAAGGCTAGCTAATTCACTGAAAACCACAACCACGACTTTGATCAGTGCATACCCATTACCCTCAACATGAGCTATATTACTCAGCGGTGGTGCAAACTGCAAAGGTTTACCATCTCAGCAGCGCTTTTCCGAGTCTGCGGCTTCACATTTTCATCTTTGGTTGATACAAATACCTGCTTTTTGTCTCTAAAACTGTTTAGGATATGAAGAACAATAATGAATTCTACAGAATTTATTACAACAACAATTTCAAAAATTGAAAATCTATTCCACGTATTTCTGCTTTTGTCTCAAAAATCTATTCCAAGAAACATGACCACATTATTACCCATAAAATCAGGACATCAAAAATCCAACAGTAACCCAAGAATCATACATCATCCAGCAACCCAATAGAAATCCTGAGATGAAACCCTAATCAAAATCAAATTCATACCCCTAAAATTCAATTTATAGCAAGGGTTTGACCAATCTTTACCTCAACAACAACAGCAATTGAATTGAATTGGATCGATTTTTATCTAGGCTTGAATACCCTTCAAAATCAGGGTATGCTCGGCCGCATAGAGTTTGAGATTTGAGATCGATTTCCCTTGAAAGAACTCGAATACAAACCAAACCCATATCTCTTTACCATCCCTAACCAAACAGAGAAGAAAAGAAGCAAATAATAATTAGCTGTTGTGAATAGGAGTTGAGATTAGCTGCTGGGAACCAGAGATAACAAAAAAATTACATTCTCTAATAATGCAAAATTTTCTGGGATTCTCGTTTATTAATTTACCTGTTAAACAAATCACGGAAAATTCCTAGGGTTAGGATTCTTAGAGAGAACCATGAGCAAAAGAAGAAACCGAGAGAACATATTTTAATAAGCAAAAAGGTCGGTCAAAAATAAGGAAAGGTCGTTCTCTATCATCAGGTCGGGCCAAGGCATGATCCACACCGTCCAAAAAATTATATGTCCTGAACGGACGAACACGATATATCCTTGGACGACGATATATCCAGACCACAGGATCGCCGAATCCTACGAACCAAAAGATCAAGTCAGTGAATGCTCCTACGCAAATTCACAAAAAACCAAAATAACACAGAAAGGAGTTGCCTTTGTATCTGAAAAAATCACACCTGTATAGTCTAGCAATGTCACTGCATTTATGAGCAAAGTTCTCAAGATCTGTATTTCTCTTATACCCATGACTTAAATCAACACTGTTGTATTACAAAACCCAACATTAGAATCCTATTCATATTTTAGAAAGAAATAGCGGGGGGTCCATAGGTACCTGGAGGAATTTCATCAAGAATTGAGTGGATGCTATATTTAAGTACTGCTCCAGATCTTCCACATCTAGAACTACTATAAAATGATAATGAATCGATGATAAAAAAAATAAGCAAAGTAAAGGAGCCAAAGATGGAATACAAACTAATATGCGTGAATCTATTCCGCAATAAGCGTTTCAAGGCAGGGGTACCTCAGGATAAAGCAGCCACTTCGATCGAAACCACAATATTCAAAATTGGTAACTTCAAAATTGGTTGTCAGAAAGATGGTCTCTACTGCAAGGTAACTTCATTTGTAGTCTGGTGTTTCCAAATCTCTCATCTTTATAATTTTATTATGTAATGTTGTAATTATGTAAAATCTGAGTTAGAATTAGTAAAAGATTATGCACTGATGAAACAGTTGAAATTGAACAACCAACCAACTTCAGGACATATATGAAATCCATATATACTAAACAAACTCCAATCTCGAGAGAGTTGCCAAGGCCAAACAAATATCGAATATTAAGAATGCAAAAACTTTGAGGTACCACGTTCTTGAGCCACCACACTATTTCCAACAAAAAATGGAGTATATGAACCAATGTCATTATAATTATTAGGCAACAAACTGATAATACAACATTGACTTAAGTATTACGCTTCATTGGAAAGAACTGAAGTTCAATAAGTATTACGCTTCATTGGCAATCACAAAAGTAATAAGTATTACGCTTCATTGGAAATCACAAAAGATCTTATTCCGAGTACATAATGAGTTTAAAGAGACCAAGGATATAAGAAACTTACAATTCAAAGAAGCTGTACACCTCTTTGTGCCGACCAATGTCTGTAAACCTCATGTCAAAGGACTTCCGATCTCTGTTATGATATTCATATTGAAACAGTCCATCCGTGGGGCTAAGGGAATCTCAACTGCACAACAAAAAATGAACTTAGCATAGAGAAAGAGGACTGGCTACAATACTGGAAACATAACTTATATCCAACACTACCCCTGAGAGGCTGAGCGTTTACATAAGATTAGAATAAAAGAAAGAATAAGGTCAAGGGGTTTCTTTACTACCTCGATTCTCTTTTCCGCTTGCCAATTCGAGTTCGAGAATAACCCATTTTTCCTAGTCTTGATCTCAGCTCAACACCAGATTCAATGGCCGCAACCTCTCATTCTTAAAGTTTTGAGATTATCAATTAATATGCTCTCAAATACGAATTCAGGATGTTCAATTTAAGAAGTTCCATCGTTGATCTGTAGGTACATGGTAGTAATTTCAGAAAGAAATAGTGTGCCAGCCATGGCTGTGATCAACAGAACCTGTTAAAATCAAACAATCAAAATTAATCAAATCAGCTTAAACCCAACAAATGGTTCTTTAATTTCATCAAATCAACTGTTTGCTTCAGTTCACTAAATTCCCTCCAAAATCAAGGTATGTTTTGCTTCATAGAGGGTAAACATATTTTTCTCCTGACTCCTGAGGCCCATTTCTTTCTCATGGAAAACTAAATTAGAGAAAAACGAAAATAAAAAAATACCTTCATTATCTAATAAGGTTAAGGTGAAAATAGTAGCGGAAAAGAGAAATTGGTAGTAAGGTTAAGGTATTTCGAAAAACATAGCAGGGGACATTGCAACATTATTATGTTTATGCAGGGGACATTGCGCACAAAGGAGTTATCACATACTATTCACGAAAATAAAAAAACTTAAGTGAATAGATATGCAAGTGCATCATATAGTATCCAGATAGGGTAGGGTTTTGTTGTAGAGTTATTTTCTTGTAGTCTAGTAACATACTTAGCCACCAAAAGAAAATATCACAAACCGCAGCTAATGGAGGGGTGTTAATTTGCTTTGGGGTGTACCAACCCAAAGGCAATGGCAATTTTTTCCTATGTGTATTTTACTTCTGGCAGGGCGGCAGACTATTTAGACAATTATAAATTTAAATGTGATCTTAGTAAAAATTGACGAATCCATCGAATCAGGAAAAGGAATAGTAATAAAAGCAAAAGAAACTTTTTACAACCCTCGATAGAAAGTACTCCGACATTGTCCGGAAAAAATGCTAACTGAACTATTTAGAACATTTATTTAGCCAAGTGAACTTTTAAGAACACAACAACACAGTAATATGTGTGAATCAAAATTTACAAACCATAAACAGTTTCTTACACCATGTTATAACTTAGATTCACTCAATAGGAGCCCGGACTTGGAGATGGTCTCTTGAATAACCAATATTTTGATGCACTATTACCCGGAAATATAAGAAGAATAAGCACCTTAGCCACAAATTTAAGTTTTTTTTTCTACTTCTTGGAAGCATAATGTAAGACTATTCATAATATACATCCAACTTCAATTGCAACTATGCAAGATTTTCTATCAGGGTAGAAGATTTCTTTCATGGTAGAAGATATTAATATAGACACATGCCTAGGAAGCGATAAACGAAGTTACACCCAATTAGAGGAGCCAGAACATTACCTAGGGACAGAATTAGAAACTTGGGATGCATATTGATGCTCCAAGGGACACCCAGCTGACCGACGACTTTCAAATTGAACTCATTGTAAGCTTTCTGGTTTTGACGACTAAGAGTAGTCTAAGTCCTGCCGTCGAAATTATATTTAGCAAATTGAAATAATAAATACTCTTTTGTCTTTGGGAATGCTGATAAAGTAAGGCAACATAACATAGGCACAATTACCAGTCCGTGGCAATGTCGACGGTCCATGAATACTTGTCTTCTTTCATGCACTCAGTGGTTGCTATAATTTAGAGAACCATTATATCCCATCCTTTTTGACGGATCATTTTGTTGTCAATAACTGGTCCATCAGGGACATCTCTTCCTTTGCTAAGTATCTTTACGGCTAAACCGTTTTGTCTGACTACTAACAATGGAGCATTGCTGATACATTCTGGTAGTTGGGCAGGGACATATCTTTAATTACCTTCCTTTCATCTTTCTTTTATTCTTTGGCCGCTCTTGGAGTTTCTAGTATCATATATAGGTCTGCATACAAAAAGAAACCATCAGTCAATGATAAATAAATGGCAAGCTAAATCACTTAAGAAAGAAACTGTGGCAAAACTGATGCGTGTCGTATGCGTCAAAAATAATTTCACTTCCTCACTTAACTAAATATAAATATAGTATTCGATAAGAAAGAGTTCGTATCCACAGAGAGGCGATTGTTGTTATGCAATTTTCAGATTCTTATGTAACCAAATAACCCAAGGTGTGTTTTTGTTTTTATCAAAGTAATAATACTAATGTAGTTGCAGAATAACCTAAAGAAGTTCTTGATGATGAATAACAATTTTCTTATTAATGTTCTCAATTGATTACAAAGAAGTATCTAAATGGAACTAGAATAGTTACAACTTTCTCTATTCTCTTTCCTAAGATATTTTCTAACACTCACTAAAAGAACCTCCCAAATTTTACATTTGAACTCCTATTTATAGTAAAACTTATACAGCTATATATGAATTGCGAAGTATCGCAATTCATACTCGCAAAATTACTTCATCCTCGCAAAACTTCATATTTCTCCGCGCTACTTCTATCATCGTATCATTTTATAACTCTTTTCTCCTTTATTTATTACGATACTCGTGAACTATTATCTTGCGATATTCAGTACTTACATCTTGCCTCTTCTCATGTCAATTCTACGAAGAAGAAATGTCATGAGAATCCCCAGTAGAATAGAAAATACGTGATATCCAAAGTGTAGAAATTCTTCCCTTTTTGTAACTTTTTCTCCCTTCCAAAACTAGGTCATATCCCCAAAAGTCTAAGCCCAATATATCCACCAATCCCACATAGGAGAAAACCCACGTAGAAAATATGCCATATAATAGTCGCCGGAATACTGGGTGTATTGCCGGAACTTGGCTGCCGGCGCCGGAATCTAGTCACCGGGAAATTTTTCCGATCGCTTGAACCATTGGAAGAAGTCACCAGGCAAGTGCACACTCCCAGCAGCTCAACTCCATTTCTCTGCAATTCAAACATTCACAAAATACCATCTAAACCAATTCCTTGTTCTTGCGAAAACGTACCCAAAAGCGCGACTCGTATCTCCCATATCCGGTGTCCAACTTTTCCAATCGACTCATACCCCCTTCATGATTCAGTGAAACATTATGGTACCCACTTTCGGTTCCAAAATCCGGCAACCGGAAGTATGCTCACTGGCTCGCCATTCTCACTGCATTTTCACAGTGTTCACTGCTGTTCACAGCTGCACTTCATAGTTACCACAGTTCAGCTACTTTGCCAACTCCACAGCACAACATCAAGACTTCCATTTGCAGTATCACTCAACAGCATCCTAGCCTGCTTAGCTCATGCTCCCTTCTCCACTGTGCTTCACTTTTTCCTGAAGTACCCCTGCAATGCCAACATCACCAGTCCACTGCTATAGCTTAGCTCCCTGTCAACCTTTCTAAACGAGACAATCTCGTTTTGTTCTCTCACTCGGACTCCACTGCGCTATTGAGTTTTCGAACTGCCATCTCCAGCTGCAAAGTTCCCTGCCATTGCTTCCATTTCCTCACAACGTGTAAGCTCATAGGTTCATTGCAGCCCACTGAAGCACCACATCTCACAGCCACCAGCTCGCCAAAGTACCCAACTTCATTTCTCCCACCTGAGCCACTGCAGTACACAGCTTCATTTTCAGATGTAACACAGCTCCACTGCCCTGCATATGCCAATCTGACCGTAGAAGTTCCACGATCCCTGTATTGTCTCGAGTTACGCTGCCATGCATCTTCTTACAATGCTCGGAAACTCCAGTTTCACTCCCTTCTGCATCTGAACTGCAGTTACAGCTCACCACTGCTCTAACTAACATTCACGGACAATCCACCTGAGCTGCTGCCTTACTCTTCCACGCATTTCTGTAGCTTCTCATTATCTCATTTCGCACCAGTTTCTGCAGCACTAAGCCACAGCAACACCATCTGGATTCATCTCATTATAGCAACCCTCGCGCACAGCCACTGAACCATGAACCAGTCATTCACAGCTCCATAGTCCTTGTTCATTCTCCGTCTCGGTTTTGCTCCCTGGACCCTTGATAGCATCCACAAGAACCATTGTTAATAGCTGCATTGTCTTTGCTGTAGCTCAGTTCGCCTCCAAATCCAGCCACAATTCATCACCAATTCAGGCCACCTCTGTAGCTGCAATGCCTGCTCTTTAGCTGAACCTCATAGCTCCAGCACATCAACAGCATACATCCACACCCACCTACATTCCCTGTTTTCCAATCACAAAGCGAGACCTAAAACTTTATCAGATCGACGCAGAAAGTCTGTGTCTTTATCAACTTCAAACCCTGTCCTGACTAGTTGAACATAACCCTTGAGAGCATGGTTTGATTTGGCTAGACTTGGCATGGGTACTGATTCAGATGAACTGAACGTGTAGTGAAAGGCTAGTCAGTCAGGCATTTCTACGAACAACTTCTGTGCTTTCTGCAAACTGGTAATCGCCAGGTATTGGCTGTATGTTGGAGGTCACACACATTCCTTCCTTGTAATATTGAATTCATACACAGCAAACCCACATTCATTCAGGTCTTCAAAATATTTCGATTCATAGCTTTCTTACCCACAAATCACACAGCACAAACTCAATTCTGTCTCCACGTCCTGGCTTGAATTTATGTTCTTGTCTGCTTTTACGAATCTGAGATTAACCCGTCTCTCCAAACCTCCTAGCAGGCAAGCATTGAACCATGGCTAGCAATTCAGTTTCTTCACTTTTTCCCCGGTGCTAACTCTGTCTATGGAAGTCGACTTGGTTCAGTAACAACCCAACTGTGTAATCACAAGCAACTCGTACCATCCTTCGTTTGTAACAAAGAGACCTAAGTTTCCTCTTCTCTTTTGATTTCAGGTGGGAAGAAAGAGAGACATATCAATGATTGGGAACTGAATTTGATTTTTAGGTCTTGTGTAGGAATAGGTTTGGATATGGCCACCCAGGTGGAGAAGATAAGGGGTAGTAGCTCTTCTATGGCTTGTCGGTTTCAGATAACCGACAGCCTAATTTCTTTATCTACACAACTGTCAGTTTTGAGGGACTGACAGTTCATTCTTCATCACCTCCTGTTCGCATACCTTAGCCCGCTCCAAGTACATCTCGTACGTGAATTGACTTGTGTGCTCCTTTTCGCTCCAAATGAACGCCTTCTTTCGCCTTCCACCAACAACAGCCGCCTTTTACTCCTCATATTCGCTTCTTCTCTTCAATGAGAGTCATCACTAAAGTTGTCGTGCTTTTCAGACAGAAAAGTTGCATCACTAAAGCCGACATACTTTTCAGCCAGGGATGAAGAAATAAAAGCAAATATGAGAAATAATCGCCTCCAATAACATTTGCACATGAGATGAGACTTTTGCCCTGTTTCTTCTTCTTTAGTTCCAAGTGACTCCAAAGTACCTAAATATTAAAAAGCAAACATAAGATACATAATTTACAAGAAAACTAAGCAAAGAAAGAATAACCAATAGATAAATAATTAGGTGTTTTAGACACCTATCAGGTCACAGTAGCGTGTTTAATTAGTTTGATCATAGTAGGCCCCGGCGGTGGAGAAAATTTAAAAGCAGATATAGTGCCCATATAAGTTTGTTTATTTTAGTGTGTTAGTTAGTCTGGTTACAGTAGCGTGTCGGCGCTCAACCTTTCGTCGATTTTTTAAAATGGAAATTTACTTGAGTTTTGTTTGTTGTTCATTTATTTGGTCGGTCGATCAGTATCGTCTCATGTAATTTTAGTATGTGGTCATAACAGAACGCTTCCAATGTTTAATTGGTCAGTGTCATATTATAATGTGTTAGTTAGTCATCTCACAGTAGAGTGTTTGATTAGTTGGATCATAATAGCCGGAAGCAGCAACCATCTGGTGTTAGCCCAGTTGGCCAGGAGCCTGACTCTCAAACAAGAGGTCAGCGGTTCGAGTCTCCGCTCAAACACTAACAAACTAACATTAACATAACATTCTTTACCAATCAAAAAAAAATAAATAGCCGGAAGCAAGGACCTGCGGGCCCGACGGTGGAGAAATAATTTAAAAGCAGATGTAGTGCTCAAATATTTAGACGGTCGTGTCATATTATGTTGTGTTAGTTAGTCGGCTCATAATTGAGTGTTTAATTAATTGGATCATAGTAGCTGGAAAGAAGGGACCTACGGCCCCGGCGGTAGAGAAAATTTAAAAACAAATATAGTCCTAAATATTTAGTTGGTCGTGTCATATTATAGTGTGTTGGTTAGTCGACTCACAGCAGAGTGTTTAATTAGTTGGATCATAATAGCGGGAAAGTCGGGACCTACGGCCCCGGAGGTAGAGAAAATTTTTAAACATATATAGTCCTAAATATTTAGGTGGTCGTGTCATATTATATTGTGTTATATAGTCGGCTCACAGTAGAGTGTTTAATTAGTTGGATCATAGTATCCGGAAAGCCGGGACCTACGGCCCCGACGGTCGAGAAAATTTAAAAGTAGATATAGTCCTAAATATTTAGATGGTCATGTCATATTATATTTTGTTCATTAGTCGGCTCACAATAGAGTGTTTAATTAGTTGGATCATAGTAGCCGGAAAGGCGGGACCTATGGCCCCGGCGGTGGAGAAAATTTAAAAGCAGATTCCCAAATATTTAGTTGGTCATGTCATGTCATATTATATTATTTTAGTTAGTCGGGTCACAATAGAGTGTTTAGTTAGTTGGATCATAGTAGCCGGAAAGCCAGGAACTACGGCCCAGGCGGTGGAAAAAAAAAAAGCAGATACAGTGCCAAAATATTTAGTTGATCGTGTCATATTATATTGTGTTCATTAGTCGGCTCATAATAGAGTGTTTAATTAGTTGGATCATATAGTAGCCGGAAAGCCGGGACCTTTGATCGTGTCATATTATATTGTGCTCATTAGTCGGCTCATAATAGAGTGTTTAAAAAGTTGGATCATAGTAGCCGGAAAGCCGGGACCGCGGTGGAGAAAATTTAAAATCATATATAGTGCCCAAATATTTAGTTGGTCGTGTCATATTATATTGTGTTAGTTAGTCGGTTCACAATAGAGTGTTTAATTAGTTGGATCATAGTAGCCGGAAAGCTGGGACCTTGGTGGAGAAAATTTAAAAGCAGATATAGTGCCCAAATATATAGTTGGTCGTATCATATTATAGTGTGTTAGTTAGTCGGCTCACAATAGAGTGTTTAATTAGTTGGATCATAGTGGCCAGAAAGCCGGGACCTACAGCCCTGGCGGTCGAGAAAATTTAAAAGCAGATATAGTCCTAAATATTTAGTTGGTCGTGTTATATGTAGTCGGCTCACAGTAGAGTGTTTAATTAGTTGGATCATAGTAACCGGAAATCCGGGACCTACGTCCCCGACGATGGAGAAAATTCAAAAGCAGATATAATGCCCAAATATTTAGTTGGCCGTGTCATATTATATTGTGTTAGTTAGTCGTCTCTTAATAGAGTGTTTAATTAGTTGAATCATAGTAGCCAGAAAGCCAGGACCCACGTCCCCGATGGTGGAGAAAATTTAAAAGCAGATATAGTTCCCAAATATTTAGTTGATCGTGTCATATTATATTGTGTTCATTAGTCGGCTCATAATAGAGTGTTTAATTAGTTGCATCATAGTAGCTGGGACCGCGATGGAGAAAATTTAAAAGCAGATATAGTGCCCAAATATTTAGTTGGTCGTGTCATATTATATTGTGTTAGTTAGTCGGCTCATAATAGAGTGTTTAATTAGTTGGATCATAGTAGCCGAAAATCCAGGACCTCAGTGGAGTAAATTTAAAAGCAGATATGGTGCCCAAATATATAGTTGGTCGTACCATATTATAGTGTGTTAGTTAGTCGGCTCACAGTAGAGTGTTTAATTAGTTGGATCATAGTAGTCGGAAAGCCGGGACCTACGGCCCCGGCGGTCGAGAAAATTTAAAAGCAGATATAGTCCTAAATATTTACTTGGTCTGTCATGTTATATTGTGTTCATTAGTCGGCTCACAATAGAGTGTTTAATTAGTTGGATCATGGTTGCCGGAAAGCCGGGACTTACGGCCCCTGCGGTGGAGAAAATTTAAAAGCAGGTATAGTGCCCAAATATTTAGTTGGTCATGTCATATTATATTGTGTTAGTTAGTCGGCTCACAATAGAGTGTTTAATTTGATGGATCATAGTAGCCGGAAAGCCAGGACCTACGGCCCAGGCTGTGGATAAAATTTAAAAGCAGATATAGTGCCCAAATATTTAGTTGGTCGTATCATATTATAACGTTTTAGTTATTCGGGTAAAAGTAGAGTGTTTAATTAGTTGGATCATAGTAGTCAGATTGGACGAGGCCGTGGAATTTTTTTTTAAGGCAGCCGGATTGACGGGACCTACGGCCCCGGCCGTGGAGAAATTTTACAGGTAAATGTAGTGCCCACATCAAATTAGTGTGTTAGTTCATCTTGTGTAATAATCGGGAGCATATTTAGTTAGCCTGATCATAGCAGAACGGTCCCAATATTTAGTTGGTCGTGTCATATTATAGTGTGTTAGTTAGTCAGGTCACAGATGCGTGTTTAATTAGTTGGATCTCACATAGCCAACATATTTGCAAGTGTTGCCAGAAGCATCACACATGAATTTATTATAAAGCGTCTATACTTCAAAATTTTAGTATTGAATGCCACTATTAAAACAACTGTACATAAAGAGAAACTGTAACCCACATGAAAATTCCGCTCCCACTAAACTTGCAGATATTACAAACATTACAATTCCCTCCCTTTTTCGTTGTCAATATATACCACACCAACGTTCTAAACAAATATTACAAACATTACCATTCCCTCCCTTTTTTGTTGTCAATATATACCACACCAACATTCTTCCGTGGATCCTTCGCAAATCTTAGTGTTATGTTTCCCTCCATCGTAATTAAAAATAGAAACCTCGTACGGGTGAAATATAAATCAACCAAAATTATAATACCTTTTATGCAACCAAAGAAGCAGACAACTTTATCGGAAATCTAGATTCTCGTTCAATGTTGCGAGGATCTACAACAACTTACATACGAAGTACCCAAATAATAAACTGAACAGTGAGTATCTCAACCAAAACAGAAACCAACACTTTTAACTATTCATAGGACTTTAACTATTCGTAGGACACGGTTGAATAACGACAATTGGACCTGACGTGAATCAAACATGTACACTTATGACATGAAGTCAGATGCGCTACCATTGCACCACATGTCCTTGATTTAAAGACTCGTCTTAGTAAGATGTGTTTTTTGTGATCAATTAACTTTTGACTTGGATAAATTGGCACATGCAATAACACAATAAGCATAAAAGATATATGTCAACATATCTCATCTCCAGCTTCAAGTCCATAGCATCTAAAATGGAAACGTGATCATCAAACATAAATTCACATCCTTTAGACAGATGAGCATGGTGCAACAGTTTGCGAACTATTTATAACCTCATAAAATGTATCACAGTTTGTGAACTATTTATAAACTCACAAAATGTATCATAATTTGGAGTAGCCTGTGTTGTTGTCCTAATTTAGTTTGTGTACAAAATTGTAGTAACTACAACATTATCATGGTAGTCCTTACCATAAATCCGCACTACCATCGGCTTTAATTCCTACCACAGACACGTTCTGTGTGAACATATACATGTTCTACAGGTATGCAGGCTTCCTGGACAATCTGCATGCAATAAGGCTTAACGATGAGATATAATTGAACATAAGCCAGAATCAGAAACAACAAATAACAGTCTTATTATTAGGAAGATAGAAGTTAAAACTGTATAAAAACTGATACAATATTAGGGGAAGATAAGCCATATCCCGAATCAGTTATTTAAATGTGTTGTTTCTTGTCTTAAGTGTATTTCTGCTGCTGTTAGGGTTACCTTTGGTTGCTGTTTGTTCAGCCCTGAAGTTCAGCACATCAAATTCTTCTTGTAGAGACACTGAGACACAATTCCAAAGCCCATACATGTAAGCTTACAAATTAAAAATTCACATGCAATCAAGAACCCTTACATGTTAGTGTTACCTTTAGTTGCTGTTTGTTGAGCCTTGAAGTTAACTGCATCCACTTATTCCTGTAGAGACGCTGAGACACAATTTCGAAAAGGCAGACATGTAGCATTAGCCCATAAAAAGCATCCACATTAAACTAATTGGTTCTAATTTCTGGATATTACTTTAACATAAGGTCACCAATGCAGACCAAATTGGCCGGCCTTCATATTCTTATTATACCAGCAAGAATGCACACATACATGTAGATCAAGGTGATCCGGTCTTGAAATAATAGAGGTTGCTGGTGGTGAAGAATATTTCATGGTGATGGGATTAACTTGACTAATAGAATTTTATTACTCTTGAAGCAAACCTAGTTGTCCCGATCAACATTACGTTCCTCCCAATTCGTTCATAATACACCTTGATTAGACATCAGCTAGCACCCTAAAATGTTATATTAGACAAATCTAAAATGAAAATTGCAATCAAGAACAACAATACCGAGCCAAGAAAGCTGAAAATGTCTTCATTTCCTGTGGAAAAGTCAATTCCACAATCTATATTTGAAAGCATGCATCTTATGTTCCTTCAGATGAAAAATCATGGAGGCGATAGTATAGATATATATACTATGCATTCCAGTAACTAAATGACTTAAACCAACGACCGACAAGTCAACTATAAGATGAAACCAAATTGTAAATTACCTTGCATTATGTATTGCAGGGAAATATGATAGGGCATTGGAAACTTAAATTACTGTGCCATCTGTGGGTTTCGAACCCACAACTACATGGCTGATAACCATGTCTCTACCAATTGAGCCAAGACAGCAGTACAACTTCAACATAACAGAGGCATAATTACCAGTTCGTGGTGGCTTCAACGGTCCATGAATACTTACCTCCTTTCATCATGCACCCAGTGGTGAGTGTCATATTTATACTTATAATTGAATGCAAATCCATCAAAGATGCTCAATAGTCGTAGCTCCAATGCAACCTCTGGTTGTCCCTAAATACAACAAAACACTTATAAACAAAAAAATAACATGTGTTATGAATTATGCATCTTACCTATGAATTCAAAACATATATAATATAAATATATGATATTTCTTCTACCCGTAAAAAGATTTTTAGCCAGGGCTTCCTTTCTTTGTCCATAACCAGTTTTCTGTAGATTCAGCCCTTGCTCCAACTCTTGCAGAAAATCAAGAATAATTACATAACATCCAATCAAAACAAGCAAAGGATCTTTCACGACAATATAAAATAATATTATAAGTGAGTTCATTAAATAATTCGGCACTTGACTGGAGAAAGAATTTGAAATTTAGGGGCAATCCAGGACCTGGTTTCACAAAATTCGAGCATGCAAAAAATATTTGAATGTTACAGAAAACCTAGGCTTCAGACTATAAGTTGCTTCTCAAGCTGCAAAGAGGACGAATATCCTAAGTCTATTAAAGAATAGAGAAGACAACATAGTTCACCTCCCTTATATTGTTAGTTTTTTTACCACTTTTTTTGTTGTTAGATCAGATTCTGAGCATCATTTTGGTTATCCTTACGCCACCATGATAAGAGATTACATAAAATAGATCACACATAGATTCAGTGGATAAGCTCTCATGTGAAATTGATATATGTAACAAACATGTGGAGAACAATGAGAACAATATTGACCTTAGCACCATATCGTCTGACTGGTGAGCATCTTGGATTTCCTCAACTTCCTATGATGGATAAAAACATTAATACAGTCGGTGAGCTCCCGTTTCAAGTTCATATATGTTGTAAATACGGTGAGTAGAGTGTCTACCAAGATGCCTTCATCAGGTATCAATAAACATCTATCTTAACTCCATATGAAACTAATTGATCAAACATTCATTAGTAGTCGTATGTCATATCCAACATAAGCTAGGAACAAATATAAGTACATCAAACCACTCATCAAACTATACTCTAAAATACTATTTCAATTATTTAAGTGCACAAAAAATGCATTATATTTGATGGGTCAGAATATTGTATTATGTATGTAGGCTATCTACCTTAACTTACAATAGAAGGGAACCATATTATTGCCTAACTGAACTTTTAATCAGCGGATATTAGGTGAAGCAGTCCTAATAGATTAGGAAATCTAGGAAATCCTAATATTAATAGGAACAGAATTTGCTAATAGCTTTTTATGATAATCTGTTTTTCTACGACTACGTCCTACTTTTGCACATAATTTAATCTGGGTACCAAGAAAATACCTAATGCAAAACTACTTGGATCGTAGTTGTATATCATGAACTACATCACCACCTTCTGCTTGCTTTGTCTTTAATCAACTGGACTCTCCAATAAACAAAGAAATATATCATAGGAAGAGATCTAGTTTATAACTTCCATGAAGCAATACACCTTGCTGAAGTTTATAACTTCCACCTTCTTCAATCAACTGCCTTGTGTATCTCTCATCTTCTTCTTCTTGCATTGTAATCTGCAACAATACACCTTGCTGTTGATGAGAGTAATTTTACCTGCTCTTGAGAGTAAGGGTTTCATCCAACCAGGAAGACTTGCAACAAACTTGTCCACCACCTTGTCCCACTTGGCTACGCCGCCACATTTTTCTCCCAAGGGAAGACCAAGATAATTAGTGGGAAGAACACCAGTGTAGCTTATTATGAGGAAATTTATGTCCCTATTTGAAATCCCTTCTTCAGTCCTAAAAAAACTTGAGCTTATTATGAGGAAATTTCTTTGGAGTGACAATAAAGGAAAGAGGAAAATCCACCCTGTTAAATGGGAAGCCCCGTGCAAGAAAAAGAAATTTGGAGGTCTGGGCATTAAGAACCTGAAGATAGTTAACCAATCCTTATTAGCTAAATGGTCCTGGAGGTATGCAAATGAAGAAGATGTCTTGTGGAAGAAAATAATTCATGAGAAGTATGGCTTCGGCGATAGTGAGTGGTGTCCTAAAACTCCTAAGTGCACTTATGGCAGATCTTTGTGGAGAGCAATCTTGAAGTCCAACTCCTTCTTCAGGAAGTTTGTCAGGTTTAAAGTTAATAATGGTTTGATGGCTAAATTTTGGCATGATAATTGGCTCTATGAGCAGCCTATAAAAACTCAGTACCCTCTTGTGTATGCCTTAACAAGAGCTAAACTTTCTAGTGTTGCTGACTTGGCTACTGTACATGGTAATGCTATAATCTGGAATCTTCAAATTCCTAGAAGGCTCAATGCTGCTGTGCGACAAGAATTAAATCTTCTTCAAGAGGATCTGGATTCTTTCAGTTTCAACCACAGTCAGGCAGATGAAATTTATTGGCCACTCACCGCTAAGAAGAGCTTCTCAGTTAATTCCTTGTATGACAAAGCTTTCACGAGGGGGGCTCAGATAAACCCTACCTTCTCTTATATCTGGAGTTTAAGATGTCCTCCAAAAATTGGCTTCTTCCTATGGCTAATTGCTCACGACAGGTTGCCTACGCGAGACATGTTAAGGCGCAGAAACATAATGGTCGCAGAGAACTGTTTGTTTTGTGCTGCAGCTGAAACTACTTCTCATCTGCTTCTTCATTGTGAATTTTCTAACTTTGTCTGGGATCTTCTTTCTGCAAAGATGAAGTGGCTTTACGCAATGCCGAGAGAGGTGATTCCTTCAATTCAAGCCTGGCAGCTGTCCCTTTCAAATTCAGTTAAGAGTCACATTTGGAGACTTGTCCCAGTTGCCATTATCTGGTGCCTCTGGAAGGAAAGAAACAGCAGAGCTTTCGCTGCTGGTAATCACCCTCCACTAGCAGTTGCTAACAAAGCAATTTATGCACTGTTTACTTGGTCCCTGGCGTTTAAGGAATTTGAAGAGCTGGATTCTAAGAAGGTTATGAAAGACTGGTGTAAAATTTATTTCGATATTGCTTGATCTTTGAGCGCTCTTAGCTTGTTTTGAGTGCTCCTTTTTGTGTCTCCTTGGTTAGGGTGGTATAGCTCTTTTATACCCTCTCTTTTTTTGATCAATAAAATCTCTTCTTTACCGATCAAAAAAAAAAAAAAAAAACAATACACCTTGCTGATGAGGCCCATCCAGATAGATCTTCTAACTTCCATGAAGCTCAAGCTCCAAATCTGTGCTGGCAAATTTTATCTGCAAAATATGAAAAGAATTACACGTCTCTCCATCTTCACTAACTGTTTGTCGGTCTACCAGCCTAGCTAGTAACAAATGCAATCAACACCATTTTTTCGACCCAATATCTAAGGGCATGGCTTCACATTATGGTCCTTAGGTAAATATTTATCCAAACTAAACAAATTGTTTCAGGAAATACGTGATGGATCGGGGACTCAATTTTAAGGACTCCAAAATGGCTACAAATTTAAGATGGACATGTATTTGTACCAACTGACCTGGCAAAGGCTCTGTGTCCCTGCACGGAAAGTCCTTGCTGCAAGAAGTTTCAAGTAAACTTCTTCTGGGAGTGTCTTTCCAGTTTCATAGTGTTTTGCAAGGCTCATCAGCGTATCCCTGTAGCATAAATGAAAAAGTTATATAAATTTGCTTTGAGAAATCTCATAAACAATAATTCATTTATGTTTTAGATCGGCGTGACTATCTTTTCATAAATATATATTTTTTTCACTTGAATAAAATAACAAAAATCATTTATTGTAGTCTTGGACATGACAGAATAGGTATAATAATTTGAAATTTTATAATCACCTTTGGTAACACCAATTCTCCATGAACTGAGAAGGAAATTCAACAGCATCCCATTCTATCCCCCGAATACCAGAAACCAGACCCTCGTCTTCCTTAGTGAGCATGTGCTGGAGAGCATTACCAAACTCATGAAATACAGTCTCAACCTGCACTTATGGTGTGTTTATAACATTTAGCCAGACCTCTTAGAAAACCAAGTAAGAAAATCAATGGATACACTTTCATATCCTCGTTAAGGTTATGGAGAACATGGGTTTCAATAATGCAATTCATCCACTGATTTTCAGATAGCACGGTCAGTCAACTACATGAATTATCAATATATAGGCATATTTGTATATACCCCCAACACCTAAACCACAATTTAAGGTTCACATAATCTATGATGGTCTCTGGTTCCACATTATATTAAAGCAACTTTGAGGCATTGTGTTTGTACAACCCTTAAAGTGTAGATCTGTGTGTTAGATTTAGGGTTCACATAATCTATTAGACCACCACCATGATTTACAAAGAACCGGCAAATAAGTGAAGGGTCAATTTAGTTTATCTGATACTTGTCTGGAGCGAAAAGTTTGTGATTTACCTCTCGGAAGGTCTCATAAGGCTCGACTTATCCCCAACCGGGGGTGATTGATTGCACACCATATGAGCAACAGGCAATTTAGCGGAGGAACCATCACGTGCAAGAGCACGACTTCGCGCAATAACCTCGTCCATCCATGCCCCTCCACGTTTTTCAGAAGGACGGGAATATGGATCAAAATATAAATATGCAATGGGATTACCTAAGGAATCTTTGATCCGGTAGAATCTGACATCATTTTCCCAGACCTAAAAATAACAGTCACATATCATGTAAACACGAATTATATATGGTATTACAGCCTACGTGAATCAAATTAGTAGCCTTATAGGTTGCTTCATGTTAATTATCCCATGAAATTTTCGCTGCAATACTGGGAGATTTAGAAGGAGAAGATGAAACGACAAAGAGATCAAACTTTAATGGAACTTTAAACACAGAATTTAAACCCAGAAGAAATAAAATAAAAAACCAATAAAACAAAACAAAAAAGCACCTTTAACTCAACTAGAACACCAGCATCATAGTTGAACCCCAATCAATCTCACACTGATCCAAGGTACATTTATGCTCCTACGCCTATGATCCCAGCAGGATACTATGTACTTGATTCCCTTAGATGATCTCGCCCATAACTAAGAGTTGTTACGACCCAAAGTCGAAGACTTTAATAAACAAATCTGTATCACACAAAAAAGTCTACGGTAATAGATAAATCCGTCTCCCACAAATATACCTACGAGTTTTTGTTCTGTTTTTTGATAAATCAAGGTGAACAAGAACTAATTGATTAACCAAACTTATATTCCCAAAGAATAGCTCAGTATTATCAATCACCTCACAATAGTCTTAATCGACGTAGCGAAAAAAGATATTGTGGAATCACAAACGATGAGACGAAGTGTTTGTAACTACTTTTATATCTTGCCTATCGGAGATAGAAATCTCAAGCCAATTATTACAATTGTACTTGTACGATAGAAACAACAAGATCAGATCACACAACTACAATAAAAGTAGTATCGGTCTGGCTTCACAATTCTAATGAAGTCTTTAAGTTGTTAACCTGGTTTAGAAGAAGAAACCAAAGGTTAAAGGAGAATCGTCTCTTGCTTAGCACAACTAGTATCACACAGAATATGCGGGGATTAGGTTTCCCAGTTGCTAGAGTTCTCCCTTATATAGTCTTTCAAATTAGGGTTTGCAATCAATGTTAGCTTAGTAACAAAGCATTCAATATTCACCGTTAGATGAAAACTTGATTAGATTCAAGCTTATATTTATCAACAATCAGATCGAAAACATAGCTTGTTATACATACATGTAATGCATATTTGTGGGCTTGTGAAACTGTACCCAAACTTGTACATTAGTTGGTTCAACATAGTTAACCAAATGGATACCCATATGATAACTTTCATATCAACCATATTATTCTTCACCTTAACTAGTTCAAATGACTCAAATGAACTAGTTAGAGAGTTGTTCAATTGCTTAGATCTTTATGTACTACATAAGACACAATCGAAGCAAAAATAATTTGATTCACTCGAATAGGTTCAGGAACTATATAGCCACAGTTTGCAATAACATTCCTTAATTTATAAATATAAGTTCACAAACATCGTTTTTAGACATAACCTACTCAAGTTCGTGGACTGGGTTCGCGGACTTAAGTTTGCGGATGGAGTTCACAAACTCTAGCATAAATTCTCGGGTTTGAGAACTTCGCCAATTCGCGGACTGAGTTCGCGTACTGGAGCTCACGTACTTCTATGGTTCTCTTGATCAACAAAGTTCGCAAACTTTGGTTCAAGGAATAAGCACTTATACACATATGTGTTTCCACAATAATGCTTATATCCTCCATTGGTTATATTGTCTAAACTCTCATTTCAATCATTGAAACATTCTCAGAGGACGTTATATAGTTGTTATTCACAAACCATTTTTCGTCAGAGCAATTTTCAAAGTGATTGAAACTTAACATGACTTTCATCACTGGGTAAATATGAACTTGGCTAAAGCGAAAGCTTTACCAACACATATTTCGAGAAATAGATAGGTGAGGTATACTCAGTTCGAAATACCAAATGTGTATAATCTTAGTCTATACACCAAAACGACTTTTGTCTCAAGATAGGAGATAAATAGACTTTTGAGTGATAGATAAGTTCAAGTATCCACATACCTTTTAGTCAATGAAGATCCACCAGTTCCTTGAGTATTCCTTCGTCTTGTATGATGATTTCCATGGAGTACTTGAGCTCAACTACACTTTCTATCCTAGTCCGAGACCTTAGCTACAGTAGACAAGAAATCAAGATTTATAGTTTTGATCACTAACATTGAAAAAAATGCTTGATATAGCAATGCATGCGAGTTCGACCGAGCAATGCTCTAACAAGCATCATTGTTGTTGAAGATCCGTAGCCATAACAATAAGAAAACATATGAAAATCATTTGTTCTCAATCATTGTTATACAGTGTCATAGTATTATTATACAGAATCAAAGTCCAATTATATCACAACTTTGACAATAATACTACGGTGATATGTATCACTCCCCCTTAGTCAATACTTCCATATCACAATAAAAACCACTCCCCCTTACATAATGATCGGTAAACCATATATGTATGTAGTGTGAACTACCAAATAATTCTCCCTTTTTTTTTCAATATAAATTGGCAAAGGTATGAAAACTATGGCATCATAATGAAATTCTCAATGAGATAATTCATGACTAAAAGAGAACATATCAACTTTGTTTAGATGATTTCACATAGTCGAAACTTATTGTATTCCTCAAGGAGTTTATAAAGATACAAGATAACTCCTACAATATTCCACAGCTGCACTCCCCATGAAGATTTGGCAATTAAGCACAAGTTCAATTAAGAACTCTCTCCCATAAAATGTCATTCCCGAAAGAACAACAAGTCCGACCTTACTTTTACAAGAAAAGAAGGATTTCTTTGGACATTAGTAAATTACATGTAACATGAATTTATATCCAGAAACCTCGAATAAATTAACCACAAGAAAAACTTATTGATTAATTTAATCGGAAACATTCAACATAACAAAACTTACGAAGCCATACAGTACTTTCACATAAAAGAGGATCAGGGAAAAATCAATACTGCGGAATATTCAAAAGTTCATTCTATCTTTTATCAATATTTGCATAAAGACATAATAGACTTAACTTTTGAGCATATATGTGATAATCATAGTTCACGGACGTAAACATGCATATCCCATAATACATTTTTTCAATATATAAAACCAATAAATATTAATACTGCAAAATCATCTTCCAAATAACTTAGAATTTAAATAAATAAATCTAAAAACTTTGCAAGATAAAAATCATTGGCAATAGCTATGTGTAATCACAATATATTCTATTACAAACCCTAGTTATCCTTCTTAAGGCACAAGAATAAATTCTCGTAAGAAGTTTCCTAGATAAAATGGAATCAACTCCTAAAAAAAAAAAAAACTTAAACTAAAGTCAGAGAACGCTTCCGGAACCCTCACGAGTCTTAAGACCTTTGAGCTTGTGATTGACAGCATCTATTGCTTCTTTGGAGAAGATATCCTCATTGAGAAGATCTTTAACATGTGTCTTCATGAGAACAAGGTCAGAGTCAACCTTTTTCAGCTCAGTTCGTAACACATCGAGACCCTTCATCGCATCAACGATCTATAGTTTTGCTTCCTCAAAGTACTTAAGAAAATCATGAACCACTTCAGTATAAAACCATTTCATCATGCTCTACATCTTGATGAGTATATGCATAATAGAACAAGTTCAATTAAACCTTCAACAAATGTGCTGCACGATGAGCACTTTGATTCGAGAGATAATCTGTACAATTCTGGCCTAAACCGAAGACACGACCATTCCAGATTTGTTTCGGTCACAGGTGAAGGATGTGAGGTTGATCTTAGGGAGGGAAGCGAAGAAGGTGTTGAGAGTATGAAGATGAAGGCTATTTGATGACTTGTTAACAGAAGGTTGAGCAGGCTAGCAAATGTTGTGGGAAGGCTCTGGATGTTGAATACGATGGTATTAACACTTGGTTTTCTGTGTTGTTCCGACTTCTGTCTTTGAAATAGGGAGGAAAACCTATTTATACAAGTCGATAAGCCTTCATTACGTCTCTCGTGGGAAAGTGGAGGAAGTGGAGTGATGGAGGAAGTGGAATTGTGTGTTAGTGCCACACGGTTGCTTGCCCACTTCTCCTATCATCGCTAACCGCCCATGTTTCCCTGACACGATCTTGTGATGGTGTATTGCACGCTGCACGCTGTAAACCGCCAGACCATTACCCCAGTTTGTATCCCCCAGTTGTGACGTGATTAACATATCGAGTGTGTGGATCGCGGGACCCACAGAAAATAGTGCAGGATGAACCGTGAACTTGGTATAACATCGCATGCAACCATATTCAGGTGACCGTTTGGAGGCTGTATAGACAGGCCATGCCTTGGTCGATCACCCTGTGAAGAAGAGTGACGGATGGTGATCATGGTGATACCTTGTTTGCTAGTTGATTCTTACCCTAAGTCATTCGTCCAAGCTTGCAAAGTTGGACGGACGAGATGGCTCGTAGCCTTGCTTGCGATCGTTGGATGGGAGACGCGCATGCTGCCTCTTTTGGCCCAAACGTTTGCATGCTTAGAGAGTTCCAATGGAGGAACCGATCAGCCCTGCATGGAGGCGGTACAATGGTGCTCACACCCATGCCTGCTTGACTCGCCAAGATTTGATCTAAGCCCTTCGACTCAGGTGGCAAAGATGAGTGGTCGAGATTAGAACTTATGGAGGGGCCGTGACATGTTACCTTTGGGGGCGCGTACCGAGGTGCTCGTCTATCACTGACCTTGGACGACCTGCTAGGCATGAATCCGAGCCCACGGTGGTCATGCTAGCATGCTCGATTCCCTCTAAGTCTCCATCTTGGCCTTCCATCAAAGCCTACGAAGATGGACGCTCGAGATGTTTCTGCGCCGCATACCCTAATTAGGGTTTTGGACCGGCCACTTTGGGCGATCGGTTTTGGGTTGCATGCACCTCCTTTGGGGAGACCGACCATGTTTACAACATCTTGGGTCGACAGTGAACATGTACATGCTTGCTCTATGACCCTAGGCGCAATCTAAGCCATCCAACTATGCCTGCGAAGTCGGATGGTCGTGATTGTTTTGGATCTTCTCAACCTGCATAAGGCGTTAATATAGCCTTATTTGGGCAATCGTTTCTTGCACCACGGCTTTCCTATGAGGTAGTCGGTCATGTAGGTAGAAAGTGGGCCCGCCAATGGTGTACCATCACTTCACTACTTGTTTTAGGGTATAATCTAAGCCGTCCAACTATGCCTGCGAAGTTGGACGTTCACGATTAAAAGGAACCCTAGCCGTGCGTCATGATCACTTTGAGTGCACGTTTTGGAAGGACCAACTGTAGTTGGCCTTGACCGTTCGGTCATGTATGAAGGTGGGTCCGAGGTGATCATGGTAGCATGCTCAGGACCCCCTGAATCTATAGCTACACCCTCCATATATGCTTGCGAAGTTGGACGGATGAGATATATTTTTGGGTTTGTTTTCAGCAAGTGAGACTAACATGGGTAGTCTTGCATGTGTTCAACGGGGCTAGTATAACCTGCCGTCAGGTATCCTACGGGTGTTTGCACGTCGAACACAAGGCTTTAATTAAAGCATTAATGGTAATGTTGTATACCTACAGAAAACCGGGATGGTTGCCACATGCTCCGTCGGGATGGTTGCTACATGCTCCGTTCTGGGTATGTTTTAATTCTCAGGGATGGTTGCACATGCTCCAATGAATTAATATGGCGAGAAGTATTCATCGCCTGAAGTCTTTATCCTTTGTAGGACGTCAGCTTACAAAAATTAGCTTTTACAATTTTACCCCTGAACATAATTCCACTATCAACATTAAGTCCCCTGCCTAGCATGCAATGGTTACACTATTGTAGGGTAGGCATGAGATGGTGACAATTTGCATACAAAAATAATTAAAGCCGGAGTAAAATACATGTTTACAGTGTGGGAGAAGGTATGTCACTTGTGCTAAACGCCTTGGATCCGGTTGAGTTGATCTTTCCAACGGTAAAGCTCGGCTGGGGAAGTACAGCTTGATGGGTCGATCCACCTTGGCCTTCCTCTTTCTGTGTGCCTTCTCATATGCCTAGCAAGCATCGTGCATTCGATAAGCATTTTTTATCACAATCCCGACTCAACAGCCTCAGAAAGCGGCAAGGCGGACTTCTTTTCTCCTGGGGATCTTGTTGGATCGTGAAGCATATAAAGAAGTTTTCTGTATTCTTCTCATTAGGCGATCTTCTTCAACATCTCAGGTATTGCTTCACACGTTTATTTCTTAATCAATCGGCGATAGTTGTGATTAGAATATTTTTTATGTGCCGCCGTAACTCATCTTCCTCTCTTTTTTGCAGTACATCATGAATGGAGTTGGTGATGATCACTCTGCAGCTTCTTCAGAAAAAAGTTTTGAAGTTGATAAGCCAGAAGCTAACGCACATGAAGAGGTGATGGCTAAAATTGATTTTCCACTTCGTGAAGTCGGCCATGCCGTACAGGGAATGTCTGTCTTGCATTTAACCATTGTCAGGGGGCGGCTCCGTGCTCTTTCAGTTGCAATCGATATAGAGGAGAAACAAAGACATGAAGAAGCATTGCGGGCGAAGTGGAAACGCGAGGCTTCACAAGCACCAGTAATCTCGAGAGCTGAAGGGTTAGCAGCTCGGTTGAAGAAACGGAGGGTTGAACACGAAGGTCCTGCGGGTGATGGGAAGTGTGATTACCCGATACGTGGTGGTGTGATAATCCTCAACCCTGATACTGATGAGACTGAACGTCCGAAAGTGATTGCCGCGATTTCCGCGGTTGCAATGGATTCTGTATAAGGTGCAGAGGATACACATGCTGAAGATGTTGAGGCGGTAGCTGCTGTGCCCAAAGAAGTTGAGGCGTCTCTGGAGAAAGCGGCACAATATGTGGATCCCAACAGTGATGAAGACGCAACCAGCAATTAAGTTTCCCTATTATTCTTCTTTGTATTTTTTTTTATAATCAGTGGCGGCTGAGTTTGAAGTTTTCTCCTTTGCTCACTTGTCTTGAACAAAGTGTTATTCAGTGCTGCTTTCGAAACATGCATATTTTTTCTGCTTGTGCCCCTTGACGTGAGTCTGGATCTGTTGAAGTAGATCATGTAGGATACCTTTCTCCTCCCCTTTTACATGTCTTATTCCTCCCATATCACCAGGCTGGTATGAAGATTCAGTATGAGGGTTTAAGGTTTTCTTTCTGGGTAATGGTGGTTTGAGGGTGACTCATAACTTTGTGTGATTTTATGAGAAATTATAAAAGGAATGAAATCTTGATTACTTGAGGAAATATTGAAACCCTAATAAGTATGAAGGCAAGCAGTGCCATCATTTTTAAGGAATTACAAATATTGTGAAAAGGAAAATTGTTGGGGGAATCCCCCGGGGAATTAGAGAGGTGATGTCGTGTCTTCAGGTAAGGTAGGGCTTGAGCCATCGTGAGTGAACAACCACACCTTCGAGTTCGTCTGCATTGATGATCTTGCAGTAACCGCCCAAGATAACATCTGCCACTAAGAATATTTCCTCTTCCTTTGCAGGCATATCAGACTGGGCAGTTATTCTTACTGCCATGTTTCCAACTTGGAACGTGGTTACCTTTGCTACCATATCTCCGATTTGAAACAGATTTGGACTTGGTATAACAGCTTGCTTCTGACACGTGTCATTCTTGACTGCTTCCAAACTTTTGGTGAAGCGTTTAAAGGGGCCAGCACTCCATTCACATCTCTTGGTGGTGGCCCGCCTGTCAGGTGAAACAGTCCCCGGTGGTCTAGCAGGACAATCATCCACTACTTGCAAAGAGGGTCGTTCAATGAGTCTTACTTGGGCTCGGAATCTCTTGACGCAGGACGAAGGGATTTCACCAGGGAGTTGCGTTATGCCTGTGAGTTGTTGGTATGGAAGCAACAGGCAGTCTTCGAGTCTCCAAGGTTTGTTGGAAATTATCGGAGCTGGTTTGTTGGAGATTCTTCTAGGTACTGAGATTGGTAAGGAATGCGCCTTGTGTACCCACAGGCGCCCTAGAATCATTTCGTAATCCGGATGTTCCTTAATTATATGGAATCTAGCTTGTGTTGGAGTGTTACCAATTTTGACATCAAGGTCGATGTATCCGTAAACATCCACAAATTCTCCTGCTGGGCTCTTGATCACAGTCGGACCACGGGTAGCCTCCTGCTTTGAGATTTTCGCAGCTTGCAGGGTCTTGATAGTAACGATGTTGAATTCAGAAGCTGCATCGATTAAGGTGCCATCGAACTTGACATCTTTCAGATGGGCGACGGTCAAAAGTCCCCAGTTTCCTTTGTTGGTGTTATTTTCCAAGGGGGCTTGAGATGCTGGAACGACTTACTTTTCTGGATACAAGCGCCTGCCTGACACAATACAGTTGAGGGCCATGAATATATCTTGACGTTGTACCTTGGAAAGGTACAAGATTTCACACAGGTGTTCCATCATGGATTGTACAGTCTTGCGCACAGAGCTTCCAGTGATCATGCAACTTCGGACAAGAAGGGGGTCTCTGTGAACTCCTTTATTTCCCAATTGAAGCTCTCCTGCTACTATCTTTTCCCTGAAGATTTCTTTCAGCTTGTTGCAATCCTTAGTTGGGTGGTGGACAAACCTATGATAACGGCAGTACTTAGGGTCTGCCATGTCTTTCTCAGTCGGTGGACGTCTGATAGGAGGTAGTCTGATAGCATCATCCTAAATCCATGCCTCCAAGAGTTCTATTACTTCATTTATCGGAAACGGGAAGCCTGTGTCTTCGGTGCTCTGCGCAGGATCTTTTCATGTTCCCTTTCGAGGCGAAGCTTTATGCGTTTGAGCTGCACGTTTGGGTAGTTGTTATGCCTCCGCTGGAGCTTTTCTCTTTCCGCCTTCATTTACTACACTGACAGAAGGGCCAGTATTATATTTCTTGTTGATGAGGCGCCTGTTTCCCCGATTATCTCGTGAGTCGTCAGTCCGAACGATCCTGGTTCTTTCCAATAATGCTGGGGCGGTAGTGGCCGAATGTTTGGCTGCTTTATGGAGCTCTGAGAACGTCTGGAATCCCAAGTTTTCCAGCAGGGCGCGATATATGGGTATCATTCCGTTGATGCATAATTCCACCAGCTGTCGTTCTGTGACATTTGGTTCATGGCAGTCCAACGCTTGTGTTCTGAACCTTTTGACAAAATCATTTGGATGTTCGTTGTTCCGTTGGGAGATTCTCCCCAGGTCTGAGAAAGTAACTTGCTCAGATACAAATAAGTACTTCTTGTAAAACGCTCTGACCATCTCACTCCAATTGGATATGCTGTCGGGTGCGATGTTGTTGTACCACGTATAGGCTCTCCCCGTAAGTGATTTGGAGAATTCCTTCAAGTGGAGAACGTGATTGTATTCATGTTCTCCTAAGGATTCTAAGAATCGAGAGACGTGTTCACGAGCATTACTGGTACCATCGTAAAGGATGAATTGAGGGGAGGTGTATCCCCTGGGAAGAGGAATCCGCTGCACGTCTTGTGGATATGGAGGCTGGTGTCGATGCGCGTCCATCGGATTTTCTTTGCCACGATTTTGGAGGAGTCTCTCTAGATCTTCACGTGTAATAAAGTTGGACGATTGGATCCTTTCTATGAGACGCTCGTCCCTTTCTCTTGCGTGGTCAGCAGCATAAGACTCTTCGTTCAGGTAGGCTTGCGTAACTGAGGCACCTGCTCCAGGTGTGCTAAACATATTTCTTGTTGGCCCTTGAGGCTTTCTCGACTCTTGTGGTAATCGATCGGTTAATATTTTAAGGAAGGTGAGTACCTCCTTCTGGGGGGTCGCCATGTCTGCCTGAGCTTTAGCGAGGGTTTCTTGTCTCTCCATCAAGTCCACCATGGTGATAGGAGGTTGTCCTCCTCTGGGACCTCCAGATCCTCGTCCTGAAGGGGGAGTAACAGTCATTCTGGTGACGAACGGAAGTGTCATGCTTGAGGAAATGCCTGGATTTGCATCCGCTCTGGCTCTTGTAATGGGAGGTGTCACACCTGCTGAAATATCTGCTCCTGCTCCACTGGTACTGATGATAGAAGACGCGATCCCAAGAGACACATTGGTTTCACTGGGGGGTTGCACTGTACTACCAGTAATTGGGATATCAGCGCCACCAGAAGTGTTGTCGGTGTTAACTCCATCGTTGGTTGCTGATCCGGACCTAAGATCCACCATTCTTGAAATCAGAGAAATTGAATTAGTATTGAAGAAATCGACTTCACAACCGAGAGATTAGCCTCCCACTGTGGTCGCCAATTGTTTGTGGGAGAAAACTACTTCTGCCGGTTTAGGTAATTTTGGATGTGTGTGGATGAGAAGTGAGTTTAAACCTTCAAAAAATGTGCTGCACGATGAGCACTTTGATTCGAGAGATAATCTGTACAATTCTGGCCTAAACTGAAGACACGTCCGTTCCAGATTTGTTTCGGTCACAGGTGAAGAATGTGAGGTTGATCTTAGGGAGGGAAGCGAAGAAGGTGTTGAGAGTATGAAGATGAAGGCTATTTGATGACTTGTTAACAGAAGGTTGAGCATGCTAGCAAATGTTGTAGGCAGGCTCTGGATGTTGAATACGATGGTATTAACACTTGGTTTTCTGTGTTGTTCCGACTTCTGTCTTTGAAATAGGGAGGAAAACCTATTTATACAAGTCGATAAGCCTTCATTACGTCTCTCGTGGGAAAGTGGAGGAAGTGGAGTGATGGAGGAAGTGGAATTGTGTGTTAGTGCCACACGGTTGCTTGCCCACTTCTCCTATCATCGCTAACCGCCCATGTTTCCCTGACACGATCTTGTGATGGCGTATTTCACGCTACATGCTGTAAACCGCCAGACCAATACCCCAGTTTGTATCCCCCAGTTGTGACGTGATTAACATCTCGAGTGTGTGGATCGCGGGACCCACAGAAAATAGTGCATGGTGAACCGTGAACTTGGTATAACATCGCATGCAACCATCTTCAGGTGACCGTTTGGAGGCTGTATAGACAGGCCATGCCTTGGTCGATCACCCTGTGAAGAAGAGTGACGGATGGTGATCATGGTGATACCTTGTTTGCTGGTTGATTCGTACCCTAATTCATTCGTCCAAGCTTGCAAAGTTTGACAGACGAGATGGCTCGTAGCCTTGCTTACGATCGTTGGATGGGAGGCGCGCATGCTTCCTCTTTCGGCCCAAATGTTTGCATGCTTAGAGAGTTCCAATGGAGGAACCGATCAGCCTTGCATGGAGGCGGTACAATGGTGCTCACGCCCATGCCTGCTTAACTCGCCAAGATTTGATCTAATCCCCTCGACTCAGGTGGCAAAGACGAGTGGTCGAGATTAGAACTTATGGAGGGGCCGTGACATGTTACCTTTGGGCGCGCGTACCGAGGTGCTCATCTATCATTGACCTTGGACGACCGGCTAGGCATGAATCCGAGCCTACGGTGGTCATGATAGCATGCTCGGTTCCCTCTAAGTCTCCATTTTGGCCTTCCATCCAAGCCTGCGAAGATGGACGCTCGAGATGTTTCTGCGCCGCAAACCCTAATTATGGTTTTGGACCGGCCACTTTGGGCGATCGGTTTTGGGTTGCGTGCGCCTCCTTTGGGGAGACGGACCATGTTTGCAACATCTTGGGTCGACAGTGAACATGTACATGCTTGCTCTATGACCCTAGGCGCAATCTAAGCCATCCAACTATGCCTGCGAAGTCGGATGGTCGTGATCGTTTTGGATCTTCTCAACCTGCATAAGGCGTTAATCTAGCCTTGTTTGGGCAATCGTTTCTTGCACCACGGCTTTCCTATGAGGTAGTCAGTCATGTAGGTATAAAGTGGGCCCGCCAATGGTGTACCATCACTTCACTACTTGTTTTAGGGTATAATCTAAGCCGTCCAACTATTCCTGCGAAGTTGGACGTTCACTATTAAAAGGAACCCTAGCCGTGCGTCATGCTCACTTTGAGCGCACGTTTTGGAAGGACCAACTGTAGTTGGCCTTGACCGTTCAGTCATGTATGAAGGTGGGTCTGAGGTGATCATGGTAGCATGCTCAGGACCCCCTGAATCTATATCTACACCCTCCATCTATGCTTGCGAAGTTGGACGGATAAGATATATTTTTGGGTTTGTTTTCAACAAGTGAGACTAACATGGGTAGTCTTGCATGCGTTCAACGGGGATAGTATAACCTGTCGTCAGGTAGCCTACGGGTGTTTGCACGTTGAACACAAGGCTTTAATTAAAGCATTAATAGTAATGTTGTATACCTACAGAAAACCGGGATGGTTGCCAATGCTCCGTCGGGATAGTTGCTACATGCTCCGTTCTGGGTATGTTTTAATTCTCAGGGATGGTTGCACATGCTCCAATGAATTAATATGGCGAGAAGTATTCATCGCCTGAAGGCTTTATCCTTTGCAGGACGTCAGCTTACAAAAATTGTCTTTTACAATTTTACCCCTGAACATAATTCCACCATCAACAGTCTTCATGAGAACAAGGTCAGAGTCAACCTTTTTCAGCTCAGTTCGTAACACGTCAAGACCCTTCATCGTATCAACGATCTATAGTTTTGCTTCCTCAAAGTACTTAAGAAAATCATGAACCACTTCAGTATAAAACCATTTCATCATGCTCTAGATCTTGATGAGTATATGCATAATAGCATGAGACATCAGAATAATCATCAGGATTTTGAGATTTGACATCGTCAGCATCTACTAGGGTTCTTTTCTTCTTCCCTTTGAAACCGTAACCCATACCTTTATGAAGAAACCCTTTCATTAAATCACAAGTGCGAGAAGGAGATGACATTCTTGGTATGAGAAACATAACCTAGAGTGAGATAAATCAACTTCAATAGCTTAGGTATATAAACGGTTTCTCAGGGACTATATTTTTAGGGATTTTGGAGTCGGTTCGTGACATGTCACAAAGGTACCCATACTAACACAACTTAACCCATAAAACTTATAAGCAAAAACTGTAAAGTTCTTTTCACAAAGTAAGTAAAAAAAAATAACCACGGTAACATTTTGCTATGTGAAAATTTTCTTTCACAATTCTTAGCTCAATAAATTTTATGTTCTCACAGGAGGAAAATTTAGAGCACAAGAGAAGCAAACTAAGCATAAAGAAAACTTTATTTTTAAAAATCTTAAAAGGTAGACACTAGAAAAGATTCTCGACGTAGAACAAATACTTATGCAAAGATGTCTGTAGACAATCATCTATCTATGAACGATAAGGAAATAGCTCAACTAATCAGAGAACATTTTACCAATAAGTATGCCTGATTATTAGCATATTTTACCCAACAAGATTTTTCATGAGTAATATGTCAAACCTTGTGATTAATTAACACAAGTATGAGCTTTACGCTCATCAAATGAATATTGTTCATGGTTAATCCTCTTTTTTCCTTCTAATTTTTGGAGGAAATCTTTTTTGACATGAAAAAGTATTATAAGACTTACTATCATCATAGTATGAGACTAAGTTTGAATCCTTACTAGAAGAAGTTTGTTTGGAGGATTTTGACAGCTTGTTTATAAGATCCTTGTATCCTTCAATTATCAGATTTAGGTTGACCTTAATATCTTCATTGTTGTTTTCACCTTATGGTACCTTTCTCATATCATCACCTACCTTAGTTTGAGGAGGACCTTTATGAAATCCCCTTGACCGATTTGTGTTAGCGCTACTATTATAAGTGAAAAAGCGGGGGTCTAACAATCACACCTAATATTTCGTTTAGGCAATCTGCCGACCTTTATGAAATCCCCTGGGCCCATACATGCCGGCCTAAAGCAAGAAATGGTCGTTCCATGCTTGATTCGATCACAAAATGAAGGAGAAGGGTTGGTCTTAGGGAGGGAAGCGAAGAAAGTGTTGAGACCAGAATAGTTAATTTTGAATATGAAGCTTGTTTTATGACTTTTATCAGAAAGTTGAACTAGCTTGTGGAGTGAAAAGCTATCAGTTCTTAGTGATTTCTGGATACTATGTTGTTACAGACCAAAAACTTATTTTTTGGTGAAAATAGGTGAAGCCTATTTATATAAGTCATATTGAAACGTACCCTGGTCTCGTAGGAAGTGAAACGATTGGGTGGTGGAAGAATAAAGTAACATGTAACCGTCAATCATTATGCTTCCATGGTGAAGGAAGTGAATTCGTTTACACAATTACTTTTTACCACCACTAATTGTCCCGATTCATGATATTTTTTTGTAACGGGCGCATTGCACGCCGCACGATGTAAACCGCCAGAACAATACCCTGATGAGCATCCCCCAGTTTGTGACATGTTTGATGTCTCGAGTGTTTTTCATGGAAAACATGTAGCACTTTGCTACATGTGGAAAGTCAAAGTCAAGTTTTGGCTGGTCGCCTAAAACCTGCCACAGATTTGTCAGTTCGGTAGCTGAGATCGCATCTCATGAATGAGGGTAGTCGTTGATTATGGATACCTTGGGTTGGCGCCTGGTAATGGCGCAGTGGCATTTTGGTGTACTCCAGTAGAAATGTGGCATGGCTGGCATGGCTCGTGCATGCCAGTGGTATGGTGGTGTAAATGGCGCCTGGCGTAGCTATGGCCATTAGATTTAGGCGGCTGGTCGCCTAAAACTTGCCACAAGTCTGTCAGTTCGGTGGCGGACTTGGATGGATGAGATTGTAATTCAGAAGAGAAGGTGGCCGTTGATTATGGCCACATTCTGTTGGAACCTATTAATGGCATAACAGCATAGCCGCGGTGTAGTGGCATGCGCCTATAACCTAGTGGCATAGCCGCGTCTGTGGCGATGTGGTATGGCCACGCCTGTGGCGTTGCGGGATGTCCAAGTCTAGGATTTGGCGTCGTGGCCAAAGTTAGGGCTTAGCGGCATGGCCAAGGCTAGGGTTTGGCGTCGTGGCCAAAGTTAGGGCTTGGCGGCATGGCCAAGGATAAAGTGGTTCGTGACATGTTGTGGACTATGACCAAAAATTAGGGTTTCGGCTTATGCTACTGAAGCAAAAGTCTTGTTTCGATCATGAAATCTTAATTGGAGTCCGTTATGGCATTGGCCACTAACAGAAGGTAGATTAGCACGGAATGGAGTCATTTGTGGCACATTGGCATGTTACTGTGGCAGAGTGCATGCTATCATGCCGATTAATATGTTGTTGTGGAAGGGTGCGTTTGGCTTGCCAGTTAGCATGGTGGCGTGACACGGTGCGTTTGGCCTTTAATGTATGGGTGAAAACTACTTCTGCTGGTTTTGGTAATTTTGGGTGTGTGGATGATAAATGAATCTAAACCCTAAACAAATGCACTGCACGGGAGTACTTTTGATTCGACAGATCAATCTATACAATTCTGGCCTAAACCAAGAAATGGCCTTTCCAGACTTGCTTCGGTCACAAAGTGAAGGAGATGGGGTTGATCTTAGGGAGGAAAGCAAAGAAGATGTTGAAATTGTGAAGGTGTAGGATGTTTATGACTTGTATCAGAATACTGAATTGACTTGCAATAATGTAAGCAATCAACTCTGGGTGTTTGAATACGTTGTATCAACACTTGGTTTTTTATGTCTTCTCTTGTTGGTAATAAGGAGGAGAACCTATTTGTACAAGTCATTAATCCTAACCCTCATATATCGTGGGAAGTGGAGGAAGTGGAGTGATGGAGTCGTGTGTTAGTGCCACACGATCAATCTTGCCCACTTCTCCCATCATCACTAACCGTTCATGACTTCCTGACACGTTCTTGTGATGGCGCGTTGCACGCTATAAACCGCCTGACCAATACCCCAGTATGTATCCCCCAGTTTGTGACATGATTGATATCCCGAGTGTGTGGATCATGGGACCCATAGAAAGTAGCATGTAATGCTAGATTAAATAACTAAGTTATTTAGGAAGTCGAAATTTATGAAATATCGTGTGTATTCTATGCAGGTAATTGATAAGTGTCTAAAACACCTTGATATTTATCTATAGTTTATGCTTTCTTTGCTAAGTTTTCTTGTAAAATATATATCTTATGATTGTTTTTAAGTATTTAGGTACCTTGGAGTCATTTGGAACAAAATAGGAAGAAACATCGCAAAAGTCTCATCTCACGTGCAACTTCTCTTGGAGGCGGATTATTTCTCATTATTTATTTTTATTTCTTCATCTCTGTCTGAAAAGCATGTCGGCTTTAGTGATGTGATTTATGTTTGAAAATCATGACAACTTTAGTGATGAAGAGACATTGAAGAGAAGAAGTGAATTTGAGAAATAAAAGATGAATGTTGTTGGCGAAGAAACTCGAAAGAATGAGAAAGCGTTCATTTGGAGAAAGAAGAGCGAAAGCGACATTTTCTGTACAACTGTTATTTGGAGCGGAGCTGAGCCGAACCAAGTCAACGATAAGGGACAACACTACAGCTTAGTCTAGAGAAGCAACGGACTGGCATCTTGGTGCCCAACATATACTTAAGGGGTGCATAAATCATTTTTGGTTACCCCTTCTCTACTACACTATGGGGTTCTTAGAGATGGGGTGGTTAAATCCAACCTCAATTCCTACAGAAGACCTAAACTTCAGAGAAATGTCATGTTTTCATCATTGGATCTTCTTTCTTTCATATTACCTGAAATCAAGAGAAAAGTTATGGCGGCTGTTGTCTGCTGTAGAGGAATCGAGAGAAGAATATGAGGGATTGAAGAACTGAACAACTCATGGAGATAATGTTTGCAGCCGAGATATAATTTGAGAACAGATTGAGAAGAAGATTAAGAGGAGGTTTTAAATTTAATTCGTATTTGGCAGAGGAAAGGCTCGAGATTAGGTCTGTGATATGCTGGTTCAATTGAGAAAAGATCAACCATTCTGCAGCAATAGAAGACATGGGTTTGAACTGTATATGGAGAATATTCATTTAGATGTATGTTAGGGTTTGAACTCAGGAGAAGATTCAGGGGTATGTCATGGTGGTTTGATGACAGAGAATGGTGAAATCAAGAGAAGGTGTTGTTGCTACAGGTAGCACTAAGGATGAGTTATTTATGAATCTGGGATGAGATGATTTTGAATCAGAGCAAGTGTAGCTGAAACTGCAGAAGTCAAGATGGGTTTATTTTAATTGGCTTTTGGGTTGTTCAAATCGAGAAATTAGAGAAAATTGAGAAGAGGGTTCTGGAATTAGGGATGTGAGATTGAGGTTTTAGAGTTGCAGATGGAGGTTTGTGATGTTGGTATTGAGCTGAGAATAAGAGAAGAAATGGTTTGTGGGTGCTCAAATCTGATGATGTTCTGGTGCTGTTCTGAGTTAGAGAAGGGTATTGTTGGTTTGTTGGTGGTCAAGTTGTTCATCAGTTCAATCCAGGAAACGCAACATTTCTTCCTGTCGTTTGCTGGAGATCGATATGGTATTTTTGTACAATAATTCGGTGGCTGCTTACAAGGGATCTGTGAGAAGTTAAAATTCAAGAGGAGAGAAATCAGGTGGAGTATGTTGCTGGCGTTTAGGGCAAGTTCTGAAGTTGAGAAGAACAAAGAAGAGATGGAGCTGTGGTCTGAAATTGGGGCAAATTTGTTAATGGAGATCAGCTAGAAAGAGGAAATGATGTCTGTTGTTGGCTGTATCATGGGTATGTTTCAAGAGTCTCAAATGAAGCCAACAAAGGGAAATGGATAGAAATGGGAATGTTGTGGGTAATCAAGCTACAAAACAGGGAAGTTCTTAAACTGAATTTCAGTAGGATTTGTTGCTGCCGAGAGATGATGATACTGTAGCCTTTGATAATGGAAACTGGAATGATTATGGATTTTCTGGTTTGATTTGGATTTGAAATTTCAGAAATTGGAGGCCACATAAAATGATTCCTAGGTGCAGAACAACATCAAACTGTGCATAGCAGTTGTTTGACGAAACGGTTGTGAAGTTCAGGTATTTTGGCAAATTTATGAATGATTTCTGAAGGCAACGAAGGAGGAATTACTGTGATTGTGTTATGGTGGCTTTAAGTTCGAGTTTAAAGTTGAATTGGGTTCAATTTTGAGATGATTTTCAGTTGTAAAACATGAGCTAAAATGGGTTTGATTTGGGACCAGAATCACATCGAGGAAATGGGGTATGTAGTCATGGGTTGCTGTTGGTAAAGTGAAACAAGCTCGAGTCTGCCATGAAAGCCGGGAGTGATAATTGTTTGATGGATATTGGGTCGAGATAAGACAGAGAAGGTGGAGCTCGAGATGTTAGATGCTGGTGTTCGAGTAATTGATGAGAGATGCAAGAATTCCAGTGGGGCTGGTAGACATAGTTCAATGGCTCTATACAAAGGGAATTTGGCAGAGGCCAAGTGATATTTTATGACATCAACGGGGTGGCTTGTTTGTGTTGTTGAGTTTGGAAATCTGCTGGAGTTCGAGAAGCTATAGAAGTTGAGAGTTGCAGTTAGTGGAGTGCATCTATAGATGTATGCTACAAACAAGAAGCAGCTGAGTTGAATGAAGCCACTGGTGGAGTTGAGCAGAACTAGGATTATAGTTGCAGTTGCAGTTGCCTAGCTGGGAGAGCAAGTGGATCCTGAGATGGTAGCAGAATTACAAAGTTGAATTGAATGAAGCTGCAGTTATCAGTGCTAGTGATGTGGTATTGCAGTCAGGGATGGAATGTGTATGAATGAAAGATCATCTACTTATGGTTCGATTGTAGGCTGGAATTAGAAGTGGGTGTGTGCGGTGCTCAGGGTGCAGAGCTGAAATGCAGGAATGTATAGTGCAATGCAAGATGGCTTTGGAAACTAAGTCAGCTGAGTTAGCTTATGACTCAGATCCTGACTCATCCTTTGACTGAGTCGACCAGATGCCCGTACCAGTTTGACTTTCCCGACTACCTGATATGGATTCCGGTGATTTTTCGGCCAACTTCCGGCATGACACCAGTTTTCCGGTGACATATTTTTGGCAGATTTTCACATGGGTGTTTCTCTTATGTGGGCTTGATGGACACATTGGATATGGGCTTTTGAGACTTGACCTAGTTTTGGAAGGGAGAAAAGCTACAAAAGGAAAAAACTTCTACAACTTTTATATGACGTATTTTTCTACTTGGAGCTCTGGAGGATAGCATCAACTAGGGTTTGCTTTCGTATTTATTTTTCATCTTCTTTATTCAATTATTATTTGCGATGAACTCCATAGCTATGCGTATCTAAATCTTATTTTATTGGTTAAGGATGTAGTACTATTTCTAAAACTTGTGCTTGATTAATGCATTAGTTTTCTCTCTTTGTTTTCGTTCAAATCTCTACTGTTTTTAATATCACATGATTGTTGTATTGTGATAGGATTTAGATGTTTGGTTAGTTAAGTGGCCAATTAATTGAACTTGCATCTTGTCCATAGCTATTTGAGGGTTTTTCATCAAGCGATAACCCAAATACAAGTAGCATGATATGATTATAGTTTGTAGTGATACACTCTCATAATCATATGTAGAGTTTGACCATTGTCCGAATTGTCATGCGGAATGTATGACAATTGCATTGATTAGCCTTTTTACAAAACTTAATGCTCCTAGGAATTGAACTTAATTAGCGCAAGGCGTTAGGTTATTCTTTAGGTAGAATTCACATACGCAGCTCTAATGTGTGTGTTGGTGAACTTAGGAAATTATTAGATTATCTTGCTCTCTTGATATTCTAGGCTTTTGATAATAAAAGAGATTAAATCGTAATTATAATCATATATGCAAGCACATGTTTAAAATTGAAGATGAATTCCTTGACCAATATCTTTCTCTCATTGATTACTTCAAACTATTTATTTTGCTTTTATTTTACTTTTATTTACAAAAATCAGAAATCCCCCCTATTGGTTACTAAGAAACTAGAATTTGATAACAACAATCGCCTCTCTGTGGATACAAACTCTTCCTTACTTTATACTTCATTTATATTTTGTTGAGTAAGAAAGTGAATTATTTTTGACGCTTACGACGACGATCAAATTTTGGCGCCGTTGCCGGGGAGGCATTCGGCTTGTTATTAATTTTTCTTAGTTTCTTTTTATTATTTTCTACTTGCATATTTGCTTTTCATTTCTTGTCTTGTTTGCGAGAATTGTTTTCAGGTACCTAATCCCTGGCTTCTAAAGATTGGAATTATCCAAGGTGCGGGATAGCTACTCGAAAAGGCACAATACTCCAACCAAGGCAAGGCACAACGGAAGAACAAAACTTGGAAGTAGAACACGGTACTTTACAGCAAGTAGAAGAAGAAGTTCTAGAACACGAGATTTATTTTGAAGAAGAAAGAGAAGAAGAAGAAGCAATGGGTGATGCAAATCGTATACTCAAGGACTTGGCTTCTCACAAGATGGATACACAGTAGGGTTGTATTCAAACAAACTCTACTTTTGAGATCAAGCCGGGATTGCTTAGAGAATTACCACACCATTGTCATGGCTATGCTTCCAGCGAATATGGAGGCCGATGGTGCTATGTTGAAAGTTTTTTTATTCTCTTTGGCAGATAGTGCTAAGGATTGGTTGTATTATTTGCCTCCCATAAGTGTCACAACTTGGAATGGGCTGAAGAAACTCTTTCTAGAGAGATATTTTCCTGCATCAAAGGCTACTCAAATTCGCAAGGAGATTTGCGGAATGAAGCAAAATATGGGAGAATCCTTATATGATTGTTGGGAACGATATAAGAGATTGGTGGCAAGATGCCCTCACCACCAATTCAGTGACGCGATGATTATCCAATACTTCTATGAAGGACTCCAAATAAGTAATAGGAATCTTATTGATGCTGCGGGTGGTGGTGCACTAGTGAGCAAGATGGTGGCACAAGCTAGAGAGTTGACTGAGAACATGGCAGCAAACTCCCAACAATTTTTGAGTCGTGGTTTGGATGTGCTTCTTAGGAAAGTCAATGAAGTGATCGAGGTCTAGGAACTTCATCAACAAATGGGTAACATGACAGCCATGATGCAACAAGTTGCAGCCGCGGTGATACCAAATTCTTATCAAGGATATGAAGAAGCCAATGAACAATCTAATGTGATCTTTCCCAATTAGCAAAGGCGGTATGATCCATATTACAACACATATAATCCGGGATGGAGAGATCACCCCAATTTTAGCTATGCGAACAAGCAAGGAGCGGTTTAACAATCTAATTTCAACAATTCGAGTGGATTTCAACCGCAAAAACAACAATTCCATCCGCGACAACAATTTCAACAACAACAACCTCAAAATCAGGGGTCAAGCATGGAAGAGTTGATGAAATCTTTTATGCAAAGAACGGAGAGCACGATTAAGGAGTTGCAAACCCAAGTGGGTTCCATGGCTACTGAGTTGAGCCAAGTGAAGGCACAACTTGGTGGGAAACTCCCTTCTCAACCCATCAACCCAAAGGAGGGTGTCAATGCTATTACGTTGAGAAGTGGTACACAACTTGTGCAATCCGAAGTTACTGATTCGGGCAAGGTGGAAACACCAAAGGAACCTGTTTTGGAGGAGAAGAATGAGGATTCTCCCAAAATTCTGAGGTACTTATTCCTAACTCTAAAACTCCGGTTTCTACTTATGTTCCTCCTTTACCTTTCCCTCGCAGATTTTCAAATTCCAATAAGGAGGCACTAGAAAAGGAGATTTTAGACATTCTCAAGAAGATTCATGTGAACATACCACTCATAGATGCAATCAAGAAAGTTCTAAAGTATGCAAAGGTGTTGAAGGATTTATGTGCCAATAAGCAAAGGCTCAAAGGTAATGAAGTTCTAAGTATGGGGGATAATGCTTCGGCAATCTTACAACACAAACTCCCACTGAAATGCAAGGACCCGGGTAGCTTTGACATTCCCGTCACAATTGGTAATACTACATTTAATAAAGCTATGTTGGATTTAGGTGCATCCGTAAATGTTATGCCTGCATCTATGTATAACTCACTTGATCTTGGTCCTCTTAAAAAGGCTGGAATTATGTTGCAATTATCCGATCGCTCTAATGTCTACCCAATGGGTATTGTTGAGGATGTTCTTATGCAGGTTAATCAACTTGTATTTCCATCTGATTTTTGTATCTTAGAGATGGATGAAGGTTCACCGGACTCGTCTCTTCCATTGCTACTTGGGCGTCCCTTCATTAAAACGGTGAAAACCATTATTGATGTTGACAAGGGAACACTGACTATAGAGTTTGATGGAGAAATAATATGTTTCAACATTTTCGAGACGATGAGATATCCTAGTGATGTCCACTCTTGTTTCTCTATTGATGTGATGGACACATTGGCGCAACAAATGTTTGAGTTGAATGGCGCTGATTCTTTGGAAACCATGCTCACCAGACATATTGATAACGATTTGGAGTACGGTGATGAGATTAAGGAAACCATTGGTTCTCTTGACTCATTACCGGAAAAATCTTCACTTAAGAATATTTCATATGTTTCTTTACCTTGCAATGATGAAAAACTTTTACCTTCCATTGTTAAATTCCAAAGTTAGAATTGAAACCTCTTCCAAGTAACTTAAAGTACTTGTACTTTGGTGACAATGAAGAGTTACCTGTGATTGTTTCTAACGAGCTTTAGTAAATTATAGGAGCAAAAACTTCTAAGGGTGCTAAGAAAGTACAACACGGCCATATGATGGACAATTGTCGATATCAAGGGTATAATCCCTGCCATTTGTATGCACAAGATCCGTTTCGAGGATGAGGCAAAGCCTACAAGGGAAGCGCAGCGTCGTTTGAACCCTCCCATGATGGAAGTTGTGAAAAAGGAGATACTCAAGCTTTTGGAAGTGGGTATTATATATCTCATATCCGACAGTAAGTGGGTAAGCCCGGTACAAGTTGTACCGAAGAAATCAGGTGTGACCGTGGTGGAGAATGATAAGAATGAACTTGTCCCAACTCGTGTGCAAACCGGTTGGAGGGTTTGTATAGATTATAGAAAATTAAATGCCACTACTAGAAAAGATCACTTTCCATTACCTTTTATTGATCAAATGATTGAACATTTAGCTGGACACTCTTATTATTGCTTTCTTGATGGCTATTCAGGTTATAATCAGATTGTGATAGCGCCAGAGGATCAAGAGAAAACCACTTTCACTTGTCCTTTCGGTACTTTTGCTTATAAAAGGATGCCTTTTGGCTTGTGCAATGCTCCAGCTACCTTTCAAAGGTGTATGGTAAGTATATTTTTAGAATATGTTGAAAAGATAATCGAAGTGTTCATGGACGACTTTAGTGTCTTTGGTAATTCATTTGACCTTTGCTTGAACGATGTATTGAAGAAACCTTGTGATGAATTAGGAGAAGTGCCATTTCATGGTAACTAATGGCATAGTTTTAGGCCATATTATATCTTCTAAAGGCTTGGAAGTTGATAAATCTAAGATAGACCTTATTCGTGCTCTAACCCCTCCCACTACGGTGAGGGAGATACGTTCTTTCCTTGGTTATGCAGGTTTTTATCATAGATTCATCAAGGATTTTTCCAAGATAGCATCACCACTTTGCAACTTATTACAAAAAGATGTGGTTTTTAACTTTGATGAAAAGTGTGTGGCGGCATTCAATCGTTTGAAAGAACTTTTGATTTCAGCCCCTATCATTAAACCACCGGATTTGAGCAAGCTGTTTGAGCTTATGTGTGATGCAAGTGATTATGCGGTTGGTGCGGTGCTTGGGCAGCGTGTGGGGAAGATACCTCATGCTATTTATTATGCTTCTAGAATGTTAAATGAGGCCCAACAAAACTACACAACCACTGAAAAAGAGTTGTTAGCTATTATTTTTGCTTTGGAAAAGTTTCGCTCTTATCTAATTGGTACAAAAGTTGTTGTTTTTTCTGACCATGCAGAACTTAGGTACTTTCTTACAAAGAAAGAGGTGAAACCGAGGCTCATACGATGGATTTTACTCTTGCAAGAGTTTGATATTGAAATCAAAGACAAGAAAGGAATCGAGAACACCGTTGCGGATCACTTGAGCCGTCTTGCTGTGGATAAGGAATCTATCCCATTGCGTGAAAGTTTCCCGGATGAGCAACTATTCTCAATTGCTTTTGGAGAACCATGGTACGCTAATATTGTTAATTACTTAGTGTCTAAACAAATCCCAAAGAACTTGTCTCGTGCTGAGAGGGACAAACTTAAGAAATTAGGAAACCAATACATATGGGATGATCCATACTTATGGAAACATTGTAGTGACCAAGTAATACGAAGGTGTGTTCCCGAATCTGAATTTAACTCCATCTTGTCTTTTTGCCATACATATGCTTGTGGAGGACACTTTGGGAGCAAGAGAACCGCTCTCAAGGTACTATAATGTGGTTTTTATTGGCCAACTTTTTTTAAGGATGCACATGCATTTTGTACCACATGTGATAGGTGCCAAAGAACATGCAATCTAGGTGCCCGAAATCAAATTCCACAAACTATTATTCAATTTGTTGAAGTCTTTGATGTATGAGGAATTGATTTTATGGGACCTTTTGTCAATTCTAGTAGGAATTATTATATCTTGCTTTCTGTTGATTATGTCTCGAAATGGGTGGAAGCTAAGGCCACCCCAACTAATGATTCTAAAGTTGTTTCAGATTTTGTGCAAGCAAATATTTTTGCAAGGTTTGGAATTCCAAAGTCTATAATTAGCGATGGAGGTTCACACTTCAAAAATAGGTTCTTGCAAGGCTTGTTAAGGAAGTACAATGTGTCGCATAGGATTTCAACACCATACCATCCACAAACAAATAGACAAGCCGAGGTTTCCAACCGAGAGGTGAAATCCATTCTAGAGAAGACGGTGAATCCAACAAGGAAAAATTGGAGTTTGAGACTCAATGATGCTTTGTGGGCGTATAGAACCGCATACAAGACACCTATTGGGATGTATCCCTTTAGGATTGTTTACGGTAAACCTTGTCACTTACCCGTTGAAATTGAGCATAAGGCGTTTTGGGATATTAAGCAATGCAATATGGAGTTGGATGGTGCTGGAAAGCAAAGGAAGTTGCAACTCCAAGAGTTAGAATAGATTCGCAATGATGCATTTGAAAGCTCACGGATTTATAAGGAAAAAACGAAGGCATTTCATGATAGTATGATTACAAAGAAACAATTTTGCATTGGGCAGAAAGTGCTTTTGTTTAATTCTCGCTTGCAATTATTTCCGGGTAAATTGAGGTCACGTTGGATTGGACCTTTTATTGTGACTAATATGTTTTCTCATGGTGCAGTTGAAATTCGTAGTTTGGCTACAAGAAATGAACTTAAAGTGAATGGGCACCGGTTGAAACCATATTATGAGACCTTCTCTTCGGATGTCGTGGAAGGAGTTAACCTTGTGGAAGTGCTCCCTCTGGAGGAGTCTTAGCAAACGAGGAGCACGTCGGGCTGACGACTTTATACCAAGAGCTAAGTGGGAGGCAACCCACCGGTTTTGTATATTTACCTTTATCTTTTAATTTTTAAGCATTTGCTTTTATCTTTATTTTCTTTGTTTTTTCATATCATTTGCGGAATTTCCCACCTTGGACTTTCTTTGGACAATTCAATTTTACATTGAGGACAATGTAAAGTTTAAGTGTGGGGGAGCATTTATATGTTTGTATAGTTTGTTTTATGCCTTTAGTAAAAAAAAAAAAATCAGAAAAATAGAAAAACCAAGAAAAAAATTGTGCTTTATGAACTCCGAAATCTAGAAACTTGTGCCTTTAGGATGACACTATAACTGGATGGAACCATCTTGATTGCAATAGTTGAGGAATCAATTAACTAAAAGGATGGACATATCTCAGAAATTATAAATAACATGATAGTTGTTACCATATCTCGGATTATCACCATATCACGTTCTATTTTTATTTTTCCATATTTATCTATTGTTCTCTAAGTGCTTTGGTGGGTCACTAAACATCGACTTGTTATTACTGCTAGGATGAAATAGAGTGATTGAGTTGCTAAAAAAAAAGAGAAAAAAGAAAAAAAGAGACCGACCAATTACCAAACGGAATAAAAATGACACTTGGATAACAATATGTGTGTGTTCTCCCTGTCTTCGTCACCTAAACAAGCGTGGAATGCAGGATCCAAGGGATCTATCATGTAATCTGCTGACAAGAAGCATGCGCTTGGATCCAAAAGATCTAATCATGCTGTCACATAAAAAAAATAAAAATAAAAAGTGAAAAAGAAAAAGAAAAAGAAAAAGAAAATATTATTATTGTGTTGAATAAAGTCGACTCCTGGTTCCCTTGTATATGCCGGTTGAGTTGATGTAGAATTAAGATTGTTGACCACTAGTTCCCTTGTATATGCCGGTGTTTTGACACTAGAATTCAGACCAGTAGCTCAATCCAATAGGATGCATAGGTTCATCTTGGCGGTGACCTTCAGACAAATATGGGAAACACCGATCACTTGTCAACATTCGCAGATATCTACATCTATATCCATCTTCTTAATATTTTCATTGTGATTGTGGTTAGTCATATTTCGAGTATTGTGGTTTGTTCGACTATCTAATAAGAGCTTTATTTACTTATATATGAATTGAATTTGCATTAAGGTACCTCCTCCTGTAGTCATTTTGGATTCGTTCATTGATTTGTCACAAATAGGCGGAGTTGGAAACATAGTTTTTGTAGGTAGACCTCTTGTAAACCTTAACGAGACTAAATCTCGTTCACTAGGGACACCTAGGGGTTTAAAGGCTTATTATTTATGCTAAAAGTGACCGTAGCCTCGACGAGACGGAGTTGTATGTATACTTTATAATTATTTTGTTTGATTTTCTCGAGGACTAGCAAAGTCTAAGTGTGGGGGAATTTGATAGGTGTCTAAAACACCTTGATATTTATCTATAGTTTATGCTTTCTTTGCTAAGTTTTCTTGTAAAATATATATCTTATGATTGTTTTTGAGTATTTAGGTACCTTGGAGTCATTTTGAACAAAAGAGGAGGAAACAGCGCAAAAGTCTCATCTCACGTGCAACTTCTCTTGGAGGCGGATTATTTCTCATTATTTATTTTTATTTCTTCATCTCTATCTGAAAAGCATGTCGGCTTTAGTGATGCGATTTATGTCTGAAAAGCATGACAGCTTTAGTGATGAAGATACATTGAAGAGAAGAAGTAAATTTGAGAAATAAAAGATGGATGTTGTTGGCGAAGGAACTCGAAAGAATGAGAAAGCGTTCATTTGGAGCAAGAAGAGTGAAAGCGTCATTTTCTGTACAACTGTTATTGGGAGAGGAGCTGAGCCGAACCAAGTCAATGATAAGGGATAACACTACAGCTTAGTCTAGAGAAGCAACGGACTGGCATCTTGGTGCCCAACATATACTTAAGGGGTGAATAAATCATTTTTGGTTACCCTTTATCTACTACACTCTGGGGTTCTTAGAGATTGGGTGGTTAAATCCAACCTCAATTCCTACAGAAGACCTAAACTTCAGATAAATATCATGTTTTCATCATTGGCTCTTCTTTCTTTCACATTACCTGAAATCAAGAGAAAATCTATGGCGGTTGTTGTCTGCTGTAGAGGAATCGAGAGAAGAGGATGAGGGATTGAAGAACTGAACAACTCATGGAGATAATGTTTGCAGCCGAGATATAATTTGAGAACAGATTGAGAAGCATATTAAGAGGAGGTTTTAAATTGAATTCGTATTTGGTAGAGGAAAGGCTCGAGATTAGGTCTGTGATGTGCTGGTTCAATTGAGAAAAGATCAACCATTCTGCAGCAATTGAAGACATGGGTTTGAACTGTATGTGGAGAATATTCATTTAGATGTATGTTAGGGTTTGAACTCAGGAGAAGATTCAGGGGTATGTCATGGTGGTTTGATAACAGAGAGTGGTGAAATCAAGAGAAGGTGTTGTTGCTTCAGGTGGCACTAAGGATGAGTTATTTCTGAATCTGAGATGAGATGATTTTGAATCAGAGCAAGTGTAGCTGAAACTGCAGAAGTCAAGATGTTTTTATTTGAATTGGCTTTTGGGTTGTTCAAATCGAGAAATTATAGCAAATTGAGAAGAGGGTTCTGGAATTGGGGATGTGAGATTGAGGTTTTAGAGTTGCAGATGGAGGTTTGTGATGTTGGTCTTGAGCTGAGAATAAGAGAAGAAATGGTCTGTGGGTGCTCAAATCTGATGATGTTTTGGTTCCGTTCTGAGTTAGAGAAGGGTATTGTTGGTTTGTTGGTGGTCAAGTTTTTCATCAGTTCAATCTAGGAAACGCAACATTTCTTCCTTCCGTTTGCTGTAGATCGATATGGGATTTTCGTACAATAACTCGGTGGCTGCTTACAAGGGATCAGTGAGAAGTTCAAATGCAAGAGGAGAGAAATCAGGTGGAGTATGTTGCTGGCATTTAGGGCAAGTTCTGAAGTTGAGAAGAACAAAGAAGAGATGGAGATGTGGTCTGAAATTGGGGCAAATTTGTTAATGGAGATCAGCTAGAAAGAGGAAATGATGTCTGTTGTTGGTTGTATCATGGGTTTGTTTGAAGAGTCTAAAATGAAGCCAACAAAGGGAAATGGATAGAAATGGGAATGTTGTGGGTATTCAAGCTACAAACCAGAGAAGTTCTTAAACTGAATTTCAATAGGATTTGTTGCTGCCAAGAGATGATGATACTGTAGCTTTTGATAATGGGAAATGAAATGATTATGGATTGTCTGGTTTGCTTTGGATTTGAAATTGCAGAAATTGGAGGCCACATAAAATGATTCCTAGGTGCAGAACAACATAAAACTGTGCATAACAGCTGTTTGATGAAACAGTTGAGAAGTTCAGGTATTTGGGTAAATTTATGAATGATTTCTGAAGGCAATGAAGGAGGCATTACTGTGATTGTGTTATGGTGGCTTTGATTTGAGTTTGAAGTTGAACTGGGTTCAATTTTGAGCTGATTTTCAGCTGTAAAACATGAGCTGAAATGGGTTTGATTTGGGACCAGAATCACATCGAGGAAATGGGGTCTGTAGTCATGGGTTGCTGTTGGTGAAGTGAGACAAGCTCGAGTCTGCCATGGAAGCCGGGATTGATGATTGTTTGATGGATTTTGGGTCGAGATAAGACAGAGAAGGTGGAGCTCGAGATGTTAGATGCTGGTGTTCGAGTAATTGATGAGAGATGCAAGAATTCCAGTAGGGCTGGTATACATGGTTCAATGGATCTATACGGAGGGAATTCGGCAGAGGCCAAGTGACATTTTGTGACATCAATGGGGTGGATTGTTTGTGTTGTTGAGTTTGGAAGTCTGCTGGAGTTCGAGAAGCTACAGAAGTTGAGATTTGCAGTTAGTGGAGTGCAGCTATAGATGTATGCTACAAACAAGGAGAAGCTGAGTTAAATGAAGCCATTGGTGGAGTTGAGCAGAACTGGGATTACAGTTGCAGTTGCCTAGCTGGGAGAGCAAGTGGAGCCTGAGATGGTAGCGGAATTACAGAGTTGAATTGAATGAAGCTGCAGTTATCAGTGCTAGTGATGTGGTATTGCAGGCATGGATGAAATGTGTATGAATAAAAGAGCAGCTACTGATGGTTCGATTGCAGGCTGGACTTAGAAGTGGGTGTGTGCTGTGCTCAGGGTGCAGAGCTGAAGTGCAGGAATGTATAGTGTGAAGTGAAAGATGGCTTTGGAAACTAAGTCAGCTGAGTTAGCTTATGACTCAGATCCTGACCCAGCCTTTGACTGAGTCGACTCGATGACCTGACCGGATTGACTTTCCCGACTCCCTGAGATGGATTCCGGTGATTTTCCGGCCAACTTCCGGCATGACACCAGTTTTCCGGTGACATTTTTTTGGCAGATTTTCACATGGGTGTTTCTCTTATGTGGGATTTATGGACACATTGGATATGGGCTTTTGAGACTTGACCTAGTTTTGGAAGGGAGAAAAGCTACAAAAGGGAAAAACTTCTACAACTTTTATATGACGTATTTTTCTACATGGAGCTCTGGAGGATAGCAGCAACTAGGGTTTGCTTTCGTATTTATTTTTCATCTTCTTTATTCAATTATTATTTGCGATGAACTCCATAGCTATGAGTAGTTAAATCTTATTTTATTGGTTAAGGATGTAGTCCTATTTCTAAAACGTGTGCTTGATTAATGCATTAGTTTTCTCTCTTTGTTTTCGTTCAAATCTCTATTATTTTTAATATCACATGATTGATGTATTGTGATATGATTTAGATGTTTGGTTAGTTAATTGGCCAATTATTTGAACTTGCATCTTGTCCATAGCTATTTTAGGGTTTTTCATCAAGCGATAACCCAAATACAAGTAGCATGATATGATTATAGTTTGTAGTGATACACTCTCATAATCATATGTAGATGGTCGGTTGTCAGCCGGTCAAATATAATTTCACTTTCTTACTTTACTAAAATAAAAGTAGTATGCGATAAGAAAGAGTTCGTATCCACAGAGAGGCTATTGTTGTTATGCAAATTTTCAGATTCTTAGTAACCAAGGGGGGGGGGGGGTTTGATATTTCAAAGCAATAGAAATAAATTGAAAGCAAAGTAAAAATAAAAGTAATCAATAAGGAGAAAGTATTGGTCACGGGATAGTTTCATTCACAAACTTGAATTATCAACAATGACTAGAATTAAAAATTTAATCATTTACTAAAAGTCCTAGGATACCTTGATCGCAAAAGTATCCCGCTAATTCCTTGATTTCATCACAACCACATTAAAAGATGCATATGTGAATTCTTCCTAGAAAACAACCTAAAGTGTAAAAGCACAATTAGATTTAACACCCTAAAAGCAATGAGTTCTATGGAATAAGACTAATCAAGGCAACCAAAATGTGTAAAAGCACTAATTCGATTTAACCCAAGTTATGATTCATATATGACTAGTAGGATATATCACTACAAGCACTACCCATATTTATGCTACTTAGAATCAGGGATAAACAACGTTTTTGTATTGAAAACCCTAATATAGCTCTAGATATGAAAGCAAATCGGATTGATTCCGGACTCAACCAAATAAACAATCAAATCATAAAACAAAATAAACCATGAATCATAGACAATAAAGTATTGAGACAAAACTACATCATTGAATCAAATATCATTTGTGAAATCCTCTTTATCCCATAACCAATAAAAGGTATTTAGCTACTCATAGTTTTTGGATTCAACATAATTATTATCAAAAATAAAATGAAGAACATGAAAAATAAACGAAAGCAAACCCTAATAGAATCGCTCTCCTCCAAAACTCCAGTAGAAAGATAAAATGTGATCCCTAAAAAGAATAGAAACTTTTCTTTTTATAGCTTTCAACTTCCCAAATTAGGTCTTCAAAGCCCAAGGTCCAAAGATAAGAAGTCCACTAAACTCATGTGTGTGAAAAACCCATGTGAAAATATGACCCAAAAATTGTTCACCGGAAAACTGTGTTTTGACCGGAATATGGCCGGAATCCGACACCACAAAACACCTCACGTGACCGGCAAAGTCCACCCGGTCACCGGTCAAACGATCCAACTCGGGTCAACCGATTCAACTCGGGTCAAACGATTCAACTCGGGTCAACCGCCGAGTCATGCCGAGTTAGGGTGAGTCAGATGGCCGAATCAGTATCAGCTAGGCTATGTTGCCCCGCCATAGTTTTGCACAGGCCAAAGCTCTGCATTGCACAATCATTGTGCTTCCAGCCATGATGGCCCTGCACCTCCCTTGCAGCTTTAACAGCCATCTCCAAGACTTGCTCTGAATCTCCAGCTGCTTCCATTCTAAACTCAACCCTAATTTCAACAATACAATTCAGTCCCCAACTGCAATCATCTACAACAACATATATGGTTCAACCCAATTGATTTCTTTATATTTTGAGATCTTCACTGCAACCAATTCGAAGCCTCCTGCAACTCATACCTAACCAGCACAAACTCTGCCACAACTTGATGTTCACTAACTCAAACACACACCATTCCAAATGCAGCTTCTCTTGTCATTTCATACAACTCTCAAACTCAGCTGTACAGTGAAAGCTTCATCAGACCCTATCCATTGCAACCACCAACTCCATACCAGTTCACTGCAGTCCCAGCTGCCAACTCTTGTAATCTGACCATCTTCTTGCATCATCTGTAGCTACAATCAAGCACAAACCCATCCAGCAAATCATTGCATCAGCCATGAATAACAGCAACCCAGCTCCCAAGCAACATCAGTGCTTAACCATCTTAGCTGCTTCACTTTGAGACATCATTACAAACATCCACTACGCATCTGTAGCACCAAAACCATTGCAGTTCAGCTCAACTTTGCAGCTTCTTTGATTCAGAACTTCACCCAAATGACAGCCACACACCACCAAGTTCAGTAACACCAGATTACATTGTAGCAGCAACATTTCCTTAGAATGGATAGCAGGCGAGAAACCCATAAAAAAAACTTCAACTAGAACCCACGTCTAAGTCTAGCCTGCAATACCACATCACTCGCACTGATAACTGCAGCTGCACCTTTGCCTGCAAAGTAATTCCACTCTCAGCGCTCGAGCAACCCTTCCATATCGTTCTACTGCTAGTAGCAACTGAAGTTAGCTTCGTCTTATGTCAGTCCAACCTCTCATCATATCTCAGCAGCTCTAAATCTACACCAAGCCATTACTAGTTATCATTACTCGCTGCTAAGCTCATTATGCTCTCGACTATTCTCCATTATAACTTCATCAAACTGCAACCACCAGAACTCAGCTTCACCTGTACAGCAGCACAGTACAGCTGCAAGACAACAGCATCACTACTAACTCCCATGTAACACTCAGCTCAAGCCTGCAATGCTCATTCCAGCTCCCATACACAAAGTCTCAGCTGCTCCATATCATCACAGGACACTTGTATTAGATCACTCACTGCATTCATTACACCTTCCACTCCACTTCGGTTCAAATCCTTCTCTGCCTTCAACATTACACTCTCCTCAGCTTATGGCTTGCAACCATAATTTGCAATTCTGCCCAGCAGCATCAGTACCTAAATTCCATCACCAGAACTTATATTCATCACCGTCAAACCCATGACAATCACCAATCACCACTGCTTCCATTCAATTCAGCTTCGTATCTGCCTCATGTGCATCATCTACGCCGTTTCAGTAGCATCACTTGTACCACCAGCAGTGCCATATCAGTTCAACACAACCACCAGTACCCTGCCATTTTCTTGTGATCCCAGTTGCCAACTGATACCATCTCAGCCTGCCAAACACACATATGTTCTTTTGTAGCCACAACACCCTTCCACAAAATCCATCTCAATTCTTCTCAAATCCACCAGTCATGGCTCCCCTGAACTCAAAACATCATCAATTCTCACTTCCAACACCAGCTCCACAGCTTCCTCAGACTCATCTGAACTGCAAATTTATCAGCCCCCGACATCCATGGCAAACCAACCATCACCTGATTCAGAAATAAACCCTATCTTCTTTGTAGAACCTCCAACTACAATATCGACCAAAACCCATCTTCATTTCACCATCGTATCTCATCACCAGCAGCTCCAATCCGCCAAACCCTAACATCCTTCTCCGATTCAATTAACAGAAACAGTACCTTCTTGACCCAATTTCTCCACCAATTCACAAATCGAAACCAGCTTTGAACAACATCAATATCTTCTCCCTGAGTTCATCAGAAACCCATTCTTCAATTCGGCTTCAACTGTCGAATTTCAACCACAGATGTAGATCCCCTTTTGTTCTTCATTTACCAGTGCCATGAACAGCCGCCATTCCCTCTCGGTTTCAGATAAGAGTGAAAGAAAGAAAGAACTAATGATGGGGGCAATAATTTCTCCTCTGATTTTTAGGGCTTGGTAAGAAGTGAACCGGATATAGCCACCTAAGTGAATTAGATAAGGGGTTACCCACAAATGGTTCTAGGCACCCACAAATAAGAAAAGGTCAATCAAATGACAGGCCCGGGTTATTTTGGCTCGACTCCCACGTTCCTTGTCTGCGAAACGATCTTTTCTTCCTTTTACGCCCAAATGAACGCCTTCTTTCGCCTTCCACCAACAACAACCATATTTTACTCCTCATATTCACTTCTTTCCTTCAATTCATTCATCACTAAAGCAGTCATGCTTTTCAGACAAAATTCGCATCACTAAAGCCGACAAACTTTTCAGATAGGGATGAAGAAATAAAAGAAAATATAAGAAATAATCGCCTCCAATAACATTTTCACCTTTTTCCCTGTTTCTTCTTCTTTTGCTCCAAACGACTCCAAAGTACCTAACAAACTCAAATTCACGAATAAGATACATAATTTACATGAAATCTCGCAAAGAAAGCATAAATACTAGATATAAAATTAGGTGTTTATCACACCTATCAGTAGAGTTTGACAATTGTCCGAATTTTCATGCGCAATGTATGAGAATTGCATTAATTAGCCTATTTCCAAAACTTAATGCTCCTAGGAATTGAACTTAATTAGCGCAAGGCGTTAGGTTATTCTTTAGGTAGAATTCGCATACGCAGATCTAATGTGTGTGTTGGTGAACTTAGGAAATTATTAGATTATCTTTCTCTCTTGATATTCTAGGCTTTTGATAATAAAAGAGATTAAATCGTAATTCTAATCATATATGCAAGCACATGTTTAAGATTGAAGATGAATTCCTTGACCAATATCTTTCTCTCATTGATTACTTCCAACTATTTACTTTGCTTTTATTTTACTTTTATTTACAAAAAATCAGAAATCCCCCCTATTGGTTACTAAGAAACTAGAATTTGATAACAACAATCGTCTCTCTGTGGATACGAACTCTTCCTTACTTTATACTTCATTTATATTTTGTTGAGTAAGAAAGTGAATTATTTTTGACGCTTACGACAGCGATCAGTAATGCATCGAATATATTCAGCATGTATGAAGCATCGCTGTTGAACATCATATCCAGCCTACTTCATGTGATGGTTTGGAGGCTGCGCAAGCATCATATCCAGCCTACTTCATCGAATAACCAAGCAGGTGAAGTTGAACGGACGAGATGATCTTTGAAACACTCATCTGCGACCGTTAGTGGAATTAGGGTTTTTGAAGAGGTGCGCAAGCATCACTCTTCATCTTGGTCGAATCCAAGCATAGGAGACGTTTTGGCAGGGCCGATCGGGCATGCGTGTAGACGACATGCCGATGTAGGCGTCTGTACCTCAGTGTCCCATGGAGATGCGATCTAAGCCACTCAATTTTTCCGGCAAAGTTGAGTGGTCGAGATCAGTTTGCAATAGAAAACCGGGCGACCATGCCTAGTTTGGGCGCACGAATCGAGACACCTAGCCACAATCAGCCTTGACCGATTGGTCACACGTGTATATGATAGAATCCGGAGATCGGTGTCTACAATGCAGACAACGACAAGTACGGGTCGTTCCCACGAAAAGCGGTGGAAATAATGTAATCAATATGTCAATTAAGAGTAACCAATAATAATGTTTTTGAATTTTTAGAATTGAAAAAGAAATAATAAAATTAAACTAACAAAATAAATTCAATGAGAAGCTCGGTAACCAGGGTTTTATCGTATCCACCACTACTTTTATTCAATTACTCAAATGAAACATAATTCAAGATTATTTATTTATCGTCTGTTTTATCAACATCACCTATTATATGTATTAGAGTCGCAAATATCACTGGGACACCCTAAGCATGACACATCAAAAGATAAACCAAAGCATGCACCATCAAATTGCGTTGTGAGAAAATAATACAAAACTAAATTTTAAGTTCTCAAATAATATCTGGCTATTCTAAGCATACCCCATCGAAGGATTAAACCCAAGCATGGAACATCAAATAAGTAGACAAATATATTTTAGATCCTAACAATTTTGCACAAAGGTTATAAAAACCGGTGAAGCAACAACTCATATGTTGATAAATCGATAAACAATAATCAAAGATTAATCTTATTCAAATCATAATAGTCTATCGCTAAATTTTATTCCATTCTATTCAAAATAGCCTAAACTCCATGTGGCTTCAACATAAGCCCTAGTCATGAAAATCTAGCAAGACATAATAGTGGGTTTCTTAAAAACCCCAAAAATAAATTACAAAAGATAAAGACAATAAATCGATATCACCGTTGTCACCCCGGAATCGATCGTCGTCTTCCTCTCTTGTTTTTCTCTTCCTCTTCCTCTCTTGTTTTTCTCTTCCTCTCGGCTGTTTTCGCCTCCAGCCGGCCTCCAAAACTAAAAAATGAAAACCCTATCCTCCTCCGTGTTCCACTCTCTAGCCGCAACTCCCTCCCCCGAGATAATCCTCTGAACGGCCTCATATATTGCTTCGAAAGAGCCTTATTATGACCTAACGAAATTGCCAGGCTCAGTTCAATACCCATGTCGATATCCAATCCAGGCTCATGCACCGTTGAGCACACCTCCATTTACTGGCTCCCTGACCAACTGATTATCTTTACCACCACCGTCCATTTGTCCTTATAAATATCTCCTTATACCGATCACAACAGCCCAATCCAATCTCCAGCTCCTAACTGCCAAACTCCAGATCAATTTAGTACCGACCAAAACACCTTTTCCAGATCAACCAAGCACCTTCTCTTCCGTGTCGAACACAAGTAGTCAAAACAGCTCCATTTGGACCCCCACCAGCAACCGTCCTTGATTTCCATCTCAGAACCGAGCTCCAAATTCCAACCCATTAACGCTTCTATCCATGTCATCTGTCCTGGCCACTAATTGCAGAAACTCAACGTACATCTCCACTGCCTTGATACGACAAATAGCACCAGTTACAACACTCTTTACTTCATCTCCATTTACGTTTGCATCATCCGCCGTTATAACCAACTGCCACCACCGCAGACTGAATCAACCAACACACAACTTCCAATTTTAGGTCGCAATAAACCCCACTGATGAAGCTGTTGCAGGGCCCCTGAATTCGACCACCAAAATACCAGAAACACCACCTTTTGTAGCCCATGAAGACAGCCAGTAGAACCCCTACTTCCTTGTTGAACTGCTCTTCTTCGAATCTGCAATTTGTATTCAATAAACTGATTGCAATAATGACCAAAATGTTTATAGCTACGAGTCTACGACCAAGGCAGCAACATCCATATTCAGACCACCTAAAAACCCCACGGATCCACCAAACACTGCCACAACTCCACATACATTCTCCATTCGACAACAGTAGTGGCTGAGCACCCAACTCCATCTTCTGTCCGTCGGCAACACCAACAATCGTTTCCGCCATTAACGCCACCTTCCGGACCAAACAAACCCCTGAAATCCTTCTCCCAAGTCCGGCCGCAGACACTGAACTTCAACACCACTGTTCATACCCTTCTTGCCTCCGTTTCCATCCTCATCTCACGCCATGAATCTCATCAATGGATGTGAAAGAAAATCAAAGACCATGGATGGCAGCTGCTTGATTGGAAGAAGACTAAAAATGCACCATCTGCTTGAATAAGAGAGAAGAAAATTTCTTTCGTATTTGTGGTGACAAAGAATAAAGGATGCTTTCATTATCAAGCCTGGTAAAGGGGTGTTATGAATTGGTAGAGGGGCGTCAAATTAATAAGACAAAAAAGGTTATTAGAAGTAAATTTAAGTGCCCCTTATCAATAAAAATCTGTAAATGACTAATTAGCCCTTATTGTTAATAATCAAGATTAGTAATGATAATTAAGATTAGTGTTGATTATCAAGATTAGTGTTGATAATCAAGATTAGTGTATTACAACTCTAAAATCAGATTTTTAGAGTTATAAAAAAAAAAAAAAAATTGAGGAGAAGAAAACTTATGTGATATTTGTGAAACCCTAGATTTTGATTCACTCCACCAAAATGAGTGATTCCAGTGACCCGATATACTTCTAAATTAGTTCCAATTAGCTTTTTCTCGCTCAAAATTATCTAAATTACATAACAAAATCAAAATTTTGAATTTTCAGAAAAACTTACTTTTGCAATTTTACTCGTGACCAATCAGTAACTCTTAGTTACTGTTCGTAAGTTATCGAATACCAACCGTAACTGGTTAAATTTGGGGAAGATCCAATCGTAAACCCAGTTACGATTGGTAATTTAATTTAGTTACCAACCGTAACTTAGTTACGGTTGGTAACTAATGAATAGAAACCAACCGTAACTAACCTACGGTTGGTAAGTCATCTTAACTTACCGTACATAACTATTTGATAAGTTGTTAACATTCAGGATGATTTACGGTTGGTAAGTTTAATTGAGTTTCAAACCGTAACTCAATTACGGTTGATAAATATGATGCAAAAAAAAAACCGTAACTGAACATATTCCCAAAACTAAGAACTTACGGTTGGTATTTGAGTTTAAACCAACCGTAACATCAACCCAATCTACGATTCTGTTCAGTATTTGAGTTATTACCAACCGTAACTAGCATAAACCTGAAATTTCAATTTCAATTTTCATTCAAAACCCTAATTTTTGATACAAAATTAACTTAAATCCAACACAATAAACTAAACCCTAACTGGGTTTTTCCAAACATTTTTCAAATCGCCGATTAATCAAAGACGATGACATTTTCGGTTTTAATGGAGGTTATGGTTGATGGAGGAGAAGAGAAGATGAAAAAAAAAACTGATTTGATTTTGGTTAATTGATTTGATTTTGGTTAATTAAAAAAAATTGATTTGATTTTGGTTAATTTAAGGTGAAAGGGGTAGTCTAGTCATTCTACACCCATATAGGACACCCCCTAACCAATAAAAGGGACATTGCTATCACACTTGACGCCCCTCTACCAATTCATGACGCCCCTTTACCAAGCTTGTTCATTATACCACTCTGCCACGTCCCATGTTTCAATAGTGGGATTGACGTGCTTGTTTGTACTAACTAAAGGGAGACAAATAGAATGATCAAATTAGTTGCCATGGCAGCCAAGCAGGTGGCTTTGGTGGTGTGCAAAAGAGATTAAGTGGCAGCCACATCTGAATAGGTCCCTTTAGTGCCAGGAGATGTTTTGAACATTTCTACCGCAAATACTCTCCCAGCTTCGACTTCAGCCATTCATCTCTCCAATGATCGGATTCACTTGTACTTTCTACAAAAGCACTAAAATAATATCATTAGCCAAAATATCGAGAACTAACTAATATAAATATGGGTATAATATGTAGCATATACGTGTTTATCAACACCCCCACACTTATATTTTGCTAGTCTTCGAGCAAAACAAAGAATATATCCGCTAAAAAGCAAGACAGGACCACTAAACAGTGGTTTAGAGAAATGCCTGCTAAACAGCAAGACGAATCCACTAAACAGTGGATAGATATGTCTGCTAAACAGCTAGACGGATCCGCTAAACAGCAATTAAGATCGAGAAGTGTCTGCTAAACAGGTAGATAGAAAGACCCGCTACACATCTGGTCATATAATAAGAGAGAGTTAGACCCGCTACACAGCTGGTCATGACAAATGCCATATAAAAGACCCGCGACACAATTTTTTTTTTTTTAAGATCCGCTACACAGCAGGTCATAGCCCTAAAAATCATAATGATAATTTTTTTTCCAGACCCGCTACACAGCTGATCATCTCTTTTTTTTCTTTTTTTTTTTTTCAGACCCGCTACACAGATGGTCATTCAATACCTGCAAGCCTACAATAGACCCGCTCAACAGCTGGTCATAAATTGCAAGAAAATTCTTGAAAAAGAAAAGTAAAAAGTTAACCATTCCCCCACACTTAAAAATATTACATTGTCCTCAATGTAATTGAGTCATCCAACGTAAAATTAAGATGAAAAATTCATAATATGCGAAAATAAACTAATAAAAATAAAATAAGAAAATAGAATTACCTACTGTAATATACATAAAGGATTCACCATATATCAACAACCTAAATATTTGGGGATCAACCCAAAGCACAATATATACAATTAATGATAGCATCACATCCTCGATGTAGCAACGTAAAGATATGGAGACTATCAAAAGCAAAGAGCTATCCCCAAACCTAGTTTTTGCAAAGGATATATCGTCAATAACAAGAATTACCGACTCAATTGGTTCATTAGGGATGGGAACCGAGACGATCTGGGATTCATGCACATGCAAATAGAAATCACGAGACGCAAAATAATCTAGTAATACTGGAGAAGCACACAATTCTAATCCAAAATTAGGAATCTTCTGAAAAGTTGTGCTCACAATTCTAGTTGTATTAACTTCTCCATAGGTTTGCAAACCTGTACTAAATCACCATCATATACATCATCAACCTGTGAATCAATAGGAATATCACAATAAAGATGATTAAAAGAAACCTTATAGATAGAATGTCATGCCTCTAAGTCGTTAGATTTAACTACACTGTCCTCTGAATTAACACATTCTTCATAAGCATCATTGTTATAGCACTGATATGTCACACCGTCTAAAAGAATGGTGTCCTCAATCATAAACTCTTCCTTTTGAATAGGCGAGTGATCATTAACGCAATCAGGAGTTGGACCAAATACACTACCTTCACTTGGTATTACAATGTCTCTATTCCTATGATCACAACTATCAAGTTCATCATTATTCTCCATACATGTTGATTCATTAGTTAAAGCGGTTTCATCATAAATATCAAGAGTATTAGAAAAATTAGATTTTGTATCCTCAGTAAGACCACGATATTTTACCGAATACATTAGTTTAGCAATCGATAAATCAGTTTGTTCAGAAAGTTGAGCAATATAAACTTGAGTTTTACTCTGCTCAGCAAAAAATAACTCATTATCTTTGGTCTGTTCAGCAATTTCAATATTGAGGCGTTCAAATAAAGATAGTTGTGATGTAGATGGGTCACAATAAGATTGATCATCTCTCTTATACTGTGACGGAGAAATGTGTGAATAATAATTAGAATCAACAAATTGTGGCTCATAACCAGGGTAAGGTTGGTAATGATCATAACCTTCACAAGGTCCGGAATGATCATACCTATGAGAATAATTCCAATCATTATTTACACACGCGACAAGTTCTTGATAATGAGAAGGTGCGTATGCATACTCCTCAGGTGAAATATCAAATGACTCCTCTGTCTCAACACTTTTGGTAAGATTCCAAAAAGCTATAAAAGAAGTCAACTTACTGGAAACCATTATACAAAGTAAAATTTTCCCAATAACTCACCTTGCAAAAGCTTTGTGAGAATATCAAGTACTTACTTTAGGCTTATTGTTGACTCCAATCGCCGCTCTTCAGACTAAGGTACCTAAGAAAAATTAAATAAGCTACGTAAAAAGAACCAAAATAAAATATAAAAATAAAAGAAAAATAAGCTATGTACAGAAAGATAAAATAAATATATACAAAATACCAATTACAATATTCCACAACCGCTCCCCGGCAACGGCTCAAAAAATTGATAGGATCCGGAGATGCCTATATTATAAACCGCAATCGCACGGTGTCTACAATGCAGACAACGGCAAGTACGGGTCGTTCCTATGAAGAGCGGTGGAAATACTGTAATCAATATCTCAATTAAGAGTAACCAATAATAATGTTTTTGAATATTTAGAATTGAAAAAGAAATAATAAAATTAAACTAAACTAACAAAATAAATTCAATGAGAAGATCGGTAGCCAGGGTTTTATCGTATCCACCACAACTTCTATTCAATTACTGAAATGAAACATAATTCAAGATTATTTATTTATCGTCCGTTCTATCAACATCACCTATTATATGTATTAGAGTCGCAAATATCACTGGGACACCCTAAGAATGACACATCAAAAGATAAACCAAAGCATGCACCATCAAATTGCGTTAGTGAGAAAATAATACGAAACTAAATTTTAGGTTCTCAAATAATATCTGGCTATTCTAAGCATACCCCACCAAAGGATTAAACCCAAGCATGGAACATCAAATAAGTAGACAAATATATTTTAGATCCTAACAATTTTGCACAAAGGTTATAAAAGAATGATTAATTGGGGGATATGAATTACTTCCCCCAACCCATGGTATGTGTTAAGGGTTATTTTTGGTTATGAAAATACTAAAATACCCTTGCCACAAAATAAAAATCAAAAACTTAAAATCAAAAAACAAAATCATATCCCCTTATTTAGGGGTAGAGCTTTGAAACCCAAATATTCCCCATTCCCTTTCAAATTCTAAACTCTCCCCACTCTACATCAAATTCTCTTCTCCTCACTTTGGAAACGAATTTTTTTTTTATTCGGAAGTGATGAAGATCATGTTGAAAGTGATGATGACCATGCCGGAATTGATTCTCGAGCATGCCGGTATCATGTTCTGGCATATGGTCTTCATCAATTCCGGCATGGTCTTCATCACTTCCTTTTTGAATTTTTTCTGGTTTTAATCACTCCACTGCCGGCATGGTCAGTTGATATGAAGACCATGCCGGTATTGTTTTCCGGCATAGCATGTTGCTTTATTTTCTATGCCGGAAAACAATACCGGCATGGTCTTCATATCAACTGACCATGCCGGAAGTGGAGTGACTAAAACCAGAAAAAATTGAAAACGGAAGTGATGAAGACCATGCCGGAATTGATGAAGACCATATGCCGGAACATGATACCGGCATGCTCGATAATTTCCTATCAGTACCGGTAGTCAAGTGAAAAAAAAAATCAACATTCTGGATACTTTTCATCCTGTTCCGGCATAGAAATTTAAGCAAAATACTATGCCGGAACATGTACCGGCATGCTCGAAAACTAGATTACCATGCCGGTACCTGTTCAAAACCAGAAAAAAATCAACATTCTGAAGAGAGAAATGGCAGAAAAAAATCGTAACGAGAGAGCTACGCCCCCCCGAACCCCCCCGGATAGTGGCAAATAATTTATGAACAATTCCAACAATTGCCGGCATGGTTTTTTGGTTGAATACCATGCCGGCACCAAGCTTTTTCAGCTGCACCAATGGGGATTCAAAGAAAAAAGAAAAGTTCAACCTCTTATTAGCAGTAATTCTCTCATCACAATCATCTTCCATTTTCAAAAAAAGAAATTCCTCTCAAATATTTTTTTCCCTCCTACTCTCACCCAAACACAAATAAAAATACACACTAATATGTCCCCCAAATACTTAAGATTTTTACTAATTATTATTAACCACTAAAACTAATTAGTGAGGGGTAGATTAGGAATTAAAAAAATAAGAATTGCTATTGGGACTCCTATTTTGTTTTGTAGCTATATCCCCCAATTAATTCTTCTTATAAAAACCGGTGAAGCAACAACTCATATTTTGATAAATCGATAAACAATAATCAAAGATTAATCTTATTCAAATCATAATAGTCTATCGCTAAATTTTATTCCATTCTATTCAAAATAGCCTACACTCCATGTGGCTTCAACATAAACCCTAGTCATGAAAATCTAGCAAGACATAATAATGGGTTTCTTAAAAACCCCAAAAATAAATTACAAAAGATAAAAACAATAAATCGATATCACCGTTGTCACCCCGGAATCGATCGTCGTCTTCCTCTCTTGTTTTTATCCTCCTCTCGGCTGTTTTTGCCTCCAGCCGGCCTCCAAAACTAAAAAATGAAAACCCTATCCTCCGTGTTCCACTCTCTAGCCGCAACTCCCTCCCCCGAGATAATCCTCTGAACGGCCTCATATATTGCTTCGAAAGAGCCTTATTATGACCTAAAGAAATTGCCAGGCCCGATTCAATACCTATGTCGATATCCAATCCAGGCTCATGCACCGTTGAGCAAACCTCCATTTACTAGCTCCCTGACCAACTGAATATCGTTACCACTTACCACCACCGTCCATTTTTCCTTATAAATATCTCCTTATACCGATCACAACAGCCCAATCCAATCTCCAGCTCCTAACTGCCAAACTCCAGATCAATTTAGTACCGACCAAAACACCTTTTCGAGATCAACCAAGCACCTTCTCTTCCGTGTCTAACACAAGTAGTCAAAACAGCTCCATTTGGACCCCCACCAGCAATCGTCCTTGATTTCCATCTCAGAACCGAGCTCCAAATTCCAACCCATTAACGCTTCTATCCATGTCATCTGTCCTGGCCACTAATTGCAGAAACTCAACGTACATCTCCACTGCCTTGATACGACAAATAGCACCAGTTACAACACTCTTTACTTCATCTCCATTTACGTTTGCATCATCCGCCGTTATAACCAACTGCCACCACCGCAGACTGAATCAACCAACACACAACTTCCAATTTCAGGTCGCAATAAACCCCACTGATGAAGCTGTTGCAGGGCCCCTGAATTCGACCACCAAATACCAGAAACACCACCTTTTGTACCCCATGAAGACAGCCAGTACAACCACTACTTCCTTGTTGAACTTCTCTTCTTCGAATCTGCAATTTGTCTTCAATAAACTGATTGCAACAATGACCAAAATGTTTATAGCTACGAGTCTACGACCATGGCAGCAACATCCATATTCAGACCACCTAAAAACCCCACGGATCCACCAAACACTGCCACAACTCCACATACATTCTCCATGTGAACACGCAAATCACGTAGGCATCAACGTGCCCACAACCAATCTTCGCATGTACAGAGTGCATGCATTAAAGTACGAATATATTGTGAGATGCTGGGATAGATGTTGATTCATTGATTCTAAACCCCACGGGTTTTTCATGATCTCCTCAACATCCATAACGACAGATCTAAGAGATGCATACAAATATTAGGGTAGATCAATACGAAATGTAAATAAGACAAAGATTTATGTGGTTCGTCTCTAAGGCCTACATCCACAGGTCTGAGGGTGATTCACTATGATGGTAAAAGATTACAAGATTAGTCGAAAGACTTTGGGTGATCATGGAACCCGAAGGTTAACGCTCATACTTACTCTTCCCTTCTTTCTCTCTAATTGTTCCCCCTCTCTCTCCAATTGTTCGACCCCCTTCCATGTAACAGGAAGGGTCATATATATAGCTCTTCTACGTGGGTCCCTTAGAAAGGAGCTGTTATAATTTTATCTTCTTGTGCTTTGTGCACAGTTCGCGGACCTCTTGGTCATCCCGCGGCTTCTATGCTTCCTAAGATCATCACGCTGACCAATCTCTGTCTCTCTCTCTTCCTAAGACTGGGAAAGAGCTGTTGTATCCTTATCTTCTTGTGTTCTGTGCATAGTCCGCGGACCTCTCTGTCATCCCGCGGCTTCTATTATTCCTACGCTCATCACGCTGGCCTGCCTTTGTTCTTGTCGTCAGTCCAACCGACACATGCCCTTCGCGCCAGGCGGTGTCAATCCTTCCCTGTCGCGTCTTTCAGTGGGGCTTCACCTAGCCGTTGATCATATCTTGCCTCGTGAGGGGGTAAAGTGTAATAGGGAAGTTCTTTGGGGCTACGCGGGTATACCTTCCTTTGATGCTCCTTCATCTTCGATCGCTTATCTTGACAGATGGCGCACTATCTAGACCCACGGATGATCCTGTGTGTCACCCACCTTTGTGACGTGGCTTCCACGTGGGGATGCTAGTACACGTGGTGAGGGAGTTAAATAAGTGTATCTACAATTTCCCCCTCTTCTTGTGACTAGGCGCCAGCTATAGTTGGAAGAAGAACCGTGTGATATGTTTTTATCTCCCTCCTCATAACTTCTCCTAAAAAGGAGTTATTTGAATTTATTGTGCACGTTTCCCCTGCATGTCATGACTGCCCCTTGGGTAGTGGGCGGTTTCTTCTGGCGACATAAAAGAGGAGAGAATGATGGAATGTGAATTAAACTCACATTCTCTGTTTTATTCTCTGCCCCATTTTCTTATTTACCCTCTTAACTTCTTCTGCTACCATTACTGTTGCTTCTGCTACTGTTGCCGTCATTGCTGTTGTTGCCGTCGCTATTGCTGTTGCTTCCGCTGCTGCTGTTGTTGCTGCCGTCGCTGCTGCTTCGTACAACTATTGAGGTTCAGGTAGGGTTTTTGTCTCATTTGTTCGCCATTTTTGTTCCTGTGGAGTTTTTGATTTTCTGGTGATGAATCGTGATGGGTTTTAATCCCATGCATGTCATGGAATCGAAGATTGCCCCTGCTGAACTGGGTGTTTTACCGGCTACGTTTTGATCCTTTTTGAGTGGGGTAATGAATTGAGAATTTAACCGGCGGCTGGTGAAACTTAGGGTTTTCTTCGTGTTCTTCACTGTTCTTGAGATTTCCTCGTTTTTGATCTTCCTTGACTGACTAGTCCTCCTGTTTGTGTTTGTGTTTGCAGATATGTCGGATTATCCGCGGGTACCTTATCAAACTCCTCCGCCGAGTCCTCATAGATCTCCTCGGGGAGATTCTCACATCAGGGAAGGGGCTTCTCCTTCCTCTGCTCAGGGTAACCCTCGGGATAGGCGTCTATCCTCGCCTTCTAGCCAGAGGCCTCCGTTCCAAAGAGGTGATCCGCCCCGGGGGTCGAAATATGCCTCGAGCCGTCCTAGAGATGAGTCTTCTAAGAGGCAGCAGACTCCGCGCACTGAACTCTTAAATGTGCAGCCTCTTCGTACCATGCCTCCTTTGCGGGCTAATCTTCCTCCGTCTTCATCTGTGCCTAGCTCAGGCAGAACAACTAAGAACTAGCCCGCGAAGAGGAAGGCCTCAGAGATGGAGTCTTTGGGAGACGTGGTTCCTCCTAAGAAGAAGGTAGCAGATTCTGCGGAAGATGTTGCGGGGGATGCTTATGAAGATGACTCTGCTGTCACATTTCGTCCCCTACCCATGGGTAATAAGAAGTTTACTTTCAGGCACATAGATCTTGAAGCCTTCAAAGTGAAGCACGGTCTTCAGCACTTCCAAGTGAGTTTCTATGCCCCTGATAAAGACATAACTTACGATATGGTTGTTAATTATCAGTACGATGCTTTTCATCTGTTGACGACCGTGGGCGCTTTTGAGGCTGGTCTGATGTTGCCTTTATATAAAGATGGTGATGATTTCTATTACCGGTCTTATCTAGCCGCGATCTGCTAAGAAGATCCATAACCGTGGGTGCAGCAATTGACGGAAATTACCTTCGTCATCTCCGAGAGTGCTATCTTCGTAGCAAGGGGAAAACGATGATGACTGCTATGCTCCCAACTTAGAAGAGGAGAAAGGGTGGTATACTCTGAAAACTTTAACAAATCCTTTGGAGATTATGTTAACAGGAAGACGCGCAAGCCGTGGTCTGTGAATCTGCGGAATATTGCTCCTGTTAAGGGGGAAATTCGCCTCTTGAGCGAAGTAAGTGACTCCAAGATGGCAAGGATTCCTGGTGCCAAAGGTCTTCCTATTCCTGCTGATGAGAGGATCAAGCGTGATCATGATTATGAATGGTTTTCCACCGTTATTGAGGTTGTTGGTCCGTGGGCCTATGGATGGGTTCCTGGGCCACATGGTTGGCAACCTAGTGTTGATAGCTCCTACCGCGAAACCTCTCCTTCTCGTTACGCCCATTATTGCCCTTGGCAGATGAGTTTCGAAGGTATGGATTTTGATTACTACCGTGATGTTGATGACGCGGACGAGGAGGGTAACTCCGACGCAAACCCTCTTCCGCGGAATGCTAGTGTTGCTAAGGTATGTTTGTATTCTTCGTATATATGCCCCTTCCTTTTATTAAGTAATATGGATTATGCCAAGGAAAGGAGATACTCAAGGTTATTTATTATTATGTCTCGCAGGTGGTTAGAAAGAAAAAGATCAACCCCAAGCAATCGTCAAATTCTCCTACTGGAGACTCTACACAGTTCGAAGATGTAAGCAGTCCAGTGAACGCTGGAGAGGATGTGTCCGACGAAGAGGAGCGGATTGAGACTTCTCCACCTTTGCAAGAAGGATATATTTCTGGTGGCGGTGATGGTGGCGTTGGTGATCAAGCCACAGGTGGTGATGGTGGTATTGTTAATGAGGTCGCTGGTGGCGGAGTTGGAGGTGGCGATGGTGGTATTGTTAATGAGGCCGCTGGTGGCGGAGTTGGAGGTGGCGATGGTAATCAAGTCCTCGGTGGTGATGGTGATCAGACCAGTGATGGAGAAAAATCTACTGGGGCTGTGGTCATGGAGGTCGGTCAACAACAAACAGTCACGGACAAGGGCAAGGGAGTTTCTTTTGTGGCTAGAAGTGTTCAGGACGTGGGTGCTTGTGGTGAGTTTTCTTTTGGTAATACTTTGTCCGGGGATCAGTCTTTTGATATGGCCGCGGCTATGGGACTCGTCTTGGATTTTAGTCTTCTTTCTCCTAGTGATGACTGGGATGTGCTTAAAGGTAGCGGTGGTGGTGGCGCGACAGCTGTGCCTAGTGCTGAGGTTCCTTTGGTTCATCCGGAGGGATATGGTGGCACCTCCTCCGGTGTTGGGGGTATTTTGACGCAAGGTTAAGCTAGTGCCGCACCTGGTGTGAATCCCTTGGGTTCTCCCTCTGATGATTTCCCGCAATCCTTAATCGCGGATGGTGATGATGCTGTCTTAGGTTGGCTTAGAGAGAAGGGTTTGCTCTTCGTGCCGCATCCTGCCCCTGTGATTGAAGGGGAAAAGAGTTCAGACTCTTTTACTCGCCATCATATGGAGTCGATCTCTGCGGAGATTGTAGATGTAGAGTGGGATAAGGATCTTGTGTCCAGCGGGGTTGATTTGGTGGTGAATCCTCCTTCTACTGTCGCTGGTATGATGGCTGTTGCTGATGGGTACCAGTATAATTATCCTCAGCAGCGACTATTGGAGGTATGTCCCATTCTTCGTAACCCTGCTCCTACTTGGATATGTTATTTGAACTAATTTATTTTTGATCCGTAGGTGATGAGGAGTGAGTATTGTAACCATATTCTATACCGGCTCTTCAAGGCCAAGTCTCTTAAGCTAGAGGCGAAACTCCGCCACCGTGAAGGAGTGCTTTCGAGCGCCGAAGCTGCGGCCTTTAGTCAAGGAAAAGTTAGAGGAACAACAGGGCGTGGATGAGGCTGCACTCCGTTCCGAGCTAGCTTTAGTCAAGGAAAAGTTAGAGGTTGCTGAGCAGAATTCTTCGTCCCTTTCAGGTTTGAACCTCCCCTACTTTGGTTTTCCGATGTTCCCTATATGTTCTGAGTCGTCTCTTTCTTCTCTCCTCCCGCGGTATTGTCTTCAGTGGGCGGAGTCCCTGAATTGATGTGGCTTCGTAGTGAGAGAGTTCGCAAAAAGTGGCGTATTGCTGAGTTAGTTGAGAAACTTAAGAGCGAAGCAGTGAAATGGAATGCTCGCGCGGATGTTCATAACGCTATGGCCGAAGAATGGCATCAGACAAAATTTAGTTGGGTAGATTTGCAAAATCGAAACGATCACGATCGTGAGTTGCTCAACGGGACTCTCTTATGGACACGGGATAGGCTCGAGGAAGCCCGTGGCCAGATTTCCGCCCTAGAGGTTAGGCTTAATGATATGGAAGAAGAATTGCGGCGAGCACGTTCTTCTCATCCCTCTGATATGCGGGATTATATGCGACGTCTTGCCAAGGAATGAGATGATGCTAGGGCGGAATCTGGCGCTCTTAGTAGTGCCTTATCCGCGTCTCGAACTGATGTGGCTCGTCAGGCCGAGTATGATAGGAACTTAGAGGTGACTATGTATCGTCTTAACAAGGGGTTAGAATAGAAGAATGATGAGGTTAAACGATATCATCACTCGAACTCAATGCTTCGAGATGATCTTAGCGCGAGTCAATATGCTCATAATCTCCTGCAGGTAGACTATGATAGGCTTTCGAACGAATATGATTATGCCGCAGAAGCACGAGACTTCGCGGTTAACCACTGTGAAGGTATATGTCTTCGTTATCGAGTGTGCTTCATGTTGTATTTGTTATTACTCACTTTATTCTAATATCTGCAGAGCTCCAAGGACAGCTTCAAGCTGCAAATGACAAATTTGCCGAAGCTCAGGATAAAATAGTTCAATTGGAAGAGCAGGTTATCTATCATCGAGGTCTGGCTTCGTCTCGAGAGGAAGCGATGAAGCATGCTACTGAGAAGGCGGAGCATCTTTCCATTTCCCTAACTCAAGCTGAGATGAAGAGCGTAGCTATAGGATTCGTGGCGCATAAGCAGTTGGCGGAGGAGATTAACAGGACTCTTGGTGAGATTGAGCTGGATCTCAAGAAGACCCATGGAATAAGCAAGAATTATACTCGGTGTCCTGTTCCCATTCTCCCTTCAGGTTCCTCCGGCCCCTCATCTGGTGGTAGTGTTCCTTCGTCGTTAAAGGAGAAACCAGCGGATGGTGCTCCTTCTCAATAGATCGTAACTAGTATGTTGGGGATTGATCTCAGTTGCTTAATTTTCTTAGCGTTTTTGCTACTTTTCTTGCTAGGTTCGTAATCAACCGCCCTGTAATGGATCAAACTTCAATGTGTAAATCTGAACTTGTATTTTGTTGAAATCGCGTCTATTTTTATAGATCCCTGTTAATATAGTAAGTAATTCCGTAAACTGTGTATTTAAACAGTGACGTGGATTAGTTCCGAAATCCACGTGAATGGTTGCGTTGTCCACGGGATTGGTTTTGCTATCCGTTGATCTTGATTTGTAAGATCTGATAAATTGTAGTGTTAATGCAATTCCGTAGGTTGGTGTCCTCGGAATCGTCTTGCGACCTGTCACCCCACTCAGCTAATTCCTGGGCCAGAGGATTACTGAGAGGTGGGGGTCTAGCCGACGTTCAAGAGTAACGCGGCTTATAATTATTTCTTGGGTATCTCGTTCCTTAGGAAGTCACCCCCTGGTCGTACACTTATAGACGCTTATGGGGGAGTTCAAGAGATGGCATGTGTATGCGTTGTCCGGTTTGTTCCCGGTGTATCGTAGTGAGTATGTTCCGCGCTTTGTGCGGAACATTCACCTTATTGAAGTACCATTATAGTAACTGCACACAAGTTTACGTGGTTCAGCCCTTGGGCCTACGTCCACGGGGTAACAATAGCATTGACACTTTATTAATATATGGAATGATTTTCAATGTACATTCGTATTCGGTTGTTTCGTTGATCTCTTTGTGTAAGGATAGGTATTGAGTAGTCTGAGTAAATTGAAGTGCTTATAGGTATATACATGTGTAAATTGAAATGCTTATGGGTATATACATGTGTCTCATACGGTGTTGGTTATGGGTATTGAGCGCATCGAGATGCGTATAGGTAACGAGTAGAGTTGTGTCAATTGAAGATTAAAATTTGTATTGATTGAAAAGTTGAGGCGTGCTATTCCTCCATCAGAGATAGAAACATGCGGACTTGTAAGTCAACTTTCTTCTTCTGAAATGCATACGAAGATGATAGATTATGGATAGTATGGTTTGAGGTATTTGGCGTTCCACGGATGCCTGAGTATTTCCCCTTTCAGATTACGCAGGTAGTAGGAGCCATTTCCGGCGACGTCGTGTATCACGTAGGGTCCGCCCCAAGTTGGTGCTAATTTTCCACACTTCTTTTCTCGATGGTATTGGGGAATAGTTCTTAACACATACTGGCCCTCTACAAAATTCCTAAGTTTTACTTTCTTGTTATACTCTCTTGCCAGCCTGCGCTGGTAGTTTTCCATTTTCTGTAGTGCGGTATCTCTTCTTTCTTCGAGGTCATCAAGCTTTTCTAACATCATGTCCGTGGTGAGGTTCTTCTCCCACGCTTCTGTCTTTGTTGTGGGTAGTAGAACTTCCGTGGGAATTATTGCTTCCGCTCCGTATGTGAGTAGAAATGGAGATTCCCCAGTAGCTGACCTTCGAGTTGTCCTGTACTCGTCTAACTGTTTTTTGAGGATGAGTGCTATGGTTTTGTTTGTGGCTTCCGCTTTTCCGTTGCTCTGCGGGTATATAGGAGTGGACTTGTTTTTCCGAATTTTGAAGGTGTCGAACAGCAAGTCGATATTTTTTCCTTGTAGTTGTTGACCATTGTCGGAAACTATCTCCGCGGGGATGCCGAACCTGCAAATGATATTTTGAAATATGAAAGTGAAGACGTCTGAATCACGAATCCCGCAAGTGCCTTGGCTTCTACCCACTTGCTGAAGTAATCCGTAGCCACTATTAGGAATCTTCTTTTCCCGGTTCCTGATACAAGCGGGCCCACAATGTCGATTCCCCACCTTGCGAAGGGCCACAGACTGTCCACCGAATTCAACTTTGTGGCTGGGGCATGGATTCGCCTGCCAAATGTTTGACATTCCTCACACCTTTTCGCCATTCTAGCCGCGTCTTGTATCATTGTTGGCCAATAGTAACCCTGCGTCTTTGCCTTATCTGCAAGCAATCTCATTCCGCTATGATTTCCTGCATCTCCTCTATGGTTATCTTTCAAGATGCCGTGTCCTTCGGATCGGGACAAACATCGACGAAGTGGCCCTAGGAATGATTTTCTATATAAGGTTCCGTCTCTTAGCTCATACATCCCTGCTCTGGATTGTATTTTCCTAGCTTGTTTGGTGTCCTGGGGTAGCTTCCCTTCTTGGAGGAAGGAGTGGATTTCGAGTCTCCAATCCTCTTCCCGACTGTAATCGTCGTCCGCATCTGCTTGTTGCATTATATCGTCGTCTTGGAATTCGTCGAATATGAGCTCTCCGATATCCTCTTCCTCGGACACATTCTCCATTGCGGACCTGCGTTGGTTACTCGCGCATATCTCCTGGAGTTTGATGGATGGCTCGTACACTCTTGTCACCTTGATTGCTTTGACATCTTTGTTCTTGAGCATGGCTGAAACATAAGCCAAGGCATCTGCGTGCCTGAGTTCCTTCCTGCGTAGATGTCGGAACTTTATTTTTGGTATTTGGGAAACCAACGTTTGCACCAAACCCATGTATGCCATTAGTGTTTCGTCGTACATGTTGTATTCGTAGCCTATCTGCCGTATGATTAGCTGGGAGTCGCTGGTCAACCGTACTTCTTGTATCCCCATCTCGATTATCAAGCGGAGGGCGTGGACCACTCCTTTGTATTCTACGATGTTATTTGTATGGCCTTCGAATTCCAACCTGAATGCATGTACGACTTTATCCCTTGTGGGTGTGGTGATAACGATGCCTAATCCAGCGCCTTCTCTATTTTTGGAGCCGTCTACGAAGACCTCCCATTGTCGTGGGTTTACTGGTTCAAGGATATCGTTTGGCTCCTTTTGCTTTTCAATTTCTGGGGCACCCGCGGCTCTCCATCCCTGTATGCGCACTTCTTCTTCGTTGTCCAGAGGTAGGTCTGCTAGGAAGTCCGCAAGTACTTGGGATTTCTGAGAGTGTTGAAGCTCATAGTGGATGCTGAATTGGTCGAGGTATGTGCTCCATTTTGCTATGCGTCCTACCTTTCCTGCACCTTTGAGGATGGCTTCTAAGGGTGCTCGACACTGGATACGTATGTCATGCGTCAAGAAGTACATTCTCAGCTTCACGGTGGACCATACGATGGCTAAAATCAGTTGTTCGATCCTCGTGTAATTTCTTTCTGCGGAGTTCAGGGTTTTGCTGACATAGTATATTGGATGTTCTTCCTTTGTATGGGTCCTGACAAGTACTGCGCTTACTGCGTCATCGGTTGCTGCGATGTACAACGTCAAAACTTCATCAGGATCTGGTTTCTGAAGGATAGGGATCTCCGCTAGGTATTGCTTGATGCCTAGGAAAGCTTCTTCGCATTCCGTAGTCCATTCAAATTTTGTTCCCTTCTTCAATATGTTGAAAAAGAACTTGCACTTATCCGAGGATCTGGAGATGAATCTTCCCAAAGCGGCTATGTATCCATTGAGCTTTTGTACTTATTTTAGGTTCTTTGGGGATGGCATGTCTACTATGGATCGGATTCTTGCGGGATCTACCTCAATGCCCCTTTTTGTTACCAGGTATCCGAGGAATTTTCCAAATGTTACTCCGAAGGTGCATTTCTCCGGGTTTACCTTCATGTTGTGCCCCCTCATAGCTTCGAAGATGTCCCTCAAGTCTTGGTGATGGTTCTTCTTGAATCTGCTTTTTACGAGCATATCATCAACGTAGACTTCTAGGTTAGTACCAATCCACGGTTTGAAAACAGCATCGACCATCCTTTGGTATGTTTCTCCTGCGTTCCGAAGTCCGAAGGGCATTCTTACGTAGCAATAGAGGCCGTGGGGTGTGTAGAATGATGTATGTTGCTGGTCTTCTTCTGCTAAAAATAGTTTATTGTACCCGGCGTACCCGTCCATGAATGATAGCTCTTCGTATCCTTCTACCGCGTCGACCAGTTGATCGATACTGGGTAGTGGGTAGCTGTCCTTGGGGCATGCTTTGTTCAAGTTGGTGAAGTCGATGCAGATTCTGACCCCGCCATTCTTCTTTGGTACAATCACCATGTTAGATATCCAGGTGGAATATTTGACTTCTCTTATGAAACCATCCTCCAACAGCTTTCGGAATTCCGTTTCCACTGCTTTGTGATACTCCGTGGCTACCTTTCGCACCTTCGTCTTACCGGTGTGCCGGGTTTAATGCGCACTCATGTTGTACGATCTTTGGATCTATTCCTGGCATGTCGAGATAGTTTCCACGCGAAGACGTCCGCGTACTTCTTGAGCGGTTTCACCGAGAGAGGCTTCGCGTTCTTCATCCATCGAGTTCCTATTTTGATCTTCTTCGGGCTCCCTCTGTCCCGATGTTAACTTCCTTCACCGCTTCCAAGGATGTGAACGTGGGTTTTGGTTCCCCAAGGTGAGGAACTTTCTGTAATTGCTATTTGGCAGGCTCGGGTTGTTTGTTCGTAGGGGCGTCCTGGTCAGCAATTGATGTTGATACTTCCGTGTTTCCTACGGAGTGCCCCTTGGATAAGCTTTTCCCTGAGATTTCTTTCAAGTATTCATCGATGGCTTTGTCCTTTGATATTGCTTTGTTTCGAGCCCTACGAGTTCTCCTTTTCTCGTCTTCCTCATTGTTGAGTTGCATCTGCATTGCCTGGCATTCCTTTGCGGAAGCTTGATCACCCTTAATCTCCATCACTCCTAGGGGGGTAGGAAACCTAAGGTATTGATGGTAGGTAGCTGCAACCCCCTTAAGCTTGTGGATCCACCTCCGCCCAATAATGGCATTGTAAGGTGAAGGTGTGTCTACCACACTGAAACGAGCGTCAACTTTCATGGGGCCGGCATCCACTTGCAGAACAATATCTCCGATAGGCTTCGTAGCCGTACCATTGAATCCGTGGATGGTGTGGTGTGAGGCCGAGAGTTGCTCGTCATTGAGCTCCATACGTTTGAAGGTATCATAAAATAGGACGATTACGGAACTCCCCCCATCGATGAGGATTTTCTTTATGTTGCATCCTGCAATTGGCAAGGTGAGGATCAGAGGATCGTTGTGGTCTTCCATGTCATCTTCAATGTCCTCGGATTCAAAGGTTAGGGGTGCGTCCATCCATTCTTGATGATCTTCCACCTCTTTCCCCTCCAAATTGTAAAGCTCACAATAGTCCTCAAATTGTTTCCTCAGTCTTTTTCTTATCTGTGCAGTTAGGGTTGGTTCTTTATTCTCTGAGAAGGATATAGTATTCACTGTGCGGTTGCCTTCTGGTAATTGGACTTGTTTACTGCGTTTGGCCCTGTCTTCTGGTGCAGTCTTTTCAACGTATTTCTTAAGATCCCTTGCGTCTATCAGCTTTTGTATCACTATCTTGAGGTTTTTGCACTTCTCTGTTGGGTGCCCGTTGAAGCAGTGGAAATCACAGTATTCTCTGGACTTCTCTGAGGCTTGTGGTTGTTTCCCCTTAGTCCAAGGCCAGTCTAAATTTTCGCGATCCTTGATCTCCTTTAAGATGCGTGAGTAGCTGGTATTGAGTTTCGTGTAGATTTGATCTTCGAACCTTCTACCAGACCTCTTGTAGTCGTCTTTCGAATCTCTTTGGTAACTTTTAGATCCGCTTGCTTGTTCCGCGGAATTGGTCCGTGGAGGTCGTTGAGCCTGCGCTCTTGGGTTCTCCCGCTGAATTTCTTCCAACCTTGCATGTTTTTCGATGATTATCCTCAAATCTCCCTCTGTGGAGGGGATGATGCCGTGGATTTCGACAAACAATGGGCTCATCCTGTCCAGTCCCCATTTGTAACAATTAATACTTACTACGGGATCTACCTGTCCTATGGCTTGACATATCTTGTGCCACCTATCCGTGTATTCCCGAATGGATTCCCTGTACTTGATTGCAAGCGAGAAGAGTTTGTCCATTCATGTATTGACGACCTTGTTATACATGTAGGTGGCCAAGAACTTTTCGGTGAGCCGATCATACGAATCGATGGATCCTGGATTGAGGTTATCGAACCAGGATAGCGCGGATCCCTTCAGGCTGGAAGGGAAATATCTGCATAGTATAGCTTCATCATAGTCCCACCTGGCCATTACCCTGTTGTAATATCGTAGATGGGCCGCGGGATCCGCGGACCCGTCGTAATATTCGAAGGATGGGATGGACATTTACGTGGAATAGTAGCCGTAGCTAACTGGTGCGCTAGGGGTGTAGTACTGGCTTCTTTCATAACCTTCTCTAGCCTTCCGCCTCCTTGCCTGGTCTTGATTTGGTTGATTTCTGCTAGCATTTCTGCACGAAGACTCTCCATCGCAAAATAGTGCTCGTCTTGCATGGATGACTGTGCCTTCTTCATAGGCTGTAGCAACGTGTCCTCATCTTCGTCGTAGTAGTCCGAAGTCTCCGGGTAATAGTCTGGGTCAGACCTCCTGTTGCTACGCGCACCTCTTCGGGGTGTTCTTCTTTGGTTACCTGCCGCAGGGGTGTTTTCGAGGATCGCTCTTCGGTCTGCATTCTGCATCCCAGAGTTAGCCTCGTCTTGTTGATTCCCTAGCTCCGCGTTTTGGAGAATCTTTTCTCTCAATTGCTGATTTTCTTGGGATAGCAAGGTCACCGCATCTGCGTATGTCTTTTGACTCCTTTTCAGCTCTTCTAGCTCCGCCCATATATGCGCAGACTGGTTTGATTCTTGACTTAGCGTTCCTGCTTGAAGTTGGGCTTGTCCGTCGGGGACTGCGGTATTAACTTCTTCCACCAGCTGCACAATGGGTTCTACCACCCCGTGGTATCCTGCTCGTAGTTGTGTATTTCGTCCATTAACCGGCGGCATCCCGTACGGAGGGTCTTGGATCACCGAGCCTACTGCTGCATGTTGGGGCTCATTAGGTCTGGCCGTAGCCATCGCTTTGGAGACAGCCACTTGAGAAGCTACCACTGTAGATGACGTAGCCTTTGCCGCCGCAGCCTTCTGTGCTTCCATTGCAATGATGCCCGCTTCTGAGAGTAATGCTTCTTCCGATCCGTTCTGCGTTTTGCCCCCGGCTATGAGTCTTTCGCTTGTCTGTTTGCTCCTTGTTATTATTGGCATAGTCCTAGGCGTCTCTTTTGATGGTACCTTCGATTTTCCTACGTCCTTGCTCTTTTCCATTGCAATACTCTGCAGATATGGCACGGAGATAAAACGAGGCAATATTCACGGGTTAGCTATTAGTTCACGGTACCCACAAGTTGGATTCCTAGCGGCAAAGAATGCATTCAAACTACTGATCATGCGGGTAATATATAAAAAAAACGTGGGTAGATGTACCGACTCAATTGAAATAATGGGGTCCTAGGGTCGTTATGAGGCTACTGGTAGAAAATAAGTATAAAAAATAGTTAAAACATAAGTCCGTCGGTCCAGAGGTTATAAAACGCCCAGACCTGTTGGTAGAAAATACATTGGTCATAAATATATGCACAAAGTAGCCCAAAACACAGATCTGCCGGTTAAAAGTCGTAAGAGGCCCAGATCTGCGAGTAGAAAATACAAAGAACATAGATATGATGCGAAAAACGAGTTTAAAGCGCAAATCTGTCTAAAAAATCACAGAGAGATAAATCTTTTGATAGGGACAAAAGTCCCTGTTTCTAGCGCCAAATTGTGAACACGCAAATCACGTAGGCATCAACGTGTCCACAACCAATCTTCGCATGTACAGAGTGCATGCATTAAAGTACGAATATATTGTGAGATGCTGGGATAGATGTTGATTCATTGATTCTAAACCCTACGGGTTTTGAATCATCTCCTCAACATCCATAACGACAAATCTAAGAGATGCATACAAATATTAGGGTAGATCAATACGAAATGTAAATAAGACAAAGATTTATGTGGTTCGGTTCTAAGGCCTACATCCACAGGTCTGAGGGTGATTCACTATGATGGTAAAAGATTACAAGATTAGTCGAAAGACTTTGGGTGATCATGGAACCCGAAGGTTAACGCTCATACTTACTCTTACCTTCTTTCTCTCTAATTGTTCCCCCTCTCTCCAATTGTTCGACCCCCTTCCATGTAACAGGAAGGGTCATATATATAGCTCTTCTACGTGGGTCCCTTAGAAAGGAGCTGTTATAATTTTATCTTCTTGTGCTTTGTGCATAGTCCGCGGACCTCTTGGTCATCCCGCGGCTTCTATGCTTCCTAAGATCATCACGCTGACCAATCTCTGTCTCTCTCTCTTCCTAAGACTGGGAAAGAGCTGTTGTATCCTTATCTTCTTGTGTTCTGTGCATAGTCTGCGGACCTCTCTGTCATCCCGCGGCTTCTATTATTCCTACGCTCATCACGCTGGCATGCCTTTGTTCTTGTCGTCAGTCCAACCGACACATGCCCTTCGCGCCAGGCGGTGTCAGTCCTTCCCTGTCGCGTCTGTCAGTGGGGCTTCACCTAGCCGTTGATCACATCTTGCCTCGTGAGGGGGTAAAGTGTAATAGGGAAGTTCTTTGGTGCTACGCGGGTATACCTTCCTTTGATGCTCCTTTATCTTCGATCACTTATCTTGACAGATGGCGCACTATCTAGACCCACGGATGATCCTATGTGTCACCCACCTTTGTGACGTGGCTTCCACGTGGGGATGCTAGTACACGTGGTGAGGGAGGTAAATAAGTGTATCTACACTCCATTCGACAACAGAAGTGGCTGAGCACCCAACTCCATCTTCTGTCCGTCCGCAACACCAACAATCGTTTCCGCCATTAACGCCACCTTCCGGACCAAACAAACCCCTGAAATCCTTCTCCAAAGTCCGGTCGCAGACACTGAACTTCAACACCACTGTTCATACCCTTCTTGACTCTGTTTCCATCCTCATCTCGCGCCATGAATCTCATCAATGGATGTGAAAGAAAATCAAAGTCCATGGATGGCAGCTTCTTGATTGGAAGAAGACTAAAAATGCACCATCTGCTTGAATAAGAGAGAAGAAAATTTCTTTCGTATTTGTGGTGACAAAGAATAAAGGATGCTTTCATTACGTAGAAATTGACGTTTAGTCCCAAAGTTAGTGGGCTTTGGACGCTTTAGTCCTGTTCTCTCAAGTCTAGTACTAGGAGATCTAAATTTACAAAATCTTACACGAGTTAATCCTTTCTCGAACGATTCTGTCAAAAACCAATTTTTTCGAGGGCAAAAATACCCTCAGCTAGATATAATATCAGTTCTTCGTATTTCATTATCCATTTTTTTCATTTTCATTTCATGGAAACATCTCCAGAGCGAAGAAAAAAAATCACAAAACATGATCTCGTCGTTTCAATGAAAGTTCAATCTTCAAACATAATTATGATAATCAAACAATTACTGGATTCATCTTGAAAAATCTAAATCGTCGTCGCCATCAGTTCCTTTTCTTGAAGATAAACTCAAAATTGATGAATTTCAGCAAATTAGTATGGAGGTTTCATCAATTGAAAGTGGTATGAAAGATGAGAACATGTTCTTATCGTTTAATTTAATTTCCGATGTTATGTTATCGATTTTAGATTATTTTTTTACGATTTCAAAAACCTAATTTCATTGATTTCAGTTCGAGTTTCTGGGAAGAAGTTAGATCTATATTCCTCTAATTTTTTTTTGCTTATCAATTGGTTTTAATGATGATAAATCTTATCGGTAGGAATGATCAAGGGACGAATTAAACCGCTGGCTCTATCAGGAGCAAAACATTCCCTCTTAATTTAAGGTTTATTTCGACTTCCTTCCCTCCTCCCAAATGGATAGAACCTTTTAGAATACTCAATCTTTTAGATGATTCTCCAACAATGGAATGCAATTTAGATGATCACTGTAAAAAAATTCTCATCAAATTATCACCTAATTTTGTCAGTCAACTATTTATATCCTCTCAGCTTAAACAAAAACTAGCTCTTAAATTCTTTTATTAGGCGGGCAAACAGAAGAATAATTATTCTCACAGTTTAGATTCTTATATTACCTTAATTGGTATGCTGGCATCAATTAGAGACATAGAGGGAGTTAAAATTTAGTTGGAGAAGTTAGAGTTAGAGGTTTTTGGATGACTATTTCAACTTCAAATGCTCTGATTAAGAGTTTTGGGGTTTTAGGAATAATTGAGGAAGTATTATGGATTGGGCGGAGAATGAAAACTAATGGAACTGAGCCAATTGTTTACTTACAATTTTACGATGGATGTTTATGTGCCTGCCTCACTGTAGTATATTAGTGTATTGTCCATCACTCGTTTTTTTATGGTATATGTCTCTCGGTAGTCACTAATGAGTAATGAAATATGTTTGTCATTTCACGTCTTAGCGGTATTCAACTTATAAAAGACCAGCGTTGAAAATAGTTCCATATGTGGATGGTCATTTTTCAAATGTGATCCTTTAATAAGTAATAAAACTTCATTTACAGAACAAGCTCAAGTTTTAGTGACTTTCAGCTGCAACATGCGGACAACTTCAATTTTTGTCCCCACCAGCTACGTACTTGACTATATGTTGGGAAATTACCCATAGTGTGTTGTAGGGTCTGAATTTCAGAATAGTTAAAAAATAAGCAGAAATTTAAAACATTTTATGTTACGGTATGAGACTCGTAGTGTATTGTTATATTAAATCCAAAAATACCAAACGAGTGAGCAGCAAGTTTGCTTTGTTAGTGTTTTAGATTTCCAAAAATATTTGATCTTTATTGTCATTTAATTAGAAAAATTGTTCATTTTGATTCAATTTTAGTTAGGAGATAAGGGTTTTTCAAAATTTCACAAAAAAGCCCAATAAAGGTTCTTGATTTTTGAATTTTGAAGCAGAAGGAGATGATGGATGATCGAGTTATGAGTTTAAGATCTCTGTTGGATCCATCTGTTGCTGCCCTCAATATTGATACAAAGGTTGGTTTTTTTTTTAATTGGTTTTCCCTTTTGGTTGTACTGAATTTTGTTTTTGATTTTTTGGATTTGATTTTGAAGGGATAAAAAAGGAGTAATACGGAATTGGAAGGAGGAGGAGGATGTAAACGACTCAAAATGTGAGATCTTCGAGATTCCGGTATGTTTGTAAATCAGTAGATTTTTGTGCATTTGAATGTTATTGTTGTGTTGATTCTGTGCTAAATTGCAAATGTAAGGGGGGAGAGGGGCTAAAGGAATGGTTTCGAGATATGTTTTTATTTGAATTGTTGCCGATTTTGATAAGAATGTGGAATCTTCATTAGTATAATTGGCGCTATGGTTTCTAAGGTGTGCATTTTTTTAGACTAATTTTATCTTTATATAGTTGATATATTTCTGCACTAGTTAATTATCAGTATCTGGTAGAAATAGGAAGGTAATGTTTTCTGCACTATTTAATTATCAGTATCAGTATCCTTAGATTTTGATGTGTATATATTAAGAATTACTATTGATGCTCGCTCAAAAAGCAAGGTAATGTTTTCATTTTCGAAGTGGTCGTAATATTCCCGTGGAAAATGTGATGTTTATTGTATTGCTAGCTAGTCTAAACTATTAGTTGTGTACTTTTATCTTATTGAATTTATTTATAGCAGCAAAATTGGTTGCTTCTACATTGTGTGTTTGTTTATTCTAATTAAGTGTTAGGGGAGGCATTTTTATATTGTCCATTTTAGTTGAAGACCTTCTCTTGCTGATAAACTGAACTGGTTTCTTTTACACTTTTAATGTGTACATAGTTGTACACCTGTTGATCATTGATGTGTACATAGTTGTACACCTGTTGATCATTGATATGTACATAGTTGTACACCCATTGATCATCGATGTGTACATAGTTGTACTCCTGTTAATCGTTAATGTGCACATAATAATACCATACACACAAAAAAACAATTACTTTCTATTCTTTGCATATTTTAGCCTATTTTGGAGCTAATATAAAGGAAGAAGCAGTTGAGTATAGGCACCCATGAAACCAGGGTGTACAAAGCAGTGCACATGTAAATAATGAAGGTGTACATAATTGTACACATGTTAATCCTTAATGTGTACATAATTGTACACCTATTGTATCTGTTTATCTCTGTATATATGTGCTTGTTCTGTTTTACATGTACTTATTTTTTGTTCGATTATAGTTGTATTGTTGATATTTTCTGATTGTGTTCTCTTTTTATTCAAGGTCCCTTTGCCAATGGAGAGAGTCTCAGCCGTTAATTTGAGTTTGGCGCCAAAGCTTTATCTCCTCGAGGTTGCTTTTGAACACTATAAGAGCTTGAGTGTTCTAGAGTTCTTGGCTGATGTGAGAAAATATGTAAAGGTATGCAAAAAGTTTGTTATTCTAAATTACACAAGATTACTACTATGTAAATGACCCTATACGAAGCTATATGGTCAGAAATTATATAACTGAAACATGTGCACTCTAATGTACACCGTCCATGTAGTTTGCAATCCTCAATGTATACATATGTACTTTTTTGTACACCATGTACTATTTTCATATAGCTGAAACATATACTCCCAAGAGAAAATGACATGGAAAATCATTGATCTAAGTGAGTATGTCTTCTTTTTTTTTATCCGTAACTAGGGTGTACGAAGTTGTGCACATGTGAGAAAATGACATGTAGTTGGTTATGGAGGTTCTTAATATTATTTTCGTTTATATTATTTTGTGGATATTCAAATGGTTACCGCATTGTTGGTGAGAGTAACCAGGGTCACAGAGTTATACACATGTTGATTTTTAATGTATATATACTTATACACATATTAATTCCTAATATGTACATAGTTGTACACATGTTGATTGTTAATACGTGCATAATCATACAATGTAGATTGTTGATGTGTACGTAGTTGTACACGTGCTGATTATATCATACCTTGGTGCACCTTTGGCATCAATTCTTTTTTCTTTTTATGCATTTCATTTAGGGACTCACAAGCTCGAAATGGTTGAGCGCCCAAGCCTATCACAAGGTTTGTGGAGGTTGATGGTTCAAATCCATCTGAGTTTCCATATATTATGTTTATACAATATTGGTAGTTATGTACATACTAGTGCACTTGTGTAAATCCATTGAAATAGATTAGTTTGTAGGCGAATATTGTTGTTTGTTCTATGTTTTGTATGGATGTATATATATGTGCACAAGTGTATTTTACATGAAATATAGGTCGATGTGTGGGTATGAATGGTCGATTTTATATGTGAATGTTATGTGGGGTGCATCTATGTAATTCCAGTGAAAACATAAGTTTGTGTGTGGTTATGAATGATCAATTCTACGCATGCATGGAGAGGTGTACACATATGTACGCGCATGTAATTTCAATGAAAAAGAAGGTTAGGTGTGGTCATGGATGATCATTTTTATGCATGTTTTGCAGGGTGTACATATTGATGCACAAGTGTATTTTTCCATGAAAAATTAAATTTGTACGTGGTTATGAATAAACGGTTTCATTGATGTTTTGCAGGGGTGTGCATATTGATACATCAGTATAATTTCCTTGAAAAAGTTGGTTTAAGAGTGGATATGAATGACTAATTTCATCCATGTTTTTTTTTGGTGTATACAAAGTGGTGGACATGTAGAAAACTGATTCCATAAACTTTTAAAATTTTCTTGCAGGTGCACTTTTCTGTACAAATCAAATAATGAATAATTTTTTTTTTAAAGTGAATATTATATAGTCATATGGGTACTCTTTTTGTAGCTATCGGAAAGAGCTTTCCGAATATATAAAGTTTGTGAATTTTGGATGAGGGGTTCGAAAGATAAATCGTTTTGAAATTATTTTTATATTATTTAAAACCGGTGACGTCATCATAAGTCACTATGGACTAAACTGAAAATATTTGGACTAAATTGTAATATTAAGGGTTATTAGTGTAATTTCCATATATTTGGACTAATTTGTACCTAGTTAACTAGGTCTGGACTAAAGCGTGCCATTTTGAGCGGTTTTGGACTGAACCATTTTTTTCCCTTTCATTATACCACTCTGCCACGTCCCATGTTTCAATAGTGGGATTGACGTGCTTGTTTGTACAAACCAAAGGGCGACAAATAGAATGATCAAATTAGTTGCCATGGAAGCCAAGCAGGTGGATTTGGTGGTGTGCAAAAGAGATTAAGTGGCAGCCACATCTGAATAGGTCCCTTTAGTGCCAGGAGATGTTTTGAACATTTCTACCGCAAATACTCTCCCGGCTTCGACTTTAGCCATTCATCTCTCCAATGATCAGATTCACTTGTACTTTCTACAAAAGCACTAAAATAATATCATTAGCCAAAATATCGAGAACTAACTAACACAAATATGGGTATAATATGTAGCATATACGTGTTTATCAGTATACGGGTCCACGGTGATTGTGTTCATGCCTAGTTTGGGCGCACGAATTGAGACACCTAGCCACGGTCAGCCTTGACCGATTGGTCACACGTGTATACGGTCAACGGTGTTGTGTTTACATGCTTGGGACCCCTTGAATCTACATCTTCACCCTCCATATATGCCTGCGAAGATGGATGGTTGTGACTGATTTTCGACAGAAATCCTGTGCCGCAAAGGATTCCTAAAGGGGCGTGGTATGCCACCTTCATAGCGCGCGAACCGAGGCATCCATCCATGGTTTATCTTGGTCGGTCGGACATGGAGATAGATGGGTCCACATTGATCATGTTGATACTCTCTGGACCTGCTTAGTCTATTCCTGGACCCTTCATCCAAGATGGCGAAACGGATGCTCACGATCAATTTGCGACAAATGCACGTCGCAAACCCTAATTAGGGTTTCCGGCCAGTTGCATGCATGCTAGTTTGGTCGACCAAAATTGCACCCTATGCTCCTCATCTGGAGAGGTCGACCATGTGGGACACATATTGGATCGACGGTGAATACGCCAATACCTACCTGATGGCTGTGGGTTTGATCTAAGCCATCCAAACATGCCGGTGAAGTTGGATGGTCGTGATTGATTTAAGACCCTTAGCGACCCTTAAAGCATCACGCCGGCCAAAATTTGGGCGAACGTTTGCTCCTCCTTGGCTAGTTCGTGAGATGGTCGTCTATGCAGGTAGAAAGGGGGCCCGCCGGTGTGTACCATGGTACTTGTCCGACCGGTCTTAAAGCAATCCACGTCGTCCAACCGTGTCGATGAAGTTGGACGGACGTGGCTGTTTTGAGACCGCCATTAGGGGTCTTTGCTCGTATGAGCTTCCAGGATGCTTCATAACCATCCTTTTCAGGCTGGCGTTTGGTTGCTTTTGGGATGCATGATATGCATTCGACCGTCTAAGGCAAAAACGGGCCCGCTGGTGGTTATTGCGGTGATAGACTGCTCTTTTTAGGGTTTTACTAGGCTGGTTAAATCGTGCGGCCAATTTGTGTGGTCGTGATTGTTTCTGAGACTGATATGGATAGTCCAAATTCAAATATGCTCGATCGGGCTAGTATAACCCACCGAGAGATGATTTTCTTTGTCAGAGAATGGTGTAGCTTGTACGGGTATTTCGTGCATGCCTCACTGTTGATACTTGGATATTCATGTTACTCTGCTGAGATTAACAATCAGTCATCATGCCGCACCAACAATTAGAGTTTTTCTGAGAACAACTCAGGAAATACAAGGAAATTTTATACATTAATTAATAATGCTAAAATTCACAGAATACTTGGGGATTGTTGCTACATGCTCCATTCTAGGTGTATTAATAAAGCATAGAAGAATTCATCACTTATCAAATAGCCTTATCCTTTGCAGAGTGTCGCACAAAAATTGGTTTTACAATTTTAGCCCTGAACTAAAATCCACCATCAACAAGTATGCTTGAGTGCAAACTCGTGTACAACAATTAGAATTTCGCATCAAGATACTTCCTCTTGTATTCAATAATTATGCCAACCAAGGAGATTCTTTAGTGCCTTCCAAGGTTCTGCGTAGATAGCTAGGGTCTGGAGTAAAGTTTTTGTGGGTATATCTCTTGTAAGCCCTCCCGAGACCATAAATCGGCCACTAGGGCCACCTAGGGGTTTAAAGTCTTGTTGCATACTCTAAATGCAACCGACGAGGCATAAAACAATGAGTTAGGATTTTATTTTCTAGATTTGATTTGCTCGAGGACTAGCAAATAATAAATTTGGGGGTATTTGATAAACGCATTTATGCGTCTATTTTTGATCTCAATTATATATATTGTTAGTGCTCGATTTTGTACTTATTTGGTTATTTTATGTCTTTGTAGGTATTTTTGGAGAAATAATCATGTCTGGAGAAATTGCTCCGAAAAATGGTATTTAGACCCCCGGAGAAAATTACTAAAGGCATCCGAAGAACAACCGCTAAAGGGAGGCCCATTTTGGATAAGGGATACCCAAATTACTAAGGGACACCCCATATGCTATTCGCACCCCACTGTTGGGATAAGGGGCAACTTATCTCTTCATTTGAACTTTGGGTTTTGGTGGGAAATCAAGGGGAGTTTCTGGCAGATTTAGGGTTCTGAAATTGGACGGACTTTAACGAGATTCAATCGCTGATTCTCATGGATTGGACCTGTTATGGATATACAAGGATGTTTCGGGTATTCTGTTGGGCTGGATTTGGCTAGAAACTCGAGTTGAAGTAAAACAGTGGAAAGAGAAGTTATGGGAATTACTCGAAGATTTTAGAAGAGGTTTAACCGAAGAATTTCTTGGATTTGGATTCGTACCGAATTATTACATCCATCTACGGAAGGTATTAGATTTGGTTACGCGGAAAAAGGGAAGTTTCTACAACCCAGGAAACCGGCGTGAGAAGATTAGGAAAGAAGATATCATACTCGGGTTTCTGTTTCGGGATAGTTCGAATATTTAAGGAACTACGTGAGTTATAAGATGAATACATTCCCTGTACGAGTCAATAGAGAGTTTGGACAACTCAGAAGCCGTGTAGAGAATTTCTCGTGACTTCCGGTGAAGAAAATATATGTAACATGCAAGGAAAGAAAAACAGAGATTAACTCAAGTGATAGTTGGACCTGCTGTGTATATAAGGCGTTAGTTGGAGTCATATCAGAGTATCGGGAGTTGGGGGACCGAACGGAGGTGATTGGGTAGCTGCAGAAGGAGTTGTAGATTCGATTTCTTCACCAACGAAGAAGAAGAAGAAGAAGAAGAAGAAAACCAGAGAGCAGCAAGCAAATACAGTCGCATAAAGTGTTACCTTATCTTTTAAATTCATCATCTTTGTAACAATTTTTGCAACAAGTATTTTGAGTTCGCAGCACTGCTGCTAGGGTTCCTCTGTAACAATTGGTTTGTAACAGTTATCTCCGTTACAAACTCGCTGTATTATATTATTTTCCAATAAAAACACCTTTTGAGCCATGTTTCTATCTTTTGGGTGTGTTTTCGACATGAGGAGCTAAACCCCATCACTGGGACGATGAAGAAATCCTAATATCATATGTGGGTAATTATATTTAATTCTTATATGACTTTTGAATTAATTAAAACTGAATTATGATTTTGATTATTTAGTTGTCATCTCGTTTGATGGGTCATGCTTGCTTATATGTTTTGATGTCCCATGCTTAGGATTTATAACTAATATTTTGAGAATCTTCCTTGGCAAAAATAAGAGCCCATATCTTTATTTATTGAGCTATAATTGTTAAAAGAATTAATATTTGAACCTTATGTTATGAGTTTGGTGGAATCCTGAGTCTCAGTACCTCTCGATATTTGTGGCAACCTTGTGAATATATTTTTAGTATTTTTATTTTTAAGTCTTAAATCAAACCTCAATGAGTCCGAGTGAATGACATCTTATTTACCACTATCTATGAACAACATCAAGTTTTGGTAAATAGGATTGTCGTTCACTCAGACTCGTTGAGGTTTTATTTAAGACTTAAAAATGGGAAACACTAAAAACAAAGGAAATATATATACAATATGTCACGATAATGAGAGATACTGGGACTCCAGATTTCACCATTAATCACATTCAATTGGTTCATATAATGACTCAAATTTTTTTTATCTCTTTTATTGACTCTTTTCTTTGCCAAGGTAGATTTCTAAAACATTAGATGTAAATCATAAGCATGGATTATCAAAAGTTCTTAAGATTAAGCATAAACCATCAAACTAAATCGCAACTAATCAAGAAAAATCATAAATCAATTGGATCAAGTGCAAAAAGTCATAGAGAATCAAATATAGTTACCAAACAATTGTGAAATAAGGCTTCCTCCGTTGTCCCAGTGATGGGGTTTAGCTCTTCATGTCAAAAACACGATCAAAAGATTCATTCTTGGCTCAAACGATGTTTTTATTGAAGAAATATGGGGAAAAGAATGGAAGCAGCTGAACTGCAATGTTTATATTTGTTACAAATTCACTGTTACAATGGAAACAAAAAAGATAAGACTACTGGCAGAACAACAGTTTTCTGTGTTGTTGATTCTGCGACTGATACAGAAGGTCCAATGTTCTTCGTGTTCTTCAGTTCTGCACTAGCAGAATACTTTCCTGCAACTCTTCTTTCTCCGTTATGCAACCTCCTAACTACCCCCAAAACTCCCGACCCCCTTTTCCAGGCTACCACACCTCTATTTATACCAAGAAACTCCAAATAACTCCTCCATGTCGAGATATTCCTTTCTTCGATGCCAAGTCTCGAAAATACCTTTTTCACCTCTTCTATATGCGTAATATCTTAGTTGTTGACCCAAGCTTAATCTGTATATGGTAGAGACAAATGTTAGGGAACATATTCTCTCCAAAAATCCCACGTGTAGATGGGGCAAAATGATATGCTGGTTTTTACGAAATTGAGGGACGACCGTACTGGGGAGACTCCTTGAACCGAGCGAAATGTTCAACCTTACACAAATGCACTGCAAGAAGGGAGTGATTTGAATTCGAGAGATCAATCTGTAGTACTCTGGCCTAAACCAAGACAATGGTCGTTCCAGGGTAAATTCGGTCACAAGAGATGATAGGTCGATCTGTAGGAGGGAAGTTGAGAAATGTGTGGAATCAATGGTAATCAAATATTGTAGGTGTGTTGAGAATTCTGAATATGATAATTTCTGAATGATTGAAATTTCTCAGTTGAGAGCAATTGCTCAATTGATGAGTTGTTGATCTCGTATTTTCAGTGAGACATGAAATCGTTGTATATCCAATTATGATTCAGAGACTTATTTATATTGTTGGAATTATAGACACCATGATCCCATGAAGTGTGACGGTTGATGGAATCAGAGAATGGGGAAATGGAAATCGTGTTTGAAACCAGTTGCTCATCATGCGGAGACTTGGTTGATTTTCCATCCACTACTTTTTTAACTCCTTCAACTAATTGCACGACTTGCTCATATTCCATCATGTGTATGAACACATGTGTCGTAGACCGCCAGACCAAAACCCTAGTAAATATCCCCCTATGTAACATGATTGATGTCTCGTGTGATTGTGGAGTCTGGAAAGCAGACGTGTATTTAGTTAGTCAGTTATTGACTTCATGACTTCATGGGACGATGAGTCCTTGTATTGTTGAGTCAAACGTGGTTTGGAAATGTTCTGAGATTCATGAATTGAACATGTTTGTTGAGACAGAGATATAATGTGCGAATAAGTTAACGTGAGTAAATATTTCTCATTCGATGAACTGTTGAATATTGATAATTGAACCAATATTCTTTGGTTTGAGAAAGTATTGCTCATCTGAGCAAATATTTCTCGTTTGATAAAATTATGGTAGCATGACCAAATAAAATATTAAATCAGAATACTGTTAATTGAACCGAGTATGATAAATAAAATGTTGACCACGTGATCAACGTAAAATTATTAGCGTTTGAATCTGGAATCATTAACCTTGGACTCAAAACCCTAATTTAATCAATTAATGATTTACTGACGGTTTATTAACGATTAACCATGGAGTGAAGAGGACTAGATACATGGGATTATGGGTTGACCTTTTAGTGCCTATATGCTCACATGATCAAATATCAAGGTCTCCTGAAGATCAGTTGATTTGATGAAAGGATGATTAAATGCTGGTTTAGTCATTTATTAAGATAATGCTCGTCTGAACCTTAGGTGATAAAACCTAATTAATTATGAAGAGATGAGGGACCGACCAATGGGTCATGAAAATGACCCTGGGTGGTCACGGGATCGACTGAAGATCATCTTATGAAGTTCCAAGTTGCTTGGAAGAGTTTTGGACCTAAAACGTGCAATTGCGCAAATTAGGTCAAATTGTGAAAATACGCGGGACCGGATTCTTGCACACGAAAGAGCCAATTTTGGTTGGTCAAGGTAACATGCTCACGTCACCAAGGTATTCTTAGTTCAGTTCTGAGAATTTTGATATTTTCAGATGTGCATTTGAGCAATCATTTGAGAAAATATGAAGAAATCAAGGATTTTTGATAAAACCGTCAAAAACTTCATGAGATGAAGGAAAATAATAAAGAAAGAAGGAATCATGAAGTGTGGGACCGGCCATGTCCAAGGCATGGCCGGCCGGCCAAAGAGCTCGTCCCACATTATTTTCCTATTTTTTATAATATTTTTCATGATTTTAAGGAAATGTGATAAAACCAAGGAGTTTATTGAAACCAAGGAGTTTGTTGAAACCAAGGAGTTTTGTTGAAATTAAAGAGTTTTCATGAGATGAGGAAAACATAAAAAATAATAAAAAAAAATAAGGGATGTGTGGGATCGGCTTGAGCATGGTTGGCCGGCTAGGGCCCGGTCCCGTGATTTTTCCTTTATTTTATGTATTATTTCATGATTTGAAGGAATTTCATAATTTGAAGGAAATATCATGAAATCAAGGAGTTTCATGGGATTAAGGAAACATAAAAATACAATAATAATAAAACAAAACGTGTGGGGCCAGCTAGGGCATGACAGGCCGGCTATGTCCCGGTCCCACGGGTTTCCTTAATTTTATATTATTTTTCATGGGATCAAGGAAATATCATGAGATTAAGGAGTTTTCATGAGATTAGGGAAATAATAATAAAATAATGAGGAACCATGAGGTGTGGGGCCGGTCGGGATCAAGTCATGGCCGGTTGGCCAATAATCACGGCCCCATAATATTTTCCCTAATTTTATATCATTTCCTCAGTGTGAAGGAAATACCATGAAACTGAGGAGTTTCCTCAAAACGAAGGATATTTGTTCAAATGAAAGGATTTTCATGAGATCAAGGAAGATAATAAAATATGATAAAATATAAAATTTGGGCGTGGGACTAGTCACGACATGACTGGCCGGCCGGTGAGCCAGTCCCCTAGTGCCTTGACTATTATTTTATTATTTTCTTTCCTATTTTCATAGGTTCATCGTCTCGTCGTATTTTGAAATATTTGTTTGTTCATTCAGGTGTTTGTTAATTCATTATTTGTTGAATACATTTACACCATTTTGGTCGGGGCTTACTCGAAGGTAACTCAGATGCCCGTGTGTTGAATATTTATTACTAACCCATGGAATTCTGCTGGGAAGAACCATAAATTGAAGTAACGAAATATTATAAAAATATTGAATATTTTCCAGGGATTCAGTTAATGAATCTATTGATTTTGAGAATAATTAATTAATGGCTCTATACTTGTACGATCATCTAGGAGCATTAATTATTCAGGAGTCGAGTGATATGAGCTTGTTGAAGCGTCATATTTCTTTCATATAGTCAGGGAAAACATTGTTACATCCTGAAGACGTTATTGCTCTATACTAGCAGGCAAGCCGTCTAATCTTTCAATTATATGTAGAATTAAATACTGAAATTGCTCAGTATTCATGAGATATGACGTTGTCTCAGCTGAGAGACTACGTATCTATATACACTCTGAGGGACAGTATTCTGAGTTAGAGATTCTCATAGCATGATCTTTCATGCTTTCGATAAGAGACATGAGCCTCAACATTCATATGATTGCTGGATCAGGAACACACATAAGTATGTGTTTACGATTTTATCCTTTATCGAAAATCCACTATCTACATTAAGTCCCCTGCTTAGTGAGGGACAATCATGTTCCTCAGTCAGCACTGAATGGTGATTTTCCTGTCTCAAACAATATAAGTAATTGAACTTAGTCATCAGATAATACCTTACCGGACTTTTGATAGTACGAGCAAACCACGACTTGAATGAAGATTATAGTGGCATTATAGAGCATCGTTTAACGAGCATAAATTGGTGTTGAACCGCTAGTTTGGACGACGGGACCTTGGTCGTTTTAGGATTCGCGGGCCCAGCCCAAAAGGAAATCCTTATAAAATTAGGTTTTAGAAATTAAATTTGATATAAAAAGAATTTATCCTTTTTTTTTTTAATTTCTTCTTCACATGAAGAGTGCTTCATCACGCCTTCATCACCTTCACGCCAGGGAGGAGGAAAATTTTCACCGGAGTTTCCAACGCCGCCGACCGTCGCCACCACCGTCCGGCCAATTTTCGGCCGACGCCGACCAGGTAAGCGCAAATTTATTTTATTTTTGCTGATGTTCATGAGTTCTATGAATTATTCATATCTTGACCATGATAAAGTTATACACATGTGCATATATGAGTGTAGGTTTCGACGAAAACCCTCGTTTTTGAAAACGTATGTTCGTTTGATCGTTAGTTTTGAAATTAATAATAATCCCTGATTTAGGAGAGATTTTTCTTTATATATGTAGACCTAGGTCCAGTGATAAAACTTAGTTTATGAGCTTTCATGTGAATCAAAGTTTTATCATGAAAAGATGAAATTTCGCGAATCCGAAATAAACCCTCGTTTTAAGGAATGACGATGATACGAAGGAAGTTATATATATATGAACTTGTATCCAGTGATAAAATTTTGTTTATGAGCTTTCATGTAAATTAAAACTTTATCTTGAAAAGGTGTGAGCTTTCACAAAACTGAAATAAACCTTTGTTTCAAAGAAAGACAATCGTACGAAGGAAAAGAGATTATATATATATATATAAAAAAAACCATGGCCTATTCATGGATATTTTTTTTATGAAACCATGGACCATCCCATGAATTTTATTTAGCGAGCCTTGTTCACATCAAAAAGTTTTTTTTTTTACGTGAGTTAATCACGCATATATATTTTTATATATATAAATATAAATCAAAACTTGAGTTTTGTGTAGTCGTTAGAAGTAAACCATTATTTATGATGAAATAATATTTCAATTTTCATAATTCCATGATGAATGTTCATGCAGTGGAAATATTCATCATTTTATGAAAAATATGAGTTTTTTGCTCATCTTTTATAGGTTCGAAGAAGCAAGCAAGTTTTTGAAGTGTTTAACTCTTACGTTGTGATCACTGTTAGTGGAATCATAAAAAGGTAAGAGTTGAGAATTACCAGTTTGTAGATGCTCGCATGGGCATTGTTTCCAATTACTTCATCCCGTTGACGTTTGCATCTTATATGAATGATATACTGAAGCGGAACATTGTGTTCATGTTACAGCTACTTTGCAAGGATGTCTGATTCTCAAGCCAATGATGCTTCCAAAGATGATATGTGTGTGGACAATGACGCTTTCAGGGAAGATTCACACATAGATGATGATTCCTCTAAGGATGATTCATGCACGGAAGAGACTTCTATTGGCGAAGACGAGACTCCTGGAATCAAGAACGTTCCAAACATAGAGGATGCCTTCTTCATAGATCAGGGGCCTGAAAAGCATCTCAAAACTCCAGCATTTCGTCTTCTGATAAATCCCAGAGAGGTTACTCAGAAAAAATTGGTGACTCCTCAGGCAGCTATTCGGTTCTGTCTTGAACAAGGATATTTTTCTGCATCGATTATTGAATTCAAGCTTTCTCGACGGCCCTTGGAAAAGTTTTCTGGATGGGAGAGGTACATGCTGGGTTTTCCTTGTGTTCGAGCTAAATTGCATGATGCACGAGTAATACGAGCCATTCAAGCTTCTGAAGATTTATTCATTTTTTATGATGCATGAGGTATTGTAGATTTACTTGCTCGATGGTGTATTCCAACTCACTCTTTCATATGCAGATGGGGATAGTTTACCATTACTTTAGAAGATTTAGTTGCTTTGTTACATCTTCCAATCACGGGGAATCTTCCTGAAAATCTTTTTTCACCAGAGGAAGTTTCCATCTCTAATATCTTGACAACCACAATGGAAGAGATCAATAAGGCGTCTGGCATCAAAGGTTGTTATGCTCATTGGTTAATATACTGGTGGCCAAGAGATACTCCTCTGGAGTGGCATGTTGATGGTACGTTATCTATTGCTGCTTTCTTGTGCTTATGGCTGTCCAGATATGTAATTGAAGATGATGGGAATTTGTTGAAGCCATTCGTGATTCCTTTTGTGATCAAGATGGCTCAGGGTGAGCAACTCCCAATAGGTATCTTGTTCCTAGGTTCTTTGTACTCTAACTTGGACTCCTTGATCATGGACTCTAGTATCTCAAACGGTTTTATGAAGATTGAGTGTTATGCTAATACAATGTTTCTTCAAGCTTTGATGTGGGAGCACTTTAAGAGTTATGAACCTATTCCATGTACCATTTTGCAAGGATTGAATACTGTTTCTCGCTATGTTTTCTCTGAGAAAGCTAATGCCAGGATCATGCGTTGGTCCACAAAGCAACCTCGGCTCAAGACCCGCTTTGTTGATGTCTGGATCGTGAATCTGAATTCATCTTCCGCCCAGAGGTATCAGTTCCCATTTACATCTCTCAGTTGAGAATTTTTAATGATGAAGAGAGCATGACTTTGAAATCTGGTGCTGATTTGGATGACGGTGAGAGAGCTTTTATGCTAAGTTGTACTCCTGGTTTCCTGATATCCATAATGCATGGTGAATTTTCAGTGAAAGAATACAATATTGATAAAGAATCTCGACAAATGGGTATGGATCAGTGTGTTCCTACTTTTCGAAAAAGAAAACTCTCAGTTGATCAGCTCATGACCCGTATGGACCGCACACATGTGGAAGGAAGCGAATTCTGGTTCCCCAGTTCTGTGAGAGTTTCATATGTAACTCCGGGTTACATAAACTTTTGGGATCAACAACTCAAGCATTTACTTGATTTTTTAAGAGTTAATAAACCTTTAGTGAAGGAGCCTCCTTCTCCTGAGATGATTTCTACTATACCAAGATTGAAGCATTTCCCTGGTAGTGATAAACATAAAACGTCTCCAGGATGTTCACAAGTAAGTATTTTATGAAGTCTTCATAAGATTATGATGATTGTATTTTGATCATTGCATCAAAAAAAATTCACAGGGCGGTTGTAATGTAAGACCGCGAATTGAAGTAAACCTCTCGGAGGCTGAAGCAACTGTTCATGGCGGAGAAGGCAGGAGAAAGAATTACAAGATGTTACCTAACACCATAAAGTCCCCAGTGACTTGTTTGGTGAGTTATCGATCTTTCTTTCATCATGACTTCTTCTCATCCACATAATAAGGATCTTGAAACCAACTTTTGCTATTCTATTGCAGAATTTTACTCCATCGAGTATTGACGGTCTTCAGTTCTCTGTTGATGGGAAGACGGTTTCTGACTAAGGTGTTGAAGAATTAATCTGAAGTAAGTATTTCTTCATATAGAAAATTATGATGCTTAGTAAATAAAATGCTAGTTATTGAGAATATATCTAGGAGGATGTTTCCATGGAAGTGGAGAGTACTGGTGACGCTCGTTCTAAGAATGGTGATAAAGAAATCTCCCAGAGTTCAAAACCGAATGAAAGTAATGGTGCTGTCGATGTGGGTGTGAGCAATTCTGGTTCTTTGAACGCTTCGGAGACCACCCAAGTAAGTATTTATCTTGTATTTTATCCATAGAAGCATAAACTTGTTGGTTTATGAGTTAATGAATGAGAATGAATGCAAATATATGAAAAGTTTTGCCGAAAATATGTCACCAGAATATTCAGAACTCAGCCTCTGAGAAAAAACGCCGTAAAATCTTCGTCCGATGTCAGATTTTAGCGATCCACATATGTATCCTTATGCCCAGGAAATTTCCAAGCTCTAATTAACAATATTTTCGAGTTTTGATCCTATTTAGGAGTCTAAATCGACGAAACAGTAAACATCCAGGAGATTTTCAGCTGTCATGTAGTCCAGAGTTTCGACCATAACGTTTTAATCATTCATCCGATTGTTATGAAATTTTGATATGTCGTAGATAACATCCATACGAAGAGAATAGTATATATCCCAACCTTATATTCTTCACCAATTGCTCCCAGTTCATCATCTTGTACAGGGCAGTGTAAAATATCTCCAGGCGGACTTGTTGTAAAACGAGTTCTTGCGACTTTCATGTTATTTGCTGACGTCTAGCATGTATAATAAAGAACTTTAATGATGCTAGACCACTTGTATGCTGTAGTTCATTAATTCTTTTGGTTTTATACTTAGATGGTCCTAATCTCATGTAATATTCGTATTAGGTGCAAAATACCGAAGTTGAGAATGGAGGAGCCAATAATGATGAAACAAGCAACCCTGAGGCTATCGATAAAGAGGCAACCATCTCTGTACTTCAATGCCATGAGAGTGTTTTTGCTGGAGTAATTAAGGAGACTGAGACTTCGATTGTTGTTGCTTCAGTGGTGGAAAGAACTGAGCCGTCAGTAGAAGAGACTGAAGAAACTGTTGCTGCAGAGGTTGTTCCAGTAATTGAAAACCGTATAGTGGTGCATGAATACCCAAGTGCATGAGTTTCTTTTGATCCCCCATTTGATGCATCACTCCCATACCATGAACTAGTTGGTGGATTCAGCGTTCCCGTTGGATATTCAGTCTTATATGATAAAATATGGAGAAAGTTCGGTCACATCGTCATTACTAGAGACCCAAAGAGTGCTTATTCTTTGACAATGCAAGTAAGTGTTATCTTGCATGTTGTAAATTATATATGCACTAGGGTATGAAATACTATGACTCCAGATGTAATCTTTGATTGGGAGTTCAACTTGGAGAATTCTGAGAGACTTGGCTTCAATGTGAATTGGCTTCGTAAGAAGATGAATGATATTAAGGACTCATGTGAAAACAACATACCCTTTCCCAATGACGCAGTGATAGAGAAGGAAGACAAAATTTCCAAACTGACTGAAGAGCTGAACATGGAGAAGGTGGCTTTCCAAGTCTTGAAGGAAGCAGAGGAGCAAAAATCTTGCTTTGCTGATTTCCTTTGATTTCTTTTCATAATCTCTTGAACTTCTGAACTTCTGAGAGATGTGAGGTTTTATTTCTGGTTTTGATTGGTTTTGAATAAGTAGATGATTCAAGATTTCTTTGGATTTGATAGAGATTTTTTTTAAGTAGACTGAATTTTGATAAATTGCTGGATTTAAATTACTGAATGCAACAATACTCCAAATATCCAAAACCTCATACGTCAAAGGCCTTTAGCCAATTTTCGTGTATCACGGCCACTCCTTCCTTGCCATCCATGTTGATCAATCTGTAGTATCCACCTGAAACAGACTTAGAGATCATGAATCCTTCCCAATTGGAATTCTTTGCAGAATGGGAATTACGCTTAGTTGCTTTGAGAACCAAATCTTCTTCTTGGAATTTGTTAGGCTTGACCGTCCGTGCTTTGAATATCTTCTGATGATTTGGAATTCTTTGTGTAGTAGAGTTCCATGGATGTGGTATGTATGGACACTCGTCTTGAGGATAGTATTTGAGATACTGTTTGTCATGCTTGGATATATCTTCAGCAATAAACTTTTTGATGGTATGCTCAATTTGAAGAAGTTCTGAGCTTAACCATTTAGTGAAATATTGCTGAGGCGAGGTTATCCATTCATAGCATTTTGAAATTGCTAAGTTGTTGGTGGAGTAGGGCCCTCGAATCAAAGCGATATGTTTGAGAACTGATAATATGGACATATGAGGAGGAATAAGACTTGCCTGATTATGAAACCTTTTGATAAAAGCATTTGCATCTTCTTCAGGATTTTGTGTTAGCTTTGTCAAGGCTCTGACCTCCTTTAAATACTCGAATGGTGAAGTATCTTCTTTTTCTTCTTCCGAATCAGAGGTTTTTTCAACAGAAAAATGTGAAATTGAAAGCATTGGCGTTACCTTTCCAGCATGGATCCATGTACGTACAAGGATCATGTCATATCCTGGGTCTTCCAGGGTTATGTAAAACTTTGTTTCCGTCTAGACTGAGTTTATGTTCACCTTGAGAGTAATGTGGCCATAAGCATCTCTAGGTGTTCGTTCATGATCTGTGATTGTTACTGTAGCATGAATGACCTCTTGTCGTGTGATACCAGCATCTCTGAGAGTTTTTAGAGGAATAATATTGACAGCGGTGCCAACATCAATCAGTGCTTGTTTGAACTCATTTCCATTGAGATGGACTGTAGTGAGAAGTCCTCAGTCGTACACTTCTTTGTCTGTTGAGGGAGGCTCAGAAAATGTTTCTTGAATCAACAAATGCTTCCCTAACATGATGTGATTCAGTGCAACGAACATGTCTCCCCTTTAATCTTTTGATAAGTATAGCAATTCGCAGACATGCTCGATTAAGGATTAAACTTCTTCTTTGACAGGTGGTTCAGAAAGAGTGAAGGTTCTGACTGGGAGAGGGTCTCTGTTCACTCCTTCAGTCCCCAAGTTGAGTTCTCCTGAATCGATCTTTTCTTTAAATATGCGCTTCAAAGTTCTGCAATCACTTGTGGGATGGTTGAAAAACCTATGGAAGCGACAGTAGAGAGGATTTTCCATGGCCTCTTCAGTTGGATCTTTCTTGACATAAGGTAGTTTGATTGTGCCGTCTTGAATCCAGGCATCTAGAAGCTCAATAACTTCCTCAATGTAGCAGGGGAAATCAGGTGCCTCTGGATCAGCTTCTGTGTATTGAGATGGATTTTGCGCATTATCTTTCTTTTGTGCCTTTGCAGGAGTTGAGGAAGCATGCTTGCGCGGTGGCTCAGACTTTCGTTTGTTCCCTTCCGTAACAGCATTTGTGGAAGGTTAGAGGTTGTATTGTTTGTTGATTAAATGTCTGCTACCTCGAGTCTCTCGTGGTTCTTCAGATTTTGTAGTCTTAGCTCTTTCCAATAAAGCAGGCGCAGTAGTTGCTGATCTCTTGGCCGCTTTATGAAGTTCTGAGAAGGTCTGGAACCTGATATTTTCTAATAGGGCTCTGTAGACTGGAATCATTCCATTGATGCACAAATCCACGAGTTGTTGCTCCGTGGCGTTCAGATCAGGGAAATCCAAGGCTTGAACCCTGAACCTTTTAACATAATCGTTAGGATGTTCGTTGCGCCTTTGAAACATCCTTCCAAGGCCAGAGAGGGTGATTTTCTCTGAAATGAAGAAGTATTTCATTTAGAAAGCATTAACCATTTCTCCCCAACTTTTGATACTTCCTGGTGCGATGTTGTTGTACCAGGTATATGCTCTACCTTTCAGAGACTTTGAAAATTCCTTCAGATGGACAATATGGTTGTGCTCATGTTCACCCAGTGCTTCCAGAAATTGAGAAACATGTTCTCGAGCATTGCCTGTTCCATCATAAAGTGTGAAGGTTGGAGAGGTGTAACCTTTTTGCAGAGGAATTCTTTGCGTAGCAGCAAGGTATGGAGGTTGGTGACGATGCTCAGCATGCATTTTATCTTTTCCATAATCCTCCAAAAGTCGTTCCAAGTCTTCACGAGTGATGAAACTGGATGGATCTTTCGCGGGTGGATTATCTGCAGCCTTAGGAACTTCTTCATCATCTAATACATGGATCAGAGTGACTTCGGGATCAGCATCTGAAGACTTTTCCTTAGCTTTTCCTTTCTCTTGACTTTTCTCTGACATATTGTCTGTGAGAGTCTTGACATAGTTAAATAGTTCTTTTTGAGTGGTAGACATATCATTCTGATTTTTGGCAAGAGTTTCTTGCACTTTCATGAGGTCACCTATGGTAGGTGGATTTTCCCTGACTTCTTCAGGAGACCGACCGAAGAGTGGATTATTGATAGCTCCAGTGCCAGTACCAGCGTTCGGAGGAGTAGTAGTAGCGAGTTGCACCGGAGGAGTGGTAGTAGCAGGTTTCACCGGAGGAATGGTAGTAGCAGGTTGCACCGGAGGAGTGGTGTTATCAATACCACTAGAACTTGCAATATTATAACCGGGCGTTGAATCTGGTTTGGTAACTGAACCGGACCTAAGACCGACCATCTTTGTGATAAGTGAATTTGTAACCTAGAGAATGATCTCCCACTGTGGTCGCCACTCTATAGATCGGCAAAACGATTTGTTGATTTTTACGGAATTGAGGAGACGACCGTACGGAGGAGACTCCTTGAATTGAGCAAAATGTTCAACCTCACACAGATGCACTGCAAGAAGGGAGTGCTTTGAATTCGAGATATCAATCTGTAGTACTCTGGCCTAAACCAAGACAATGGCCGTTCCAGAGTAAATTCGGTCACAAGAGAGGATGGGTCGATTTGTAGGAAGGAATCTGAGAAATGTATGGAATCAATGGTAATCAAAGATTGTAGGTGTGTTGAGAATTCTGAATATGATAAGTTCTGAATGATTGAAGTTGCTCATTTGAGAGCAATTTCTCAATTGATGAGTTGTTGATCTCGTATTGTCAGTGAGATGTGAAATCGTTGTATATCCCAATCATGATTCATAGACTTATTTATATTACTAGAATTATAGACACCATGATCCCATGAAGTGTGATAGTTGATGGAATCAAAGAATGGGGAAATGGAAATCGTGTTTAAAACAAGATGCTCATCGTGCGGAGACTTGGTTGATTTTCCATCCACTACTTTGTTAACTCCTTCAACTGATTGGATAACTTTCTCACATTCCATCGTGTGTATGAACACACGTGCCATAGACCGCCAGACTAAAACCCTAGTAAATATCCCCCCATGTAACACGATTGATATCTCGTGTGATTGTGGAGTCTGCAAAGCAGGCTTGTATTTAGTTAGTCAGTTGTTGATTTCATGACTTCATGGGACGATGAGTCCTTGTATTGTTGAGTCGAATGTGGTTTGAAAATGTTCTGAGACTCATGAATTGAACATGTCTGTTGAGACAAAGATATAATGTGTGAATAAGTTAACGTGACTAAATATTGCTCATTCGATGAACTGTTGAATATTGATAGTTGAACCAATATTCTTTGGTTTGAGAAAGTATTGCTCATTTGATGAATTATGGTAGCATGACCAAATAAAATATTAAATCAGAATACTGGTAAATGAACCGAGTAAGATAAACAAAATGTTGACCACGGGATCAACGTAAAATTATAAGCGTTTGAATCTGGAATCATTAACCTTGGCTCAAAACCCTAATTTAATCAATTGATGATTTACTGACGGTTTATTGAAAATTAACCATGGAGTGAAAATGACCGGCTACATGGGATTATGGGTTGATCTTGCGCCTAGATTCTCACGTGAGCAAATATCAAGGTCTCCTGAAGACCAGTTGATTTGATGAAAGGATGATTAAATGCTGGTTTAATCATTTATTAAGATAATGCTCGTCTGAACCTTAGGTGATAAAACCTAATTAATTATGAAGAGATGAGGGACCTACCAAGGGGTCATGAAACCATCCATGGGTGGTCACGGGATCGACTGACGATCATCTTATGAAGTTCCAAGTTGTTTGGAAGAATTTTGGACCTAATACGTGCAATTGCGCAAATTAGGTCAAATTGTGAAAATACGTGGGACAGGATTCTTGCAAGCCAAAGAGACAACTTTGGTTGGTCAGGGTAACATTCTCACAACACCAAGGTGTTCGTATCTCATTTATGAGAATTTTGATATTTTCAGATGTGCATTTGAGCAATCATTTGAGAAAATATGAAGAAATCAGGGATTTTTGATAAACCGTCAAAACCTTCATGGGATGAAGGAAAATAATTAAAAAAAGAAGGAATCATGAAGTGTGGGACCGGCCATGGACAAGGCATGTCCATCCGTCCAAAGATCTCGTCCCACATTATTTTCCTATTTTTTATGATTTTAAGGAAATATGATAAAACCAAGGAGTTTTGTTGAAATTGAAGAGTTTCCATGAGATGAGGAAAACATAAAAAATAATAATAATAAAATAAGGGATGTGTGGGACCGGCTTGAGCATGGTTAGCCGGCTAGGGCCCGGTCCCATGTGTTTTCCCTAATTTTATGTATTATTTCATGATTTGAAGGAATTTCATAATTTGAAGGAAATATCATGAAATCAAGGAATTTCACGGGATTAAGGAAACATGAAAATATAATAATAATAAAATAAAACTTGTGGGGCCAGCTAGGGCATGACCGGCCGGCTATGGCACGGTCCCATGGGTTTCCTTAATTTTATATTATTTTTCATGGGATCAAGGAAATATCATGAGATTAAGGAGTTTTCATGAGATTAGGGAAATAATAATAAAATAATGAGGAACCATGAGGTGTGGGGCCGGACGGGATCAAGGCATGGCCGGTTGGCCAATAATCACGGCCCCACAATATTTTCCCTAATTGTTTATTATTTCCTCCGTGCGAAGGAAACACCATGAAACTGAGGAGTTTCCTCAAAACGAAGGATATTTGTTCAAATGAAAGGATTTTCATGAGATCAAGGAAGATAATAAAATATGATAAAATATAGAATTTGGGCATGGGACTGGTCACGGCATGACTGGCCGGCCGGTGATCTAGCCCCCTAGCACCTTGACTATTATTTTATTATTTTCTTTCCTATTTGCATAGGTTCATCGTCTCGTCGTATTTTGAAATACTTGTTTGTTCATTCAGGTGTTTGTTAATGCATTATTTGTTGAATACATTTACACCATTTTGGTCGGGACTTACTCGAAGGTAACTTAGATGCCCATATGTTGAATATTTATTACTAACCCATGGAATTCTGCTGGGAAGAACCATAAATTGAAGTAACGAAATATTATGAAAATGCTGAATATTTTCCAGGGATTTAGTTAATGAATCTATTGATTTTGAGAATAATTAATTATGGCTCTATACTAGTACGATCATCTAGGAGCATTAATTATTCAGGAGTCGAGTGATATGAGCTTGTTGAAGCGTCATATTTCTTTCATATAGTCAGGAAAAACATTGTTACATCCTGAAGACGTTATTGCTATATACTAGCAGGAAAACTGTCTAGGAGCCGTCTAATCTTTCGATTCTATGTAGATGTAAATACTGAAATTGCTCAGTATTCATGAGATATGTCGTTGCCTCAGCTGAGAGACTACATATCTATATACACTCTGAGAGACAGTATTCTCAGTCAGAGATTCTCATAGCATGATCTTTCATGCTTTCGATAAGAGACATGAGCCTCAATATTCATCTGATTGCTGGATCAGGAATACGCATAAGTATGGGTTTACGATTTTATCATTTGTCGAAAATCCACCATCTACAACACGAAACTTCCCTAGTATTATTCTCATTCCCTGTTTCGTCAAAATCTTCTTTTTTTTATCGAACTAAATCCATTATCATCCCTGTTTTATCGAAACAGGTTCAGCCCAGTCCAAACTTCATTAAATCTCCAAGTAAATCTCTCCTTTCACACGTAACTTCAAGAGAATAGCCGAAAATAACTCAACTGCCCTGTTATGTTTCTGATTGATATCTAGCCAATTTTAGTTGAAACAAATGCCTATACTAGCTATGTTTAGCTTAATCAAGTTCGCCGAAACCAATTCATGCGATTAAATCTAGCCCAAGACTGTCCAAATATCCATCCCTAAAATTCAACCCTCACTGCAAATATTTTCCCGCCAAATCAAAATTTCAAAAGCTAAGGGATGGAGTGCCCTAATCTGTTCGTGGACTGCCTTTAGCACTGTGGTGTAAATAGCAATGAGGTGCCCTTAGTAATTTGGTACCCCTTATCCATTGTTGGGGTCCCTTTAGTACATGACCTGGGGTGGAAATAGTAATTTTATGGGACGTCTCCAACACACTTCCGGTGAGCCTGTAGTACATCTTCTGGGTGCCTTTAATAATTTTCTCTCAGGAGTTCAAATGCTACTTTTCGAGCCATTTTTTCCATGCATGTTTATTTCTTCAAAAACACCTACAAAGACACAAAAAGCCATAATAAATATAAAATTGAGCACTAACAACATATAATATTGAGATTATAGCAGACACAAAAATGCGTCTATCAGCGGCCGTAAGAGATTTCACCTAATTAGATTACTCTCCTCTCAGATAGTCGGCTTCACCAGTAACAAAGACAAAACAGGAAGTCTATGTTACGCAGGATTAGTTTGATAGAAATGCAAACTCAAAGTATTTATAGACTAGAAAGTTTGGACACCAAGGAATTTCCAAAACCGAAAATATTCTCAAGATATTTTTCATTACTCCACCAAATTCGGTTTTCATAATTCATGTGAATGCACTGTCCAAAAATAATGATCGAAATCTCCTTGGAAAATCTTTAATTAGCAAATGCACATTACTAATTCTTATTTTCCATATATAATTAAAAACCCTTAATTAAAAAGATTCTTAACTTATTTAAATTCGATCTTGGGATTTACTTCCTTCTTAGACGTTAAGGAATATCTTTGAACAATATAGAATAAGCATTAATGCACCGTGTTCAAAGTGTGTCGACTGTAGTTGCAGGAAACCCTACACTACACCCTTGATAAGAATTTACAGTAATTAACACATATTTGAAGATTAAAAACAACACTTTCTTATTAAATTCTCAGAAATGTTTACAAGAAATGGAAGAAATTAAGAATACAACCGATCTCTTGAATTTTCTCTATCTTCAAGACTTTCTCAACACTCAAAAAATACATCATCCTCTCTTTAAATCTACAGGGTCTCCTTATATAGGGTAATTACATAGTGGATGACAGCTAAGCTGTCCTTTAATTTCGGATCTGACCTGCGATATTCTCGCAGTAGTTATAATACCAACCCTCGCAGGTATTTGTGAAACTCGCAGTATCATAATTCTTTTTCCGTTTTTTGTCTATCGTCCTCCATTGAATCATTCTTTCTGTTATTTGCAACACTCGCAATGGGTTGCTGATTAACTCGCAAAAACTGTCGCTATAAATATCGCAGAAGTATTGATGTAGCGATATTTTGATCCTACATCTTGCCTCTTCTCATGTCTTTTCTGCAAAAGAGAAAAGGTCATGAGAAATTGAGATCTTTTGGAATGTCGCAGCTATCTATCTCTTTACGCTCTTTCATTCTGACATGCATCTGTATCTCTCGCCAGATTTGTTACACGTATCTTTTTATCCATTCAACATATGACACGTCCTTTTCAACCGTTGCGCTCCAACCGTTCACGTCTCTCCCTTGCATTAAATGTGCTTATCTTCTCGAGAATCTTTTCCTTCTATAAATACTTCTTTCCTTCTTTTTACTTCTTCTTTCTATCTCTCTGCAATTTCTCTGCAATTTTACTGTTCTTCCGTAAATTTCGCATCTGTTACTGTTGTATTTTTTCCTTCAATCTTCTATCATTTTCTTCATTCACATACTTACTTTATTAAAAATGGCTCCCGCTGGTCGCAAATACATGGTCTCCTTTGAGGAAATGCAGAAGCAGCTTAAGGATAAAGGTTTTTCTTTATCCACCTTCCCTGATCAAAACCCTAAAGCTGAACTTTCCGTTAAACTATTTTCTAATCATCCAAGTTCGCGCGAGAAGATTATAGTCTCGCTAGGTCAACTTGAAGATGGCCTTCTTATTCCTCTTTGAGATCCTGAACTTCCTTTTTCTAATGAGATACTTTCTCATCCCAAATTCTCACGAGCCATATATCAACTGGGTGGGGATTGCATTCGTCTGCTGGTGGAGTATGCTACTCACGGCGCTGGGAAATAATCTCGCTACCTTGATATCGCAAAGAATCCTAAATTCAAAGATGTTCCAATTATTCCCGCAATGTATATTGTAGATAATTTCTTCATAAACTACGACATAATACCCATGAAGAGGGATAGCACCTGATGGGGTGTCCGCTTGCAAAAGAAAGATGATATTACGAAAAACAAAATTCTTATGTTGGACATCAACTGGCATACTGGTACTAATCAAGGTCCGCGTCATTCTAGCGATGACAAATGGTATATATTCCCTTTAATTTTAGAGGGCTCATATATCTCCGGTACCCATGCTTTACCTGCGAATCTCGCAGAATACCAGCCGTGGGTATTCAACTGGCCTGAGAGAAATAAAGAAGTATGTTTTCTTAATTTTTTGCATAATAAATTACCATTATTATTCTCTTCATGTCTTTAGATTTTCGCTGACTATTTCCCTTTTATCAGATTGAAAGGTTGAAATCCAACTACCAGAGATTAGGGAAACCTGCTACTTACTTAGCTCTCAAATCTCTCACAGATGAAGTAAGAAATACTTCTTTATAACTCTTTAAAATATATTGTTGCCTCTATTTCTTATCTTTATCTGTGTTCGCAGGAGATTGAAGAAAGAGATCTTGTGAAGCTTGCGAGACCTAAAGAGAAATCCACAGTTAGTTGCAAGGGGAAATCTACTGCCCCTCTCAAAGAGAAGTCTGCTGCCCCTCGCAGAGAGAAATCCGGTGCTCTCCTTCAAAGAAAAGAAAGATCCAACTCCCTTCCTATTCATATCCCCAATCTAATGAAGAAAACTCGGGTGATGACTTTGATGATGACGATGATGAGGATGAAGATAATTACGATATCTCTTCCATGAAGGATTCTTCCCCTCCTGAATCTTCTATGACTCAACTGTCCAAGATTTTTGGCGATATTACACATGGTATCGCAAATGATTATGGAGATAAAGCTCTTAGTGGGGTATCTCAGGCTCTCGCTAAAGTCTGCAATGCTCCCATACTGGCTGATAATGATTCTCTCCAAGGAATCTCAAGATCAATGACTCTCAGTCTCTTGAATTCACTTGGTATTCTGGTACGTTTCCACTTCTTCACCATATATATGTATTCATTTCCTCGCCAAATATTAATTTATATTATTCTCTCGCAGACTGGAAGAGCTTCCTTTGATGTTGCCTCAGACTTGGAGAAGAGATGCGCATCTTTTCGCAAGAAGAATATTGTTCTTCGCAAGAAGAATGTGGAATTGGAATCTGAGTGTGCTAGTCTTCGTGGGCAATTGGAATCTGGGTTTGCTAACCTTCAAGAAAAGATCAAGCGGTTGGAAACTGAACTTTCTTTCTCGCAAGATAAGGTCGCAAGCCTCCAAGCTTCGAATAATCATCTTTATGGTAATAAATCTCTCTCTTTTTCCTTAATCTTGTATTCATTTGCATTTTTTCTTATTTTTCTTCTTCGCAGATGTTTACGGCCTTTCTGACGAAGATGTATTCCTTCGTTCTTTTCCAAATCCAATAGACAATGATACTATTTTAGAGCTTCTCAATAACTCTTTGTATAATCCCTCCAATGATAAAATTAATTCTCTTTACATAGATGAACTCAGGTCTAAGCTTCGCCTCTTAGAAACTGACCATAGATCTTGTTTAGACATGGATAATAAATTCAAATGCTTTTACCATAATTCTAAGGAAAAAATTAGAAATTTAAGGGCCAAGAATAGTGATCTCTCAGACGATAAAGATCGTATATCTAGACAAGGAGCTCAAACTTTAGCGTATTTTCATAAAACCCTTCTTGAAGTTCAAATTGAAAGAGATAGACTTATCTGCGATAAAGAAATTCTTGTTAAAAGAGAAAGCCAAATCCGTTCCCGTCATCTTATTAATGATGATAATGAATTTGCTTGGGCTGCAAATATTCTTGATAACGCCAGAGCTAACTTAGGTGTAGATATTAGTCTTCATGTTGAACAAGCGGCCTTAATTAAAGACATGATTTTTGAAAGAGAAGGTTGCTAATTATTCTTCCTCATTAATTTCTTGTTGTTAATCTTCTTATCTTTGCAAAATTTTCAATTTGTTATTATATACTCGCAGGAGATGAGAAGAGATATACTGAAAGAATTGGAGAACTTGAAGTTGATAAGAATCAACTCGCAAAGACTCTTGTTGCTCGTAATGAAAAATATTCAAGATTGAAGGACCAATTAAAGATCTCTACTTCAAATTTTAGTAATATCCATGTTGGTGTTCGCAATGACTCTGTCAAGAGGGTTTGTGACGATCATAACATCTCTCACTCTTTGTATCCTTGCCTTACTGAGGAAGTTCCAACGAATACTCCAAATCTTATTATCTCTGACAGTGAGGTCGAAGAATCTGGAGAAGATGAGGGACATAGTGAAGATGATGGTAAAGAAGGAGAGAAATCTGGCGAGGATGATGATGGGTCTAATTAGTCTAATCTTTACCTTTTAATCCCTCTGTAATATTTGTTCATTTATCTCTTTCTCCTTGTAATATACTGTTGCGAGTTTCTCCAGCTTTTAACATTCCTTAGTGTATAAATTTCTTTTGCTTCTATTTGTATAAATCAGAAAACAATTCTTTTCTACAGTATAGTTAATCATCATGATTATTAATCTTTAACTTTCTGGATAAATGTATGTTGATGGTGGAATTATGTTCAGGGGTAAAATTATAAAAGCCAATTTTTGTAAGCTGACGTCCTGCAAAGGATAAATCCTTCAGGCGATGAATACTTCTCGCCATATTAATTCATTGGAGCATGTGCAATCATCCCTGAGAATTAAAACATACCCAGAACGGAGCATGTAGCAACCATCCCGATGGAGCATGTGGCAACCATCCCGGTTTTCTGTAGGTATACAGCATTACTATTAATGTTTTAATTAAAGCCTTGTGTTCGACGTGCAAACACCCGTAGGCTACCTGACGGCAGGTTATACTAGCCCCGTTGAACGCATGCAAGACTACCCATGTTAGTCTCACTTGCTGAAAACAAACCCAAAAATATATCTCATCCGTCCAACTTCGCAAGCATAGATGGAGGGTGTAGATATAGATTCAGGGGGTACTGAGCATGCTACCATGATCACCTCGGACCCACCTTCATACATGACCGAACGGTCAAGGCCAACTACAGTTGGTCCTTCCAAAACGTGCGCTCAAAGTGAGCATGACGCACGGCTAGGGTTCCTTTTAATCGTGAATGTCCAACTTCGCAGGCATAGTTGGACGGCTTAGATTATACCCTAAAACAAGTAGTGAAGTGATGGTACACCATTGGCGGGCCCACTTTCTACCTACATGACCGACTACCTCATAGGAAAGCCTTGGTGAAAGAAACGATTGCCCAAACAAGGCTAGATTAACGCCTTATGCAGGTTGAGAAGATCCAAAACGATCACGACCATCCGACTTCGCAGGCATAGTTGGATGGCTTCGATTGCGCCTAGGGTCATAGAGCAAGCATGTACATGTTCACTGTCGACCCAAGATGTTGCAAACATGGTCGGTCTCCCCAAAAGAGGCGCACGCAACCCAAAACCGATCGCCCAAAGTGGCCGGTCCAAAACCCTAATTAGGGTTTGCGGCGCAGAAACATATCGAGCATCCATATTCGCAGGCTTGGATGGAAGGCCAAGATGGAGACTTAGAGGGAACCGAGCATGCTAGCATGACCACCGTGGGCCCGAATTCATGCCTAGATGGTCGTCCAAGGTCAGTGATAGACGAGCACCTTGGTACGCGCGCCCAAAGGTAACATGTCACGACCCCTCCATAAGTTCTAATCTCGACCACTCGTCTTTGACACCTGAGTCGAGGGGCTTAGATCAAATCTTGGCGAGTCAAGCAGGCATGGGCATGAGCATCATTGTACCGCCTCCATGTAGGACTGATCGGTTCCTCCATTGGAACTCTCTAAGCATGCAAATGTTTGGGCCGAAAGAGGCAGCATGCGCGCCTCCCATCCAACGATCGCAAGCAAGGCTACGAGCCATCTCGTCCGTCCAACTTTGGAATCTTGGACGAATGACTTAGGGTACGAATAAACCATCAAAAAAGGTATCACCATGATCACCATCCGTCACTCTTCTTCACAGGGTGATCGACCAAGGCATGGCCTGTCTATACAGCCTCCAAACGGTCACCTGAAGATGGATGCATGCGATGTTATACCAAGTTCACGGTTCACCCTGCACTATTTTCTGTGGGTCCCGTGATCCACGCACTCGAGATGTTAATCACATCACAACTGGGGGATACAAACTGGGGTATTGGTCTGGTATTTTACAGCGTGCAGCGTGCAATATGCCATCACAAGATCGTGTCAGGGAAACATGGGCGGTTAGCGATGATAGGAGAAGTGGGCAAGCAACCGTGTGGCACTAACACACAATTCCATTTCCTCCATCACTCCACTTCCTCCACTTTCCCATGAGAGACGTAATGAAGGCTTATCGACTTGTATAAATAGGTTCTCCTCCCTATTTCAAAAACAAAAGTCCGAACAACACAGAAAACCAAGTGTTAATACCATCGTATTCAACATCCAGAGCCTGCCTACAACATTTTCTAGCCTGCTCAACCTTCTGTTAACAAGTCATCAAATAGCCTTCATCTTCATACTCTCAACACCTTCTTCGCTTCCCTCCCTAAGATCAACCTCACATCCTTCACCTGTGACCGAAACAAATCTGGAACGGCCGTGTCTTCGGTTTAGGCCAGAATTGTACATATTATCTCTCGAATCAAAGTGCTCATTGTGCAGCACATTTGTTGGAGGTTTAAACTCACTTCTCATACACACACACCCAAAATTACCTAAACCGGCAGAAGTAGTTTTCTCCCACAAACAATTGGCGACCACAGTGGGAGGCTAATCTCTCGGTTGTGAAGTCGATTTCTTCAATACCAATTCAATTTCTCTGATTTCAAGAATGCTGGATCTTAGGTCCGGATCAGCAACCAACGATGGAGTTAACACCGACAACATTTCTGGTGGCGCTGATATCCCAATTACTGGTGTTATAGTGCAACCCGCCAGTGCAACCAATGTGTCTCATGGGATCGCGTCTTCTATCATCAGTACCAGTGGAGCAGGAGCAGATATTCCATCAGGCGTGACACCTCCCATTACAAGAGCCAGAGCGGCTGCAAATCCAGGCATTTCCTCAAGCATGACATGGAGAGACAAGAAACCCTCGCTAAAGCTCAGCCAGACATGGAGACCACTCAGAAGGAGGTACTCACCTTCCTTAAAACATTAACCGATCGATTACCACAAGAGTCGAGACAGCCTCAAGGGACAATAAGAAATACGTTTAGCACACCTGGAGCAGGTGCCTCAGTTACGCAAGCCTACCTGAACGAAGAGTCTTATGCTGCTGACAACGCAAGAGAAAGGGACGAGCATCTCATGGAAATAATCCACTCGTCCAACTTTATTACACGTGAAGATCTGGAGAGACTCCTCCAAAATTGTGGCAAAGAAAATCCGATGGACGTGCATCGACACCAGCCTCCATATCCACAAGACGTGCAGCGGATTCCTCTTCCCAGGGGATACACCTCCCCTCAATTCATCCTTTACGATGGTACCGGTAATGCTCGTGAACACGTCTCTCGATTCTTAGAATCCTTAGGAGAACATGAATACAATCACGTTCCCCGCTTGAAGGAATTCTCCAAATCACTTACGGGGAGAGCCTATACGTGGTACAACAACATCGCACCCGACAACATATCCAATTGGAGTGAGATGGTCAGCGCGTTTTACAAGAAGTACTTCTTTGTATCTGAGCAAGTTACTTTCTCAGACCTGAGGAGAATCTCCCAACGGAACAACGAACATCCAAATGATTTTGTCAAAAGGTTCAGAACAGAAGCGTTGGACTGCCATGAACCAAATGTCACGAACGACAAATTTTGGTGGAATTATGCATCAACGGAATGATACCCATATATCGCGCCCTGCTGGAAAACTTGGGATTCCATACGTTCTCAGAGCTCCATGAAGCAGCCAAACGTTCGGCCACTACCGCCCCAGCATTATTAGAAAAACCAGGATCGTTCGGAGCGACGACTCACGAGATAATCGGGGAAACAGGCGCCTCATCAACAAGCAATATAATACTGGCCCTTCTGTCAGTGTATGAAACGAAGGCGGAAAGAGAAAAGCTCCAGCGGCGGCAGAACAACTACCCAAGCGTGCGGCTCAAACGCATAAAGCTTCGCCTCGAAAGGGAACATGCAAAGATCCTGCGCAGAGCACCGAAGACACAGGCTTCCCGTTTCCGATAAATGAAGTAATAGAACTCTTGGAGGCATGGATTCAGGATGATGCTATCAGAATACCTCCTATCAGACGTCCACCGACTGAGAAAGACATGGCAGACCCTAAGTACTACCGTTATCATAGGTTTGTCCACCACCCAACTAAGGATTGCAACAAGCTGAAATAAATATTCAGGGAAAAGATAGCAGCAGGAGAGCTTCAATTGGGAAATAAAGGAGTTCACAGAGACCCCCTTCCTGTCCGAAGTTGCATGATCACTGGAAGCTCTGTGCGCAAGACTGTACAATCCATGATGGAACACCTGTGTGAAATCTTGTACATTTCCAAGGTACAACGTCAAGATATATTCATGGCCCTCAACCGTATTGTGTCAGGAAGGCGCTCGTATCCAGAAAAGGAAGTCGTTCCAGCATCTCAAGCCCCCTTGGAAAATAGCATCAACAAAGGAAACTGGGGACTTTTGACCGTCGCCCATCTGAAAGATGTCAATTTCGATGGCACCTTAATCGATGTAGATTCTGAATTCAACATTGTTACTATCAAGACCCTGCAAGCTGCGAAAATCTAAAAGCAGGAGGCTACCCGTGGTCCGACTGTGATCAAGAGCCCAGCAGGAGAATTTGTGGATGTCTACGGATACATCGACCTTGATGTCAAGATTGGTAACACTCCAACACAAGCTAGATTTCATATAATTAAGGAACATCCGGATTACGACATGATTATGGGGCGCCCATGGGTACACAAGGCGCATTCCTTACCAATCTCAGTACCTAGAAGAATCTCCAACAAACCAGCTCCGATGATTTCCAACAAACCTTGGAGACTCGAAGACTGCCTGTTGCTTCCATACCAACAACTCACAGGCATAACGCAACTCCCTGGTGAAAGCCCTTCGTCCTGCGTCAAGAAATTTCGATCCCAAGTAAGTCTCATTGAACGACCCTCTTTGCAAGTAGTGGATGATTTTCCTGCTAGACCACCGGGGACTGTTTCACCAGACAGGCGGGCCACCACCAAGAGATGTGAATGGAGTGCTGGCCCCTTTAAACGCTTCACCAAAAGTTTGGAAGCAGTCAAGAATGACACGTGTTAGAAGCAAGCTGTTATACCAAGTCCAAATCCGTTTCAAATCGGAGATATGGTAGCAAAGGTAACCACGTTCCAAGTTGGAAACATGGCAGTAAGAATAACTTCCCAGTCTGATATGCCTGCAAAGGAAGAGGAAATATTCTTAGTGGCAGATGTTATCTTGGGCGATTACTGCAAGATCATCAATGCAGACGAACTCGAAGGTGTGGTTGTTCACTCACGATGGCTCAAGCCCTACCTTACCTGAGAACACGACATCACCTCTCTAATTCCCCGGGGGATTCTCCCAACAATTTTCCTTTTCACAATATTTGTAATTCCTTCAAAGTGATGGCACTGCTTGCCTTCATACTTATTAGGGTTTCAATATTTCCTCAAGTAATCAAGATTTCATTCCTTTTATAATTTCTCAAAAAATCACACAAAGTTATGAGTCACCTTCAAACCACCATTACGCAGAAAGAAAACCCTAAACCCTCATACCGAATCTTCATACCAGCCTGGTGATATGGGAGGAATAAGACATGTAAAAGGGGAGGAGAAATGTATCCTACATGATCTACTTCAACAGATCCAGACTCGCGTCAAGGGGCACAAGCATAAAAAATATGCATGTTTCGAAAGCAGCACTGAATAAAACTTTGTTCAAGACAAGTGAGCAAAGGATAAAACTTCAAACTCAGCCGCCACTGAGTATAAAAAAAAATACAAAGAAGAATAACAGGGAAACTCAATTGCTGGTTACGTCTTCATCACTGTTGGGATCCACATATTGTGCCGCTTTCTCCAGAGACTCCTCAACTTCTTCGGGCACAGCAGTTACCTCCTCAACATCTTCAGCATGCGTATCCTCTGCACCTTCTACAGAATCCATTGCAACCGCGGAAATCGCGCCAATCACTTTCGGACGTTCAGTCTCATCAGTATCAGGGTCGAGGATTATCACACCACCACGTATCGGGTAATCACACTTCCCATCACCCGCAGGACCTTCGTGTTCAACCCTCCGTTTCTTCAACCGAGATGCTAACCCTTCAGCTCTCGATCTTACTGGTGCTTGTGAAGACTCGCGTTTCCACTTCGCCCGCAACGCTTCTTCATGTCTTTGTTTCTCCTCTATATCGATTGCAACTGAAAGAGCACGGAGCCGCCCCCTGACAATGGTTAAATGCAAGACAGGCATTCCCTGTACGGCATGTCTGACTTCACAAAGTGGCAAATCAATTTTAGCCATCACCTCTTCATGTGCGTTAGCTTCTGGCTTATCAACTTCAAAACTTTTTTCTGAAGAAGCTGCAGAGTGATCATCACCAACTCCTTTCATGATGTACTGCAAAAAAGAAAGTAAGATGAGTTACGGCGGCACATAAAAAATATTCTAATCATAACTATCGCCGATCGATTAAGAAATCAACGTGTGAAGCAATTCCTAAGATGTTGAAGAAGATCGCCTAATGAGAAGAATACAGAAAACTTCTTTATATGCTTCACGATCCAACAAGATCCCAAGGAGAAAAGAAGTCCGCCTTGCCGCTTTCTGAGTCTGTTGAGTCGGGATTGTAATCAACAATGCTTATCGAATGCACGATGCTTGCTAGGCATATGAGAAGGCATACATAAAGAGGAAGGCCAAGGTGGATCGACCCATCAAGCTGTACTTCCCCAGCCGAGCTTTACCGTTGGAAGTATCAACTCAACCGGCTCCAAGGCGTTTAGCACAAGTGACATACCTTCTCCCACACGGTAAACATGTATTTTACTCCGGCTTTAATTATTTTTGTATGCAAATTGTCACCATCTCATGCCTACCCTACAATAGTGTAATCATTGCATGCTAGGCAGGGGACTTAATGTTGATGGTGGAATTATGTTCAGGGGTAAAATTATAAAAGCCAATTTTTGTAAGCTGACGTCCTGCAAAGGATAAAGCCTTCAGAAAAGGAATACTTCTCGCCATATTAATTCATTGGAGCATGTGCAACTATCCCTGAGAATTAAAACATACCCAGAACGGAGCATGTAGCAACCATCCCGACGGAGCATGTGGCAACCATCCCGGTTTTCTGTAGGTATACAACATTACTATTAATGCTTTAATTAAAGCCTTGTGTTCGACGTGCAAACACCCGTAGGCTACCTGACGGAAGGTTATACTAGCCCCGTTGAACGCATGCAAGACTACCCATGTTAGTCTCACTTGCTGAAAACAAACCCAAAAATATATCTCATCCGTCCAACTTCGCAAGCATAGATGGAGGGTGTAGATATAGATTCAGGGGGTCCTGAGCATGATACCATGATCACCTCGGACCCACCTTCATACATGACCGAACGATCAAGGCCAACTACAGTTGGTCCTTCCAAAACGTGCGCTCAAAGTGAGCATGACGCACGGCTAGAGTTCCTTTTAATCGTGAACGTCCAACTTCGCAGGCATAGTTGTACGGCTTAGATTATACCCTAAAACAAGTAGTGAAGTGATGGTACACCATTGGCGGGCCCACTTTCTACCTACATGACCGACTACCTCATAGGCAAGCCGTGGTGCAAGAAACGATTGCCCAAACAAGGCTAGATTAACGCCTTATGCAGGTTGAGAATATCCAAAACGATCACGACCATACGACTTCGCAGGCATATTTGGATGGCTTAGATTGCACCTAGGGTCATAGAGCAAGCATGTACATGTTCACTGTCGACCCAAGATGTTGCAAACATGGTCGGTCCCCCAAATGAGGCGCACGCAACCCAAAACCGATCGCCCAAAGTGGCCGATCCAAAACCCTAATTAGGGTTTGCGGCGCAGAAACATCTCGAGCGTCCATCTTCGCAGGCTTGGATGGAAGGCCAAGATGGAGATTTAGAGGGAACCGATCATGCTAGCATGACCACCGTGGGCCCGGCTTCATGCCTAGCCGGTCTTCCAAGGTCAGTGATATACGAGCACCTCGGTACGCGCGCCCAAAGGAAACATGTCACGGCCCCTCCATAAGTTCTAATCTCGACCACTCGTCTTTGCCACCTGAGTCGAGGGGCTTAGATCAAATCTTGGCGAGTCAAGCAGGCATGGGCGTGAGCATCATTGTACCGCCTCCATGCAGGGATGATTGGTTCCTCCATTGGAACTCTCTAAGCATGCAAACGTTTGGGACGAAAGAGGCAGCATGCGTGCCTCCCATCCAACGATCGCAAGCAAGGCTACGAGCCATATCGTCCGTCCAACTTTGCAAGATTGGACGAATGACTTAGGGTACGAATCAACCAGCAAACAAGGTATCATCATGATCACCCTCCGTCACTCTTCTTCACAGGGTGATCGACCAAGGCATGGCTTGTCTATACAGCCTCCAAACGGTCACCTGAAGATGGCTGAATGCGATGTTATACCAAGTTCACGGTTCACCCTGCACTATTTTCTGTTGTAGGAGCGGAATATCACAGCAAATGATAACTTACGAGATTGTGGAGAGAAAATACATTTTGCGAGCAAGAAGGACATTTTTCGAGCAAAGGAAACCACGAAGGTTCGCAAGATAATCTTCAAATCCGAAATGGCGGGACAACACAACGGTCATCTATTGTAAAATCATATAAATAGCCATTTAGGCATGAGAGGAAGGGAGAGACACATTTTGAGAGAGAGGATAATTTTAGGAGGAGAGAGAAAATGTTAGGAGAGATTTATTTTCTTTATCATCTTCTTCCCCAAAATTCTAGAGCTCCAAATATTCATTAATGGAGTCTTAATTGTAAAATCATGTAATCACATACAATCACTAGTGAAGCACCGTGGATGTAGATCATATTGATCGAACCACGTAAAAATCTTTGTGTCTCTTTATAATTTTAGTACCTTAATTCTTAGTTTCATATCAAATTAATTAGGTTTAGGAATCATTTTAATGGATTCTAATGAGGGTGTAGTTGTGAGATAATCCACAACTACATAATTGGCGCTAGAAAGAAGGGAACGAATTGAAGAAGGTTCAAAGAGATTGGCTATCGTGATAATTAGATTTCACTGGATCTAAAAGTTTCAAGATCAAATATGGAAAGCTACAACGAAAATATCATGATCATTCAACAAATAGAGAGAAGGAGATATGTTAAGTGGCGTATGAAGAAAATAACAGCAAAATTATGTCAACAAATCATCAAAAAGGACAAATTTCTTCTCACTTTTCTTATTCTTCGTTTTATTTTTCAGATTTGGGAATTTCAAAACATAAAATCTAAATTTTGCTTTTTATAAAAATTTGATTTCTTATGAAAGTCTTGAATCTAAAATTGTTTTTCTACGAATTTGTGGTAACCAAACTTCATTTTACGAATTTGTTTAATGAATCTCTGAAAATGTCAAAATTTAAAGATTTTCTGTTGATTAGAGATTTACATCTCGTAAGAGAAAAAAACAAGTAGATTTTATTGAAAGTTTACTTGCTTATAATATAAAAATAAATTAATTAATATTCATGGTTTTGTGAGATTATCCCCAGCAATCATCAATAGCTGATGCGAAAAAAACACACAATATAAAGTTGTTCATCGAAATCACTGGGAAGACATCAACCGAAGTCAACAACTTTAAATGGATTGGAGAAATCAACCAGCGTAACATTTCCGCAACGAGATGGCTGAATTGAATTAATTATTATGGACCTTGCCAGCAACTTTACCCAAAGGACAAAACGTTATGCAAAGAATATTTGCGAAGAAAACAAGTGTAACAATGAAGAAAGAGATCAGAGTGAACAATTGAGCTGTGAAAAGGAAGTTTATCCTCATGAATTCGATTACCAGCTATATGCATATGTATGAAGATTATTGAGCTAATAATTTATCCAACGTTATTAGTTCCTGTGAAAGGGAGAAGAACATGAAAAGAAATCTAACAGATGAAGACGCAGAAAAAGAATGTGAACAAATCAACGTCCTCAGCGATTAGTGTTGCCAGCAAAACTTACTTCACTGACAAAAAGAATAATTTGTATCAATCAATATCTGCGAAGGTGATAGTTTCAGCGATGATGAAAAATTAGATAAAGACGAAGAAAGTTTTTGTGAAGAGCAAATAAAGAAGATATTTTGTGAAGAGGATTTTTTCTGTCATCAATAAATTAATGGAGAAGATATCTGTGAAGAAGTAGAGTGGAAAGGGCAAAGGAAGAAAAGGTTCTGCGAAGAAATTTTGCGAAGTTCACTTCAGATAAATGAACACCAACAAAGTATTTGGAAGAAATCATTTTGTAAAAGAGGAAACTTGCTTCTTACAGCTAAGGCATCTGTGAGACAAGAGACAATACACTACTTGAGTTACTACAACAAGAGAAATCCTAAAAAGACCAACCATATATCGATGTACGTTATAGCAGGTGAAGAAGGGATAGTAAAGTAATGAGATAATCCTTTGTGTGAGATGAAAAGAAGGACGGTATTACTCCAAAGATGCAAAAGAACCAAGAAATTATGCGAAGTTCTCTTGCGAAAATGGACAGATACTTTATGATGGAAGAGAGAGAAGCACAACAAGAATCCATTCTCATCAGTGATATATAGCACATGCTACTATCATGGCGATAAATGAAGCTGCAGCAAATGGCACAAGTTTTGCGAATAAGATTTGCGAATAAGTTTTGCGAAGAAGAAAAGACGAAAGGGAAAATTATGGAAAGAATGGCCTAGTTGAAGCAGTTGGATGAGCAGAAACATCAAAACAAGAGTTTTTCATCACAGTAGCAGCTAGGTTACAGCAACTCAAACAATTTGAAATAAGATCGAGAATATCTTTTGGCATAAACAGGTTCTGCGAAGATTAGCTACAAAGTTATCAGAGGATCAACTTTCATGAATTGCAAGCTGTCAAGCAAACCAGCCAAAGGAAAAACAATATAAAGCTGCGAGCAACATAACCACAGTGAGAAAGAAGAAATCAATGGCAAGAAATGTTATCTTGACTCAGACTCAGAAATCTTCATTACAATATTACATCAAGCAGAACTCTCATAAGATAAGGGAAAGACTCAGAAATCTGCGAAGCTATCTACAACATACGAGTTTGAAAACTTGAGATCCAACCTCATCCTTGCACAACATTTTTACTTCGCAAATGTTTACTATACACATAACAAAACCGAAGACTAAAACATTTTGAAGAATGGAGGTACCATACAAGAAGAGAACGAACAAGAAGCAAACACAGATGATATTACGTACCATACAAGAAGAGAACGAACTAATGGCGGACCAAAGAAATAGACATAAAGAAGAGATAATATTAGCAATGACGATCAAATCAATAAGGCAGAAGAGAAAAGAGCATGCGAATAAAACATTCACAACAAACTTGCAAACCAACCCATGACGGAGAGGCACCAGTAGTGATTTCGAGAAAAATCACCAGAGACACATGAACTCAAGGTTGTACCCATAGCTACGAAGAAGATAACTTAATATCAATGATTTAAACAAAGATCAGTCAGGAAGCAGGATAACTCAATATCAATCAACAGAATGTTCCAATGAGAACAAAAATAAGAAGCCAGCATTGATGGTTAGCAAGGAAGGCTATGAGTTAGAGGACTCATGATCGAATCTCCACATTCGCAAAAACCTTTTTGCACTTTGCAAATGATTGCCATGCGAATATTCGCAACACTAATACTTCTACTCTTTGCACTTCGCAAATATTTACCTTGCGAACCTTCGCAGCATGAATTTATATCGTAAATATTTCTTTCGTAGATGTTAACTTCGTACAAATGTTTACTTCGCAGATGTTCTTCTACTTCGTGTAAATCATTACTTCGCAGACGATCGTTTACTTTGTGCAAATTATTACTTCGCAAGAATTTTGGATATTTCGTAAGAAGAAAATGGGAGATTATTTCACAGACATATTTCACAATAAATTGCTAGAAAAGTTGGTATGACACAACATTATACAATAGGTAGATCAAGAGACAACAACAAGCCGAAAAAAGTAAGTACCATTTACTTAAATATTTTATTTACAAAAGACAAAAGATTTTTTATTTTATTCCCCAAAAGCGATATACTCGCAAGATTTTTACAATTTCTAAGATTTCAAAACATTTCAAAGATTTTTTAGATTGGTGAAAAGTGATACAATCGCGAGATTCAAAAATAAGTTCATCGCAAAAATTAAAAGATTTCAAAAAATTTCAAAGACTTCAAAATTGCAAAAAACAGAGAAAATTCAATTCCTATATTTCTATAGAATAATTTTGATTTAAAGATGTGATATGGATACTTCTAATACTTCTGATACTAAACATTTCATGAAAATATTCAACATTTTATATACATGAAAAATTTACGATGAATTTTTAAAAGGCGAAAAAATACCGCCATTTACGATTAACTTTCGAATAAAAGACCGCAATCTGTGATCAGCCTCCAAAAAAGAAAGAGAGCCGCAGAAAATTTTATACAGGCAAACCTTTGTGGAGTACACCCTAGTTAGCGAAGCTATAATTCGTAAGAGGCAAAGTCCTAAAGTACGTCATTTAAGGGGGTACCTATAACGTGGCTAAGGGTAACCGGAACACCACCAAGGGCCCTTAGTACATGGTAAAAATTTAGGGGTACAACCCAATAATGGGGTACCTATCCGGGTTAGACACCTTGGATTCTCACCTAATCTAGCGACATTACGCAATATAAAATGCGGTGTAAGAGGATTTAGGTTGGGCGACTAAGGCATACTGTCTTTCCCAAGAAGTGAAGAAAACGATCAAGGCGCCGAGGTACACGGTTGAGTCAAGAGTGTCGGGTGAGGTTGAACCACATCTGCCATTTTTGACAAGTCTTGGCAAATGATGCACTTGGCCCAAAGATACCCCATAGGGTGCAACCTCGTAACTATAAGCCCTATAGGCAAAAAGGATAAGAGGTTGCGATCAAAAGCTGGTTGTTGGCAGAACCGGATGGGAAGAGCTAACCTTGTATGGTCGATGTACGCTTCCTTGAAGGGGCAATCGTCGGGGAAGATAAAGGGCAGCACCCTCCATTAGGGAGCTGATACGTGCTATAAGACGCAAATGTCACGAGCCTTCTTGTTTGCGAAAACATAAAGGCTTGTCATATTTGTGCAACAAATGAAGTTCTGCGAGCCTTCTAAAAAAAAATAAAAAATAAAAATAAAGAACTCGCAGAACATAACAAAGAAGTTAAGATGAGATCAATGGGTCACTACATGAAAGTATAGAGACGTCATGCGATTTCATCGCAAGACGGCAATGTCATGGGGCTTTATGTTCGCAAGAATATTTAGGCCTGTCATATTGTCGCAACAATTCCTGAAGAGGCTAAAATACTATACAAAAAAGCTAAGGCAAGATCAATGGGTTTTTGCATGAAAGTGTAAGAACGTCCTGCGATTTTGTCGCTACAAAAGAGGTTGCAAAATAAGACCTTTACTTAGGAAGGCATGATAAGACCACAGCAATTAATGAAATTCATTACAATCATTGAAGAAATTATACAAGAATATACATCATGAAGTTTTGAAGAGAAGACAACTTCGTCAAGATCATTGAAGAATTTTGAAGAGAGTATATATCAAAGAAGACAATTCCATCAAGATCATTGAAGAATTTTGAAGACAATATATATCAAAGAAGACAATTCCATCAATATCATTGAAGAATTTTTACAAGAATATATATCATAAAGTCATAGCAAAAGAGGCGATTTCATTCGCGATCAAAGAAGAATTTATATAAGAAAATACACAAATAAACTTACGAATATAATTATATGAATAGAGGAAATTCAAAGATATATCAATTTTACCGCAGCAAAATGAGCTAAGTAACACAAACATTAGCTATGCATTATAATAGATAAGTATTCACATCATACAAGCATCATATTTGCATCATACAAGCATCATACTCGCATCATTCAAGCATCATATTTGCATCATAAATGCATTGCATAAACATTTCATGGCATAAGAATCGCATACGCATTTCATAACATAAATATTATATTCGCACAAGTATTGTACAAAATTTTACAGGAAAATACCACGAAACTTCGCAGAAAAGTTCATAATTCCCAGGACTATTCAAAGTTCGTAACACTATATTCGCAACATTATATTCGCAACACTATGTTCGTAACACTATATTCGCAATAGTACATTCGCAACAGTATGTTCGCAATAGTACATTCGCAACAGTATGATTCGCAACAGTATGTTCGCAGTACTATTCGCAGCACTATTCAAGTTCAAAATGCGCAGAAAAACTCAGGAATTCGTAGAAATATTCAGAAGATAACAGGGTTACCACTTGAATCAGAGGCAACATAACAATAGAGATGCAATTTAATTATTCAACATTTTCTCAAGAATTCTCTTTCGAAGATAAAGAACAGAGGCAACTATGGATACCCAAGAAAATATTTGATGTTCTTTATCTTCTCAGCAAGAATCCTCACCAAAAGTGGAATAATAATTTCACATGAACAGAGGCAATATTTATCACTCTCTTAAGGATACTTCATACTTCTTATATATTTCGAGGATTAAGTACTTCTTATACTTCTTCAAGGATATTTTATATTTCTTATACTTCATACTTCTTCAAGATACTTCACATACTTCTTACTTCGCAAGATGATACTTCTAATTACTTCTTAAAAGCTTCAGAACTTCGCAAAAGAATAGAGGCAAGTATATACTTTTTGAGTTTGATATTCTTTCGCTCGTTCCTTTATCAACAAAGATCAAAGACTACTACAACGGATTTTTTCTTAAAGATCGCTCTTCAAGCAATATTCAAGAAAAAAGAGGCAAGATGTAGGAGCGGAATATCACAGCAAATGATAACTTACGAGATTGTGGAGAGAAAATACATTTTGCGAGCAAAGAATATTTTGCGAGCAAGAAGGACATTTTGCGAGCAAAGGAAACCACGAAGGTTCGCAAGATAATCTTCAAATCTGAAATGGCGGGACAACACAACGGTCATCTATTGTAAAATCATATAAATAGCCATTTAGGCATGAGAGGAAGGGAGAGACACATTTTGAGAGAGAGGATAATTTTAGGAGGAGAGAGAAAATGTTATGAGAGATTTATTTTCTTTATCATCTTCTTCCCCAAAATTCTAGAGCTCCAAATATTCATTAATGGAGTCTCAATTGTAAAATCATGTAATCACATACAATCACTAGTGAAGCACCGTGGATGTAGATCATATTGATCGAACCACGTAAAAATATTTGTGTCTCTTTATAATTTTAGTACCTTAATTCTTAGTTTCATATCAAATTAATTAGGTTTAGGAATCATTTTAATGGATTCTAATGAGGGTGTAGTTGTGAGATAATCCGCAACTACATCTGTGGGTCCCGTGATCCACACACTCGAGATGTTAATCACGTCACAATTGGGGGGATACAAACTGGGGTATTGGTCTGGCGGTTACAGCGTGCAGCGTGCAATATGCCATCACAAGATCGTGTCAGGGAAACATGGGCGGTTAGCGATGATAGGAGAAGTGGGCAAGCAACCGTGTGGCACTAACACACAATTCCACTTCCTCCATCACTCCACTTCCTCCACTTTCCCACGAGACACGTAATGAAGGCTTATTGACTTGTATAAATAGGTTCTCCTCCCTATTTCAAAGACAGAAGTCCGAACAACACAGAAAACAAAGTGTTAATACCATCGTATTCAACATCCAGAGCCTGCCTACAACATTTGATAGCCTGCTCAACCTTCTGTTAACAAGTCATCAAATAGCCTTCATCTTCATACTCTCAACACCTTCTTCGCTTCCCTCCCTAATATCAACCTCACATCCTTCACCTGTGACCGAAACAAATCTGGAACGGCCGTGTTTTCGGTTTAGGCCATAATTGTACAAATTATCTCTCGAATCAAAGTGCTCATCGTGCAGCACATTTGTTGAAGGTTTAAATTCACTTCTCATCCACACACACCCAAAATTACATAAACCGGCAGAAGTAGTTTTCTCCCACAAACAATGTATCATACGATAATGTCTACATAAATTTATCATATAATGATGAATAACAATTCTATCATTCTATTCATTCCCATACTTGCCTCTGTTATTCATCTGAAATATGAAATAAATTGAGTAGAGTTTAGACATTAGTTGTGAATAAAATCTATTTAATTATTTTTTCCTCAATCTTTGCGATAACATCGCGAATAACAGTTGCATATTTTTATGATCTCTGAGTAAATATCTCAAATCTCATGATCTCTGTATTAATTTCGCAAGTCTCATTATCTCTGCGTCAATATCGCAGTCATTCAATCTTGATTTCTTGTAGTCTTATTATGCCTTCCTAGTTAAAAGGTCTTATCTTGCCACATTTTGTATTGGCGACAAAATCGCAGAACGTCCTTACACTTGCATGTAAAAACCAATTAATCTTGCCTTATCTGCGTTTTGTCACTTTCTCTGCGACAATATGACAAGCCTAAGTTCCCTTGCGAGAACAAAGCCTCATGACATTGCCGTCTTGCGATGAAATCGCAGGACGTCTTTACACTTTCATGTAAAAACCCATTGATTTCATCTTAACTTTTTCTCATGGCTTGTTGCCTCTGTATAATATTTTTCATGCGACAATATGACAGGCCTAAATGTTCTTGCGATCATAAAGCCCCATGATATTGCCATCTTTAGACACTTATCATCTCCCTAATGGAGGGTGCCGCCCTTATCTTACCCCTGGTTTCCCCTTCAAGGAGGGCACATCGGCCATACAAGACTAGCTCCTCCCATCCGGTCTTAACAACAACCAGCTGTTTTCGCAGCCTCTTGTCCTTTATGACTATACGGCTTATAGTTACAAGACTGCACCCTAAGTGGGGTTTTCTTCGGGCCGAGTGCATCATATCCAAGACTTTCGAAGAATGGCCATGGTAGTTTCGTACGCCCCGGGAACCCTTTTCTCAACCGTGTACCTCGGCGCCTTAGTCATACTCTGGACTCCTTATAAGAGATCCTCGGTCGTCCAACCAGGGTATAACCTTATATAGTTGGAAATCCAAGGTATCTCTCCCGGATAGGTTTTCTTTAACCCCAACATCTCCATGACTCAGGTTCCAGCAGCGGTATAACCTTATCCCTGAGTCATGCAAAGAGATACCCCCTTATATGATGCACTTTAGGTCTTACATTTGCCTCTTACGAAATTTTATTTGTGAACTAGGGTGTACGCCATAAAGGTTCGTCTCATTCTTATATTTCTCTTGTGAATATTGCAACTCTGGTGAAATTTCTTTTTTTTTTGATGTTTGCATTTCAACTCTTGTATAATTTTTCAATTTCATCTTTTTCATTCAAATGAAATGTTCTTTTGAAATGTTTTCTTCAACAAATCATTCATAAATTTCTTAAATTTCATCATTTTACCTTCTACTTACTACCTTCTGCTTTTTCCCCTTTGTTATGTTTTGTTATTTTCTCTCCATCTGCGAGACGCTCGCCATCTATTGTTTGCATCTCATGTTGATTTTGCAATGTTCCTTCCTCTCGCCGCTCTATTGTATCAACCATCAATTTATCACCTCTTTGTTTTAGCTTAATGTTTCGTTTCCAGTTCTGCTCTTTGCTTCCCTTTCCTCGCAAGATTCCATATCAATTTCATAGCATTTCTTCCCATCAACCCAGTCTCCCTTTATTATTCCAACACCATTAGGATGAGGAAATTTAATACGTTGGCGGAAAGTTGACTCCACACCTAATATCCCATGTAACCAAGTTCAGCCAATCAGGGCATTATAAGGTGATTCAATATCCACAACACAGAATAGGATCTTAGAATATAATCCCTTTAACAGAATCCGCATAGTAATTTCTCCTTTGGGTGTGTTGGCAGTAACGTTGAAACCATAGATTTTATAGGTTGATGGTATCAGATCCTCGTCTCTTCCACCAATGGTTTTATAAGTATGATAAAATAAGATATCTACTGAACTTCTCGTGTCAATCAAAACTCTGTTAATGGCCCAAGAATCTTCATTTTCTTCATCTTCTTATTCTATTTGTTTTGGATTTATTTCTTATCTTACCACCAGTGGGTTGTCATGCATCTTTCCAAGCTCTGGTACCTCTTATGCAGTGAAAGAAATAATTTTCTTTTGTCATTCCTCTAATGGAGAGACCCTCGCAATATTCATTATCTCTCTTCCATCTGCGTCTCTCGCGAAGACTCTGCTCAGAACATTATCGTGGAAATCCTCAATAGTCTTATATGAATGTATGATAGAATTCCAGAACAAATTCTTTTCCTTGGCTCCAACCTCTATCACAAATGTTTCTGCTCCTTTTATAGTATTCACTCTGCGAATTTCTGGCGTTGGTGGCAACTGCTGAGATTGCAGATGTCCTATTAGAAAATGATTTAACTTTCCTTGATCAATCATCCTCAAAATTATTCTTTTTACATTCCTGCAATCATTTATTGAGTGACCATGAAAATGATGATAAGGACAAAATTCTTGATTTCGATTATTTTGATGTGGCTCTTTTCCCTTATTCCACGGTGATGGTATATTTTCCATCAAAATGATAGCCTCCCAAGAATTTTCTATGCTAGCATTCAGAGGTGGCATCTTAATTTCTTGCCATATTATTTTCTGACTTCCTTGCCCTCTGAAATTATTTTTCCTCTGACCACCATAAGTCTCTTGCGGCTGATCAAGTCTTTGAATTTTATTATTTCCACCGCGATTGTAATAATTCCTTTCTCTTTCATACTCCTCTTGATCTTGACTTCCCATGGCTACTAACTTCTGCTGGTTTTCAATCACCACTTTCTCTTGTTGTGACTGTGAGGTGCTCGCCACATTATTAATTATTTTAGGAAGTAAACTTCCATTTGCCGCTATTGAGATGGTGTTTGCGACTGGATATGATTCCATCTCATTTTGTTTCTCCTGTAAAGCAATGTATTCTTATTGTAGTTCTCGTAGCTCAGTCATTGTGATGGTATTTTTGACTCTGAAAACTTGAACATATAGTAGATTGGTTGCGAACATAGCATTAATGAAAGATAAAATGAGATATCTCTCATCTAATCTACCAGCCATTTCGCTGCACATTGTTTTCCACCTTAATGTTAAGTGCTTCAGACTCTCGCCAACCCTCTGTTTTAACCAGAACACATCTTCAATTCCTGGACGCGCAGAATTGTTACTTATGTATGCACCCAAAAATGTGGTTTGTAGATGAGTGAAAGAAGTTATAGTATTCTTGGGTAAACCCTCAAACCATTTTAGTTCCTCGCCAGTTAAGCTTGATGCAAAGTATTTGCATAACACAACATCATGGTTCTCCCATTGTAGCATACACCTAACATAGGCTTTGATGTGTTGAATGGCACATGTAGATCCATCAAAAATACTAGTTAATGCTGACAAGTTGCATTTTGGGGGTATCTGATGGAGTATTTATGGAAAGAGAATATGCATGTTTATTATTTAACTTATTATAAGTTATATTTTAATTCATTCAAACCTGTCTAATACTAAACAAAAGAGCTCTTTATATAGATAACTCTTGTAAAATCATTAATTATTCTCTAATCAATTAAAATATATTTGTTACCTTAGCTAATAGATATTATATAAAATAATAAACTACTACAATAAATATTATTAGATATTACTAAAAGATACCTAAATAATGAAAAATAAAATATTTTAAATAAATTAAAATATAACTTATAATAAGTTAAATAATAAACATGCATATTCTCTTTCCATAAATACTCCATCAGTATCCTTCCTAGTTGTACCGCTTGAGTGAATGGAGTTTTTGCTGCTTCTTCAATCACCTCATCAAGCTGTCTTCTGCCTCTTTCTCTTCTATCATTTAATATTCCCCTCATTTCTGCTAATTCTCTTAAAACTTGTTCATTCCCAATTGAATTTTGCTCCATTGGTCTTTTCAGTACAGATTCTCTTCTCCTACGCTCTTGCCTATCTTGTGTTGTGAGATTTTGATTTCCATATCCATTATTTTCTACTTATCTTTCTCCGCTATCTTCTCTTACATTTCTTTCACGAATACGCACACCGTTATATCTCTCATTTTCTCTTCTGCGATTTTCTTCTGCTCTCCCTTGCACCCTATTGTATTCTTCATTAATATTATCATTATTACGGTTCTGTTCATGTCTTATTTATCGATTGTCATGATTATTCTGGCGAATTGCCTTTTGAAATTCTTGCTCTTCTACTTCTGCTCTCAATTTTTCCCTCTCGCAAGCTAAGCATGCTTATTCATCATAATGTCTCTCGATTTCTATTTCAATTATCTGCTGATTTCTTAGAGTTTCTCTTCCGTGCAATATCCTCTTTCCTTCCTCTTGATCTTCTTCACCATCTTGGTTATTTCGTGCCTGACGCTGCTCATTTTCTTTCCTTCTGTTGTTTGGTTGAATTTCATCTTGTGGTACGTAAAGATATTCCCTTATTTCCCTTCTTTCGCGACGTCCTCCATTTGGATCATGATTTTCTTCTTCAATATTTGTTATAGGTGATCTTCTTCTTATCTCACTTCTAATTATTCTCGAACTTGATCTCGTTGTGCTTCTTGATCTTCTATTTTGTAAGCTTATGTTTTCCATTCTCAATTCATGGTTTTGCCTTGCCAAGTTTGCACGTTCTTCCGCTTCTAATATCCTTTCTTCTTGTATTCTTTGTCTTAAAACCTCTACTGTTTCATTTTCATCATCTCCATGTATTAATCCTCCATTTACTTCTTGATTTTCTACCTCTCGTCTTTCTTCTCTTAATTTTCGATCTTCTGGTTCTTCTATTAAATCTGATCGCCAAGTATGTACGCTTACTCTATCATAATCCATAGCTCTATCTTGTATTGATGTTTGCTGATTTGGCTGTTGAATCTGATTTTCTCCATCATTCCTTGTTCTATTTCTTCTTGTTCTTACCCTTGAAGATTCTCCCATTTCATCTATTTCTCTACCTGCAAGTCTTTTACTCCTCCTTACGGTTGTTGGTGGTTCTGAAGTATTTCTTATTCTCCTAGACATTGATCTTAATGAACTGTTGAAACTTGGGTAAACTCATTCACTAATTGTTCCAAATTCCTTCTAATCACAATGTCAATTTTCACCTTTTTCTTCAAACAATCATCAATCCATCCCTGTTTCGGGCGCCAAAATGTAGTTGCAGGAAAACCTACACTACACCCTTGATAAGAATTTACAGTAATTAACACATATTTGAAGATTAAAAACAACACTTTCTTATTAAATTCTCAGAAATGTTTACAAGAAATGGTAGAAATTAAGAATACAACCGCTCTATTGAATTTTCTCTCTCTTCAAGACTTTCTCAACACTCAAAAAATACATCATCCTCTCTTTGAATCTACTGGGTCTCCTTATATAGGGTACTAAGTTGTCCTTTAATTTCGGATCTGACCTGCGATATTCTCGCAGTAGTTATAATACCAACCATCGCAGGTATTTGTGAAACTTGTAGTATCATCATGTTTTTTCCGTGTTTTGGATATCGTCCTCCATTGTGTCATTCTTTCTGTTATTTGCAACACTCGCAATATGTTGTTGATTAACTCGTAAAAACTGTCGCTATAAATATCGCAGAAGTATTGATGTAGCGATATTTTGATCCTACATCGACATCTTACTCTTGCAAGTCCTTTTTCATACTTGCTCACTTGAAACCGATTTGCCACACTTCCAAACAAGTTTAGAATTGGTTCATCTGACTTTCAAGAACTATGTGATTGATCAAGTAACACTCAATCACAAACCATGGGCTTATGGTTCTTCCAAAACAAGTTTTGGTTCTACCTCCATGTGAGTATTATGCATAGTTACACTAGCTTACCAAAGATACGACTGACTAGGTACTAGGATCGGTTCCCCACATATATTTGGTATCTAACTTGTATGCACTGCACATGTCCATAGGATCGGTTCCCCCTTCCCAAAAACGTGCTGCACATGTTCATAGGATCAGTTCCCATTTATTCCATAAACCTTGATGCACCTCATACAAGGATCGGTTTCCCTTGTGATGCACTGCACCTCTTACTAGGATCGGTTCCCCTTCTCCCAATAATAAGTCAGACACTCACAAACCCGATCATACCCCAGGTGATTACTTAATATTAGTTTCACTAATAAAAGTCATACCAATACATAAGTCATGCATCATGTGAATAGTTTTACCAAGAACACAAACAAGTCATGAGCGGTTATACTAATCACACATATTGGTCGTTCATAAGATATGCAATGAAGAACAACCCCAATAACGCCTGGCGATTTCTTTTCGGTTCACAACACATATCATGAACTTACTTCCTTAGAACACATGTAAACATTGTTCCCTAGGATGAAATCCTCACCTCATACACATACATAATCACAATAGCATTCATACGATTATGTCGATGTCTTATATACAATGTTTAATGGTTAAGGAAGAAACTTTATATTGTATTCCTTAATACTATGTCTATCTAGAGTGTTCATGCTTCACAATTTTATGTTTTCAATATGCACGACTTGAAAGATATGTTAGGGAATGAAGCAGTTCAAGTCAAATATCACTAACCTTAAGTGGAAGGATGATGTTGTGGTTGTAGCTCCGTTCTTCTTCATTTCTTCAAGTCTTCGAAATACTTGTAATGTCTCATCCTAATACTTTCAAGCTAACCTATACGAAGTTGACTATAGTACATTTAAATCTAGAGACTCTTAAATGAGTTTTGGTTCACTAAAATATGACAACCAAACTTGACATAACAACGCTTGGTGGGTTTAACCGAGCAATGATCTAACAAAGTTTCTTTGTGCGGATATATCCATCTGGAACATGTGTGACCGTTATCGATGATGATGATCTGACTGACCCTCTTCCTTCGAATCCGAGCATACCAACTGCGGAAAATATGGAAAATACTGATTGGGGTATTTCTTGCCATGGATATCCCAATGCAGGTTTTCCATTCGAAATCTGCATGAAGTGTTTATCTTCTAGCTACCGAAGCATCGGTAGATTCCTAGTGCGAAAGGAATTCGCGGCTATGTACACGAAAATATGGAAGAGATATGGCCATATTGCCCCCAAGATGTGGTGAAGCATTGCTCGTCTTCTTTGGTTACCACAATGAACTGTCCTGCCTATGCTTGTTGAAATTGAAGGCACATCCATCCGCGATGTCACGGAATCAATTATTGAAAAGTGGGAAAACATGGTGTCTAGCTGTGGATCCCTAGATTTTAACGTAAGTTGGCTGCGGCATCGTCTTGACATTGTGAAGGTTCATAAATCCGGTATCCTTGCCAACGTTGTTCCTGCCACAAAAACCATGTTGGAAGAGGAGTAGGGTCTCTGGCCGTGGAATCCCAAAAGGTGGAAAAGGAAATCCAGGACTTGAAGAGTAGGACTGAAAGATATCAAAAAAGGTTGAAGATGATGCTTTCAAGGAACTACAATCTATTGGATGGGATTTTCTGAATTATGTAGTTGTAAGACAGCTGGTTTTACTTCTGTGTCTCAAATATATATATTTGTATTTGTTTTGGAGAAATAAGAGAATTTTCATTAATATGCTTCGATTAAATGAAATTTGATAACTAGGATGTGAAGGAAATGGAAAGATGCCTGGCTAGCCGTGTTATGAGATAATGAGGGGCAGAGTAACAGTTAGGCGTAATATGCCTTGAGCCATTTTCCATTGATGACTGCCTCCAGTTTGCCTCCATCTTCTTTGATGACCTTATAGTATCCACAGTTATACGCTTTGGTGACCACATAAGGCCCTTCCCATTTTGTGGAGAATTTTGGTGCTGACATGTCTTGTTGGATGTGTTTGGCGGTCTTCAATACCAGATCCCTTGCTTGAAAAACTCGAGGTCTCACAACTTTGTCGTATGCTCGGGAAATTCTATTTATGTATACTTGTGTGTGATCTTCTACTTTAGCTCTTCTGGAATCCAAAGTGTCTAGCCTCGCTATCCTGGCATTCGATGTTTCGGCTTCATTCCATTGAACTCCACTTTCCTCGGAAATCCTAGCCGATGGGATTTTAATTTTTGCTGGGAGAATGGAGTCTGCGCCATAGACGAGAGAATAAGGGGAGGTGCCAGTAGAGCTCCGTGGTGATGTCTGGTATGCCCAAAGCGCCATTAGAATTATTCGTGCCATGTCCGAGGGTTATCGTGCACTGTCCGGCTGAAGATTCGAATTAGAGTCTTATTGTTGCTTTCGACCTGCCCATTCCCTTTGGTGTAGTAAATGGTGGAAAAGACTTGTTTAATTCCATATTCTTTGAGTAACTCCCATACTTTCTTGTTGGCAAAAGGAGTGTCGTTATCGGTGATGATGTGTTTGGGCACGCCGAAACGATAAATGATATATATTCCTTAATGAATGCTGCAATTGTGGCTCCAGTATTCCCTCGTAAAGGGATGGCTTCGACCCATTTGATGAAATACTCTTTTGCGGTTATTATATACTCATGCTGTTTTGATGACGGCGGGTTTATCTTCCCAATGATGTCGAGTCCCCAGCTATAAAACGGCCACGGACTACTTACCGAATGCAGGGGAGTAGAGGGTACGTGGATAAGATTTCCATGAATTTGACATTTATGGAATCTTTGAACAAGAGCAGCCACATCGTCCTTCATGGTCGGTCAGTAGTATCGCTCGTGTATTTAGAGAAACAACTTCCATTTTCCTTGGTACTCGCCTTCGTGCATTTATTTTAGCATGATTGGGATTTCTGCCTCGCCTAGGCATCGTAATAAATCTCCTTCAAAACTTTTATGATACAGGATTCCTTCATGGAGTATGAATCTCTTGGATCTTTGCTTCCCCTTGGTTGTGTCTTTCTTGCTTATAGGGAGTACGTCGTCGTGAAGATAACTGATGTACGGCTTTTTCCAGTCCCCAGTGTAGCCAACAGTGAAAACTTATGATTAATGCGGCGGTACTTGAAAATTAGAGCAAGATCCTTGGAGCATTGAGCCTCCATTTCTGGCCAGTAGTATCCAAGGAGTTGCAGATGACGATAAAGCGTTACCACTAACGTTTTCCCGCAAATTTCGCTATGAATACGGTTAAGCTGCTGTTGTGGCTCTTCATCTCCGAGGCATTTTGACAGGGAACCATCTGGGTTTCGGCGGTACAACTTCCCATGAATCATGAAGAAGTTTTGTAAGGTTTTGAAACCGACCTTTCCTTGGGAAAGCGAGCTGTTAAGTTCTTGAATAATCGGTGTTCTCCAGTCGCTGGCTTCAGTCTACTTAGATCGTGAAATCCATGTATCCAAACCTCCGAACTGCAGCTTTGACGCTAATGTGGCTAGGTAATCAGCATGTCTGTTGTTGATACGGTCAACATGTGTTATGGTCGTGTCAGTGAAGTAATTTAGCAGCTTTTGTGCCTCAGATCTATATGGGTCCAGTGTCACCTCTTTTAGTGCGTATACTCCATTTATCTGGTTAACCAGTAATTTAGAAATCACCCCTTATTTCCAGACGTGTGGCTCCAGCTTGCTTGGATAATGATAACCCTATGAGAAAGGCTTCATATTTAGATGAATTGTTGGTGCAATGAAAGTATAACTTGAAGGAATACGAGAAAACTTCACCGGTTGGAGATCCTAGAAACACACCTGCTTCTCCGGTATTATTTCTAGGGGTGGCGGAGCCATCAAAAAATTGTAGCCATGCTTCTTCTTTGACAAAAGAGATTTTCGGAAATTCTCCAGGAAGGTCTTCGTGCGGTGCTGTGGTACCCTCTCCTGGGAAAGATGCTAGTAAATCTACGACCGCTTGTCCTTTGATAGCTCTTGGGGAAGCAGACGTCATATCAAACTCTGACATTTGGAGGAGTGTTTATGGGTGAAAACTATCTCTGTCAGTTTTGGTAATTTTGGGGTGTGTGGATGAGAAATAAGTTTAAACCTTAAACAAATGCACTACACGGGAGTGCTTTTGATTCGAGAGATCAATCTATACAATTCTGGCCTAAACCAAGAAATGGTCGTTCCAGACTTGTTTCGGTCACAAAGTGAAGGAGATGGAGTTGATCTTAGAGAGGGAAGCGAAGAATGTGTTGAGATTGTGAAGGTGTAGGCTATTTTATGACTTGTAACTGAAAGGTGGGCAGGTTTACGAATAATGCAAGCAGGCTCTGGGTGTTTGATTACGTTTTGTATTAACACTTGGTTTCTGTGTTGTCTTCTAGAAATAGGGAGGAGAACCTATTTATACAATTCATTTGAGCCTTCTTCACGTCTCTCGTGGGAAGTGGAGGAAGTGGAGTGATGGAGTAGTGGAGTTGTGTGTTAGCATCACACGATCAGTCTTGCCCACTTCTCCCATCATCACTAACCGTCCATATCTTCCTGAAATGTTCTTATGATAGCGCGTTGCACGCTGTAAACCGCCAGACCAATACCCCAGTTTGTGACATGATTGATATCTCGAGTGTGTGGATCGTAGGACCCATAGAAGGTAGCATGTGATGCTAGATTATATAACTAAGTTATTTAGGAAGCCGATACTTGTGAAGTATCGTGTGTATTCTACGCAGGTAACACATCGAATATATTCAGCATGTATGAAGCATCGGTGTTCAGCATCATGTCCTGCCTACTTCATGTGATGGTTTGGAGGCTGCGCTAGCAAGCTCTCCCTTGGCCGTCCACATGGTGTGGTAGAGTGGCGAACGATAATCATCATGACGCCTCATTGGTCAATTAACTCCTAACTAGGGTTGTATAACCAAGCAGGTGAAGTTAAACGGACGAGATGATCTTTGAGACGCCCATCTGCAACCGTTAGTGCAATTAGGTTTTATGAATAGGTGCGCAAGTATCACTCTTTAGCTTGGTCGAATCCAAGCTTGGGACACGATGATGGCCAAGCCGATCGTGCATGCGTATAGACGGCATGACGTTGTAGGAACCCATACATCATTGTCTCATGAAAGTGTGATTTGGGCCGCTCAATTTTCCCTTCGAAGTTGAGTGGTCGAGATCAGTTTGCGACAGAAAACTGGTGCCGCATAAGCCGCACATCGTGCCATCTTCAGGCGCGCGTTCCAAGACGACCAAGCTTGGTCGGTCTTGGCCGATTAGTTTGGTGTGTAGGTGGTAGGTTGGTGTTCACGCCTATACCTTATTGTCCCATGGAAATGTGATCTAATCCACTCGGGAAGTGTGACCACGCTAGTTTGGGAGTGCGATTTGGAATAACCAGGCATGGTATGCCTTGGTCAATCGGGTGAGGAGATAGATAGGCTCACGGTAGTCATGTTGATGCGCACCGGACCTGCTTAGTCTAATCCTGGACCCTTCAATCGTGTAGGAGAAGATGGACGCTCGTGATCGATACAAACCCTAATTAGGTTTTCATCAGCCGTGCATCAGACCTTGTTTGGGCGCACGAATTGGGATAACCAACCATGGTTGATCTTGACTGATTGGTCGTGTGTATAGGTGGGCCCATGATGATTATGTTGACATGCTCTGAGCCCTTTGAATCTACATCTACACACTCCATTTATGCCTTCGAAGATGGATGGTTGAGACTGTTTTGCGACACATGTAATGTGCCGTAACCCTAATTTAGGGTTTCACGTCCATGCTGCTTTGGCTGGACGAACTGGTAAGTCATGCTTTCTTCTCAGGGAGGCCGACCATGTGGGGCCATCACTGGGTCGGTGGTGAACACGCCAATACCTTCCTGAGGGTCATGGATTCGATCCGAGCCATTCAATCATGCTAGTGAAGTTGGATAGTCGTGATCATTTGTGAGACTAATATGGACAGTCTGATGCTCAATTGGGCTAGTATAACACACCGAGAGATGATTCTGATGCTCAATCGGGCAAGTATAACACACCGAGAGATGATTCTATTTAGAGAATGGTGTAGCATGTACGGATATTTCGTGCATGCCTCACTGTTGGTACTTGGATATTCATGCTACTCTGCTGAGAGTAACAGTCAGTCATCATGCCGCACCAATAATGAGAGTTCTGCTGAGAACAACACAGGAAATACAAGGCATTTATGCATTAACTAGTAATGCTGAGATTCACAGAATATTTGGGGATTGTTGCTACATGCTCCATTCTAGGTGAATCAATAAAGCGAAGAAGTATTCATCACTTATCAAACAGCCTTATCCTCTATAGGACTGTTGTACAAAATATTGGTTTTACAACTTTAGCCCTGAACTAAAATCCACCATCAACATTAAGTCCCCTGCTTATCACATGATGGTTACACTATTGTGGGGTAGGCATTAGATGGTGACATATACAAATAAAACTTATGATACAAAGTTAGATGTTACTTGGAGAGACGAGTCGTGCTATCCTTGGAGCATGTAAAGTTCAATAGGCATTCAGGCGAGCATTCCCCTAGCATGATGTCAGTCTTGTCAAGCTCCTACAGCCTCAACTTCATCATCAATGGCAACACCCTTTTTCAACCAAATTCATAACCAAAATCATAGTCAAACCTTAATCTCTGCAAATCCATCATTTTCGTTAAATCCAACGGCGACAATCACACCGGTTAGATATCAGAATCAAACACTTACTCCTCTGATTCAACCGTTTCAATCTCAGTCTCAGTCGATTCAATCTCAGCATTAATCTTTAACACTTGATTTCATTAAACCTAACAAGCTAATAAACTCATCTAGCTACAAGAGTATGAGTTTTGATACATCACCACCTAACTCAAATATTGTTACAACTACAAGTTCATCGTTTATGTCGACTATTACTACTGGGGATGGTAGTGTATCCAATGGAAAACTTTTTGAACCTCCGGCTCCTGCTCTGGATATATCTTCCGGGAAACCACCACTGTCATCGTCTTACCGGAAGAAATGCCACGGTCACCATGATCATTGCGGTGATTCTGGGAAATACTCGGTCTCTTCTAATGGCAGTCGTTGCCATTGCTCTAAAAAAAAGAAAATCAAGATTGAAGAAAACAATTAGGGTTCCAGCAATCAGTTCAAAGATGGAAGATATCCCACCAGATGAATACTCATGGAGGAAGTATGGACAAAAACCCATTAAAGGATCACCATATCCAAGGGGGTATTATAAATGCAGTAGTTTAAGAGGATGTCCAGCAAGGAAACATGTGGAGAGAGCTCAAGATGATCCATCGATGTTAATTGTGACATACGAAGGAGAACACAGACATTCACAGAATTCCTCTAATAATAATAATGCAACAAATAACAACAACATTTCATCAAAGGTGAATGAACCTTCTGGTGTTATTGTTGCTGCTAATATGGTTCTTGAATTTGCTTGTTAGAGAGATGGAGAGAGTGGGAAAATTTGATGAACTTTGGTTACATAAAAAAAATGGATAAATTTAATTGGTGTTCTTACCCTACCAGAATATTGTAATTGTAACCATTGGATATGATCAATAATTTGTTATGATCATAATGAATAGATGGTCAGGTGGTGGTGGTGGTGGTGGGTGGGGGTTGGTTTGATTGTAAATTTTTTAGTTGAGAATACATATTGAAATGAGATAAGTTCCTTACTTGGACTTTATTTTTTGGTAAAAAAAAAAATGTCGGTCTTGTCTAATCGATGGTCTATTGCGCCTTCTTCGTTCATGGGGCTATTGCGCCTGCTTGATCAAATGTGGTCTTATTGTCCCTTCTTCGGTTAAAGGTGGGTCCATTGCGTGCCTACTTTGGTTGAACTTGGGACTCATCATGCTCCTGCTTCGGTTAAACATGGGTCCACCGCGTGCTACGTGCCTGCTTTTCTTGGGGCCGGCTGTGTCTGCTTCATCCAATATGGGTCTGGTTGTGCCTGATCAAGTGGGACTCGCCGCGTGCATGCTTTGCTTGGGGCCGGCTGCGTCTGCTTGGACCAATATGGAACTGGTTGTGCCTGATCAAGTGGGACTCGCTGCGTGCCTGCTTCGACCAGATACCAAAACCTGTTTCCTCACCTAACACCAGACTTTCCCCTTGACCAACACCGGCCTTGATGATTTGATGAACCCTGACCTTGCTGACGGACATCGCTGCCTCGACATCATGTTGTCTTGTTTCGTTCGAACACCGGCCTTGTCCCGTACATCTTGCTGACTAACACCGGCCTTGCTAACCAACATCGGTCTTGCTCGAATATAGGACCCAGGCGTGCTTGCTTTGCCCAAACGTGAACCTTGTATGTTCGAACGTAGTGTGGCTCCATCTGTGTTCATGTACTCCTAGGAGCATGCTTCACTTCTCCTATATACTTCAAGGTTTGTCATGCTCTTCTGGGCCCTTATGAAGGATGGATGAGACGTATGTTGAGCAATGAGTACATCAAAGATAACTTGACCAAAGCGTATATTATTGATGTAGCTTGTGTGTTAAAATGGCTTGAGAGGATGTTAAAGTGGCTTTTGGTGTGAACGTTGAGGTGGATCCTGGGGAGAGTGTTGAAGCAGGATTTTGAAGCGAACGTGGGCCCCGGAAAGAGCGTTAAGGCGGCTCTTGAATAGACCATCGAAGCGGATTCTGCTGGAGGGAGCATTGAAGCGGCTCCTGTTAGATAGAGTGTTGAATAGCCTTCTTCTGGAGAGAGCTGAAATGCCTTATTTTGGAAAGAGAGCACTGAAGCGGCTTCTGCGTGAGGGAGCGAACGTCGGTTCTCAGAGAGAGCATTGAAGCGGCTTCTTCTTCAGTTAATTTTCCATTGAAAATTACATGCTCTTTGATTGACCATCTATCTTGTGTTGAAGAAGTCCTTGACTGACGGTGAAGGAATTTCATGTTGAGCCTCAGTCCTCAAGCGGGATTTATATGGTTCTATCTTGTATGGTCGGTAAGTTTGCCATAATAAATATATTGCCATCTCTCCTCCATGACTCTATTACTTCTCCGTGAGAAAATAAAACATGCAGAAGTTAGGATTATCTCTGTCAGTAGTGGTTGTTTCTATGGTAAAGCTCGAGCACTGGTATCAACAAACGAACAACGGTTCTTAGCTGCAGTTGTGATCAGAAGAGATTGGAAGGAAGAGGTATGGTGGCAACTTGTACGAACTTGGAACTCTTTATACAATGGCAAAGATAAGCTAGAATCGATGGCTTTCTTGATGTTTCTTCGTGGAATAGAGAAGAGTGAGACAGTCCCCTGCCCGCGAGTATCCGGAGCTCTCGACTTGATAGATGTTGTCACACTTGGTTCACGAGGCCGTCTTTTAGTCTGCTCTCTTGAGTATATCCTCGTCTTCGGCCATCTTGGAATCATAATAATAGCGTGCTTGCGTCTCTCTAAACTTACCATCTTTGAGATGGGCACTGGTAAGCAGTCCCCAGTCATAATGCTTTGGTTACAAAACTACTTCTTCTACGGGAGACAGATTCTGAAAGTGTCTCTCATTGACATAGCTATCGTCGATCCATATATGGAATATCTTGGACGTTGTTTCACCATTGTAGAAGTCGTGCATATGGTACTGGAGTTTAGAGTTGGTAATTTTGTACGTGCAGGATGTTGTATCTAGGTGGTCTTCCTCTTGCTGCTTCATCAAAACTGCTTACAGAAGGCTGAAGCTTGCATTGTCTGTTGGTGAGATGTATTTTTCCACGAACATCATGAGGCTCTTTTTGACGGGCATGCTTGTTCTTTCTAGCAGGGCAGGTGTTGTTGCAACCTGAGCGTTTAGCAGCTTCACGGAGTTCAGAGGGTGTCTGAAAGCGCAGGTTCTTCGACAAAGCATGATTGACATGTACCATCCTATTGATGCATAATTACACCACTTGTTGTTCAATCACATTTGGATTGTGACCCTTCAGTGCCTGAATTCGGGACCTCTTGATATAATCATTTGGATGTTCTCTGTTTCGATGAAGCGTTCCTCTTAATTCTGACAGAGTGATTCACCCAAGCTGCGTATTATTTCTCGACATGATGATGCGGACATCGCTATATTCTTGAGGATGCTCCCTTGAGGTGTCATCTCCAGTAGATCTGAAGATGTCCCACTCTTCGCCCGGGATGACATAATAGGCGAACCCTTTATGATGATTTGGAGATGACAGTATTCATTGAATCTTCCGAAACGCTTCCTGTTGTAGTGCGGTCCAGACAAAACTTGCTACTTTCTTGACCATGAAGCTTTGGAGCTTCTTCACAGTTCGCGGAGGCAGCATAGTGAGGATAGTTTGGGTCTTGGATGGGTCCACTTTGATTCCTTCAGAAGTTACCTTTCGAACACTTGCCGTAAGACTCATGTGGCCCGACCGAGCTTTCGATTTGACTACCATATCATCCACGTAGTCTTCAACTTGCTTATGCATCATGTTGTGGAAGATTTCCGTCATAGCGCGTTGATACGTTGCACCAGCATCAACCAAATGGCACTAAAGTATAATAAAATTTCTGAGAGGGGTTCGAAAAGATTTCTTACTCACGTCATGTTCATACATCCATATCTGATTGTATACATTATATCCATCCATGAAGGAGAACACGCCGTGTCTGCTGGTGGCATATACTAACATACCGATGTTAGGTAGAGTAAAATCATCTTTGGAGCAGCATCTGCTCAAGTCTCTTAAATCCACACAACACCCGATATTAACGACATCGATCTCATCAGTTTTGGAGTTGGTGCCATTTTGCAGCTGTTGTGGAGCATCTAGCACTTCTTTTTCTTGTTGTATGTCATTGTTGTAGCATTCCCTTGGGAAGAGAGACTGGGTAACAATCTCCCCTCGGTATACGGTTTTCTTTTGCTGATCACGGCTTGCCAAAAAAGTTCGTTCCCTCTCGGTGTGAGTGTGGGCCGCGGGTTCACATGATGAAGAAGAATTGAGACGCCTCGTCAGCAAAGATACACCATGGGATTTAGTCTGCAATGATGCACGCCGGTCTTCCTTATTGATTGACGCCCACATGGGGAGTGGGATGCAATGAACTCTTTCTGATTCCTCGTGCGGAGCTTCTCTTGGCTCAAATGATTCCACTCCATATATTGGTGTATAAGGAGAAAATAATGCAGGAATACAAATGACTTCCTTATTAAGCATAGTCCTCATGCATTGGTGATATGTCGAGGGGATGACCCTATTGTCGTGAAGCCGTGGTCTCCCCAGTATCATATGGTAGTCCGGCTCTTTTTCTATGATTTCGAATTTCACCTTTGATTGGATCGGCCCTACAGATAAGTTTAGATTGACATACCCGTACGTGTTGGTTTGGTTTCCTTCAAATTCCATCATCATGGTAGGCTGATGCACGATCTTGCTTGAGCGAACCTTGTTCGTCTTGAGTGTCTTGAGGGTAATCACATTAGAATACGCACCTGTGTCGATTAGGGCCCTCTTGAACTTTGGATCCTTGTGTAGGTCCCGGTTGTGACCTTTTTCCTCCCTCATGTCTTCTTCTATAAATGTAACATTATTCACAGACATCTCTGGCATTTTTGAGGCTCCTGGACGCAAAGGAGTTAAATGCACGTCCAAGGCTATCTGGTTGATTGCAGCAAACACCTCCGCCTGCTGATTATTCGAGAGGTGTAAAAGTTTGCATACACTTTCCACCAGTGATGCGGCTTCTTGGTTCACCGGCCTCTGGTTCATAGTGAAACTGTTGACTTAAGGAGGATTGTTGTGAGGATCAGTCCCCAGTGCAGAAATATCCATGACATGGAAACCACTCATATCTGATGTCATCTTGATGAGGAGATCGAGTATGCTATTTATTGTTTCTTTGATCAGGTCCATGTTTTTTGTGTGAATCTCCTGCACCCGTGCTAACTCGATCAATGTTGGGATTCTTCCGGTTACACCATCAGATACACCGTTGGGGAGAGGAGCATCTTCGTTGGAGGCGTTTCGACCGGAATTTGAGATTGTTGGGGGAAACCTAAGACCAACCATTTTGAAATCAGCCAAATAGGATTGTGTATTGAAGAAATTGATATTGCAACTGAGAGATTAATCTCCCACTGTGGTCGCCAATTGTTTATGGGTGAAAACTATCTCTGACTGTTTTGGTAATTTTGGGGTATGTGGATGAGAAATGAGTTTAAACCTTAAACAAATGCACTGCACTGGAGTTCTTTTGATTCGAGAGATCAATCTATACAATTCTGGCCTAAACCAAGAAATGGTCGTTCCAGACTTGTTTCGGTCATAAAGTGAAGGAGATGGGGTTGATCTTAGGGAGGGAAGCGAAGAAAGTGTTGAGATTGTGAAGGTGTAGGCTATTTTATGACTTGTAACAGAAAGGTGAGCAGGCTTACAAATAATGCAAGCAGGTTCTGGGTGTTTGAATACGTTTTGTATTAACACTTGGTTAATGTGTTGTCTTCTGGAAATAGGGAGGAGAACCTATTTATACAAGTCATTTGAGCCTTATTCACGTCTCTCGTGGGAAGTATAAGAAGTGGATTGATGGAGTAGTGGAGTTGTATGTTAGAGTCACACGATCAGTCTTTCCCACTTCTCCCATCATCATTAACCGTCCATATCTTCCTGACACGTTCTTGTGATGGCGCGTTGCACGCTGAACGCTGTAAACTGCCAGACCAATACCCCAGTATGTATCCCCCAATTTGTGACATGATTGATGTCTCAAGTGTGTGGATCGTGGGACCCACATAAGGTAACATGTGATGCTAGATTATATAACTAAGTTATTTAGGAAGCTGATACTTGTGAAGTATCATGTATATTCTACGCAGGTAATACATCGAATTTATTCAGCATGTATGAAGCATCGTTGTTGAGCATCATGTCCTTCCTACTTCATGTGATGGTTTGGAGGCTGCACCAGCAAGCTCTCCCTTGGACGTCCACATAGTGTGGTAGAGTGGCGGACGGTAATCATCATGACGCCTCATTGGCCAATTAACTCCTGACTAGGGTTTTATAACCAAATAGGTGAAGTTGAACGGACGAGATGATCTTTGAGATGCTCATCTGCGACCGTTAATGGAATTAGGGTTTACGAAGAGGTGCGTAAGCATCACTCTTCAGCTTGGTCGAATCCAAGCTTGGGACACGATAATGGCCAAGCCGATCATGCATGCGTGTAGATGGCATGACGGTGTAAGCGCCCATACCTCATTGTCTCATGAAAGTTTGGGCGAAGTTGAGTGGTCGAGATCAGTTTGCGGCAGAAAACTGGTGCCGCAAAAGCCGCGCATCGCGCCATCTTCAGGCACGCGTTCCAAGATGACCAAGCTTGGTCGGTCTTGGACGATTAGTTTGGCATGTAGGTGGTAAGATGGTGTTCACTCCTATACCTTACTGTCTCATGGAAACGTGATCTAAGCCACTCAATTTGTCCGGCGAAGTTGAGTGGTCGAGATCAGTTTGTGATTGGGAAGTGTTACCACGCTAGTTTGGGCGTGCGATTTGGAATAACCATGCATGTTATGCCTTGGTCGATCAGGTGAGGATATAGATGGGCTCACGATGGTCATGTTGATGCGCACTGAACCTGCTTAGTCTAATCCTGGACCCTTCATTCGTGCAGGAGAAGATAGACGCTCGTGATCGATACAAACCCTAATTAGGGTTTCATCAGTCGTGCGTCATGCCTTGTTTGGGCGCACGAATTGGGATGACCAACCATGGTTGGTATTGACCGATTAATCGTGTGTATAGGTGGGCCCACGATGATTGTGTTGACATGCTCTGAGCCCTTTGAATCTACATCTACACCCTCCATCTATGCCTGCGAAGATGGATGGAAGAGACTGTTTTGCGACACATGTAATGTGTCGTAACCCTACTTTAGGGTTTCACATCCATGCTACTTTGGCTGGAAGAACTGGTAATCCATGCTTCCTTTTTGGGAAGGCCGACCATGTGGAGCCCTCGCTGGGTCAGTGGTGAACACGCCAATACCTGCCTGAGGGTCATGGATTCGATCCGAGCCATTCAATCATGCTAGTGAAGTTGGATGGTCGTGATCATTTCTGAGACTGATATGGACAGTCTGATGCTTAATCGGGCTATTATAACACACCGAGAGATGATTTTGATGCTCAATCAGGCTAGTATAACACACCGAGAGATGATTCTCTTTAGATAATGGTATAGCCTGTACGGGTATTTCGTGCATGCATCACTGTTGGTACCTGGATATTCATGATACTCTGCTGAGAGTAACAGTCAGTCATCATGCCGCACTAAAAATGAGAGTTCTGCTGAGAAAAGCACAGGAAATACAAGGCATTTATGCATTAACTAATAATGCTGAGATTCACAGAATATTTGGGGATTGTTGCTACATGCTCCATTCTAGGTGAATCAATAAAGCGAAGAAGTATTCATCACTTATAAAACATCCATATCATATGCAGGACTGATGTACAAAATATTGGTTTTACAACTTTAGCCCTGAATTAAAATTCACCATCAACAAGGAGCCATTTGGCTGGCCTTCCTATCAAGGCAGGTTTTGAAAGTAAGAACTTCACGGGATCGGACTTGGATATCAGCACCACTTTGTTTGAGAGCAGATAATGCCTAAACTTCTGAGTGGAGTGAATCAGCGCTAGGCATGATTTTTCTGCCTCAGGTTATCTAAGTTCATCATCCCTCATAGTCCGACTGAAGTAGTATATAGGGTGCTCAATTACTTCATCATCTTCTTGGGCGAGAATAGCTCCGACAGCAGTATCACTAAAAGCAGTGTAGAGACACAACGGTCTTCCTTGTACATGAGATTTCATGACGTCTAGGGATGACAGTATCTGTTGAATCTTCTGAAAAGCCTCTTGTTGTAGCGTCGTCCAAACAAAACTTGCCCCCTTTTTCAGCAAAGGGGTGAATGAAGCAATAAGCTGAGCTAACCCCCGTATAAAACGCCGGATGTAGCTTACCTTACCCATGAAGCTCTGGAGTTCTTTCACGGTTCGTGAAGGTGGCGTCATGAGGATGGCTTGGGTTTTGGATGGGTCGTCTTTGATTCCCTCGGCGGTCACCTGGAAACCTAGAAATTTTCCCGAATAGACGCCAAAGGCACACTTCAAAAGATTCATCTTTAGTTTGTATTCACGACACCTTTCAAATACCTGTCGTAGAACCTCTGTATGGGCCGCCCGAGTTTTTGACTTAACCACTATGTCATCTGCGGAGTCTTCAACTTGCTTATGCATCATATCATGGAAAATTGTGGTCATGGCGCGTTGGTAGGTGGCACCAGCATTTTTCAAACCGAAAGGCATCATGATATAGTAAAATTTTCCGAGAGTATTTCGAAAAGATATCTTACTTACGTCATGCTCGTACATCTTTACTTGATTGTAGCCGTTGTACCCATCCATAAAATAGAACATACCGTGTCCACTGGTGGCGCCTACCAGCATATCAATGTTAGGAGGAAGAAAATCTTTTTGGGGCAGAATTTGTTCAGATCCCTAAAATCAACACAGCACCTGATTTGGCCGCTCTTCTTCTTTACTGGTACCACGTTGGCCAACCAAGTGGGATGGTGAGTGGGTTTGATGAAACCAGCGGCTAGTAGTTTTTGAATTTTCGTCTTGATTTTTTCTTCCACATCGTGTCTGAACTGTATCGGAGATTGCTTGACTTGTTTGGATCTGGGCATTATATGTAGATGATGAGTAACCAGTTTCATATCCAATCCAGGCATTTCCTCGTACGTCCATGAGAACACGTCTTGATATTCCTTAAGAAGATCCACAATTTTTGCACGTTCGTCGGCGCATAGAGTTAAGCTGATGGAGACAGGCCGTGGAAATTCCTCGCTTCCGATGTTGACAACTTCATCTGTAGTGGAGTTGGTTCCGTCCTGCAGTTATCATGGTGCATCCGGAACCTCCTTTTGTGGCTCGCTGCTATTATTGCATTCCATTGGTCAGAGAGACAGGGTGGTAGTCTCTCTTGATAATTGCTAATAGTAGCGTCGATATATGGTTTTCCCTTATTTGTCACGTCTTGTAATAAAAGCCCGCTCCCGCTTGGTATGAATATGAGCCAAACTTCTGCTTGATGAGGGGAAATTGGCGTGCTCTTTCTTTGGAGAGATGGTGCGAGATCGAGTCTCTTTGTGTAGTGATGCAAGCCTGTCCTATTTTTCGATTAATATCCATATCGGGAGTAGACTGCAGTGGAATTTTCCTGATGAGTCCCACAAATTTTCCTTCAATTCGAACATCTCCATACCACAGATTGGTATATAAGGAGATAATGACGCGGGAATGCGAATAACTTCTTCATTCAACATGGTCTTTAGGCACTGGTGATATGTTGAAGGAATGATCCTGTTATCGTGGAGCCATGGTCTTCCTAGTATCATGTGGTAGTCTGGCTCCTTCTCGATTACTTCGAACTTTACCTTCGACTGGATTGGTCCCACTGACATATTCAGGTTGATGTATCCATACGTTCTAGTTTGGTTTCCTTCGAAATCTGTCATCATGGTAGGCTTCCGTATAATTTTTCCTAGTCGAACCTTGGATGTCCTGAGCATTCTAAGAGTAATAACATTGGAGGACGCTCCCGTGTCGATGAGGGCCCTTTTGAACTCTGAATCCTTGATGCTAGCAATGACTTGTAGGGCTCGGTTATGTCCTTCTTCTGCCATCATGTCGTCTTCAATAAATGTAATATTGTTGACAGACATTTTTGATATTCTTGAAGTCTCGAAGCGTAAAGGAACCAAACATGCGTCTAGGGTTATTTGATTAATCGTAGTAAATGTCTCTGCTCGTTGGTCCATTGAAAGGTGCAGAAGTTCACATAAACTTTCCACCAATGCGTCTGCTTCCTGGTTCACCGGATTATGATTGGTGGTGAAGTTGTTGACCTGAGAACGATCATTTGGGGCGTCAGTCCCCAGTGCTGGAATTTCTGGGGCGGGTGAGACACTCAAATCTGATGTAATTCTGACAAGAAAGTTGAGTATGTTGTTTATCATCTCTTTCACCAGGTCCATGCTCCTTGTGTGGATCTCCTGAACCCGTGCCAATTCGGTCAACCATGGAATTTATTCATTGGTTGCGCCATTAGGTGCCATGTTGAGGAAAGAGACATCGTCATTCGCCAGAGTACTAGTGGAATTTGGGGTCATGGACTTAGTTCTAAGACCGACCATCTTCTGGAAATTGGAGTTGTAACCGAGAGATTTAATCTCCCACTGTGGTCGCCAATTGTTTGTGGGTAAAAACTATTTTTGCCGATTTTGATAATTTTGGGTGTGTGGATGAGAAACGAATATAAACCCTGAATAATGAACTACACAGGAGTACTTTTGATTCGAGAGATCAATCTGTACAATCCTGGCCTCAACTAAGAAATGGTCGTTCCGGGATTGCTTCGGTCACAAAATGAAGGAGAATGGTTGGTCTTAGGGAGGGAAACGAAGAAAGTGTTGAGGCCAGAATAGTTAATTCTGAAGATGTGGCTTGTTTTATGACTTGTATCAGAAAGTGGAACGGGCGCATTGCACGCTGCACGTTGTAAACCGCCAGACCAATACCCTGATGAGCATCCCCCAGTTTGTGACATGTTTGATGTGTCGAGTGTTTTTCGTGGAAAACATGTAGCACTTTGCTACGTGTGCAAGTCAAAGTCAAAGGACTTACCGCAGGAGAATAGCATGTGATGCTATTAGGCTCGTTTTGGCTGGTCGCCTAAAACTTTCCACAGGTTGGTCAGTTCGGTGGCGAACTTCGATGGTTGAGATTGCATCTCATAAAGGAATGTAGTCGTTGATTATGGCTACCTTGTGTTGGCATTTGGTAATGGCGCAGTGGCGTTTTGGTGTACGCCAGTGGCAATATGGCATGGCTCGTTCATGCCAGTGGCACGGTGGTGCAAGTGGAACGGTGGTGCAAGTGGCACCTGGCATTGCTATGGCCACTAGATTTAGGCGGCTGGTCTCCTAAAACTTGCCACAAGTCTGTCAGTTCGGTGCCGGACTTGGATGGAAGTGATTGTAATTTAGAAGAGAGGGTGATCGTTGATTATGGCCACATTCTGTTGGCACCTGTTAATGGCATAACAGCATAGCTGCAGCATAGTATCATGCGCCTACAGCTTGGTGGCATAGCCGCGTCTTTGTCGTTGTGGTATGGCCACGCCTGTGGCATTGTGGCATGGACAAGGCTAGAATTTGGTGCCATGGCCAAAGTTAGGGCTTGGCGGCATGTCCAAGGCTAGGGTTTGGCGACGTGGCCAAATTTAGGGCTTGACGGCATGACCAAGGCTAGGGTTTGGCGTCGTGGCCAAAGTTAGGGCTTGACGGCATGGCTAGGGCTAGGGTTTGGCGTCGTGGCCAAAGTTAGGGCTTGGGGGCATGGACAAGGCTAGGGTTTGGCTCTTGTACAAAGTTAGGGCTTGGCGGCATGGCCAAGGCTAAAGTGGTTCGTGGCATGTTGTGGACTATGACCAAAAATTAGGGTTTTGGCTTATGCTACTGAAGCAAAAGTCTTGTTTCAATCATGAAATCTTAATTGGAGTCCGTTATGGCATTAGCCACGAACAGAAGGTAAATTAGTATGTAATGGCGTCATTTGTGGCACATTGGCATGTTACTGCGGCAGAGTGGCATGTTGGCATGCCAATTAATATGTTGTTGTGGCAGGGCGTGTTTGGATTGCCAGTTAGCATGGTGGCGTGGCAGGGTGTGTTTGGCCTTTAATGTGTGGTGGCGAATTTAGAGCGACTTGATTGGTCAAGAAAAGGGGGCGGCCAAACGTAAAGCGCGGCCATACCTCTAGTGCTTGTGGTGTATTTTAAAGTGACCTTATTGGTCGGTAGGAAGGAGAGGGGCCGGATAAGTATGGGCGTGGCTACACTTCTGGTGTGAGTGTGACGAATTTAAAGTGACCTAATTGGTCGATGGAAACTGGGGCCGATAGGTATGGGCCCACCCATAACTGGTGTGAGCGTGGCAGATTTAAGGCGACCTGATTGGTCGAGGGAAGTAGGGACGGCTTAGGATGGGGGCGTGTCCAATGGAAAGTGGCGCCAGTTGGCCTAAAGAATGTCCACGCCTCCCTTTCCTCTCTTTTGGCTCCTTATTTTATGATCCTGGGAAAGGGTTTGCACCTACTAATCCATAGAGGATTAATTACCTAGTTTTCCTAGACTTAAATTCGACAAGAAAGGTCTGATATACCTAGCGAACATCTGGGATGGTTGCTACATGCGCCAGTCTGGATAAATTTCATGTAAATATATTGAACGACTCGATATGTCGGTGGAGAGGTTAACACTCACGGCTCTGTTTCCTTACAGAGTGACATCATATCACATGCAAGGTTTTTACAATTTTAACCCTAAGCTAAAAACCACCATCAACAATAGTCTTCAAATCAGGGTTTGTAATCAATGTTTCCTTGGTAACAAAGCATTCTATATTCATCATTAGATAAAAACCTAATTAGACTCAAGCTAATATCTTTCAATCATTAGATTGAACTTAGCTTGTTAAACACAAATGAAAAGTGACTTCATTTAGATATAGGTAATCGTACCTAAACGTGTACACCTTGTTGGCTCAAAAATAGTTAACCGAAGTTAGCCATATGAACACTTTCATATCAACCTTGTTCATCTTAACACAACTATTTCAAATGACTCCAATAAAACTAGTTCTAAAGTTGTTTAATTGTTTATATTCTCATAGAAGTATACAAGACACAATTGAAGCAAAATCGATTTTGATTCACTCGAATCAATTCATGAAAATTATAGCCACGGTTTGCAAAAGATTGCATTCCTTATTTTATAAATGTATTAGTTCATGAACAAACCGATTTTAGAACATAACCCACTCAAGTGTGCAAATGGGTACGCATACCTAGGTAGCCGGATTTGGTCTGGATTTGCCAGTACATGAACGGGTATTCATACTATCGTACACCACCAAACTCAGTTGAATTCCCGAACTTGAATTTATGACGGTACGCATACACGTATTCATATTAAGTTCCCGGACTTCAACTAAAAAACCAGTACGCATATGGGTATCTATACTATGGTTCCCGGACTTGGAATAACTTGCAACAGTTAGCATTCAAGTTCGCATAGTGTGTTGTATCTAATCATGGTTAATAGTTCTAAATTTCCATTTCAATCATTGAAACATTCTTAGAAGATGACAATAGCTATATCGCACAAACTATTAGCTTCAAAGCAATTTCAAGTGATCAAATGATCAATATGAAACATTTTGAGACTACACTAAATGAACGTCTCACACAAATCATGTAAGATGTTACCAGGTGATTTTCACATGATCATCTTTTGACTTTCGTCAAGAATATAAGATGAACTTGGTTAAAGCGAAAGTTTACCAACACATATTTCGAGAAATATGTAAGCGAGTTAAACTCAGCTCAAAATATCAAATGTGTATAATCGAAGTCTATATAGTTATACAACTTTTGTCTCAAATAAGAGATAGAGTAGAAATATACTTTTGATTGATAGATGAATTTAAGTCTCCACATACCTTTTGTTTATGAAGTTCCACAAGCTCCCCTTAGTATTTCTTCGTCTTCAATCGATGAACGCCGTGAAGTTTAAAGCTCAACTACACATTTGATCCTAATCCGAGACTTAGATATAAGTAGACTAGAAATCAAGACTTATAGTCTTGACAACTAAACTTGACAAACAAGATTGAGATAGAAACGTTTTCGAGTTCGACCGAGTAATGCTCTAACAATTAGTTCGAACGTTAGACAAGCAGATTGAACTGACTTTCCTCGAAGGATTCACTGGGTGAGTACTAAAACCAATTAGTTTAGACATTCTAATATCAGTTACACCTTTGAGTATTAAATCTATGGTGTGTTGAAGTCGACCAAAATAGTTGTCATTCAACCCCGATTTGCACTTCCGTTGAACATGTCCTTTTGAATCACAAAAGAGACATACTATCTGATCACCAGAGTGATTAGAGTTAGTAGGATTAATAACTTTGTTAGAATATTTCTTCCTTCTGTGAGATGTGGTGATTCCTTGATTAGTGGAAGTTACGAGCACATTTTTAGCAATATGAAGGGTTTGCAATTTAGCTTCTGAAACTGGTTTCATCAGAGAAACATGATTACATGTAGTAAAATTTTTTAACATCACAGTTGAGGCAAAATCAATTGGTATAGTGGACTCCACAGAATATCCTTTAAATTGAATAGAGAGATTACTCAACAGATGTTCCATTTCCAAGGCATCCTCCTTGAGTTTTGCCTCGAGTAAGGTTAGGGATGAAAAAACTACGACATTTTCCTCACGAAGAATCCTTAATTACGAATCACGATCCTTTACCATACCAATAATCATATTGACTTTGTTTTTCAGCCTATTGACTTGAAATGCATGGATTCTAACAAGCTTAAGAATCGCTGCACTTTCTTGGGATGCTTCCATTTTTATTTCGGAGTTAGACACGTTAGTAAGATAATCAGGATAACACTTATCAATATTAGTTTTTTTCATGGGAATAAAATGTTTATCTATATGCAAGATTGACCAGTCTTTCTCTTTAATAGATTCCATAGAAACAAACTTTTTATTTCTGGTGATGCGTTTGTCATAGATATCACTTATGTCCATAGAGTAAAATTGCTACAAACACAGACTTATGAGGTCTTATCATGTTTTCCTGCTCTGATACCGATTGAAAAAGTGGGGGTATAACAACCACACCCAATATTTCGTTCGACAATCTGTATGGACTAACTCCAATATAATTCTGAGAGCACCAGATTATAAATTGATCTCAACCAAGAAATATATCAAAGAGTTATATATCAATTTCTCAATACAATCTGCAATCGAACAGATAGAAATCTATGAGCCCGATTGATATGAGAAATAACTTGGACGGTACCAAATACCAATGCCCAAGTGCCAATCAATTCTTATCCAACAAACAAAGGTCGTATTTAACAATTGATTGAACTACGCACAACCTATGATATTTCAATTATATAAACAAATATAATGCAGAAAAGAAATAACACAGACACCAGAAGCTTTGTTAATGAGGAACCCGCAAATGAAGAAAAACCCCGGGACCTAGTCCAGATCTGAACACCACATTCTATTAAGCCGCTACAGACACTAGCCTACTACAAGTTAACTTTGGACTAGAATGTAGTTGAGCCGTAACCAAGTCTCACACCGATTAAGGTATAGTCACATTCCTTACGGAATCCCAGCAGGAATCTATCCACTTGATTCCCTTATCTGATCTCACCCATAACTAAGAGTTGCTATGACCCACAGATAAGTCTATTCTGATAGATAAATCTGTCTCCCACAGAAGTATCTACAAAGATTTTGTTACGCCTTTTTATAAATCAAGGCGAACAGGAACCAAATGGTAATCCGGTCTTATACTCCCGAAGAGCAGCCTAGAAATATCAATCACCTCACAATAGCTTAACTATATGGTAGTAGAAGAAGTTATTGTGGAATCACAAAGAATGTGACGAAGAGCTTTGTGATTAATTTTTATATCTTACCTATCGGAAATAAATCTCGAGCAAATCTTAGAGAATATAGTACTCAATATGATAGAACAAGTAAGATTATAACACATAATTATAGAGAAAATAGTTGGGTCTGGATTGACGAATCCCAAATAAAGTCTTCAAGTCATTAACCTGTAATGGTTTTGGAAAACCTAGGTTAAAGGAGAATTGACTCTAGTCACAACTAGGACACGGGAAAGTGTCGGGATTAGGTTTTCCAGTTGCTAGAGTTATCCCTTACATAGTCTTTCAAATCAGGGTTTGCTTTCAATCAAAGCTAAGTTAGCTTAGAAACAAAGCATTCAATATTCACCGTTAGATGAAATCCTGATTTAAGATTCAAGCTAAGTTTTCTTAAAACTAAAGAAATATCTCTTCACTATTGGATGGTCTTAGCTTGTTAGACACAAATGAAATATACCTTCATTTAAATATGGGTAACCGAACCTAAACGTGTATATTGAGTTGGCTCGACAATAGTTAACTGAAGTTATCCATATGAACACTTTTGTCTTAACCACATTCATATAACACTTCTAGATCAACTATGATGATTAATTAATCATGAAAAAAAATGGATCTAATTGTGTTACTAATAGAGTTGTTCAATTGTTCACTGAACAAATTGAAAAAATATCGGATTGATTCGTAATCATACAAACTACAAAGTACTTATACCGAAATCAATTCATGAACATTAAGCCATGGTTTGCAAAGATTGCATTCCTTAATTTATAAATGTATTTGTTCATGAGTATGAAAACATACATAACCGATTTTAGAACTTTAACCACTAAGTTTGCAAACTGGTACGCAAACTATAGCATTCGGACTTTGGTCTTGTCCAGCCGTTTCCAAACGGGTATGCAAACAGCAGTCCCAGACCTAACTCAGGTAGAACCGTTCGCATACTAGTATGCAAACTTGGTTCTCGGACTTTAACAGTTAAAAACATTCGCATACTAGGTTCCCAGACCTGAATCATACCAAAACAGTTTGCATACTGGTATGCATACTGTGATGTATCCATACAAAGGTTAATTATTCTAAACTCCTATTTAAATTATTGAAACATCCTTAGAAGTCGACAATAGTTGTCTCACACCAACTATTAGTGTGATTTTCAATGGATCAAATGATCAATATGAAACTTTATGAGTCGGCATCAAATGATTGTCTCACACATATCATGTAAGATGTTTCAAGGCAATTTTCACGTCATCATCTTTTGTCTTATTATTTAGCTTCCAACAAATAAATTGTTTCCAACTAAACTCGTCAAGAATATGATGAACATGGATAAAACAAAAAGCCTCCAACACATATTTCAAGAAATAAATAACCGAGTTAAACTCAACTCAAAATATCAAATATGTATAATATAAAAATCTGTATAGCTATACGACTTAGTCTCATTAGGAGATAGAATATAATAGACTTCTGAGTGATAGATAAGTTTTGGTCTCCACATACCTTTTATTGATGAAGTTCCTCCAAGCTCTCATCAGTAGATATTTGTCTTCAATCGATGAACGCCGTGAAGTCAAAAGCTCAACTACACATTCTATCCTAATCCGAAACATAGTTAGAAGTAGACTAGAAATTAAAACTTATAGTTTTGATCAACTAAACTTGACAAATAAGCTTGTGATAGCAACGATTGCGAGTTCGACCGAGCAATGCTCAAACAGATCTCCTTTATAGGGATTGCAACATTGAAAAGTGTTGCCAGCCTCCAACTCACACATTACAATATTTTTTGCAATGCTCACTATATGTGGCAGATGCTATAAGCGAACTACAACGCACAAACCGGTACCTGGTGTAGTCTCTCGTGCTGCAATGGTATTCTCAAAGCATATAAGTGTTACATACCTTTGGCTGTGTCAATTTGTTGTTCGCCATATGTGACTTTTATGGGTAGTCGCATGCAGTTGACATGCTTGAGGCAGTTTGTCCGGCTAAATTTGGGTGGCCTTTTGAAGCTCATCCGAATAGCTTAGCTAACCAAGGTTGGTCGGTCATGAAAGTTGGAAAGACAACCAAGTTCGTTGTCCAAGTTGGTAGGACAGGATTTGAGGCTTGGCCGACCAAGTTGGATAGTCGAGATCGATTTAAGACTTCCCTAGTCAATCACGGTCAACTAGAATTCGTCTATTATTTAGATTTTGATGCAACCAATCATGGGAGAAACTTATACCATGCTCGGCCAATCTAGTATCTGGATGATATGGTCGCATGCACGTCAAAAATATTTACACTTTCTCACTCAAAAAATATATAATGAAGTACTAGGTAAGAAAGGATCATTCCCAAAGAGAGATCTTGGGTTGTTAAGCTGTTTCGGTTTCCCATCTAGAATAAAGGGGGATTTCTTATTTTTATAAAAGTAAACTAAAATAAAAGCAAGCAAGAAAATAAATAAGCAAATCAATGATATAAAGATATTGGTTAAGGATTTCGTTCTTATTCACATACATGTTTTTGTCTTGATAACTAGAATTAATATTTAATCTCTGATTATCAAAAGCCCTAGGATACCTAGTTGAAAGAATATCCCGCAAATTTCCTGATTTCATCACACATACATGTAATACGATGCAAGTATGAATTCTACCAAAAGAATAACCTAATGCCTTGCGCTAATCAAGTTTAATTCCTATGAAGCATTAAGATTCATGAAATTAGGCTAATCAATGCATTTGAAATACATTACGCAAACAATTCAATAAAGGTCATGGTTCACATATGATTACAAGGATATATCATTATAAGTAATAACCATATTTATGCTACTTGTGTTCAAAGATATCGCTCGATGATAAACCCTAAACTAGCTATAGATATGAATATGAGTTCTACCAATGTGCAACTTGACAAAATAAATACTCAAATCATGTTGAAACACATCAATCATGCAACTATATTTATAGAGAATCATGAACGATAAATATGAGGCAAAACTAACATATTAAATCAAATAACCATGTTATGTGAAATCCAACTAATCCATAACCAACAAAAAATCAAATACTCATGCTCATATAGTTCATAACAAGAATAAAGAGAAGATTTTCCATATATAAACCCTAAAACAAAAGTAGAAGAAGATAATGGAATAGAAACTCATCTTTTATATACTTTCTCTGCCTTCACCTCCCTTCTAAAATCATCATTTCTTCCTTAATTTAAGCCATAACATCTCATTCAACCTCAGCACTCAGCAGAACCCTTAAACCAAACCCACAAACATTTCTTCCTGAATCTGTTCTTCACTGGAACCCATCTCAACAACAGATTTCTTCTCTAACCGATTCTGTCAACAACAAACCCAAATTTATTTTGAATTCAACTTCAAGATATCCATTTCTTCATCAATTTGTCACCATATGAACCCATATTAATTTCGAATCAGTACCATCTTTAGCTTCTCAATCTTCTCCCTGAAATTGGGTTCCCAATACAACTCAAGTTCTCTGTCTCGATCTCATCACAACTAGCTATCAGAGTGTACTAGCCGGCCTGAACCCTTAGAAGAAACCAGGAGAACTTGGTGTGGATCTTGGTTCGCCTGTATTGAGCTATAAAAACAATTCCCTACCTAAGTTCAGGGTTATGAGAAGATAGTGGATTAAGGCACCCATGATTTTAGATAAGGGACACCCAGTGGCAGTCCTTTGCGGTTTTCAACATACTAGAGACTTGTGTGTTGGCTATCTTCACCTCTATCAATCCCCAATGACTCCAAACAATGATTTGAGCGTGCATTTCCCTTCTCTTATTCAAATGACTCTGAAGTGCCTATAATACTCAAAACCAATCACAAGATACATAATTTATAAGAAAACTCGCAAAGAAAGCATCAACAATAGATAAATATCAAGGTGATCAAGATACCCATCAAATTCCCCCACACTTAAACTTTTTTAGTCCTCGAGCAAACTAAACTAAACTAATTATAAAGTATACAACTCTCTTTCGTTGAGGATACGGTTACACTTAGCATGTATAATTAGCCTTTGAACCCCTGGGTGTCCCTAGTGGACGAGTTATAGTATCGTGAGGGTTTACAAGAGATATACCCACAAAACCTTTACTTACAAACTCCATCCACCTTTGAAAATTTTATGAACGACATTAAACAATCTCCTTAGTTGGCATACTCTCAATGACTACAGAAGGAAGTACCCTGATGCGAACTCAATTCATATATAAGTGACAGAGCTATACTCAGAAAATCGAACAAAACCACAATACTCAGAATCTAACTAACCACAATCACATGAACAGGTTAAGAAGATGGATATGGAGATAGATGTTTGCAATGTTGACTAAGGTGAACGGTGTTACCCATATCTGTCTGAAGGTCACTCCTAAGATAAAACATGTGAATCGTAATGGATTGAGATACCGATCTGAATTCTTATATCAGCACATCTGTCATATATAAGGGAACCAACGGTAATCCCAATTCTTGATCAACTCATCTGGCATGTACAAGAGAACCAGCGTCGATATATTAATAAAATAATAATAATAATCATTTTTTCTTAAAAATTTGACAACATGATTTGATCCTTCGGATCCAAGCGCATGCTTTTTTCCAGCAGATTACATGGTAATTCCCGTGGATCCTGCGTTCCACGCTTGTTTAGGCGACGGAGACAGGGAGAACACTCAACTTTTTTTTTACGATTTTTTTTTAGTAACTCAATCACTCAACTTCATCCTAGAAGTGATAACAATTCGATGTTGGTTCCCCACCAAATCACTTAGAGAAACAAAAAGTTTGCAAAAATAAAAACAGAAGGTGATACGGTGACGACTCCAAGATATGGTGACAACTATCATGTTATTTCTAACACCTGAGGTCTGTCCTTTTATGAATATAATCTATTGTTGGGTTTTTCAACTCCTACAACCATGATGCTTCTTGTAAGGCACGAGTTTCTAGACTTAGGAGTTTTATATATATATATACACACACACACATAAGGGAAAACTAACAAGGCTAAAAACTCTATATGAGAAACACTCCCCCACACTTAAACTTTACATTGTACTCAATGTAAATTTAGTCATTCAAAGTAAAATTTAAGGTGGGAAATTCCTAACATGATATGCAACAAAAAATCAGAAAATAAAATAAAATAAAACATGAAAAGAAAAATAAATAAAATATAAGAGATACAAAATCAATGGGTTGCCTCCATGTAGCGCTTGATTTAAAATGGTCAGCCCGACTTGCAATGTAGAATCCCCATACGCCAACAATCTGAAAATTTGGGGATCTTTCCATAGCACATGTTTTGCAAACACTAGCTTCATACAAATATTAGTACGGTAAAACAAAATTAAAGCTCTCAACCGATAAAATTTCCCCCCACACTTATTGTTGTCCATACTTGAAAGTGGATAAAGAATATGGAATTCGGGAACATCTGCGGTTTCGCGTTCCAAAACATGTATTGTTTGAGAATCAAATGTTTTAAATGGAGGATATCGAGAAACAAAGTTATTCAACAATGTTTCTGAAGCACACACGTTTAATCAAGGAGAAAAATCAATAAGCAAAGGATTAGTCAAACCTTGCGGAAACTCATATATTACGGAATCCTCGTCATCCTTAAAGAATTCAAGTGAATTACTTACCTCTTGTATATCATGGTCCTCTATCAAACCTTCCTAAAATTCTTCATTCGTCTTTGCCCCAACTAAAGCCTCGACATCAACATCATCATTATAATCATTTGTAATTTTAATTGGTCCTTCCACAATATTACTCAATTTGGTTTCAACATACTCCTCTTCATTAGACTCAAACCTTTTTGCGGAATCGACTCTTGTCGCAAGGAAACTCTTTAGAACACTAGTTTCATCATACTCATGTACCTTTTGAATAGGTGCTTGATCATTATTAAGATCAAGAGTTGAGTCAATTACACTAGTGCCATCAAATATCTCCGAAGGTTGGTCTTTTTCAACACAATAATCTTCATTTTCAGACTCACCGTAATAAGAATCTTCATCGTTTTCATAACCTTTATCCCGACGTCGTTTCACTTCCATACGTATGGTCCTACCAATTTCTTCGTGAATCTCTTCCCAGGCTCTTTCATCTTCCAACTTGTATAGTTTATGGGCAAGTTTCCTGATGTTAACACGCTTTCCACCATTCACTACAGTAGACTCCCTCGCCCATGACTCTTCCCTTTGAATGGGTGGATAATCATAACTACGATCAGGAGTCGGGTAAGAGGAACTGTCGTAGAAATCAGTTTGTTCCACATTCTTTCTATCACGGTAAAGTTGTCCTAGTCTACGTTGCATGTCTTGTAATCCATTTATAACCTGCATACAACTTGAATAAAGCCAATTCGAAGTAGAATTGTCCCACCTTGGTGCTTGACTTACATACCCATACCTGCTACAAGGTTGTTGTTGATATGTATGAAAATCACCATAAGTTTCTCTAGGATATTGATCATAGCCAATAAATTGATTTTGATTGTATCCCAAAGTTGTTGAGCAATTGTCATAGTGTTGAGGTGGTTGAAAACCGTGTCCATTGCTCCAATATGCTCCTTCTATGTGAAAATAGGTACCCGAAACAAGATTCTCAAAACTAGGTTAAGAACCAGAAAATAAGAAAAGGTAAAATAAAAATAAGAAATCAAAAATAAATAAGGCAGCGGCGCAAAACTTTGATGTGGTCGTCTGCATATAAAACATAATTACACTTTCTCACTCACAAAATATATAATGAAGTACTGTGTAAGTACTGTTTGAGAGGTCCTAGGTTGTTAAGTTTTTTCGGTTTCCTATTTAGAATAAGGGGGATTTCTGATTTTTATAAAAGTAAACTAAAATAAAAGCAAACAAGAAAATAAATAAGAAAATCAATAATATAAAGATATTTGTTAAGGATTTCGTTCTCATTCCCAAACATGTTTTTGTCTTAATAACTATAATTGATATTTAATCTCTCATTATCAAAAGCCCTAGGATACCTAGTCGAAAGAATATCCGCAAATTTCCTTATTTTATCACACATACATATAATACGATGCAAGTATGAATTCTACCAAAAGAATAACCTAATGCCTTGCGCTAATCAAGTTCAATTCCTATGGGGCATTAAGATTCTTGGAATTAGGCTAATCAATGCAATTGAAATACATTGCGCAAATAATTCAACAAAGGTCATGGTTCACATATGATTACAAGGATATATCATTATAAGATATAACCATATATTTATGCTACTTGTGTTCAAGGATATCGCTCGATGATAAACCCTAAACTAGTTATAGATATGAATATGAGTTCTACCAATTTGGAATTTGACAAAACAAATACTCAAATCATGTTGCAATACATCAATCATACAACTATATTTCCAGAGAATCATGAACGATAAATATGAGATAAAACTAACATATTAAATCAAAGAACCATGTTATGTGATATCCAACTAATCCATAACCAAAAGAAAATTAAGTACTCATGCTCATATAGTTCATAACAAGAATAAAGAGAAGAGTTTCCGTGTATAAACCCTAGAACAAAAGTAGAAGAAGATAATGGAATAGAAACCCATCTTTTATACTTTCTTAGCCTTCACATCCCATCTGAAATCATTATTTCTTCCTTAATTCAAACTCTACATCTAATTCAACCTCAACACTCAGCAGAACCCTTAAAACAAACCCACAAACATTTCTTCCTGAATTTGTTCATCACTGGAACCCATCTCAATAAAAAAATTCTTCTCTAACCAATTCTGGCAACAACAAACCCAAATTTATTTCGAATTCAACTTCAAGTTATCAATTTCTTCATCAATTCGTAGTCATCTGAACCCATCTTAATTTCGAATAAGTACCATGTTTAGCTTCTCAATCTTCTCCCTGATATTGGGTTCCCAAATACATCTCAAGTTCCATGTCTCGATCTCATCACAACTATCCATCGTAGTGAACCTGCCGGTCTGAACCCTTAGCAACAACGAGGAGAACTTGGTTTGGATCTTGGTTCGCTTGTATTGAGCTATAAAAATAATTCCCTACCTAGAAAGTTGATGAAGGCACCCACGATTTTATATAAGGGTCACCCAGTGGGTTTCCTTTGTGGTTTTCGACACACTAGAGACTTGTCTGCTGGCTATATTCACCTCCATCAACCCCTAGTGACTCCAAACAATGGTTTGAGCATGTATTTCCCTTCTTTTATGTCAATGACTCCGAAGTACCTATAAAACTCAAACCAATCATAAGATACATAATTTATAAGAAAACTCACAAAGAAATCATAAACAATAGATAAATATCAAGGTGTTTAAGACACCTATCACTGGCCAATTGGAGCTTTGATTTTGAGTCTGACACAAAATTGAGTAAATTAGCAAATATTGTGTCTAACACAAAATTGAGTACGCTAGGAAAATTTTGTGTCTTGTACAAAATTGAGCAAATTTTGAGTAAATTAGGAAAAATTTATGGTTGGCATAAAATTGCCAGATTTTTGTAGTTTTTGCATCTAGAATGAAAATTACTTGATTTTGTGAACATAGTTGTGATGTTTCAACCAAGTATTTTGTTGTGCATCTTGTCATGGATTAAGCTTGTTCAAGCACTGTAATAGACCTATATCATTCAACTGAGAATGGATACTGATGCTACCCTGTCTCCAATATGATGCCTGGTGATTTCCTTTCAATTCTAGATCAATGATAAAAATTGGTTGCCTGAATTTAGACAAATTTAAATTCAAAACTAGGGTTTATACTCTTCAAAACTTATATAGATACCTAATCTTATATTTACATAGTAATCACAACCATAACTTAAACTAAGATATATTCTTGTGGAAAAATCACAAATATGATTTCATAAGTTTAAGAATATGACAAACTCTAAGAATTGCAAACTCTAAGACTTTCTCTACGTTATATTTTGAGTTCCTCAAGCTAACTAATTCACAAAATTAATTCATAAGTTTTTCAACTTAAGTGATTGAAAATCATTAGCAGTAAACTACCCATAAAACACAAAATATTACAAACTCAAGAATGAATTTGCTAGCCTTGGAATTACATTAACGCTTGTGTTATTCTCTTAAGCTTAGTTTTGGGTTCTAAACAAACAAGTACTTGGAAGCCGAAACATCACTAGGCTTAGCAAGAAGCTAACCTGTGATATGATTTTCTTTGAATCATGATCAACTATTAAAATCCTATGATTCTACTACCTAATTTATTTAAATCGAAGCTCACTTTAGTAGGCAACTAAAATATGTCAACATACTTGACATACCAAGGTATGTAGGTTTAACCGAGCATTCACTCTAAAAGTTTTGTTCAACACCTTAAGGATATCGAAAACCATGGACAACGAAAGTTTTTCTTCTCCATCTTTTCCATTCATCTAAAAATTCTTACCAAATTAGCGTCGGTTCACCCCTCATTCTAAATCGATCGACTTGCATGGTTAAAGTTGCAAATTCATTTACTCCTTTGCTAATTATGAGAAAACGATATTGTACGTCAAATGCATTATGATGACTCGGGTTACGGTGTCACTGGAGAACTTTTCATGAATGCTTTACCAAAAGTTCAGACTCGGTTGTTATATTGCATCAAAATGAGATTGTAATACATAGTTTTTGTAAATAGATAAATCTTTTCCTTGAGTATGTTTAGGACCACGAACTATGGGTTGAGCCATCTTTCGGGAGATTAGAAAAAATAAATTGAAACTATAATAAATTAGCATGAGATTTGAAGTGTGCAGAAAGTTGAATTTGAATGGATGAAATAGTAAGTATTTATGGAGAATCAAAAAAAAAAAAACTGTAGATACACTTATTTACCTCCCTCACCACGTGTACTAGCATCCCCACGTGGAAGCCACGTCACAAAGGTGGGTGACACACATGATCATCCGTGGGTCTAGATAGTGCGCCATCTGTCAAGATAAGCGATCGAAGATGAAGGAGCATCAAGGGAAGGTATACCCGCGTAGCACCAAAGAACTTCCCTATTACACTTTACCCCCTCACGAGGCAAGATGTGATCAACGGCTAGGTGAAGCCCCACTGACAGACGCGACAGGGAAGGACTGACACCGCCTGGCGCGAAGGACATGTGTCGGTTGGACCGACCACAAGAACAAAGGCAGGCCAGCGTGATGAGCGTAGGAATAATAGAAGCCGCGGGATGACAGGGAGGTCCGCGGACTATGCACAGAACACAAGAAGATAAGGATACAACAGCTCTTTCCAAGTCTTTGGAAGAGAGAGAGACAAATTGGTCAGCGTGATGATCTTAGGAAGCATAGAAGCCGCGGGATGACCAAGAGGTCCGCGGACTATGCACAAAGCACAAGAAGATAAAATTATAACAGACCCTTTCTAAGGGACCCACGTAGAAGAGCTATATATATGACCCTTCCTGTTACATGGAGGGGGGTCGAACAATTGGAGAGAGAGGGGGAACAATTAGAGAGAAGAGTAAGTATGAGCGTTAACCTTCGGGTTCCATGATGACCCAAAGTCTTTCGACTAATCTTGTAATCTTTTACCATCATAGTGAATCACCCTCAGACCTGTGGATGTAAGCCTTAGAGCCGAACCACATAAATCTTTGTCTTATTTACATTTCGTGTTGATCTACCCTAATATTTGTATGCATCTCTTAGATCTGTCGTTATGGATGTTGAGGAGATCATGAAAAACCCGTGGGGTTTAGAATCAATGAATCAACATCTATCCCAGCATCTCACAATATATTCGTACTTTAATGCATGCACTATGTACATGCGAAGATTGGTTGTGGACACGTTGATGCCTACGTGATTTGCGTGTTCACAATTTGGCGCTAGAAACAGGGACTTTTGTCCCTATCAAAAGATTTATCTCTCTGTGATTTTTTAGACAGATTTGCGCTTTAAACTCGTTTTTCGCATCATACCTATGATCTTTGTATTTTCTACTCGCAGATCTGGGCCTCTTACGACTTTTAACCGGCATATCTGTGTTTTGGGCTACTTTTTGCATATATTTATGACCAATGTATTTTCTACCAACAGGTCTGGGCGTTTTATAACCTCTGGACCGACGGACTTAGGTTTTAACTATTTTTTACCAGTAGCCTCATAACGGCCCTAGGACCCCATTCTTTCAATTGAGTCGGTACATCTACCCACATTTTTTTTTATATTACCCGCATGATCAGTAGTTTGAATGCATTCTTTGCCGCTAGGAATCCAACTTGTGGGTACCGTGAACTAATAGCTAACCCGTGAATCTTGCCTCGTTTTATCTCCGTGCCATATCTGCAGAGTATTCCAATGGAAAAGATCAAGGACGTAGGAAAATCGAAGGTACCATCAAAAGAGACGCCTAGGACTATGCCAATAATAACAAGGAGCAAACAGACAAGCGAAAGACTCATAGCCGGGGGCAAAACGCAGAACGGATCGGAAGAAGCATTACTCTCAGAAGCGGGCATCATTGCAATGGAAGCACAGAAGGCTGCGGCGGCAAAGGCTACGTCATCTACATTGGTAGCTTCTCAAGTGGCTGTCTCCAAAGCGATGGCTACGGCCAGACCTAATGAGCCCCAACATGCAGCAGTAGGCTCGGTGATCCAAGACCCTCCGTACGGGATGCCGCCGGTTAATGGACGAAATACACAACTACGAGCAGGATACCACGGGGTGGTAGAACCCATTGTGCAGCTGGTGGAAGAAGTTAATACCGCAGTCCCCGACGGACAATCCCAACTTCAAGAAGGAACGCTAAGTCAAGAATCAAACCAGTCTGCGCATATATGGGCGGAGCTAGAAGAGATGAAAAGGAGTCAAAAGACATACGCAGACGCGGTGACCTTGCTAGCCCAAGAAAATCAGCAATTGAGAGAAAAGATCCTCCAAAACGCGGAGCTAGGGAATCAACAAGACGAGGCTAACTCTTCGATGCAGAATGCAGACCGAAGAGCGATCCTCGAAAACATCCCTGCGGCAGGTAACCAAAGAAGAATACCCCGAAGAGGTGCGTGTAGCAACAGGAGGTCTGACCCAGACTATTACCCGGAGACTTCGGACTACTACGACGAAGATGAGGACACGTTGCTACAGCCTACGAAGAAGGCACAGTCATCCATGAAAGAAGAGCACTATTTGGCGATGGAGAATCTTCGTGCAGAAATGCTAGCAGAAATCAACCAAATCAAGACCAGGCAAGGAGGCGGAAGGCTAGAGCAGGTTATGAAAGAAGCCAATACTACACCCCTAGCGCACCAGTTAGCTACGGCTACTATTCCACAGAAATGTCCGGTCCCATCCTTCGAATATTACGACGGGTCCGCGGATCCCGCGGCCCATCTACGATATTACAACAGGATAATGGCCAGGTGGGACTATGATGAAGCTATACTATGAAGATATTTCCCTTCCAGCCTGAAGGGATCCGCGCTATCCTGGTTCGATAACCTCAATCCAGGATCCATCGATTCGTATGATCGGCTCACCGAAAAGTTCTTGGCCACCTACATGTATAACAAGGTCGTCAATACAGGAATGGACAAACTCTTCTCGCTTGCAATCAAGTACAGGGAATCCATTCGCTAATACACGGATAGGTGGCACAAGATATGTCAAGCCATAGGACAGGTAGATCCCGTGGTAAGTATTAATTGTTACAAATGGGGACTGGACAGGATGAGCCCATTGTTTGTCGAAATCCACGGCATCATCCCCGCCACAGAGGGAGATTTGAGGATAATCATCGAAAAACATGCAAGGTTGGAAGAAATTCAGCGGGAGAACCCAAGAGCGCAGGCTCAATGACCTCCACGGACCAATTCCACGGAACAAGCAAGCGGATCTAAAAGTTACCAAAGAGATTCGAAAGACGACTACAAGAGGTCTGGCAGAAGGTTCGAAGATCAAATCTACACGAAACTCAATACCAGCTACTCACGCATCTTAAAGGAGATCAAGGATCGCGAAAATTTAGACTGGCCTTGGACTAAGGGGAAACAACCACCAGCCTCAGAGAAGTCCAGAGAATACTGTGATTTCCACTGCTTCAACGGGCACCCAACAGAGAAGTGAAAAAACCTCAAGATAGTGATACAAAAGCTGATAGACGCGGGGGATCTCAAGAAATACGTTGAAAAGACTGCACCAGAAGACAGGGCCAAACGCAGCAAACAAGTCCAATTACCGGAAGGCAACCGCACAAAGGAATATTATATCCTTCTCAGAGAATAAAGAACCAACCCTAACTGCACAGATAGGAAAAAGACTGAGGAAACAATTTGAGGACTATTGTGAGCTTTACAATTTGGAGGGGAAAGAGGTGGAAGATCATCAAGAATGGATGGACGCACCCCTAACCTTTGAAGCCAAGGATATTGAAGATGACATAGAAGACCAGCAACATACATCATTCTACACACCCCACGGCCTCTATTGCTACGTAAGAATGCCCTTCGGACTCCGGAACGCAGGAGCAACATACCAAAGGATGGTCGATGCTGTTTTCAAACCGTGGATTGGTACTACCCTCGAAGTCTACGTTGATGATATGCTCGTAAAAAGCAGATTCAAGAAGAACCATCACCAAGACTTGAGGGACATCTTCGAAGCTATGAGGGGGAACAACATGAAGGTAAACCCGGAGAAATGCACCTTCGGAGTAACATCTGGAAAATTCCTCGGATACCTGGTAACAAAAAGGGGCATTAAGGTAGATCCCGCAAGAATCCGAGCCATAGTAGACATGCCATCCCCAAAGAACCTAAAAGAAGTACAAAAGCTCAATGGATCCATAGCCGCTTTGGGAAGATTCATCTCCAGATCCTCGGATAAGTGCAAGTTCTTTTTCAACATATTGAAGAAGGGAACAAAATTTGAATGGACTAAGGAATGCGAAGAATCTTTCCTAGGCATCAAGCAATACCTAGCGGAGATACCTATCCTTCATAAACCATATCCTGACAAAGTTTTGACGTTGTACATCGCAGCAACCGATGACGCAGTAAGCGCAGTACTTGTCAGGACCCATACAAAGGAAGAACAGCCAATATACTATGTCAGCAAAACCCTGAACTCCGCAGAAAGAAATTACACGAGGATCGAACAACTGATTTTAGCCATCGTATGGTCCACCGTGAAGCTGAGAATGTACTTATTGACGCATGACATACGTATCCCGTGTCGAGCACCCTTAGAAGCCATCCTCAAAGGGGCAGGAAAGGTAGGACGCATAGCAAAATGGAGCACATACCTCGACCAATTCAGCATCCACCATGAGCTTCAACACTCTCAGAAATCCCAAGTACTTGCGGACTTCCTAGCAGACCTACCTCTGGACAACGAAGAAGAAGTGCGCATACAGGGATGGAGAGCCGCGGGTGCCCCAGAAATTGAAAAGCAAAAGGAGCCAAACGATATCCTTGAACCAGTAAACCCACGGCAATGGGAGGTCTTCGTAGACGGCTCCAAAAATAGATAAGGCGCTGGATTAGGCATTGTTATCACCACACCCACATGGGATAGAGTCGTACACGCATTCAGGTTGGAATTCGAAGGCCATACAAATAACATCGTAGAATACGAAGGAGTGGTCCACGCCCTCCGCTTGATAATCGAGATGGGGATACAAGAAGTACGGTTGACCAGCGACTCCCAGCTAATCATATGGCAGATAGGCTACGAATACAACGTGTACGACGAAACACTAATGGCATACATGGCTTTGGTGCAAACGTTGGTTTCCCAAATACCAAAAATCAAGTTCCGACATCTGCGCAGGAAGGAACTCAGGCACGAAGATGCCTTGGCTTATGTTTCGGCCATGCTCAAGAACAAAGATGTCAAAGAAATCAAGGTGACAAGAGTGTACGAGCCATCCGTCAAACTCCAGGAGATATGCGCGAGTAACCAACGCAGGTCCGCAATGGAGAATATGTCCGAGGAAGAGGATATCGGAGAGCTCATATTCGACGAATTCCAAGATGACGATATAATTCAACAAGCAGATGCGGACGACGATTATAGTCGGGAAGAGGATTGGAGACTCGGAATCCACTCCTTCCTCCAAGAAGGGAAGCTACCCCAGGACACCAAACAAGCTAGGAAAATACAATCCAGAGCAGGGATGTATGAGCTAAGAGACGGAACCTTATACAAAAAATCATTCCTAGGGCCACTTCGTCGCTGTTTGTCCCGATCCGAAGGACACGGCATCTTGAAAGATATCCATAGAGGAGATGCAGGAAATCACAGCGGAATGAGATCGCTTGCAGATACGGCAAAGACGCAGGGTTACTATTGGACAACAATGATCCAAGACGCGGCTAGAATGGCGAAAAGGTGTGAGGAATGTCAAAGATTTGGCAGGCGAATCCACGCCCCAGCCACAAAGTTGATTTCGGTGGACAGTCCGTGGCCCTTCGCAAGGTGGGGAATCGACATTATGGGCCTGCTTGTATCAGGAACCGGGAAAAGAAGATTCCTAATAGTGGCTACGGATTACTTCAGCAAGTGGGTAGAAGCCAAGGCACTTGTGAGGATTCGTGATTCAGACGTCTTCACTTTCATATTTCAAAATATCATTTGCAGGTTCGGCATCCCCGCGGAGATAGTTTCCGATAATGGTCAACAACTACAAGGAAAAAATATCG